>CM038677.1:346626705-347826705 GCA_021605205.1 Aegilops longissima | reverse complement strand
CACGTTACGCGGTCCAATCTGGCGCGCGCCGCTCAGTCGCTGACGTCACGAAGGCTTCGGCTGATACCACGACGTCGAGTATCCATAACTGTTCCCGCGTAGTTGGTTAGTGCGTATAGACCAAATGGACAGACTCAGATCAAATACCAAGATCTCGTTAAGCGTGTTAAGTATCCGCGAACGCCGACCAGGGCCAGGCTGTAACGCCCCGGATTCGATGCGCCAGGTGTCTGCCAGTTATTCGCCGTCGTTGCCATGTCATGTGCTTGCGTGTTGCACTTTGCCATGTGATCATCTGCATTTCACATCATGTCATCATGCGCATTTCATTTTGCATACGTGTTCGTCTCATGCATCCGAGCATTTTCCCCGTTGTCCGTTTTGCAATCCGGCACTCCCATGTCTCCCGGCGCTCCCTTTTACCTCTTTTCGTGTGCGGGTGTTAAACGGTCTCGGAATGGACCGAGGTTTGTCAAGCGGCCTTGGTATACCACCGGTAGACCGCCTGTCAAGTTTCGTGCCATTTGGAGGTCGTTTGGTACTCCAACGGTTAACCGGGTAACCGCAAAAGCCTCCTTCTCCTTGCAGCCCAACACCCTTCCAAAGTGGCCCAAAACCCAGCCAAGTCCCCTCCATGCTCTCGGTCGTTCGATCACGATCGCGTGGCCGAAAACCGCACCTCATTTGGAGTCTCCTAGCTCCCTCTACCTATAAATATGTGCACCGCTTCGAAATATCGGGTCCAAACCCTAGCTCCTTCCTCCTCCCGCCGATGGACACGTCCACCCGCCGCCCCGGACGTGTACGCCCATCAGCGCCGCCGCCCCCGCCCTACCAGGAGCTGCCACGTGGCCCGGCGCCCAAGCCGCCGCCCGCCCCGCCGAGCCAGCGTCTGCCCCCGGGCCCATCCCGCCGCCGCCCTCCCTGCCCAGATGTCGCCAGCGCCGCCGTCTCGCCTGGCGGCGCCGCCGCCAGTGCCCCCTCGCCGCCCGCCGCCACGACCTCCGCCCGCCCAGCTGGCTCAAGCCCGAAACCCCGCCCGCCGGCCGTGCCTCCTCGCGGGAGCCAGCTCCTCCCGGCCCCGTCGGCCGCGCCATGGCCGGATCCGGGCCGGCGCCGCCCGGATCCGCCTCCTCCGACCCCCCTCCGGCCGTTCTCCGGCGAACCTCGGTTCGCGTGCCCCGCAAGGTTGACTTTCCCCCTCCGCCGAATTCCACCAAGTCCCGAATCTGCTAATTTTTTCATGCATTTTCGTCGCATCATAACTCTGCATCCGTAGGTCCGTTTTGCGCGTGTAATATGTCAAATTGTTCGGCTCGAAGAGTAGATCAATTCATCTCACTGCATCATTTTCATTTGAGCTCATCTTGATGCCCGAAATTCTGTGGGAAGAGGGCTATGTGATGTTAGTTTCAGATTTTTATCAGAACATGCACTTTTGTCAATTTTGCCATGATTGATGTGTGCACCCTATGAACTTGAGTCCTAAATGTGTCTTGTAATATGCCATGCCATCTTTACAGGGGTGTATGCCATGTATTTTTGTGATCTCTGTGATGACTAGGACAAGCATGCAAACTAGGCTTCATGATGTTGCTGATTTCAGCCCTGTTTTGCTGATATTTTTTATGCCATGTTAACTTGATGCTACCGAGAGATCCATGCTTATTTTGAGATACTTCAGTAAGATTGCTTTGAACATATGGTTATTCTATATCCATCCATTCCCTTGTTTGCAATTATGGAGTGCCATAGCTTGAGTCAATCGAGCTCTACTTTTGCTATAAAATGTTTCCTGGCAGGTTGTTTACATGTTATTCAATTTTTCCAAGGTTGTTGTAGTTGATCCAAGCATGCTATGATGTTTTTATTGCCATGTATAGCTTCTATGCCATGTCTTCTTACTGTGAGTTGCCTTGCCATGCCATGTATTGCTCTGTGGTGAGTGGTTCAAGCTCACCGACATGCCTACTTATTGTTGTTCCTGCCATGTATGAATCTGTAATATAACTTGCCATGTTTACATGGGTGCCATCATATTTTCTGATCCTTTTTGGCTCATGGTCAGTAAGGGACTTTTTTTCTATGCATTTAGTAGATTCATGCCATGCCTTTGTTTGCCATGTTAATTTCCTGTAACATGTTGTTTGATAGCTCTAAACATTGCAACCTGATGTTATTTCTGCTAAAGTCTGAAACTGTTATTATTTGTAATCTTGCCATGTGTTTTTAAGCATGTTCTAGTGATTTCTGGAGATAGCTCAGTGCTCATGTTTTGTAATGCTTTACCTTTACATCATGCCCATGCCTTTTGTTTTCTTGTTGAGGTCCTGTAGCATGTTGTTTTGGTGCTTGCAATATGCCTAGTTGCTGTTTTGGACAGATTGTTGCTATAACTTGTATAGAGTGTATGTGTTGAACCGTTGCTCCGTTTTGAGTGTGCTCTATATGAAACTTGATTGATTTTGCATGTAGTTTCATATTATCATGTTGCATCCATGTTTTGAGGTGTTTGCCTGATGTTTGTATGCATTTTGCATCAATGCCATGTTTAACTTGTTTTGCTCATATCTTCTAGGCCGTAGCTCCGAATTAAATGAACTTTATATGTAACTTGACTAGAATTTCGTGTAGATCATCGTGGTGCATTTTAACTTGCTGTTTATCAACTTGAACATAAGGTTTATTCAGATCTGGACCAATTTCGAAATTTGCATATGAGGACTTACCGGAATTGTTCTATGGTGTTTCCGGCCTCATTTAAACTTGCCTTGATGTGTTGCTCTTGTTTGCATCATCTCTTGCCATGAGTAGCCTCATGTAGCTTTGTCATGTATCATGCTTGTTGTGCATCATGTCTTGTTCATGTGTGGTGTGTTTACCTTGTTGTGTGCTTCTTCTCGATAGTTCCCGTTTCATTGCGATCGTGAGGATTCGTTTGTCTACGCTTGGTTCGGCTTCATCTGTTCGTCTTCTTCATGGACTCATTTTTCTTCCTTGTGGAATTTTAGGCAAGATGACCGCTACCCTGGATCTCACTACTATCATTGCTATGCTAGTTGCTTCGTTCTTTCGCTATGCTGCGCTACCTATCACTTGCTGCTCAAGCCATCCCATATTGCCATGTCAGCCTCTAACCTTTTGCACCCTTCCTAGCAAACCGTTGTTTGGCTATGTTACCGCTTTGCTCAGCCCTCTTATAGCGTTGTTAGTTGCGGTGAAGATGAAGTTTGTTCCTTGTTGGAACATGGAGATGTTGTTCCTTGTTGGAACATGTTTACTTGTTGGGATATCACAATATATCTTATTTAATTAATGCATCTATATACTTGGTAAAGGGTGGAAGGCTCGGCCTTATGCCTGGTGTTTTGCTCCACTCTGCCGCCTAGTTTCATCATATCGGTGTTATGTTCCCGGATTTTGCGTCCCTAACGCGGTCGGGTGATTTATGGGACCCCCTTGACAGTTCGCTTTGAATAAGACTCGTCCAGCAAGGCCCAACATTGGTTTTACCATTTGCCTCACCACCACCTACTTTTCCCTTGGGAGTCGCTCTCTCAAGGGTCATCTTTATTTAGCCCCCCCCCCGGGCTAGTGCTTCTCTAAGTGCTGGTTCGAACCGAGTAGACTGCGGGGCCACCTTGGGGCAACTTGAGGATTGGTTTTACTCGTAGGATGTCTCATCCGGTGTTGCCCTGAGAACGAGATATGTGCAGCTCCTATCGGGATTGTCGGCGCATCGGGCGGCTTTGCTGGTCTTGTTTTATTGCTGTCCAAATGTCTTGTAGCCGGGATTCCGAGATTGATCGGGTCTTCCCGGGGAGAAGGAATATCCTTCGTTGATCGCGAGAGCTTATCATGGGCTAAGTTGGGACACCCCTGGAGGGTATAAACTTTCGAGATCCGTGCCCGTGGTTATGTGGCAGATGGGAATTTGTTAATATCCGGTTGTAGTAAACTTGAAGTAAACTCTTCTAAAATACACCAACCGTGTGCGTAACCATGAGTGTCTCTTTTCGGTGTTGATCGAGAGGAGAACACGGTTTCTGGGTTATGTTTGACGTAAGTAGGAGTTCAGGATCACTTCTTGATCATTACTAGTTGACGACCGTTCCTTTGATTCTCTTCTCGCTCTCATTTGCGTATGTTAGCCACCATATATGCTTAGCCGCTGCTGCAACCTCACCACTTTACCCCTTCCTTTCCCATTAAGCTTTGCTAGTCTTGATGCCCATGGTAATGGGATTGCTGAGTCCTCGTGGCTCACAGATTACTACACCACCAGTTGCAGGTACAGGTTTGCGATGATCATGACGCGAGAGCGATGTTTGCTTGTGTTGGAGTTCTTCTCCTGCTTCTTCTTCGATCAGGGGATAGGTTCCAGGTCGGCAGCCTGGGCTAGCAGGGTGGATATCGTTTGAGTTTCTGTTTATGTTTCATCCGTAGTCGGATGTTGTTCTCATGTATGATGTTGATGTATTCTTGTGGCATTTGTGCCTTATGTATGTATCCCCATCTATTATGTAATGTTGATGTAATGATATCCACCTTGCAAAAGCGTTTCAATATGCGGGTCTATCCTTGGTGGGACCGTCGAGTTCCTTTTGGATAGGGTCGCATATTGGGCGTGACAAGTTGGTATCAGAGCCTCGACCGACCCTAGGAGCCCCCTTGATTGATCGTGTAGTTTGGCCGTTGTTGAGTCTAGAAGAAAACTATTTTCGGAGTCTAGTTATATCGGAGAGTAGGATTTTTTTTACTCCTCTGCCCCTTCGTCGCTCTGGTAAGGAATCGTGACGTAGGCGTTTTGAACTACTTCTCTTGCCCTTCAAATTTTTCTTTAGGATCACGCAGTTGGTTTTTCCGGTAGTTGTTCCTCAGCTCTTTTCATCCGGTGCATTTCTCGTCAAGTCGACTCGAGTCTCTTCATCTTTGAGTTCAATCCCCAGTTGTTTTCTTTTCCCACCCGCCCACCCTTTTCATCTCAGAACCGGAGTCCGTAATCGAGTATCCATCCTACTCGTGCGAAGTCTTTGCTTTCTTTCCTCAATGATTTCAACCGGTGTTTTCTCATCAAGATATTCATCGTTTCCCTTTCCAAGTTGCCTTTGTTTTTCCCGCCCACCCACCCTCGTATTCCCGGAGTTTGAGTCTGTTTCGACCATCAATTTCATTCGTGCAGAGCCTCTTCAGTCTTCCCTCAATTGTTTCAACCGGTGAATTCTCATCTTGTTCGTCATTCTTCATCCCTTTCTTTTCCGGTGCACTCAAATCAAGTTTTTCGGGTTGATCATATTCTTTCTCTCAGTTCAGGTGTTTTCCCCTTGCTCGTTCGCCTCTCGCCAGTTTATCCTTCCGGAGTTCTCAAGACATCTCAGGAGACTCGTCTGTGTTTGAATTAATTTGAGGTTGTCACCTCATTCAAATATTTCAATCGTTCCGGTGCATCATTTCTCATTCGACAATCTTTCCCAACGGTGTTTCTTTTCAGTGGGCCCTAACCCACAGGTCTTTTCCCAGGATCTTACCTGACTCTTCTAATTTACCCGGAGTTATTCTCAAGTCTTTTCGGAGTTTGACGTAAGAATGAATTTCATCAGTCAGATGCCTTTTTCAAGATTGATTTCAAACCATTTCATTGTTGACTCAACCTCTTTGCTTTTCATTCTACCGGAGTATCTCAACAATTTTGGTGGTGTTTCTCGTCGTCATTTGAAGACCGAAGAAGAGTTCCTTCTAATTCTTGTCCGTTCTCTCGAAGTTTCGTGGTTCTAGCTTCATGCTATCCTCTCGAATTATTCCATTCGTTAGATATTCTTTTTCTCAACCATCCGGAGTTTGTCAGCAGTTGTTTTTCGGAGGTCATCATTTCAGCTATCGTTCTCTATTTATCCCGGTGCTTCATTCAAGTGTTCTGTAATCAGAACGTCATCTCTTTGTTCTTTTGCATCTAATTCCCCTCTAGCATTTTGTTCTGCTAATTCTTCCTGGTGATTCATTCTCTTTCATCAGTCATTTCCGAATTCTAACGGTGGTTCCTTCAGATTCTTTTTCCTTGATTATCATTTTAATCCATTCGTTTTTTTCAATCCTACCGGTGGTTCATGAAGACCTTCTCAAGTTTGCGATATGTCACTTCTCAATTCTTTTTCAAGAAGAATAAGTGGTATGCAAAATCCATTGCTTGTCATCAATTTAATTTGATAAGCATACAATAAATCTTATTCTTATTTCATCCAAGTGATTAATCTTTTTCTTCGGAGTTTGTTCTTGAGGAATAAATTCTAGTTCCAAGTTTTTCATCTTTTCTTTTCCGGAGTTCAATTTTCTCGGCCACTTCGTCGGAACCTCCATCCAAATCACCGCAAGGCTTTAGTCTTATTCTTTCTTCCTTCATTTTATCTCATCATCCTTTTGTTACCGGAGTTCTTCATGGTGGTTCTTCATGATTTAATTCATTCTTCAAGAGTTCATCAAGATTCTTGTTGGCGGAGTTCAAGTATCTTTTCTTCTCGCATCTTGAAGTGCAATTAATTCTTCGTAATCTTTTGAAGTGGAGTTTCACATTTCTTCGTTCCTCTAAGCTATCCAGTCATTTCAATTTGTGGCCGGTTATCACCTCATAATTTTGAGATGTTACCCATAAGTCCACATCAAGCTTATTTCTTTTCGTTGTTGATTTTCTCAACAACTCTGTCCAATCCTTTCTTCTAAGATGCTTTCAATTTCATTCGCGGCACAAGTTGTCATTTTCTTCTCCTTTCTTTTCATTCAACTCTTTCAATTCTTTCCGGAGTTTTGTGTCATGTCTTCATCAAGTATCATTCCATCCTCTCTAGTTCATGTTCTAATCCTCCCATTTTCAGCCGGAGTGCTGCCTAAATCCTTTCAGTCTTATTCGTTTCTTTTCTCATTCTAACCACTCCGGTTAGAACGAGTTGTTTCATAGCCTATCTGATTCCGTGAGCTTTTGATTCTCGTCATTCTCGTCGTTCCTCTCTTCTGCTCGAGTACTCTCGATTCTTTGTTTCTTCTCTTGAGTTCTTGTTTCACCTCATCCCTTTTCTCTTCCGTCTCGGTCCTAAGATCTCGGGACGAGATCTCTTGTTAGTGGAGGAGTGTTGTAACGCCCCGGATTCGATGCGCCAGGTGTCTGCCAGTTATTCGCCGTCGTTGCCATGTCATGTGCTTGCGTGTTGCACTTTGCCATGTCATCATCTGCATTTCACATCATGTCATCATGCACATTTCATTTTGCATACGTGTTCGTCTCATGCATCCGAGCATTTTCCCCGTTGTCCGTTTTGCAATCCGGCACTCCCATGTCTCCCGGCGCTCCCTTTTACCTCTTTTCGTGTGCGGGTGTTAAACAGTCTCGGAATGGACCGAGGTTTGTCAAGCGGCCTTGGTATACCACCGGTAGACCGCCTGTCAAGTTTCGTGCCATTTGGAGGTCGTTTGGTACTCCAACGGTTAACCGGGTAACCGCAAAAGCCTCCTTCTCCTTGCAGCCCAACACCCTTCCAAAGTGGCCCAAAACCCAACCAACTCCCCTCCATGCTCTCGGTCGTTCGATCACGATCGCGTGGCCGAAAACCGCACCTCATTTGGAGTCTCCTAGCTCCCTCTACCTATAAATATGTGCACCCCTTCGAAATTTCGGGTCCAAACCCTAGCTCCTTCCTCCTCCCGCCGACGGACACGTCCACCCGCCGCCCCGGACGTGTCCTCCCGTCAGCGCCGCCGCCCCCTCCCTACCAGGAGCTGCCACGTGGCCCGGCGCCCACACACCGCCCGCGACCCGCCGAGCCAGCTGGCTCTGCCCTCAGGCCCATCCCGCCGCCTGGCCTCCCATGCCCGGTCGCCAAGCCCGCCGCCTCCCATGGGCGCCCTAGGCGCCGCCGCCAGTGCCCTCGCCGCCGCCCGCCGCCCGACCTCCCGCCGCCCAGCCTCCTGGGCCTGTGCTCGAAGCTCCCGCCACCGGCCTGCCTCCCGCCGGAGCCCGAGCTCTCTCGCCCCCGTCGGCCGCGCCATGGCCGGATCCGGGCCGGCGCCGCCCGGATCCGCCTCCTCCGACCCCCCTCCGGCCGTTCTCCGGCGAACTTCGGTTCGCGTGCCCCGCAAGGTTGACTTTCCCCCTCCCCCGAATTCTACTAAGTCCCGAATCTGCTAATATTTTCATGCATTTTCGTCGCATCATAACTCTGCATCCGTAGGTCCGTTTTGCGCGTGTAATATGTCAAATTGTTTGCCTCAAAGAGTAGATCATTTCATCTCATTGCATCATTTTCATTTAAGCTCATCTTGATGCCCGAAATGCTGTTGGAAGAGGGCTATGTGATGTTAGTTTCAGATTCTTATCAGAACATGCACTTTTGTTATTTTTGCCATGATTGATGTGTGCACCCTATGAACTTGAGTCCTACATGTGTCTTGTAATATGACATTCCATCTTTCCAGGGGTGTATGCTATGTATTTTTGTGATCTCTGTGGTGACTAGCACAAGCATGCAAACTAGGCTTCATGATGTTGCTGATTTCAGCCCTGTTTTGCTGATATTTCTTATGCCATGTTAACTTGATGCTACCGAGAGATCCATGCTTATTTTGAGATACTTCACTAAGGATGTTTTGAACATATGGTTATTCTCTATCCATACATTACCTTGTTTGCAATTATGGAGTGCCATAGCTTGAGTCAATCAAGCTCTACTTTTGCTATAAAATGTTTCTTGGCAGGTTGTTTACATGTTATTCAATTTTGCCAAGGTTGTTGTAGTTGATCCAAGCATGCTATGATGTTGTTCTTGCCATGTATAGCTTCTATGACATGTCTTCTTACTGTGAGTTGCCTTGCCATGCCATGTATTGCTCTGTGGTGAGTGGTTCAAGCTCACCAACATGCCTACTTATTGTTGTTCCTGCCATGTATTAATCTGTAATATAACTTGCCATGTTTACATGGGTGCCATCATATTTTCTGATCCTTTTTGGCTCATGGTCAGTAAGGGACTTTTGTTCTATGCATTTAGTAGATTCATGCCATGCCTTTGTTTGCCATGTTAAGTTCCTTTAACATGTTGTTTGATAGCTCTAAACATTGCAACCTGATGTTATTTCTGCTAAAGTCTGAAACTGTTATTATTTGCAATCTTGCCATGTGTTTTTGAGCATGTTCTAGTGATTTCTGGAGATAGCTCAGTGTTCATGTTTTGTAATGCTTTACCTTTACATCATGCCATGCCTTTTGTTTTCTTGTTGAGGTCCTGTATCATGTTGTTTTGGTGCTTGCAATATGCCTAGTTGCTGTTTTGGACAGATTGTTGCTATAACTTGTATAGAGTGTATGTGTTGAACCGTTGCTCCGTTTTGAGTGTGCTCTATATGAAACTTGCTTGATTTTGCATGTAGTTTCATATTATCATGTTGCATCCATGTTTTGAGGTGTTTGCCTGATGTTTGTATGCATTTTGCATCAATGCCATGTTTAACTTGTTTTGCTCATATCTTCTAGGCCGTAGCTCCGAATTAAATGAACTTTATATGTAACTTGACTAGAATTTCGTGTAGATCATCGTGGTGCATTTTAACTTGCTGTTTATCAACTTGAACATAAGGTTTATTCAGATCTGGACCAATTTCGAAATTTGCATATGAGGACTTACCGGAATTGTTCTATGGTGTTTCCGGCCTCATTTAAACTTGCCTTGATGTGTTGCTCTTGTTTGCATCATCTCTTGCCATGAGTAGCCTCATGTAGCTTTGTCATGTATCATGCTTGTTGTGCATCATGTCTTGTTCATGTGTGGTGTGTTTACCTTGTTGTGTGCTTCTTCTCGATAGTTCCCGTTTCGTTGCGATCGTGAGGATTCGTTCGTCTACGCTTGGTTCGGCTTCATCCGTTCGTCTTCTTCATGGACTCGTTCTTCTTCCTTGCGGGATTTCAGGCAAGATGACCGCTACCCTGGATCTCACTACTATCATTGCTATGCTAGTTGCTTCGTTCTTTCGCTATGCTGTGCTACCTATCACTTGCTGCTCAAGCCATCCCATATTGCCATGTCAGCCTCTAACCTTTTGCACCCTTCCTAGCAAACCGTTGTTTGGCTATGTTACCGCTTTGCTCAGCCCCTCTTATAGCGTTGTTAGTTGCAGGTGAAGATGAAGTTTGTTCCTTGTTGGAACATGGAGATGTTGTTCCTTGTTGGAACATGTTTACTTGTTGGGATATCACAATATATCTTATTTAATTAATGCATCTATATACTTGGTAAAGGGTGGAAGGCTCGGCCTTATGCCTTGTGTTTTGTTCCACTCTTGCCGCCCTAGTTTCCGTCATATCGGTGTTATGTTCCCGGATTTTGCGTCCCTAACGCGGTCGGGTGATTTATGGGACCCCCTTGACAGTTCGCTTTGAATAAGACTCGTCCAGCAAGGCCCAACATTGGTTTTACCATTTGCCTCACCACCACCTACTTTTCCCTTGGGAGTCGCTCTCTCGAGGTCATCTTTATTTAGCCCCCGGCGCCGCTTCTCTAAGTGCTGGTTCGAACCGAGTATATCTTGGGGCCACCTTGGGGCAACTTGAGGATTGGTTTTACTCGTAGGATGTCTCATCCGGTGTTGCCACGAGAACGAGATATGTGCAGCTCCTATCGGGATTGTCGGCGATCGGGCGGCTTTGCTGGTCTTGTTTTATTGCTGTCGAAATGTCTTGTAGCCGGATTCCGAGATTGATCGGGTCTTCCGGGAGAAGGAATATCCTTCGTTGATCGCGAGAGCTTATCATGGGCTAAGTTGGGACACCCTGCAGGTATAAACTTTCGAGAGCCGTGCCCGTGGTTATGTGGCAGATGGAATTTGTTAATATCCGGTTGTAGTAAACTTGAAGTAAACTCTTCTAAAATACAACAACCGTGTGCGTAACGGTGAGTGTCTCTTTTCGGGGTTGATCGAGAGGAGAACACGGTTTCTGGGTTATGTTTGACGTAAGTAGGAGTTCAGGATCACTTCTTGATCATTACTAGTTGACGACCGTTCCTTTGATTCTCTTCTTGCTCTCATTTGCATATGTTAGCCACCATATATGCTTAGCCGCTGCTGCAACCTCACCACTTTACCCCTTCCTTTCCCATTAAGCTTTGCTAGTCTTGATTCCCATGGTAATGGGATTGCTGAGTCCTCGTGGCTCACCGATTACTACACCACCAGTTGCAGGTACAGGTTTGCGATGATCATGGCGCGAGAGCGATGTTTGCTTGTGTTGAGTTCTTCTCCGCTTCTTCTTGATCAAGGGATAGGTTCCAGGTCGGCAGCCTGGGCTAGCAGGGTGGATGTCGTTTGAGTTTCTGTTTATGTTTCATCCGTAGTCGGATGTTGTTCTCATGTATGATGTTGATGTATTATTGTGGCATTTGTGCCTTATGTATGTATCCCCATCTATTATGTAATGTTGATGTAATGATATCCACCTTGCAAAAGCATTTCAATATGCGGGTCTATCCTTGGTGGGACCGTCGAGTTCCTTTTGGATAGGGTCGCATATTGGGCGTGACACAGGCCCACCTCTCTCCTAGGTGGTCTCAACCTGCCCTGTCGCTCCGCCACAAGTCACAGTCGGGGGCTGTCGGGAACCCAGGCCCACCTCTACCGGGATGGAGCCACCTGTCCTTTCAGCCCCCATCTCCGAACAGTATCACAGGCAATGTAATAGTGTAAAGTATATGTAGTATATGCCCGTGATCACCTCCCGAAGTGGGCACAGCCCAAAGAGTATAGCATGGCGATTTAACAAGAGTGTAGGGCCACCGATGGAACACTAGCATCCTATACTAAGCGATAGGATAGCGGTAAAGGTAACAATAGTAGTAGCAAGGACAGGCTATGCAGCAGACATAGGATTAACTGAAAGCAGTAACATGCTACACTACTCTAATGCAAGCAGTATAGAGAAGAGTAGGCGATATCTGGTGATCAAAGGGGGGGCTTGCCTGGTTGCTCTGGCAAGAGAGAGGGGTCGTCAACACCGTAGTCGTACTGGGTAGCAGCGGCGTCGGTCTCGGTGTCTAGCGAGAGAAGAGGGGGAAGAAACAATAAATACTTAAGCAAACAGATGCATAGCGACGCATGACATGACAAGTATCGGTGCTAGGGGTGCCCTAACGCGGTATGAGGTGATACCGGTGAAGGGGGGGAACATCCGGGAAAGTATCCCCGGTGTTTCGTGTTTTCGGGCAGAGGAGCCGGAGGGGGAAAGTTGCGAGATTGATATGATAGGGGTGTGTGGTGGAGGAACGGGTTGCGTATCTGGAATCGCCTCGTCGTTCTGAGCAATTTTCATGTACAAAGTTTTTCCATCCGAGCTACGGTTTATTTTAAATTAATTTTAAAAGATTTAAATCATTTTTTAATTTAGTTAATTAATTTAATCAACATTATCCAGAACAGCGCACGCTGACGTCAGCATGACGTCAGCAGTCAATAGAGGTGTTGACCGGGTCAATCTGGCATGCGAGACCCAGTGGGACCCACCTGTCATACACTGTTAGGTTAATTAGGGTTTAGTTAACTAATTACTATTTAATTAAACTAACAGGTTAATTAGATTAATTAATTAGGATTAATTAACTTAATTAATTTAGTTAATTAATTAAACAATTAATTATTTTTATTACTACTTATTTATTTTAATTCTTTTTTTTAAACCGTTCTGGGGGTGGGCCCTATTTGTGCGCTGGGTGCGGGCGTCGCCCGAACGGCGCATGCCCGAGGGGCGCTGGGTGCACAACGCGGCTAGGCGCCGTGCTTGGCTGTATGTGGCACGGTGGGCGGCGGGTGGCAGTGGGCGGAAGCGGTCATCGCCGACGAGGTCAAAGGAGACGGCCGACGGCGGGTTGTCGGGCGGCCATGGCTGCGGCTCGATCGATGGCGTCGTCGGAGCGCAACGCGGCGACTACGGGGCGCGACGAGGCGGAGCTTCGTCGGGCGGCGGGAACGGCGAAGCGAAACAGCCCGTGGGCAAGGCGAGGCGTGGCTTTCGGGCTCGCGCTACCGGCGCGTGCTGAGGTCTTGTGGGCGCCGCCATCGCGAGACGGGAGGTGAGGCCATCTTGTGGGCGAGCAGAGACGCAAAGGGGGAGAGGGGCGAGGCTCACAGGGGTTCGCGGGGTCCGTGGCAGCGGGGGTCGAGGGGGGCGACGGGGACGACGGGCGACGTGGGAGCGGCCGATGAGGAGGAGGAAGCAGGCCGGCGAGGAAGCTCCTGCGACTGGCGATGGCGACGTGGTTCCGGCGACGGGGTCAGGCGACCATGGATGGAGCACGCGCGGAGCTCGGGGAAGACGACGCGGTGCACGAGGGAGCGGAAGGAGGCCGGGAGGTGCGGTGCCGGTTAGGTGGCGTAGCGGAGGAGGTCGAGGACGGCCGGTGAGGAGGGAAGGTCCGGCGAGGGGCGGCGTTGTCATGCCCGATCCAGATTGGATCGGGGGAGGAGAAGAGGGAGCGAGAGGAGGAGAGATCAGGGGGAGAGTGGGGAACATGGGGAGTGGACATGTTAGGGTTTCGGTCGGGGTGGGGGTGGCCTATAGGCCAGGGGGTGGCCGGCTGGGCCATGGCCCAGTTGGGCCAAGGGTTAGCTGGGCTGAAGCCCGGGGGGGTTTCTCTTCTATCTTTTTTTTTGTCTTTTGTTTTTCTGTTCTATCTCTTTTCTTTTATTTATTTTCTTTTACTGTTTTAATTCAACTTAGGGCATTTAAGTGTTTTATAAATTTGTGTTTTCTTTACTATAATTACCTATTCAAAATATGACACCTCCCGAACATTTTGTTTTAGCTTCTGAAAAGTTTGACGTCTGACATTTATTTACTTTTGAATTTGAAAAGTTTTTGATCCAATGCGAGATTAGCAACAGTAATCGGGGTGACGTGGCACTGTTAACGTGATATTACTGCAGCATGATTATCCGGGCGTCACATGGATCACATTGCATCACACGGTAGAGAATGTATCTAATCATCAGGCAGTCTGTGCCTTCAAGGAAGGCGTTAAGAATAGAGAGTTAAGTCTGAAATTCGGTCGGACCGGAGACATGACCCTGAGTCGAATGATGGAGATTGCCACCAAGTACGCCAATGGTGAAGAAGAGGATCGGCTCCGGAGTGGCAAGTACAAGTCAGCCGCTAATGAAACCGGAGGAGGGAACTCCAGTCGGAAGCAGAAGCGGAAAGCCGAGCCAGCTGCTCCTGGAGAAGCCTTGGCCGTGACTCCAGGAAAGTTCAAGGGGAAATCCAAGGGGCCTTGGAACCCCAAGAAAGTGAAAGACCAAGATGGAAATGATGTGTTGGACTTGCCATGTCACATTCACACGAAGAAAGATGAAGAGGGTAAACTCATTTACCCAAAGCATACCACTCGACAGTGTCGGCTCTTGATTCAGCAGTTCCAGGGGAAGCAGCCCAAGGACAAGGAGAAGGAGTCGGACAAAGTTGAAGACAAGGAAGATAGTGACGGTGGATACCCCCAGGTCAATTCCACCCTGATGATTTTTGCTGACGTTGAAAGCAAAAGTCGATTGAAAGTTATCAACCGAGAGGTGAATATGGTTGCTCCGGCGACACCCATTTACCTGAAATGGTCACAGACCACCATCACGTTCGACCAGTCTGACCACCCGACACACATAGCCACCCCTGGGAGGCAAGCGTTGGTGGTCGACCCAGTCGTCGAAGGCACTCGGCTAACTAAAGTTTTGATGGATGGTGGCGTGGCTTTGAACATCTTTTGTATCTGAGACGCTGAAAGGGATGGGCATTCCGATGTCGGACTCAAAGACCAACAACATGAGCTTCCATGGAGTCATTCCTGGAAAGAAGGCTGAGTCACTCGGCCAAATTGCTCTCGATGTGGTTTTTGGTGATTACAAGAATTTTCGCAAGGAAAAGTTGACCTTTGAGGTCGTGGATTTCCAGAGCGCTTATCACGCTATTCTGGGAAGGCCAGCGTATGCACGTTTCATGGCTCGACCATGTTATGTATACCTCAAACTGAAGATGCTAGGCCCCAAAGGTGTGATCACTGTCACTAGCAATCGGAGGAAAGCAGAAGAGTGTTTTCAGAAAGGCTCTAAGATCGTTGATGCTCAGATGGCAGTGGTAGAGTTGCAAGAGTACCAGAAAACTGCAGACCCGAGTGATTTGTTGCGAGCCAAGAAGCCCGCCACGGAGTCAGCATTTCAGTCGTCCGGAGAGACGAAACCGATTCATATTCACCCGAATGATCCCAATGCTGCTCCGACTCACATCTCAACAACACTCAAATCCAAATAGGAAGAAGCGCTCATCCAGTTCCTCCGTGAGAACTGGGACATCTTCGCATGGAAGCCTGCTGACATGCCGGGTGTTCCCAGGGACTGGCTAAGCATCATCTATGAGTCGACTCAAAAGTTAAACCTGTCAAAGAATATCTTCGACGGTCCGCCGTCCAGAAGAGAAAGGCCATTGGCGAGGAGGTGCCTCGGCTCTTAACAGCGGAGTTTATCCGAGAGATTTACCACTCCGAGTGACTCGCCAATGTTGTCATGGTCCCTAAGAAGGACAAGTCACTTCGCATGTGCATCGACTTCAAACATATCAATCGGGCCTGCCCGAAAGATCATTTTCCTCTCCCCCACATCGACCAAATAGTCGACTCGACTGCTCGATGTGAGCGGTTGTCTTTCTTAGACGCCTATTCCGGTTACCATCAGATCCGTCTGTATGGACCCGACGAGATCAAAACATCTTTCATCACTCCATTCGGGTGCTTCTGTTATGTCACCATGCCATTCGGCCTTAAGAATGCTGGAGCCACGTTCATGAGGATGATTCAGAAGTGTTTGCTCACTCAAATCAGTCGGAATGTGGAAGCATACATGGATGATATTATGGTCAAGTCGCGGAAAGGTTCCGACCTGTTGACTGACCTTGCTGAAACATTTGCCAATCTCACGAGGTATGATATCACAAAGTGCACATTCGGAGTTCCTGGCGGAAAGTTACTCGGTTTTCTAGTTTCCGAACGAGGGATCGACGCGAACCCAGAAAAGGTTGGCACTATACTCCGAATGAAACGCCCTGTGCGTGTGCACGAAGTCCAGAAGCTTACTGGATGCTTGGCCGCTTTAAGTCGATTCATCTCTCGTCTCGATGAAAAGGCATTGCCTCTTTACTGACTGATGAAGAAGTCAGACAAGTTCAAGTGGACTCCAGAAGCTGATGCAGCGTTTGCAGAGCTAAAAGCTCTGCTCTCCACCAGCCGGTGCTTGCTGCCCCAATCAGCAAAGAGCCTTTGCTACTTTACATTGCAGCCACAGGACAAGTCGTCAGTACAGTACTTACGGTCGAGCGGGAAGAAGAAGGAAAAGCCTTCAAAGTTCAGCGCCCAGTATACTATCTTTCTGAAGTATTGACCCCATCAAAGCAAAGATACCCTCATTATCAGAAGCTTGTTTATGGGATTTATATGACCACGAAGAAGGTTGCTCATTACTTCTCTGACCATTCCATTACGATCGTCGTGACGCCCATTGTCGAGATTCTGCACTGAGAGATGCAACTGGTCGAGTGGCAAAATGGGCGATTGAACTCCTTCCCCTTGATATCAAGTTTGAGGCAAAGAAAGTCATCAAGTCCCAAGAAATAGCAGATTTCATCGCCGAGTGGATTGGACAGCAATTGCCGACTCAAGTTCACTCGGAGCACTGGACCATGTTCTTTGATGGTTCCAAGATGCTGAATGGTTCCGTCTTTGGGGTAGTGTTGGTTTCCCCGAGGATAAGCTCAGATATGTGCTCCAGATTCACTTTGATTCTTCCAACAATGAAGCGAATCTGAAGCCTTTGTTGTATGGGTTGCGTATGGCCATTTCACTTTCGGCGTCCGTCGCCTCATGGTTTATGGCAACTCAGATCTAGTGGTTAATCAGGTGATGAAGGAGTGGGATGTCAGAAGTCCAGCCATGACTGGTTATTGCAATGCAATGAGGAATCTAGATAAGAAGTTTGAGGGGTTAGAGCTTCATCATGTACCCCGACTGAAAAATCAAGCTGCTGATGATTTGGCGAAAATAGGATCAAGAGGAAGCCATTCCCGGTGATGTGTTTTGGAGCACATCCACACACCAATTCAAGAGGATCCTTTCACCGAAGAAGCCCCTTGAGCAAAAAGTGCCACCGATCCGATGAAGTTTAGGTCCCAGTGTGGTCGACCTGATCATGGAAGTCGTGGTCATCACTCCCGATTGACAAAGGCCGTACATCAGCGTATATCCTAAGGAAAGAGCTCCTAGAGAACGAAGAAGAGGCTCGACAGATCGTCCGCCGATCCAAGGCCTTTACTGTGATCAAGGGACAGTTGTATAGAGAAAGCGCGACTGGAGTCGGCCAGAAGTGCATAACACCATAAGAAGGTCATATAATTCTTGATGATATCCACTCGGGGACTTGTGGTCATCATGCGTCCTCTCGGACCATTGTGGCTAAAGCATACCGAGCGGTATTTTACTGGCCAAAAGCAAATGAAATGGCAAAGGAAATAGTCGACAAGTGTGAAGGGTGTCAGTTCTATTCCAATATGTCACACAAACCTGCCTCAGCCTTGAAGACCATTCCACTCGTCTGGCCCTTTGTTGTTTGGGGGTTGGATATGATTGGACCACTGAGAACTGGCAGAAGCGGCTTCACTCACTTGCTAGTGGCAGTCGACAAGTTTACAAAGTGGATCGAAGCTAAACCTATCAAGAACCTCGATGCGTGCACTGCTATCAGTTTCATCAGAGAGTTGATATTCAGATATGGAGTTCCGCATAGCATCATCACTGACAATGGGTCAAACTTCGATTCCGACAAGTACAAAGCCTTTTGCGCCTCTCAGGGCACGCGAGTCGACTATGCTTCAGTTGCTCTCCCCCAGTCGAATGGACAAGTAGAACGAGCAAACGGTCTAATTCTCAAAGGAATGAAACCCCGGCTGATGCGTGATCTCAAGCATGCAGCAGGAGCATGGGTCGACGAACTTCCGTCGGTTCTTTGGGGATTGAGGACCACTCCTAATCGGTCGACTGGGAGAACTCCATTCTTTCTGGTCTATGGAGCTGAAGCAGCTCTGCCGAGTGACCTGCTTCACAATGCACCCCGAGTCGAACATTACTCTGAAGATGAAGCGGAGCAAGCCCGGCAAGATGCAGTCGACCTCCTAGAAGAGGAGAGAGAGATGGCCCTGATCCGCTCGACCATCTATCAGCAGGACATGCGTCGATTCCATGCTAGAAATGTGAAGAGTCGAACCTTTCAAGAAGGAGACTTGGTCCTCCGAGTGGATCAACAGAAACCACACAAGCTCGCTCCCACTTGGGAAGGTCCCTTCATCGTCACCACAGTTCTCCACAATGGAGCATACCATCTTTACAACGTCGATCGCCAGATTGATGAGCCTCGAGCTTAGAACGCAGAGCTGCTCCGCCCCTTTTATACTTAAGTACTCACTCGGGTGACATGTAATAAAAGTACCTCTATAGTTTGTTTATCGAAGACAAGAATGTTATAATTTTCCCAGTGGTTGTTATTACTTTTTGTTTACATGAGAAATTTCCCCCCAGTGGGTGGCTTAGCTGCGAACCCATTTCGCCTAAGTTTGTAAAAAAAATCCCTGCCGAGTGGAGAGCCAGTCTCCCACTCGGGGGCTTAGCTGCGAATCCGTTTCGCCTAAGTATCTGAAAATCCTACCGAGTGGTGAGCCAGCCTCCCACTCGGGGGCTTAGCTGCAGTCCAAGTACTCGCCTAAGTGTTTAAAATCCTACCGAGTGGTGAGCCAGCCTCCCACTCGGAGGCTTAGCTGCAGTCTAGTACTCGCCTAAGTATCTGAAATCCTACCGAGTGGAGAGCAAACCTCCCACTCGGGGGCTTAGCTGCAGTCCAAGTACTCGCCTAAGTTTGAAAAATCCTCCCACTCGAAGACTTAGCTGCAGTCCAGTACTCGCCTAAGTATCTGAAAATCCTATCGAGTGGAGAGCAAACCTCCCACTCGGGGGCTTAGCAGCAGTCCAGTACTCGCCTAAGTTTGAAAAATCCTACCGAGTGGAGAGCAAACCTCCCACTCGAGGGCTTAGCTGCAGTCCAAGACTACCTAAGTATCTGAAAATCCTACCGAGCGGAGAACAAACCTCCCACTGGGGCTTAGCAACAGTCGATGCTACGCCTAAGTTTGAAAAATCCTCCGAGTGAGAGCAAACCTCCCACTGGGGGCTTAGCTGCAGTCCAAGACTCGCCTAAGTATCTGAAAATCCTACCGAGCGGAGAGCAAACCTCCCACTCGGGGCTTAGTAGCATCCATGCTACGCCTAAGTTTGAAAAATCCTACCGAGTGGAGAGCAAACCTCCCACTCGGGGCTTAGCTGCAGTCCAAGACTACCTAAGTATCTGAAAATCCTACCGAGCGGAGAGCAAACCTCCCACTCGGGGCTTAGCAGCAGTCCAAGACTACCTAAGTTTGAAAAATCCCACCGAGTGGAGAGCAAACCTCCCACTCGAGGGCTTAGCTGCAGTCCAATGCTACGCCTAAGTATCTGAAAATCCTCTGAGCGAGAGCAAACCTCCCACTCGGGGCTTAGCAGCAGTCCAAGCTACCTAAGTTTGAAAAAATCCTACCGAGTGGAGAGCAAACCTCCCACTGGGGCTTAGCTGCAGTCCAATGCTAGCCTAAGTATCTAAAAATCCCATCGAGCGGAGAGCAAACCTCCCACTGGGGGCTTAGCAGCAGTCCAAGACTACCTAAGTTTGAAAAATCCTACAGAGTGGAGAGCAAACCTCCCACTCGAGGGCTTAGCTGCAGTCCAGTACTCGCCTAAGTATCTGAAAATCCTACAGAGTAGAGAGCAAACCTCCCACTCGGGGGCTTAGCAGCAGTCCAGTACTCGCCTAAGTTTGAAAAATCCTACCGAGTGGAGAGCAAACCTCCCACTCGGCGGCTTAGCTGCAGTCCAGTACTCGCCTAAGTATGAAATCCATCCCGATTCGCAAGGACGACGAGGTGCAGGTCGACTGTTACCTTCTCCTTCGGAGCTGCGCCACAAGTACAACGTGCGCTCCATCCCGATCTGCAAGGATGACGAGGTGCAGGTCGACTGTTACCTTCTCCTTCGGAGCTATGCCACAAGTACAATCCGTGCTCCATCCCTACCTACAAGAACAATGAAGCGTAGATCGACTGGATTTTTCACCTCAGAGCTGCATCTCAAGCACTGAAGTATATTCCGAGTGAAGAACAAATTCGCTCGAAGGCAAATGAAAGCATATTCGATGATAAGCCAAGTTCAGATAGCATCCTAGGGATTCAAAAGTACTCAGGCGTCAAGCGTGTTAAAGTTTATTGGTTACAAGACCACTCGGCATTCCGAGGCAAATTTAAGAAGAATCATAGAAGTTTTTTACTCCTCAGGTGGAGGACTGGAAGGCGCGACAAACTGGTCCAGGTCGATCCCGTCAGCAATCCGGGTGGCAGCAGCAATGAAAGTCTCCATGAAAGACTGGAAGTCGTACTTCTTGGTATGGGCAACTTTGATGGACGCCAGCCTCTCCTCTCGCGCCTCCTTGCAGTGAACGCGGACCAGGGACAGAGCAACATCGGCACCACATCTGGCAGAAGACTTTTTCCATTCCTGCACTCGGCTTGGAACGTCATTCAGTCGAGTCATTAAAGACTCAAGGTCATTTTGAAGTATCTCTCCTGGCCAGAGTGTCGAGTCGATCCGACACCGCAGCCTTCAGTCGAGCAAGATAGTCCACCACAGCAGCGACATGAGACTCCAGTCGGAGCACGTTCATGGCCGCTTCATCCTTCACGGGGGAGTTAATGGGGTCCAGGCTTGTCTCCACTCGACTAGTCTCTTCCTCGAAGTTCTGACATAATTCTGCAAACACAACTCGAGTTCAAGCTAATGGTTCTATGACGAGTCAGTGATAACAAGTCAGTCGGATAAGAGGAATTACCTTCAAGCATGAGGAATAACTTCTTGGCGAGCCCTCCCAGATAAGCCTCCAGATCGTTCTTCTTCCCCGCCAGCTCGCCAGCCTTGTCGCTCAAAGCTATCTTGTCGTTCTTCAGTCGGCTAACCTCCTTGTTGGCCGCTTCGAGAGCAGCTTTCAGATTGGCGTTCTCTTCTTCAAGTTTTCCGACTGAAGACAGCGTTTCTTCCGCGAGCTTGGTTTTGTCCAAAGCCGTTTTCTGCGCCTCGGCAAGGTCATGATCCTTCTTCTTCAGACATTTTTTCTGCAAAATGACAGTGAGATCAGAATTAGGAAGGGGCAGAAAGACAAAGACAGTCGTCAAGTTCTCACCAGCCATACCTTTTGCTTCGTCTCTCGCCTTCTGCAAGTTCTCCTGAGCAAGCTTCAAGTCAAGGTTGAGCTGGATCTGTTTGATTTCCAATTCAGTATAGCGAGCCACAAGCTCACAGGATTTCTGCGAAGAGTCAATCGACAGACCTCAAAGATATGTTATTTCCGAGTGACTAAGAAAAATCATTGTGTTTCTAAGACTACAGCCGAATCAAAACATTCGACAGTAGTCTCGGGGACTACACCCAGTGGGTGCACTCAGCGGGCCCCCACTGGTTCTACGGACTCGGGTCGATCAGTCGACCGAAAGAGACAAAAAGGCTATGATCCTAAACCCTAGCTAACTGCGTCGTGATCTTCGGTATCATAAAAAAGAGTTCTTGGACTACGGTCGATCGCGTGAGTCCACCATAGTCTCGGGGACTACACCCGGTGGGTGCACTCAGCGTGCCCCACCGGTTTCACGATTCCATTCGACATGGTCCGACCTGCATCGAGTGAAGAAGTTAACAAAGAAATTCAAAGTACAAAGACTACGGTCGACTGCCAGCAGTCCACCATAGTCTCGGGGACTACACCCAGTGGGTGCACTCAACGTGCCCCCACCAGTCCAAAAATTCAATCGACACACCCAGTGGGTGTTCAGATACGAAGATCTTCAAAAAGAAGAGTTTTCAGCTAGCATATCCTAACAGAACAAATGGTGATGATCAACTAACCTGGACATTGCTTTGAAGAGCTGAGCTGGCATCATAGGCCGCCTGGCTGGCCTCCCGGACCACCTTCACTTGCTCCATCATGATCCCCGCCTGGCGTATAGCTTCCTTAGCAGCACCCACTTGGCCCTCTGGGACGTGGTGGGTGGCGAAAAGGGAGGGCGGATCAGTAGTCGACGATGAAGGCCAGATACTAGTCAGCGGCACAACAAAAGACACAGAAGTCCGAGTGATGTTGCCACCCTCATGAACCAGCGCCTCAGGCACTGATACAACCTGAGTAGTCTTGCCAGCAGGCGCCTTTTTAGTCCTCGTCCGCCTCAACGGCGCCTCATCATCATCATCAGGGAGAGCAATGACATGAGGAGGGACTACATGAAAGATTCAAAGTTAAAAACGGAAATCCAATCGACCAAAAAGCAAAACTACAGCGATCATACCAAGGTTATAGGTAACAGCGTCTTCCATCTCCTGGTCTTCGTTCCTGGCTGAGGTCTCGGAGGCGGCAGCGCTGCAGATTTCAGAAATCAGTTGATCAGTCAACAAGTCGACCAAAAGTATGTCCATGCTGAACAAGAAAACACAAGTTCTGCTGTACCCGGAAATGGTGGGGATGGCCATCTTCATCTTGGGAAAAACCTTCGTCGGCTTTGATGGCGTCGCTCGGGGTTGCTTCAGTGCTTTTTCAGTCGGCGCCGGAGAGGTCGTCCAAGGACGTTTCGCTGACTGCCCGACAGGCGTGATATCCTTGCCACGCTCGACCGCGGGGTCATGGGTGAGCTTGGACCGCCTTTCCATGCGAGGAGGGTCGACTTCTTCCTCCTCTTCCTCCTCCTCCTCTTCGTCGAAGCTGTTGTCATCTTCGTCCTCCGCACCGTCAGATTGCCATTCCTTCTGGCTTTCACCTCCGCTCCCTTCCTCCTCCTCAACTGGTTCTTGCACCCCGTTGGGCATCGAGTACATCTCAGTGGTGGCCTGAAAGACGACAAACAAGACAAAAGTCAATCGACTGATTTAAAGCAAACAAGATGGAGAAAGCAGGATAACAATCAATGATGCAGGAATGGACCTTGTCTACTTCGTAGGACTGGTCGAGTGGAGGGATCCTCCTGGCCCCTCGAGGGTTGTCCTTGTTTCCTGTGATGCCCCCAAGACATCTTTCCAGCATGGCATCCTCGATCTCCTCCGGGTGGATCCGAGTGGTGTCCTCAGTGCCGGAGTACAACCACACCGGATGGTCTCGGGCTTGAAGCGGCTGGATGCGTCGTCGGAGGAAGACCTCGAAGAGATCCATGCCAGTCACCCCGTCTCTGATGAGATGGACAACTCGTTCGACCAACACCTTCACCTGCGCCCTCTCTTCCGGAATCACCTTCAAACAAGATGGCTTGCTCACTCGGTCCATGGAAAAGCGAGGGAGTCTAGTCGACTGCCTTGGCGTTGGCTGGTCCTTACAGTAGAACCAAGTCGACTGCCATCCACGGACTGACTCGGGTAAGATCATGGCCAGAAAAGAACTTTTTCCTCTCATCTGAACCCCAAGACCCCCACACATCTGAATCACTTGAGTTCTCTCGTCACTCGGATTGGCCTTTTTCACCGTCTGGGAGCGACAAGTGAAAATGTGCTTGAAAAGACCCCAATGAGGCCGGCAATCCAAGAAATTCTCGCACAAAGACACGAAAGCAGCGAGGTACACGATGGAGTTGGGAGTGAAGTGGTGAAGTTGTGCACCAAAGAAGTTCAGAAATCCCTGAAAGAACGGGTGAGGCGGCAGAGAGAACCCGCGGTCGACATGGGTGGCCAAGAGAACACACTCACCCTCTAGAGGTTGTGGCTCCCACTCCTTCCCTGGGAGCCGCGCTGATCCATGGGGGATCCGTCCCTCATTGGCCATGTCATCGAGGTCCTTCTGGCTGATCGTCGAGCGGATCCAGTCGCCCTGGATCCAGCCCTGCGGCAATCCGGCCCTCGACGAAGATCCACCCCGACTGGTCGCTCTTCCCTTCGCCTTCGCCATCGCCTTCTTCGCCCACTCCAAAGCCGCCGTCTTCTCCTTCACCATTGTCGCTGACAAAGTGCGCACAGAGCAGCAACGCTGAAGTAGAATCGCACGCGGCGGATGAATCCGGGGAAGGGAGGAGGAAAGGGGAATGCACTGTTCAAAAAACCCCCGTCCAGGGCCTTATATGAGGTTGCTCCTGAGTGACTAACTGGTAGGCCCGGGCGATCCTATAAAATCCCGCAATAGTCGCCCGCGTGATACATGGCGAAAAAGGTGGCGTGAAGATCGAGGCATCCCTGCCTTATCCCATCCGATTACCGCGGCTTCCTCCGCCCCGCTCGTTTCCCGAAAATTCGAATCCCGCTAAATCTGCGTGCCACAGAGCAAATCGTCAGACAAAAGATTTCCTCCGTCCTGTCGTTCAGAGCTCTCTAAGTACGAAAAACACACTCGACAAATACAGAGAATGGATCAAGGCGATTGAAAAAGAAGTTGAAGTCGTCACCTAAGCTAATTGATCCAGAACAAGACGTGTTCATCGCACGAAAAGTGGGTCGGAAGAGGTCTCAACTCCTTCCCCACTCAAACCTCGATCCATTCGGGGGCTACTGATGAAGCCATGAACCTAGGGTAGGGTCATGGACCTGTCCACGGTACCCTCCCCAAGGACATCTCTTGAAGAAACTACCTTCGATCGACACGGAAGGATTCCATTGCGTGCTGAAGACACTCGACCGTGAAGCCAACCACTTTCGACCGCCAGAGATCTACATCGGTTGCATAAGCGGTCGGTCATTAAGTGGCTTTATGGTCATCATAGCACTTTATGTGGGGCGTTACCAAGAACTCCCTATCTTAATGTACCTTAATCCCTACATAGCGAAATTTGGAGGGGTCCAGTGAACTCTATATAAGCCACCCCTCCTCGGTGTAAAGGGTTCGCACCCACAGAACTCATACTCACATAATCTGATCGACCGCCTCCGGGCTCTGAGACGTAGGGCTGTTACTTCCTCCGAGAAGGGCATGAACTCGTAAACATCTTGCGTATACAACTAATCCATAGCTAGGATCTTGCCTCTCTATTCCTACCCCCTATTCTACTGTCAGACTTAGAACCACGACAGCGACTGCATAGAGGTTGTCTCACACCTGCTGGTGAGTAGCTTCAACTCACTGTCTTCATCAACACAGGACCTTGGAGTCATCTCGCTTTCCTCAAGATGGTTTGGCCTACTATCTTTCCTGAAGTTCTGCCTGGCATAAGAGATACGACTCGGAAAGAGAAACAAGGAGACACGTAACAGGTTTCACAATTATATAAGTAAATAACTGGATCTGTTCTGCATAAGGAACATGTTTTTACAACTACAATTTAAAACTGGTAGTTGTTTCAAACATCCAATCAGATGTAATCAACAGTGGAGGAAATGATGCCTATCCAAATCTATACTAGAACAAAGTTTGAAGGCTTGAGAAGGATGAATTTACATTACATGTTAACATGGGCTAGACAAAGCCCTTCTCCAAGTTGATGGAAGGATAATTCAATAAATTCCCCAAAGAAAATTCTTTATAAGTGTTGCCATTATTCTACATTCTGCAAAGAGTAAATATAGATCAAATAATATTGGAAGAAATAGAGGATAATGAAGCTCAGGTGCAGACCGATGATACATAATCAAATAGCAATTAATTAAATACAGCGTTACAGTGGAAAAGGTACTGACAAGAGGAATGCAGACATCAACGTGTGCAGTGGCATTGGCTTTATTCAACATTTTGGTAAGAGTAAATGTAGATATGATAATTTGGAGAAAGTGGAGGGCAGGGTAGATAACATGCAGAGTAATGCTAGACAATCAATTATCTCGCGATGCATGTACAGTAATACCACCACCGTCCGTTATTACTTGTCACTCAAATGGATGTATCTAGCACTATTAAGTTCTAAATACATCTAATTGATCTACAATTAATTCGATACAGAGGGAGTACATGACAACAGGTACTTACATGACCAATCCAAAACTTCATAACCATTGTGTTAATTCTACATTTATCTCAGAGTAAATATAGATCTTATAATTTCAAGCAAAGGGAGGATAAATAAGCGAACATTTACAGTGATGCTACATAATCAAACAGCAATGAGTGTAAGTATACTGACAAAGGGCAAGAGGTACTGACAAGAGCAATGCAGAGCCTAGTATTGTCTTGAGATCCGATGATCCTTTGAGCAAGGAGATTCATCTGAAATTAGTTTTCATACCAGAGAGAAGGTAAGGCACATGCAGAAATTTAGGAGTTAATATTTTGAATTGATATCATAGACAGTACCTGACGCTGGGCTCTCAGCAGTTCTAATAGGGGTTTGGCCACTGGAGTAGGGGTAAAGTGCGAATGCAGTTGGGCTGTGTTTTACGTGGCTGCTGATCTATCTAATTTAACAGGTATCACTACCTTTTCCAAATACCTAGTTTGTACTCCTTGAGGATCTACACTCACCCTCTTCCTTTTGGACATCTATTACAAAAGAAAAACATTTGACTGGAAAAAGATAGTCTTTCTATACAATGTCGGTTGGCCACCCATGATGAACCAGAGCGCACAGAGAAATACTATTCCTTCCGGTCTCTCCATATGTGGCTCACATGCATTTCGAAACTAAAGTAGGAATATTTAGCTGACCAATTAAACATCTCTCACTTTTACTAATATCAGCATAATATCATATTTGAATTTGTACAACTAAGCTTGTTTAGCTCAATGGGTGAAGCAGTGCTATTACGACACGAACCACGTAGGCTGATCGGGGTCATCATAAAATGGGGAAATCGTAAGCATGATGAGTATAGTGTTGAACGTGGTAGTGGGATGGCAGATCTGAAGCTGCAAACCGCGCAAAGGGTAGTTAGCAACCGATGTTTGCTTTGAAATAACAACTAAGATTTGGTATGGACAAGAAAGTACAGTCAACAAGTGACAAAGAAATGCAATTCTGCTGTCTCTCTATATGTCGCGACATGCATTTGGAAACTCAAGTGGGACCTTTAGCTAACCAATTAAATGTGTCTGTTAACTATTATCAGTATCATATCACAATCATATTTGAACAACCAAGCTTTGGAATTATGAGTGTTGTGTTGTTTAGATTGAAGGGTGGAGTAATGCTAGTATGACAGAAAGCACCTACGCAGATCATAGTAGAGTAGATAAAAGGGGAAAACCCTAAGCATCAAGAGTAAAATCAGGAAAAAGTGGAACTAGCTAAACCAGTGGGTGGCGCTCATGCTTTTCAAAACGAATATAGGAACATTAGGTGACCAATTAAACGTTCTCTCTTTTAGTAATATGAGCATCATATTAGATTCGTATTTCAACACGTAAGCTTTGGCATTATGAGTGGCATGTTGTTTCGCTTGATGGGTTGTGGTCTTGAGGAGCAGTGCTAGCACGACACGAAGCAGTGAAGCACCTACGATGATGGTAGTGAATATAAAGGGGGAAAACCATAAGCTTTACGAGTATAGTGACCGTGACATGGCAGATCTGAAGGTGCAAACCGGACAAAGCTACTTCACAACCAATGTTTGCATTCAACTAGCCACTACGATTTGGTACGGACAAGAAAAGTACAGTAAACAATTTAAGATCTATTTTCCGGGTGAGATCAATAACTTAAGCACATATGGAAGAGTACCACCTCTCTTGCGACGCCGTGTAGGCCCCTGCTGATACGTTGAGGGTGCTGCGGGTGCGTGATATGTCTCCAACGTATCTATAATTTTTGATTGTTCCATGCTATATTATATTCTGTTTTGGATGTTTACTGGGCTTTATTATACACTTTTATATTATTTTTCGGACTAACCTATTAACCGGAGGCCCAGCCCAAATTGTTGTTTTTTTTGCCTTTTTCAGTGTTTCACAGAAAAAGAATATCAAAACGGGGTCCAAGCGGAATGAAACCTTCGGGAACATGATTTTCGGAACAAACGTGATCCAGAGGACTTGGAGTCTACGTAAAGCAATCAACGAGGAGAGAACGAGGCAGGGGGCGCGCCTACCTCCCAGGCACGCCCTCCACCCTTGGGGGGCCCATGTTGCTCCACCGATGTACTTCTTCCTCCTATATATACGTACGTACCCCAAACCATCAGAGGCATCCACGAAAACCTAATTCCACCGCCGCAACCTTCTGCATTCCGTGAGATCCCATCTTGGGGCCTTTTTCCGCGCCCGCCGCCGGGGGGGGCATTGATCACGGAGGCTACATCAACACCATAGCCTCTCCGATGATGTGTGAGTAGTTTACCTCAGACCTTCGGGTCCATAGTTATTAGCTAGATGGACTCTTCTCTCTCTTTGGATCTCAATACAAAGTTGTCCTCGATTCTCTTGGAGATCTATTCGATGTAATCTTCTTTTGTGGTGTGTTTGTCGGGACCGATGAATTGTGGGTTTATGATCAAGTTTATCTATGAACAATATTTGAATCTTCTCTGAATTCTTTTATGTATGATTGGTTATCTTTGCAAGTCTCTTCGAATTATCAGTTTGGTTTGGCCTACTAGATTGATCTTTCTTGCAATGGGAGAAGTGCTTAGCTTTGGGTTCAATCTTGCGGTGTCCTTTCCCAGTGACAGGAGGGGCAGCAGGGCACGTATTGTATCGTTGCCATCGAGGATAACAAGATGGGGTTGATATCATATCGCATGAGTTTATCCCTCTACATCATGTTATCTTGCTTAAAGCGTTACTCTGTTCTTATGAACTTAATACTCTAGATGCATGCTGGATAGCGGTCAATGTGTGGAGTAATAGTAGTAGATGTAGAATCGTTTCAGTCTACTTGTCACGGACGTGATGCCTATATACATGATCATACCTAGATATTCTCATAACTATGCTCAATTCTATCACTTGCTCGACAGTAATTTCTTCACCCACCTTAATACTCATGCTCTTGAGAGAAGCCACTAGTGAAACCTATGGCCCCTGGGTCTATCTTCCATCATATTAATCTTCCAACACTTATTTATTTTTATTGCCATTTATTTTACTTTGCATCTTTATCATAAAAATACCAAAAATATTATCTTATCCTATCTATCAGATCTCACTCTCGTAAGTGAAGGGATTGACAACCCCTTTATTGCGTTGGTTGCGAGGTTCTTATTTGTTTGTGTAGGTGCGCGGGACTTGTGCGTGGTCTCCTACTGGATTGATACCTTGGTTCTCAAAAACCGAGGGAAATACTTACGCTACTTTACTGCATCACCCTTTCCTCTTCAAGGGAAAACCAACGCAGTGCTCAAGAGGTAGCAGTGTGAGGGCTGTAGGCGGCGGGGAAGAAGACTTTAGATGGCAGACGACCGGGTATGGGGATAAATCCTGTTGCCATGGACGAGGCGGTTGTAAGAGCGACAACAGCAAGGTGGACGACGGCGCCGATGAAGCGAGACGAAGCGATGAAAGGATCCTGGTCCGGCGCCGTGGATGAGAGATGTCCATCTCTTGTAGTGGACGACGGGGTAGGGGTAGCGGCTCTGGCAAGGTGGCGGATGGGGTGGCGGACGGTGGAGGCTGGGCACAGTGGGGAGATTGTCGTGGCGCCGATGGTGTATGAATGGGGAAATGGAGGGGGAGGGGGGATCTCAAACTTTGGGACGCGCTTGTCTGAAATGTGGGAAAGTTATGAACTTATCCCCCGTTTAAAATTTCGGACATCACGTCGGTTGGGGATAGGACGGTAATCTCGCATCTCCCAAATATTTGCCGGTAACGATTTTGGGCGAGGAGGGGGTGTTTTGCCGCCCACGGTTGGCGCCCACGGTGTATGAACGGGGATGACAGGTAGGGCGGTTGTGTCACGTCTGAGGGAAGTTACACAGCTGCCCCTATTTAAAATATTAGCCTACATCGATTTCGGACGAGGAGAGTTTGTTCTGCCGCCCACCGTGGATGAATGGGGAAATGGAGGGAGAGACACATGTCTTTCGGACGAGCTTGAATCAAATGTGTTTTGCCACCCATGTTTGGCGCCCACCGTGTCTGAATGGGCTTAGAGGCCGTCGTGTCACGTCTGATTGAAGTTACTAGTCTACCCCTATCGACAACACTGTAAATCCGGTCAACAAGGATATCAAGTGTCAGGGGTAGACAGAAATTTCCATCTTGCAAACACTTGCTTCGGGCAGCCCACAAATGATAGTGGGTGTTTAGCCACTTCGTTCAAAACTTGGGAGAATTAGCATTCGCGTTTGCCCTGGGCCCTGGATACTAAATTCAAATCCAATTTTTATTCGATTACAAATATCCATAGATAATTCTATGTTTGGTTTTTATTTCTTAAAAACCACAACAAAGATTTATTCCACCTTTATATATGATTATGATTTAGAAATGCCGAGATCTTTGAATTCAGTAGGTTGGATACACTTTGAGTCAAATAGTTATTTCATCCAATACAATATGCTCACACGAAAAATAGTTCACCTTATGTCAATCATACAAGTACTGAGGATTACCTCGCCTAAAAAATTTGGATCATTACAACACATGGACAACATAGGGGGTCTTACAACATAATCCATTCAGAGACATGACACAACATGCAAGTACAATAATCTAATGACAATTTCAATCTGCTATCTAAAGAAGAACTGGATTACCACAGGCTTCGATAAGCGTAACAGAGGACCTCCTCCGTCTTCAAATGCAAAATTCTTACTTCCTCCAATTCTTGGGTTGCTTGCATAATGCGTGCAGCTAATTGCATAATTTCCAGCTTCAAGATCGAGATTACCTCATTCATGGCAGCCACACCATCTCTTTCTGCCTCTAGTAGAGCCTCAAGAACTATAATATCTATGCTCAGACTGCTCTCCGGCGGTGTTGCCTCTGAACTGCTACCATCTGGTAACATGGATGGCGCACTACTTCCACAAATAGATTCTGGGGTTGTACATTGTGTCCTAGTGTGAACGGCATCCTGAAAGATTTCCGCTGGACATAAGTAAGAGATAGTTATCACATGATCCAGGCAGTAAGCTTACATGTTAAACAACATACAAATTATTGCCGAGCATGGCAAGCTATATTTAAATGGTTCAAAGCAGCATCAGCCGAAAAGAAATTAAAATGTTCAGATAGGGATGTAAGTGGGAAATAAACGACATCCGCCAGTCCCATCTAGTTAGTTTTTGCTAGCTCCCTGGTTCATTTTCCTCAAAAAACAAAAACTCTTTTGAACTATCATACCACTAGTGGACTTTAATCAGGATTAAACGGGACCCAGTTGACATCCCTAGTTGAAAGGGAGTTCACCACCCCTATATTTAAGTTGCCAAGGCATCTAAGCAGTTGAAATAATCTGAGAAAGCACTTAACAGTGTGGCCTCATATAAACTACGAAGACATTCTTGTGATGAAGTTCAGAGGAAAAGTTAAAGACTCAAATGAACTAGGCATGCATTTCTTTAGGATAGTACAACGAGCCTTTGCCGACATATTGGCCAACCGGTATAGCATAACAACTAACAAACAAGCATTCAAATCAAGCAATACAACAAAGCGCATAACTGAACTATTTGTTATTCTGTAGGATTACAGGTTGAGGCACAAGCCAAGAAAGCAGCCCACACGCATTACATTTCACATGTACTAAAACACACCGGCTTACCATATGTTCTTTGTGAAGCCTCGCTGCTGTTGCAATGTTCTTTGAAGATATCAATCAAGATCCGTGGTTGCAAATCTTCTTGTTGTAGTTTATTCTGCACCCTCTATTTAGGTAAAATTAATTTTAATCGCATGCACTGGTTCGAATTGATCATCAATGGTTCATCTAAACTAATCAAAGAATGGTGTGTGCATACACGGCAATATATCTGCTTCCCTCTATTTTTATGCTTGTTCGAGGTGCCAACCCCAAAAGAATAAATATTTTGCTTGATAGGGTTCGCAGCTCCATAATTAATAGACGCATCAAATTAGTCATGCAACTTGGGAAGATCAAGAACACACAAAAAATTAATGAACAGAGGCTCGGATAAGTGATGTAATAGCTAGCAACAAAAAATGTAGGGTAAAACGAACAAAAACCAGCGGAACCACATGCTAGTTTGCTGATGTGTAATTAAGCATAGAGAACATGAAGCAGTCTGATGGAACCAACAAGTGGCATCATAACAACACCATTATCATAAATATAGCATGCAAGAAGTAAAATAGTAGGCAGTGATATCTAGGAAGTACAGTAATACTTAGGACAAAACTAAAGCATATTAACTATATGTCCACTGGTATGTAATTTAGCACATGTAACATGTTCACTGCCAGAAGTATGGCCCTATAGGTGCAAGCAGAATAACGCGTCTCATGAAAAACTGAATGATGCCCTGAAGAAATTTCAAAGGTGCGGTGCTTATGCTAAGAAAGTGAATGTAGGCGCCGGACGTTGGATAATAGTACCTGATTCTCGGCGGCGTACGGGTATCGTTGGCATACTTGATAGCTAAGGATCATCGATGGTGCTCGTGTTGCGGTTGAGTTTGGGCGGCTATCGCGCCACCTTGCTGCTCGGTTACGGTTATGGCACTGTCGACATACAAGAAAGCTCATTTGTGGTAAGTGAACAGTTGCACGGTAAAGAGAAAAACCGAAGGAGTACAAATCGAAATAACCTGATGAGGCTGTGGCGTCGGTAAAGCAGGGCCGGTGGAGTTGAATATGGCGTCCGTGGAGCGGGTCCGGTGCAGTGGACAAAGGCTTCGGCGGGCGCGTTGTACAGTGCTTTCGGCGAGGTGGATCTGTTGCAGCGGACGAGGGCTTGTATGAAGGGCCAGCGAAGGGACGTACGAGGGAGTCAGTGAAGGGCCTACAATGTGGTGGACGAGGGCGTCGGTTAAGTAGATCCGGTGCGGTGGACCATGATGGCGGTCAAGGAGATCTGGAGCAGTGGACAAGCCAGTCGCTGAAGCGGCTCCGGTGAAGTGGTGAGTTGGCAGTTGGGGGTTCCAAGGTGCGCAAGGTAGATCCATCGGGGTGTGAGGTCCACCGCTGCGGTGGAGGACTAGATTCGGCAGCTTGCCATGGTTGGGGGGGTCGGGGAGGGGAAGGGGAGGGGCTCTGGGGAATAATGTTGGGGGCAAAGAGGGGAAAACAATGGAGTTACCAAAGCATCCCTTTTCCATTCATGTGGCAGGGGTAAAACAGGAATATCGCAGGGCTAAACTTTCGGGAGCGAGATATTTCGATGTGAGCGGGAAGTTTGAAAGCTTTTGGCTCGAGAAATTATATTCTGCTCTTGTACGCCCGACTATGATACCATGGCCGAGAATTTGTTTGTTTTTCACGCAAAAAAAGTGCAAGTTTTGAAAATCAATGTCTCCAACTCAAAACTTAGATTGTCCATTAAATTCAAATATGGATCATTGAGCTACTACAAGCAAATACCATCATACGGTCCAATTCAAATGAAATTCCAAATTTGTTTATCCTACATATGATGACAAAAGCAAAAATGTGTATGTGTATGCCCGTATGTGTATATCTCTAGGTTTGATATATGAATTTGAAATCACGAAATCCCAGCTTAAAAAATGTACCTCCGTTTAAATGAATTACAAAAGCTAATGATGGAGTCGAATTCCAAAATTCCAATCTTAGGTTTGTAATTCTGGTACATCAAGGTATATCACACATGTTCAAAAGTATCGTTATCTCATAGTCCAAACTGTGAAAAAAATTGATCAACCATGAGTGCACACACTATTGACCATGTATATCTCAATTACGCTAAAGTCCCTCAAATATAGACACCTCACTCTTTAACTGAAGCCAACCCCCCCACCCCCACGCCCCACACACACGCCGTTCTCTCCCCTAGACACATGCTGAGGCGTTGAATAGAATGTAGATGCTAGTTTACGGAAACAAGTATCGATAATACGTTTGTATCTCCATACTTATATTTCTTCTCTTAGAAAAAACCGAGTTGGTGATGATGGTACGTGTGCCATCTTGCAATATAGACCGTCCGATCTATATCTGACGGATGGAAATTAAACTAAAAGATACCCTCACCCCTCTCCACAATTGCAGACAAGGCCTTCCCTCGTTCATGCTTATCTCCAACAACCTCATTGTTGAGCAATTAAGAAAGGAAGCCTCTGGAACAAACTGGCCTGGTGGCCGCTGCCGGCGTCGTCAATCCCCATGCCTCCGCTCAGTCCGACCACCAATCACCACCACGCCCCACTCCTCTTCACCTTATCTCCTATTTATCGAGATATCATTAGTTTTTACACATAGGATTACTCCCGCATGGGTCAATCACAACAAGTGTTTTATAAAAAAATGCATCTTGATGTTTCGTGCAATGCACGGATCTTGCTAGTACTCCTACAGAAGACTAAGTTGGTGGTGATGGTGTGTCTGCCATCCGTCGTTTGTGACCATTAGATCTACATCTAACGACTGTGAGGTAAGTTGTTGCCTTTTCTCACCAACATCCCACTTGTCTACCAATTTGTAGAAAAACCCATAATTAGTATCTTAAAACCAACCACATCCCTCCCTGACCTCACCAAAATAGCCCAAGGAATATATTCTAATTGAAACATAATATATCTCTAGTGATATATGTATATCAAAATTAGAGTGTTTTGTATCAAGTTTGTGAATAAGTATTATTCTAATTATGATTCGTTGAAACGCACATGAACATTGCTAGTATTTCCAACCATGCAATTTTTCCCCTAGTATTCCATAGTTTCAAGTTTTCCATCAAGATATTAGTCACTCATGGTTGATATTTACTTTAAATCATGTACACATATGCACTATGTAACTAGCCTTGCTTATTGGGTTCTGAGGGAGTCCTGGATTAGGGGGTCCTCGGACAGCCAGACTAAATACTTTAGCCGGACTGTTGGACTATGAAGATACAAGATTGAAGACTTCGTCCCGTGTCCGGGTGGGACTCTCCTTGGCGTGGAAGGCAAGCTTGGCAATTTGGATCTGTAGATCTCCCCCCTTGTAACCGGCTCTGTGTAACCCTAGCCCCCTCTGGTGTCTATATAAATCGGAGGGTTTAGTCCGTAGGACGACAACAATCATACCATAGGCTAGCCTCTAGGGTTTAGCCTCTACGATCTCATGGTAGATCTACTCTTGTAATACTCATATCATCAAGGTTAATCAAGCAGGAAGTAGGGTATTACCTCCATCGAGAGGGCCCGAACCTGGGTAAACATCGTGTCCCCCGCCTCCTGTTACCATCCGCCTTAGACGCACAGTTCGGGACCCCCTACCCGAGATCCGCCGGTTTTGACACCGACATTGGTGCTTTCATTGAGAGTTCCATTGTGCCATCACCGTAAGGCTTGATGGCTCCTTCGATCATCGGCAACGATGCGATCCGGGGTGAGGTTTTCCTCCCCGGACAGGTCTTCGTATTTGGCGGCTTCGTACTGCGGGCAAACTCGCTTGGCCATCTGGAGCAGATCGAGAGCTACGCCTTGGCCATTAGGTCAGGTTTGGAAACTTGAACTATACCGCCGACATCCGCGAAGACTTGATCTTTGACGGATTCGAGCCCATGTCAGGTGCGCCGTGCAGTCACGACGAGCATGATTTAGCTCTGCCGTCGGATAGTGCTCGGGAGATCACACCTGTGACTACTCCGGCCCTCAAACCGGAGCAGATTGCGTCATCCGAGGATGGGTGGATGGACCCCGCCTCGGAGGCCGCACACTCAGTGGCGATAGAGCCAAATACCGACTTCACCTCCTACGAGACCCGTGTTGCCGGACACTTGGATTCGTCCCCGGCCACGGGCTCCGAACCGCCTGCGTCCATGCCTATCGAATCCAATTGGGCACCGATCATGGAGTTTACCTCCGTGGATATCTTTCAGCACTCACCCTTTGGCGACGTGCTAAACTCGTTGAGGTCTCTCTCCTTGTCAGGAGACCCTTGGCCGAATAATGTTCGGCTAGAATGGGATGCGGACGACGAAGAAATTCGCTACCCACCCACCACCCACTTAGTAGCCACTGTTGACGATTTAACCGACATGCTCGGTTTCGGCTCCGAAGACATCGACGGTATGGACGACGATGCAGCAGAAGAACAGGAACCACCGCCCACAGGGCGCTGGACAGCCACTTCATCACATGATATATACATGGTGGATACACCCAAAGAAGACAATGATGAGGAACGGGAGGATGCAGCGAAGGATAACCCCCTCGAGAAGCAACCAAAGCGACGACGCAGACGCCGCTCCAAATCCCGCCTCGGCAAAAAAACGATAATAGCGCAAGAAAGAATGAGACCCCGGTCGACTCCAAAGCAACAGAGCAGGATGAACCAGCGGACGACGAACATAGTACGGAGGCACTGTCCGATCACGGCGACGCCGAGGGTAGTAATCATCAACCCGTCTCAGGAGAGGAGAATAGTCCGGATGACGATGCACACATCATCTCGGAAAGGAACTTGGAACAAGAGAACCTCCACAGAAGGCTTATTGCCACTGCGAGGAGTCTTAAGAAGCGGAAACAAAGGCTTAAGGCCGCGCAAAATACACTTATCAATAGATGGAACAAAGTGCTGGACACTGCTGAAAAGTACGGTGGCAGTCGCCACACAAAGAGTTACCCAAAGCGCAAGCTGCTGCCTGAATTCAATGACGAGGCCTTAGAGCCTACACAGCCGAAAAATAAAACGGCCGACCGGTCGGATCGACCACCTCGTGGCCGCGATAGTGCGGCTAACGAGGCCGCACATAAGTCAGCACACGATTCACGTGAGGACTTGCATCAAAAAGCCGGCATGACCAGATCCATCTACGGATCTAGGAAGCGTGCTCCAGTGCAGAATCAAAACCGAACACTACAACCATCAGAACACCACGATACATCCAAATACAGGGGTGCCGCACACCCCCTATGCTTCACCGATGAGGTACTGGATCATGAATTCCCAGAGGGATTCAAACCCGTGAACATAGGGGCGTACGACAGAACAACAGACCCTGGGGTCTGGATTGAGGACTTTATCCTTCACATCCATATGGCTCGCGGAGACGACCTCCACGCCATCAAATATTTGCCCCTCAAGTTGAAAGGACCAGCTCGGCACTGGCTGAAGAGCCTCCCCGAAAATTCAATTGGAAGTTGGGAGGAGCTTGAGGATGCTTTTAGGGCTAACTTTCAAGGGACCCATGTCCGACCTCCGGACGCAGACGATTTAAGTCATATAATTCAACAGCCCGGAGAGTCAGCCCGAAAGGTTTGGAACAGATTTCTCACTAAGAAGAATCAAATCATCGACTGCCCAGATGCCGAAGCCTTAGCAGCTTTCAAACAGAGTGTCCGAGACGAATGGCTCGCCAGACACCTCGGCCAAGAAAAACCGAGGACAATGGCAGCCCTAACAAGCCTCATGACCCACTTTTGCGCGGGCGAAGATAGCTGGCTGGCCCGTAGTAGCACCAGCGACCCAGGCACATTCGAAGTCAGGGATGGCAATGGAAAACCACGACGCAGTAAAAGCAAGTGTCAAAATAACGAAGACAACCCAGACAACATGGCGGTAAACACCGAATTTAGGGGCTCTCGACCTAGACAGTGGAAAGAGCCTTTCAAAGGCAACGGAGATGGACCGTCCAGCGTAAACAAGATTCTAGACAAATTATGTCAGATTCATGGCACCTCCGATAAACCTACAAATCACACCCACAGAGAATGCCAGGTCTTCAAGTAGGCCGGCAAGCTAAACGCCAAACACAAGGGGAGGGAGACACCAAGTGAAGACGAGGATGAGCCTCGCCAGTAAAACACTGGGGGACAGAAAAAATTCCCACCAGAGGTCAAAACAGTGAACATGATTCACGTAACAAAAAGAAGGAACAAACATGCACTCCGAGACATATGCGCCATAGAGCCCGTCACACCCAAGTTCAACCCTTGGTCGGCCTGCCCGATCACTTTTGATTGCAGGGATCACCTGACAAGTATCCGACACAGAGGATTGGCTGCCTTGGTGCTAGACCCAATTATCGACGGATACCACCTCACCCAAGTCCTCATGGACGGCGACAGTAGTCTTAATTTGATATATCAGGACACAGTCGGCAAAATGGGGATAGACCCGACAAGAATCAACCAAAGTAATACTACCTTTAAAGGGGTAATACCAGGCCCAGAGGCCCGCTGTACGGTCTCTCTAGTACTAGAGGTTGTATTCGGTTCTCCCGACAACTTACGAACTGAAGTGTTAACCTTCAACATCGCTCCATTCCGAAGCGGCTATCAAGCACTACTCGAAAGAACAGCCTTCGCTCGTTTTAATGCGGTACTGCATTACGCTTCTCTTAAGCTTAAAATGCCCGGTCCATGTGGCATCATCACAGTTAGCCGAAATATTGAGCATTCCTTACGCGCGGAAGAACGTGTGGCGGCTTTAGCAGCCGAACACTAAACGGCCTCTCCAACCAGAATAAATGATCGGTCATCAAGACCACGGACACGGCTAGACGAGTCTGGCGCACCACTAGGTGTAACAGCTTAGATACACCTGAGATTGGTATGATGGATATACCACCACACACGGTACCAAGGGCTTCCCGCATGTAAAAAGGACTACAACTCGGCTCGACCTTACTTATCTTGAATTTTAATGGTTTATTGAGAATAACCAATTTTTCGCATCGACAACTTTCACCTAAGTTCTTCTCTTTACAGATGATAATCGTATACACCCTTCCGTGATACGCACAACGGAGACACAGCGCAGTATATGCAGCAGGCCCCGCCAAAGGTTTCTTTTAGATTAAGACCGTAAACCTATTTTACTCTCTTTGTTGCTTCACATCCTCCGGATACTCAAGATAACCGAGAGAGATGTCGACGTTATTGGCATTTCGCCAGTCGAATGATGCACATACCGACACTCGTGGTTCATTATCCAGTATGCTATTTCAGCCCGGTATACGCTAAAGACCGAATACCTTATAGGGAGTGTTCGCGTCCGCGAAGTTTGGCCTTATATGCATCAGCTCGAATCATGTCTTTGGTCAAATGTTGGTTTGCCCGCCTCCTGCTTTTGCTACCTTACGCCCGCCTATCGACTAAGGTGGCACCGGGAGAACTACTGTGATTGTGCCCTGGTTCATCCGGATGAGCACCTCAGTAGAGAAAGCCAAAAACTGACTGTCATGATAAAGCGCGAGACTGGTCAACCACTCGATGACTTAGCGGAATCTTCGGGATTCCTCCGCATTAACGAAGGGCCGGTTTTCCCGGTCATGTACGTACGCGCCCTGTACTCGGATGAGCGCGGAAGTACCAGTGGCTATATAGTAGCCCCACTGTCAAACTCCTATAGTTAAGTGAAAGTGTTAAAGCAATATAGTACGATTGCCTTGTTCGTCGCGCTACCACCTCCTTAATGGACCAAGACGTTGGATCAAGTGTGAACACGTTCTTTTGCGAACACCCCCGCCTTATATGCGTGGGGGCTGAAGCCGACGACTGCAAACTTTCAGGTTATACACATATATACATAAACGGCCGCAAAGGAGGCATCATAATACTTTTAGGCAAAAGTATAAACACAGCCTTTATAATTCAAATAGCATTGTTATTACGATCGAGATACATGTCACTCGAACATGACACTCTTCGAGCACTGAGCCTCTATTAAACGAGCACCTTCTAGGACTTCTTCAAAATAGTGCTCGGCCAAAACCTGGCCTACGGCCGGATTCTGGGTTGCAATAGCGGTGGCCTCCATCTCCGCCCAGTATGTCTTGACACGGGCAAGAGCCATCCGCGCACCCTCTATGCACGCCGACCTCTTAGAACGTCGATATGCGGCACAACACCAAGGAATCATTGCACAAGACGAAAATAACTATTTGGCCTTGGTCCTTCCGGCCAAAGACGATCCACGACAGACCTCATGGCAAGCCTAGAAAACCTATGGAGCTCGGCCCACTCGGCCATTTGCTCATTTAATAGCAGCGGACGCGCTGGAGCATTGAAATGTGACCAGAACAACTTTTCCACTTCATGACCTTTTTGATCTTCAAAAAACTTGGTCGCATCAGTAGCACTCGCTGCCAAATACAGGTACACGTCCGTAGAACTCCATAATTGATCCGTATACATACTTTAGGATCTCCGAACTGCGTCCGCAACAAAAAGGGCTTCCCAGCCGTGATATTTCCGGCTTGACGTAGCTCCTCCTACGCCGCTCTGATTTTAGAGCGGGTTTCCTTGGCTGCTACCATGGCTTTCTCTAGGTCCGCCGTCTTCGTTTGACTTTCCCTTTCAAGAAGCTCATAAAGTTGGCGGCACCCTTCAACTCAACAGCCATTTTGGCTATTTTCTCTTTGCTCTCGCAATGTGCAGCCTGTTCGGCTCTTAATTCTTCGACCGCCTTTAGGGCGGCCGCATCACTCCTCCTGGCTTGTTCCTTGGCTCGGGCAAGTTCCGCCCGAAGGGTCTCCACGGCGGCAGCTCCATCTGCAGTCACAACATATTATAGATACTAGCATCATGCCCCTCTTACTATATGTTGACCATTGGAGAATACATACCCTATGGCTCGTCAAGCCACCTGTTTACGAGCACGATGTCGGCTTCCGCCGCATCAAGTTGCCGCTTCAATTCAGCAAACTCCCCAGTCCGGCTAGCCACCGACCTCACCACCGCATGATGGCTTACATGATTATTACCGACTATGATCCTCTCGCTTGTCGCCTTTTTCGACGGCAACCGAGTCTCAGGGGCTACTATCTGCATAGGGCACACCTGACGTGTGCGGTACCGTAAAAAATATACATATTACTTTGCGTACCTCAAAGCTCCTCAGCACGCTCATAAAAGCTTCATGAAACCCGCTTTCGGCGGATGAAATCTTCTCAACTACCGTACTCAATAACGTATGATGCGCCTCTGAGATAGCCGCTTGCTCCAGAAGACTCATCAATGCGTTCGGTCGCGCACCGGACAACCCTGACTCTTTCCGTTGCTCCCTTTAGGAGCCGAATACTCCGGACTTCGGGAGGCCCAAGGATTAACTTCTGGCCTTGGTGGGTCAGGAGAAATCCTCTGTGATGACACCTCTGGGTCGCCCGCCTCATGAGGCGGGGAGGCATGGGGAGGTGTTTCGCTCTCCATCATCTCCGGAAGAAGATCCTCAAGATGAACTCACGAGAAGGGCTACTGCGGGTGTCAAACCGCGGATCTCGGTAGGGGGTCCCGAACTGCGCGTCTAGGAGGATGGTAACAGGAGACAAGGGACACGATGTTTTTACCCAGGTTCGGGCCCTCTGATGGAGGTAATACCCTACCCTGCTTGATTAATATTGATGATATGGGTAGTACAAGAGAGATCTACCACGAGATCAAGGAGGCTAAACCCTAGAAGCTAGCCTATGGTATGATTGTTGTTCGCCCCACGGACTAAAACCCTCCGGTTTATATATACACCGGATAGGTTAGGGTTACACATAGTCGGTTACAATGGTAGGAGATCTATATATCAGACGCCAAGCTTGCCTTCCACGCCAAGGAAAGTCCCATCCGGACACGGACGAAGTCTTCAATCTTGTATCTTCATAGTCTTGGAGTCCGCCATGATGATAGTTCGTTATCCGACAACCCTAGTCCAGACTCCCTTAGTAGCCCCTGAACCAGGCTTCAATGACGACAAGTCCGCGCAAGATATTGTCTTCGGCATTGCAAGGCGGGTTCCTCCTAATACTTCATAGAAGGTTTTGAACACCAGGATAGTGTCCGCTCGCAAAACAAGTTCCACATAACACCCTAGAGAGAATAACTTTTGCACAGATCTGCCGACGATTCCGCGGGCGTGACATCACACTACGACCAGGCCTTTATACTTAATCGCTTTTTACTGCTCCACCTTAGCGCTTAGCGAGGCGGTTTCCTTGGCACGCCTTATCAAAGCATAGATCGTGCCCCTTATTCAGGGATTCTCATCAATACGGACGTAGGTAACCCATCCGCGCCATTGATTACGGCGCTTGGGAGATAAGCGAGTTTTACCAGCTGGTGGGGGACGATAACTTCGTCTCATCCATATAAGGGATAAGGATCCACCTTTTCACCCACGCCTTCTTCCTCCTTTGCTCAACCATTCTCAAGACTTCGAGCTCCAGCGCCAAGTTCGCACATCCCACCTCAACCTTCTCCAATCATGTCCGGAGCGGGAGGCAGGTGGATGGCCTCCTCCGCCACGGAGGGGCACATCACAAGACCGCGGAGCCCGGATATTTGTCCGGCGACATCACAGACAAAGCTGCCTGACGCGGGCAGCTCATTCCAACCCCTGTGCCCCATGAGAGGGTGGTGTTTATCCCCCACTTCCTCCGCGGACTAGGTTTTCCACTTCACCCATTTGTCCGGGGGCTCATGTTCTACTACGGCCTGGACTTCCACGACCTGGCCCCGAATTTTATCCTCAACATCTCGGCGTTTATCTCGTGTGCGAGGCCTTCCTCTGCATCCAGCCCCACTTCGGCCTATGGTTGAAGATCTTCAATGTCAGGCCGAAGGTAGTGGGCGGCCCTCAAGCGGAGTGCGGAGGCGCCATGGTTGGCAAGATGGCCAAAGTCCTATGGCTCGAGGGCGCCTTTGTGGTGACAATAAAGAGGTGGCAATCGGGGTGGTTCTACATCATCGAGCCACGCGACCCCGAATGGGTGGCGGCCCCCGAATTCAGATCTGGCTTCCCCACACGGCTCGCCATAGAAAGAGACGGGCCTGACATGGGGGAATTCGACGAGCTATCCGGACTCCAAACATGCGTCCAAACTCGGTGGACAAGAATCTCAGTGCTTGTCGACGAATCCGTGTGATGCTCATCCGCCGGATTCTCCCATGCCAACAACGGGCCTTTAATTTGTGGGAGTTTGATCCGCACAACACCGAATTTGAGCCGCTCTTCGACACTACGCATTTAAGATGCCCGGAAGGTGCTGCTCAAGGGCGCCAAGCCCCGCATCCGCTAACAAAGATCGCGGATACAGCTCGCGCGCCAAGCCGTGAGGTAAGTTATTTTACCTTTACGGACTCTTTTTTCATATATTGACTCTATGTGGGATCTAAAACTCCCTAATCTTTTGACAGACTGGTGAAGACGTCCCGGACAGATTAACTGTCGGGTTGCTTTGCTGAAGACCCAGCGGACGCCCGATTGACGGGCTGCTGGCCCGCACCCCATGTGGTGTGGGAGAAGAAGGCCAAGAAGGATCCCACGGAACTCAAGGAGCTCCCGACGCCAAAGCCGTCGATTCTGAAGCAGAATCTTCTCCCGAGGACGAGGAGGAGGAAAGAAGCTTCTTCCCCAATGGGAGGAGAGGAAAGGAAGGCCGCCTAACCGGGAGGCCGGAGGGTCCAAGAAGGAAGGACCTTCCTCCGTTTTTCTCCACCAACGTCTACAACGACGAGGAGGATTGGCCAACAAGGGCCAAGCCCCTGGAGAGATCGTAAGTGTCCGGATACCCATAGCTTTTTTATCATTGCATAGTGTTCTCTAATGCCGAACAATTATGCAGCCCGCCCAAGGGCGAGTTCGCCACTTCGTCGAGCGGGTCCCTGAGTTCGTCGGAAATGGAGAGTACTTCACTTCCGACCGCCTCCTTACCTCACACTGCAGACGACACCGCGGTGGGGCCCCAAGGGGGGCTTGGTCAAGGGCAGGTAGAGCAGGAGGCGCCAAAAGACAACCTCCCGGACTCCAGGCGCGTGGGGGGCAAGACCCCCAGGGGCTCTAAGCCCGACCCTTGTCCGGACTCCATGCCGGAACCTTCAGCGGTTCCGGAGTCCGACAAGTGGTCCCTTCAGAAGAAGGGTAAGACGCCGTGTCCTCCGGCCCAACCGAGGCACCGGATAGCATCGAGGCGCTTAACAGCGCCCATCAGGAGGAGCACCGCACTGCTAGGAGTGCGGTGATCCGGACAGTTCCAGCCCGCCAAGAGCGGGCTGACTGAAGCCTGTATCAGCCTTCTAACAGTGCTTTGAGGTAAGTTTAGAATATGTAAAAATATTACCGCATAGACAAGAGTTCTCGATGCTTAGTTCGGTGTTCAAAGAAAAGCCGGACTAAGGATCTAAAAAGATATACGCAGGAGTCTAACATAAGTATGTCAATATGGGAATGCAGGCTGCGCTGCCGACCTCTGCGCCTGACCGATCATGGAGGTCAATGTATTGAAGCAGAGCCTCGAGCGGTCCGAGAACGAGCTCGCCAACCCAAGAAGCAGCTCGAGGACAAGGAAGGTAAGTAGTACCTTATTAAAGAAATGCCTTATAGAAAGGTTTCGGTTGCAAAAAATAACAGGAATAACATGGGTACTGCAGGGGCCACGAACGAGGTGGCGATCATGAAGGAAGCGTGTCCGTGGGTCGAAACAAAGCGGCTGCGGAACGCACCGAGCGAGAGAAGGGGAGGCGATCTGGCCAAGAGCGGCAAGAGCTCCAAGCTCTCGGGAAAACACGAGAGTTTGAGCGAGACTCAAGACTCGAGAGTCCGAGCTTGCCTCGGCTCTTGAGAGTGCCAAAGCTGCTAAGGCCGAGGCCCAAAAAGCCCTCCAAGAAATTGAATCATTAAAGAAGATAGCGGCGGGTAAGGCATTCTTTATGCAAAGCAAGCATGTGAAAGTGAATTACCTATTACTTACCCGGATTCGGAGCTCTTTAGGAGCGTTCATAGATTTGCCCCGTAGTGTGTCTGATGCTGCCGCATTCTACCGCGCCAAGGAGGGGAGCTCGACGGAAAAGGTGTTCTGGTCTTAGTATGCTGAGGCCGGACATCCGGTGCCCCTGAGCGACCAGCTGAAGCAGCTGGTCGAGCTCCACAAGGTCGCCGAACAGGCCATGAAGGGACTTATGGCGCGGCTGTGGCCATTGGAAGCCATGCCTGGGAGCTACTTCGGCTTGGTGCAACGGCTGGTGGACGCCTGTCCACGGATTGAAGTCATCAAACGCTCCGTCTGCATTGAAGGTGTCCGTTGGGCCTGCGCTCGTGCTAAAGTGCACCGGGCAAGCTGGATGCGAGAAGCTTGTGACGGACGGGCCACCAAGGGCAAGGAGCATCGCACGCCAAATGTACTATGAGGGCCTCTCAAGGGTGACCACTGAATAGCGGATGAGTGCTCCAAAGATGTAATTTTTAATAGACTCGCATTTGTTATCCCAGTAGGCTGAAAACTTGTTCATATGTGCTAAGCAACGCTTGTTAATTTAAAATATTACCTTCAGCGGCCGCTTATCAAATTTGAGAGATGGCAAGTCGTTGGCTTCAGCTCCCATGCCACGAAAGTGCCGGGTGACAGGATAAACTTGAGCACTCTTGTTCCCATTCTTGGGTCCATCTAGGGAGGCGCCAACACAACGAACAAGGCAACCGGACTTATAATGCTTGAACACTCTCACTTAGCCATAGAATTTATAATTTTAAATTTCGCGAAGCCCCTAGTATTCGAAGACCGAAGTTCGGGCGCTTATCCACGCCTTGGCCGACAATTCCTGCCTCGCCTAAGTGGCATAAGTCTTTAGGGACCAAAAACCTCTCGAACAGCGATTCGCCTCGCCTCTATCATGACGGGTCGTTTTAGCTTTCCATCGAGGTGCTCGACCCAGCTCAACTGGGGCACAATCGCAGTGGTTCTCGCCGGTGCTACCTTAACCGATATAACGGAACGTAAGGTACCAAAACACGGGAGCCGGGCAAACCCAACTATTGACCCAAGACATGATTCGGAGCCGATTCATATAATGCTATAAGTTCGGGGTGCCGCACTTGTGAAAGTGTTCAGACTTATCACACCATAATTTTGGGGTACTTAAGCCCCTGGTGTATTGGCCGTACCAAAGTGTACGGGTGCGTAATGTCATGAAATGAACATATATATAGATAAAGAAAAGAGTGCAATAATAGGCGAAAGCTATGTATTGTTTATATCAAAAAGGTACTGCAATGAAAGCAGAACGATACAAATAGTCCGATAAGCAAAGGATGGGACTATCTAACATGTCCCCCTCCAGGGGTAAGCGGCGGGATGGTATGTAAAACAGGTATAATGCTCGTAATAGAGACCACCAACACTCGACGTGGCTTTCGCTTCCCTGCTGTTGCATCGTGAGTTCGGCAATTTAGTGCCGACAGACTTCTGGAAAAGGAGTCCTGAAATTAAGAAAAGGAAGAAAAGGAAAAAGAAAAGAATGACACAATCGGAGCCCCCGTGCGGTTGAGCCGCATTCTGGTGTGCCGTGGTCGTGCCCTCCCTTATGCCCATGGTATCTCCAGTATGAAGTTATGTACGCTAGTAATCGGCTTCGCAATTTCGCGAGGGCTGGGTTAGCCGGATTGCTACGCTGCGTTTGAATCGTGCCAGCGGTCTTGTTGTAGGTTACCCGGCGCTGCTGATGTTGTCCGGACGCTTAGTGGCCGGACTCGAGAATTGCTGTGAGAGGCTGCTTTGTACCTCCGCCGCGAGGGTCGCCGCGGTGCTCCTCCGCTCGAGAGAGCGCTCGTGTTTCCATTAACCGTGATTACCTCGAGGGCCCGGCATCTTGAGCTTGAGGTATGCGAAGTGCGGCACCGCATTGAACTTTGCAAATGCGATTCGTCCGAGGAGTGCATGATAGCCATCATGAACGGGACTATGTCAAGATTAACTCTTCGCTTCGAAGTTATTCGGGATCCAAGACCACTTCGAGTGTAACTCGAGCCCGCATAATTGGCCTCTACACCCGGTATGACGCCTTTAAAGGTCGTTTTGTAGGTTTAACTTGAGGGTCTATGCCCATTTTGTGCAATCGATCCCGATAAAGCAGGTTCAGGTTGCTACCGCCGCCCATCAGACTCGTGAGGTGAAATCCATCAACAATTGGGTCAAGAACCAATGCAGCGAAACCGCCGTGACGGATGCTAGTGGGGTGGTCCCTTCGATCGAAGGTGATCGGGCAGGAAGACCATGGGTTGAACTTTGGGGCGACTTGCTCCATCGCATATATGTCCCGTAGTGCATGCTTCCGCCTCCCTTTGGGTATGTGGGTTATGATATCATGTTCACCGTCCGCACTTGTGTGGGAAAACCCTTATGTCCTCTATTGTTCAGCGGCGGCCGGGCTCTTCTTCATCATCGCTATGTAGCCCTTGTCATTGAGTTCTGCACTTAACTTGCTCGCTTGTTTGAACACCCAACAATCCCTCGCTGGTGTGATTGGCTGGTTTTTGGGGTGCCATGTATCCGCACAAGTGATCGAGTATTTGGTCCAAGTTGACGGGCCCGGGTATTTCTTTTGAATGGCTTCTTCCGCGACCGGTTTAGAGCCTCAAACCGCATTGACGGCCGATCTTCAACATTATCGCCGCAATGTGGCGCTTTGTTCTTGTTGCGACGCGACCTGCCATTGCTGTCCTTGGTATCCGAACTATCATGGTGTTTGGCCGTTGTTGCTTCGAGCTAGCTAGCTGTCCTCTCCCGCATAAAAGCGGTCATGAGTGTTGTGAGGGCTGCCATGGATTTCGCTTTTCCGTCCTAGGTGCCGGGCAAGCCATTCATCGCGGATGTTATGTTTGAAGGCTGCAAGGGCCTCTGATCCGGCACCAACGATTTGATTTTTCTTTGTTAGGAACCGTGTCCGTAATTGTCCGCCGATTCTTCCGTTGCTGAATTATGTGGCTAAGGTCATCGGCGCCCGGTGGTCGCACATATGTGCCCCGGAAGTTATCAAGGAATGCGGCTTCCGTGTCCTCCCAACAACCAATTGATTATGCCGGCAAGCTGTTGAGCCAATGCCCAGCTGGTCCTTTAAGCTTGAGGGAGGTATTTGATGGCATGTAGATCATCACCGGGGCCATGTGGATATGGAGGAGATAGTCCTCGATCCGCACCGCAGGATCTGTGGTACCATCGCATTTATTTGATGTTTACGGGTTTGAATCCTCGGGATTTGTTGATCCATTACTCATCTCGTGAAGCATAGTGGGTGTGCGCGCCTCCGTATTGGGTTATATCACGACGTAGCTCATATGAGCTTTGTTTACTGTGTTCGGCCCGGCCGGCTTTGCTGTATCCAGTCCGACGGTAATCATCCCGCGTCGTTGGGCGCCCACGCGATCCGTAGATCGACCTTGTATGTTTTGCCTTATCCTCCAATATATCTCGCAAGTCCGCGCGCTTTTCCCGTGCCTTGGTACTTTTTGAGCGGCGCGCGGTGTGGATTGAGCGGAGGGCCGAGAGGCTTCTCCGTCATGCCACGGGTGGCTAGTCCGCCATGTCGTAGGCCGGTGACTTGGGTGCTTCCTCCTCCGATCGAGCCAACGGCCTGTGTTTGGGGTAGCTTTTGGAGGGGCGCTCGAAGTTCATACTCTTCGCCCCAAGGACTTCATCCATCCGCAGCCTAGCAGGTCTTGGTCAGCTCTAAGTGTTGCTGCTTTTTCTTGAGGCTGCTTGCCGTGGCTATAAGCCCGCGCTTGAAACGCCCTGTTCGGCGGGATCCTCGTGCACGACAAATTGGCTGTCGCCGAGGCTTGCCTCATCTTTGGAGGGAGGCGATAATTATCGCCCTCGACCTTTTTTCGCTCAGACCGTCAGGCGGACTTGCTTTCTCCCTCCTCCCGCGCTGAGTCCCGCAGAGGGGTTGTCTTCGCACCGTCCGGTGTTATTATCTCCGTGCCGGAATCACCATTTTTGCCGTGGCGGATTTAGAGCGGCGCCACGACGCCGGGCGCTTTGGCTTGCTTCTTGAGGGTCATCCTCCGTTGTTCCATCGCTGCCTCTCGCTTTTGGGATGTCCACCATGTATATGTCATATGACGAGGTGGCCTTCAAGTGCCCTCAGAGGCGCTGGTCTTGGTCGCCTCCGCATCATCGCCCATACCGCCGATGTCTTCGAGTCGGTTGAGCATGTCGTTAAATCATCGGCGCTGGGCTACAAAGTGGGTGGTGGGTGGGCGTTGATATTCTTCGTCATCCGCATCCCAACCTTCCTGTCCGTAGTCCGCCAGGCTCTCCGGATAAAGAGAGAGACTTTAGTGAATTCAGGATGTCGCCAAAGGGCGAAAAGTGCCGAAGATGTCTCGCTGCTGAACTCCCTAACCGGGCGCCCAATCGGATTCGATTGGCAGGGCGCGGAGGGTTCGGAGTCCGAGAGGAGTCCGCACCGGAGTCGAGGTCTTCGCAGCGACGAGATGGAGTTCGCTCAATCGCCAGAGATTGTAGCCCCGAGGCGGTCCAACCACTCATCTCGATCGGGGAATCCGCCCGGATTAAGGGTCGGAGCGGATGTCCGGTGCGCCTCCGTGGCAATCGCTCGCTGCAGAGCCAGATCATGCCCATCGAGACAAAGGCGGCACGTTATTGCGGCTCGAATCCGTCAAGATCAAGTCTCCGCGATATCGGCCGATAGTTCAAACTTCCAAATCTGACCTGATGGCCAGGGGTGTAGCTTTCGATCCGCTCCAGATGGCTGTTAAGATCTGTCCGGGAGAAAAGTCCCACCCCGGACCGCGTTGTTGTTGATGATCAAGGAGCCATCGGGCCTATCGGTGACGCATACGAGGAACTCTCAGGAAAGCACCAATGTTGGTGTCAAACCGCGGATCTCGGTAGCGGGTCCCGAATCAGGCGCTCTAGGCGGATGGTAACAGGAGACAAGGGACGCGATGTTTTTACCCAGGTTCGGTCCTCTCGATGGAGGTAATACCCTACCCCGCTTGATTAATATTGATGATATGGGTAGTACAAGAGTAGATCTACCACGAGATCAAGGAGGCTAAACCCTAGAAGCTAGCCTATGGTATGATTGTTGTTCGCCTCTACGGACTAAAACCCTCCGGTTTATATACACACCGGATAGGTTAGGGTTACACAGTCGGTTAAAATGGTAGGAGATCTACATATCCGATCGCCAAGCTTGCCTTCCACGCCAAGGAAAGTCCCATCCGGACATGGGACTAAGTCTTCAATCTTGTATCTTCATAGTCTTGGAGTCCGCCGTGATGATAGTTCGGCTATCCCGACACCCACTAGTCCAGGACTCCCTCAGCTACGATCCGAACTACAAGACATACGCCTCGATTATTGTCCTCGGAAATAAAGCAGGATATATTTACTATAGAGTACTTTTGTTTACTTACAGCTCGGTGGAGGGCTGATCCCCTTGCGGGCGCTGTGTGGTAAGGATATCCTCCGGGGTAGGATGTAACGCCCCGGATCCGATGCGCCAGGTGTCTGCCAGTTATTCGCCGTCGTTGCCATGTCATTTGCTTGCGTGTTGCTCTTTGCCATGTCATCATATGCTTTTCATATCTTGTCATCATGTGCATCTCATTTTGCATACGTGTTCGTCTCATGCATCCGAGCATTTTCCCCGTTGTCCGTTTTGCAATCCGGGCGCCCTATGTCTCCCGCGCGCCTTTTGTCTCTTTTTTCGTAAAGCGGGTGTTAAACGGTCTCGAATGGACCGAGGTTTGTCAAGCGGCCTTGGTATAGCACCGGTAGACCGCCTGTCAACTTTCGGGTCATTTGGAGGTCGTTTGGTACTCCAACGGGTAACCGGGTATCCGTAAAGCCTCCTTCTCTTTGCAGCCCAACACCCCTTCCAAAGTGGCCCAAAACCCACCTAACTCCCCTCCATACTCTCGGTCGTTCGATCACGATCGCGTGGCCGAAAACCGCACCTCATTTGGACTCTCCTAGCTCCCTCTATCTATAAATACACCTCCCCCTCCGAATTCGCGGATCAATCCCCCCCGAAACCCTAGCAAATTCCCCTCTCCGTGTCGGACGTGTCCGTCCCGGACCGGACGAAATCGCGCCGCCGCCCAGGCCGAATCGGAGCGCGCCACCTGTCCGTCTGCTCGCTTCACTCGCTGCCCACTGCCCGGATCGGGCCTGGGCCCATCTGCCGCTGCCGCCCGCCAAGGCCACGCTACCTCTGCTGAAGCTCTCCGGCCGCCCGCCACATCCGCTGCTCCTGCCACAAGGCCGAGCGCCCGTCTCACATGCCTCGCCTCCCCTCCCGCTTCGAGCCCGCAGACTCGCCGCCTAGCCACAGAATCGCCCCGTCCGCTGGGCTGCTCACGCCATCCGCGCCGCCTGGCCGTCTGCCCGCCTGACTCGGCCGCCAGGCTCAAGGCCCCTCCTCCATCCCGACCGGATCCGCCGCGGAGGGCTAGATCCGCGAGCCCGCCTCCTTTGGCCTCCTTCTCAACTCCGCAAGAGCTCATGCAGCCTCGAATCCACAACCGACCAGATCTATCCCAAGGTTGACTTCCTCCAAAAATCCTCTAAGTCCCAGTGATTCTCGTAATTTTTATGCATTTTCATCGCATCATAACTCTCTGCAAATTGCTCCGTTTCGTGCGTGTAATATGTCAAATTGTTCGACTCGACGAGTACATCATTTCATCTCATTGCATCATCTTCATTTGAGCTCATCTTGATGCCCGAAATGCTGTTAGAAGAGGGCTATGTGATGTTAGTTTCAGTTTCTTATCAGAACATGCACTTTTGTCATTTTTGCCATGATTGATGTGTGCACCCTATGATCTTGAGTCCTACATGTGTTTTGTAATATGCCATGCCATCTTTCCAGGGGTGTATGCCATGTATTTTTGTGATCTCTGTGGTGACTAGCACAAGCATGCAAACTAGGCTTCATGATGTTGCTGATTTCAGCCCCTGTTTTGCTGATATTTTCATGCCATGTTAACTTGATGCTACCGAGGGATCCATGCTTATTTTGAGATACTTCAGTAAGGATGTTTTGAACATATGGTTATTATATATCCATCCATGCCCTTGTTTTCAATTATGGAGTGCTATAGCTTGAGTCAATCGAGCTCTACTTTTGCTATAAAATGTTTCCTGGCAGGTTGTTTACATGTTATTCAATTTTGCCAAGGTTGTTGTAGTTGATCCGTGTATGCTATGATGTTGTTCTTGCCATGTATAGCTTCTATGCCATGTCTTCTTACTGTGAGTTGCCTTGCCATGCCATGTATTGCTCTGTGGTGAGTGGTTCAAGCTCACCAACATGCCTACTTATCGTTGTTCCTGCCATGTATGAATCTGTTATATAACTTGCCATGTCTACATGGGTGCCATCATATTTTCTGATCCTTTTTGGCTTATGGTCAGTAAGGGACTTTTGTTATATGCTTTGATTAGATTCATGTCATGCCTTTGTTTTCCATGATAAGTTCCTGTAACATGTTGTATCAAAGCTCTAAACATTGCAACCTGATGTTATTTCTGCCAATGCCTGAAACTGTTATTATTTGCAATCTTGCCATGTGTTTTTGAGCATGTTCTAGTGATTTCTGGAGATAGCTCAGTGTTCATGTTTTGTAATGCTTTACCTTTAATTCATACCCATGCCTTTTTTTGTTACGTTGAGATGCTGTAGCATGTTGTTTTGATGCTTGCAATATGCCTAGTTGCTGTTTTGGACAGATTGTTGTCATGTCTTGTATAGGGTGTATGTGTTGATCCGTTGCTCCGTTTTGAGTGTGCTCTATATGAAACTTGCTTGATTTTGCATGTAGCTTCATATTGTCATGTTGCATCCTTGTTTTGAGGTGTTTGCTTGATGTTTGGGTGCATTTTGCATCAATGCCATGTTTAACTTGTTTTGCTCATATCTTGTAAGCCGTAGCTCCGAATTAAAGGAACTTTATATGTAACTTGACTAGAATTTCGTGTAGATCATCGTGGTGCATCTTAACTTGCTGTTTAACAAATTGAACATAAGGTTTATTCAGATCTGGACCAATTTCGAAATTTGCATATGAGGACTTACCGGAATTGTTCTATGTTGTTCCCGGCCTCATTTAAACTTGCTTTGATGTGTTGCTCTTGTTTGCATCATCTCTTGCCATGAGTAGCTTCATATAGTCTTGTCATGCTTCATGCTTGTTTGTGCATCATGCCTTGTTCATGTGTGGTGTGTTTACTATGTTGTGTGCTTCTTCTTGTTAGTTCCTGTTTGCTATGATCGTGAGGATTCGCTCGCTCACGCCGGTTCGGCTTCATCCGCTTGTCTTCTTCATGGACTCGTTCTTCTTCCTTATGGGATTTCAGGCAAGATCACCGCTACCCTGGATCTCACTACTATCATTGCTATGCTAGTTGCTTCGTTTCTATCCCTATGCTGCGCTACCTATTACCTGCTTATCAAGCCATCCCAAATTGCCATGTCAGCCTCTAACCTTTTGCACCTTCCTAGCAAACAATTGTTTGGCTATGTTACCGCTTTGCTCAGCCCTCTTATAGCGTTGTTAGTTGCAGAAGATGAAGTTTGTTCCTGGTTGAACATGGAGATGTTGTTCCTTGTTGGAACATGTTTATTTGTTGGGATATCACAATATATCTTATCTTATTAATGCATCTATATACTTGGTAAAGGGTGGAAGGCTCGGCCTTATGCCGTGTGTTTTGTTCCACTCTTGCCGCCTAGTTTCCGCTATATCGGTATTATGTTCCCGGATTTTGCGCCCCTAACGCTGTCGGGTGATTTATGTGACCCCTTGACAGTTCACTTTGAATAAGACTCCTCCAAAGAAGGCCCAACATTGGTTTTACCATTTGCCTCACCTATGCCCTTTTTCCTTGGGTTTCGGAGCCCGAGGGTCATCTTTATTTTAGTCCCCCTGACTAGTGCTCCTTCGAAAGTGCTTGGTCCTAACTAGAGCCCTGTGCAGCGCCTCATCAAGGCAACTTGAGGTCTGGTTTTAGTTGTACGGACTGCTCATCCGGTGTGCCTCGAGACCGAGATATGTGCAGCTCCTATCAGATTTGTCGGCACATCCGGCGGCTTTTGCTGGTCTTGTTTTATTGCTGTCGAAATGTCTTGTAGCCGGATTCCGAGACTGATCGGTCTTCCCGGGAGAAGGAATATCCTTCGTTGATCGCGAGAGCTTATCATGGGCTGTTGGGACACCCCGCAGGTATAAACTTTCGAGAGCCGTGTCTGCGTTATGTGGCGATGGGAATTTGTTAATATCCGTTGTAGTAAACTTGAAGCAAACTCTTCTAAAATACACCAACCGTAGCGTAACTCGAGTGTCTCTTTTCGGGTTGATCGAGAGGAGAACACGGTTTCGGGTTATGTCCGACGAAGTAGGAGTTCAGGATCACTTCTTGATCATTACTAGTTGACGACTGCCTTTGTTTCTCTTCTCGCCTCATTTGCGTATGTTAGCCACCATATATGCTTAGCCGCTGCTGCAACCTCACCACTTTACCCCTTCCTTTCCTTTAAGCTTTGCTAGTCTTGATACCCATGGTAATGGGATTGCCGAGTCCTCGTGGCTCACATTACTACACCAACAGCTTGCAGTGTACAGGTTTATGATGATCATGACGTGAGAGCGATGTTTTCCTGTGTTGGAGTTCTTCTTCTGCTTCTTCTTCGATCAGGGGATAGGTTTCAGGTCGGCAGCCTGGGCTAGCAGGGTGGATGTTGTTTGAGCTTCTACTTATGTTTCATCCATAGTCGGATGTTGATCTTGTATATGATGTTGATGTATTCTTGTGGCATTTGTGCCTTATGTATTGTATGTATCCCCACTATTATGTAATGTTGATGTAATGATATCCACCTTGCAAAAGCGTTTCAATATGCGGGTCTATCCTTGGTGGGACCTTCGAGTTCCTTTTGGATAGGGTCGCATATTGGGCGTGACATAGGACCCCCTGACAAGGATTTCTTCCCTCGTTTGGAAACCATTGTTTCCAAGTCTTCAGAGGCGGTCCTCTTCCTTCCTTGGGGAGAGGGGATTTTAGATCCTTCTCCCCGGTTATCCTCCTTCGCGGAGGCACTAATTCCCCCGGTTTGGATGAACAATGAGTGAGGCCCGCTTTCGGCTTATTTATTCCTCCCTTTATCTTCCCCTGATGGCGCTTGATAAGGCGCGAGCTCAAGTATTCTGGCCAGTACCGGATCTGTTGAGCTTTCGGGAAGGGGGGCCGAACACCTGATCATCTTCACCTTTTTTACCCAGTCCTGGTCAAAGAGCGACTTTTCAGAATGATGTTGTGATACATAAAGAGACAACATGTTCGGCCGAAGAATTACTTACTTGGGTATCTGGACGATTGCAACTCAGGCCCGCATCCTCGATGGTGTCCAGACACTTTATTTGTGATCCGAAGAATAATCCATACATCTCTTCGTGCGTTATGCTGAAGAATTGTTGAATAGTTCGCGGTCCTTCCGGGTTGAACTCCCACATACGGAGAGGTCAACGTTTTCAAGGCAGGACTCGGTGAACTAGCATGACTTGCATTACCTTGACAAGGCTGACATCTCTCTCGAGGAGATCCCGGATGCGACTCTGCAATGTCGGCACATCATTTACTCGCCCCCAGTCCAGCCCCTTGTTGACCCATGACGCCAGTTGTGGCGGGGGGCCCGAGCGGAAGGCAGGGCGGCTACCCACTTAGTACCTCGGGGAGCTGTGATGTAAAACCAATCCCGTTTCCATAAGCTGGGCACCTCCGGGAAGGAACCCTTTGGCCATGGAGCATCGGCGCCTTTGCTTATTATGGCACCTCCGCACTCTGTGTGTCGCCCATTAATCAACTTCGGCTTCACATTAAAGGTCTTGAGCCATAAGCTGAAGTGCGGGGTGACGTGGAGGAAGGCCTCACACACAATGATGAACAACAAGATGTGAAGGATGTAATCCGGGGCCAGATTATGGAAATCGAGCCCGTAATAGAACATGAGCCCTCTAACAAAGGGATCTAGACTAAAGCCTAGCCCTCGGAGGAAGTGGGAGACGAATACGACACTCTCGCTGGGTACGGGAGTGGGAACGACCTGCCCTCGAGCAGGCAGCTTGTGCGAGATTTCGGCGGTCAGATACCTGGCTTCTCTTAGCTTCTTGATGTCCTCCTCTGTGACGGAGGAGGGCATCCACCGACCTTGAAGGTTGGACCCGGACATGATTGAAGGTCCGAAGCGCCTAGCCTGAGCCTTGGGTGTTGGAACTCAAGGTGGGGGAAGGATTCGATTGAGTGCGAGAAGAAAAGGACAGGCCTTGGCCCCTTTATAAAGAGGGTGAATATCAAGCATCCTCCGCGTGGCCGTTCGGAACTTGCCTAAAATCGAGGAGTAATACCAACAGGCACGATTGGGTTAACCATACCCGTATTGATGAGAATCCCGTGATAAGGGGAACACGATCTCTGCTTCGACAAGATGTGCCAATAAAATCGCCTCGCGAAACGTGCAGTGGCAGGCTGGGAGAAATGGTTCGAATAATGACCAGGCCGTGGTGTGATGTCACGTTATGAAAAGTTGTCAGCAGATTAGATTTGTGGACATATTGTTCTCTCTACGGTGGTATGTGGAATTTGTTTTGCAGAGCCGGACACTATCCTTGTCTTCAAAATCTTCTATGGAGTATTCGGAGGAGGAACCCGCATTGCAATGCCGAAGACAATCTGCGCACCGGACTCATCATCATTGAAGCCTGGTTCAAGGGCTACTGAGGGAGTCCTGGATTAGGGGGTCCTCGGACAGCCGGACTATATACTTTAGCCGGACTGTTGGACTATGAAGATACAAGATTGAAGACTTTGTCCCGGACACGTCATTGAAGCCTAGTTCAGGGGCTACTGAGGGAGTCCTGGATTAGGGGGTCCTCGGACAGCCTGACTGTTGGACTATGAAGATACAAGATTGAAGACTTCGTCCCGTGTCCGGGTGGGACTCTCCTTGGCGCGGAAGGCAAGCTTGGCAATTCGGATCTGTAGATATCCTCCCTTGTAACTGACTCTGTGTAACCCTAGCCCCCTCCGGTGTCTATATAAACCGGATGGTTTAGTCCATAGGACGACAACAATCATACCATAGGCTAGCTTCTAGGGTTTAGCCTCTACGATCTCGTGGTAGATCAACTCTTGTAATACTCATATCATAAAGATTAATCAAGCAGGAAGTAGGGTATTACCTCCATCGAGAGAGCCCGAACCTGGGTAAACATCGTGTCCCCCGTCTCCTGTTACCATCCGCCTTAGACACACAGTTCGGGACCCCCTACCCGAGATCCGCCGGTTTTGATGCCGACAGGTTCCAAAGCTTAACTTTTACTCCTACTTACAATATGTAGAGTATTTAACAAAAATACCACTTTCAACCAGCCCTAGGAAGAATATATTGTACAAAAAATAGCAAAAACATACCCAAAATTACTTAATCCACGCCAAAAACTACTACCTAGTACTCCCTCCCTCCCATAATGTAAGACGTTTTTGCAAGCTAGTTTAGCTTGCAAAAACATCTTATTTTATGGGATAGAGGGAGTACCGATTAGGTTCGTTTAAACCCATTTATGACAGGGTTGGCCCACACGTCCGTGCTGATGAGGCAGCTTAAACCAACACATTTTGTTTGACCGTTGTCACAAGGGACCCACATCTGACCTTCTATCCTGTTATTCCCCCTCAAATCATTATTTTCCTGAACATTACTTCAAACAGTACTGATGCGTGTTCGTCGATGGCGCCGGTGATGAGCGAGTTGGCCGCCGCTCCACCGGACGGACCGGACACCGCGCTGGCCTCGACACGGGTTGGCAGGCTGGCTTGAGCGTGACTCACGAGCGAGCAAGGCGCCCCGCTGGCCTTCACTCGAGCCAGATGGCTGGCCTTAGCACGGTGCGCGCGAGCAAGCCGCCGTGCCGCCGTGCCAATCTAGCTAGCAAACCCCGCAGACAAGCGGTGGACGGAGCTATCTTGGCTAGCTAGCGGCCGCGAGCGTCGGACGGAGCTGGCATCCGGGCTGCCGCAAGATGGGCTCCGCACCGCCGGCGGTTTTGACCTCGCCTTCTGCTGGCGGCGGTAGCTGCGTCCCATGGCCGAGGATGACTAGGTGGATGGGCCGGAGGTAGGATGTCACTCGAGGATTTTTGTGCAGATTGACATGTAGGTCCCACAAGTCATAATGCCCGGTCGAATAGAAGGCGTTGACTTAATGGGCGACATGGGCCCTGTTTGGATACTCTAAGTCCGAGGTTAGAGTTAGATTCTAACCCTGAACTAACTCTAACCAAAGTGGTGTTTGGATGGCAGGGTTAGATTGACAACAAATGTATCCAAACAGGGCCATGGGTTGAAACGTGCCTATAACGACACTTTGTAGAGTAGTCGTTTCTTGGTAGGGCTGGTTAGTAAGAGCATGTACAATGGTTGATAAGATAGTGTTATCTTAAGTCTACCACGTATGCAAGTGGTGGTAGTTTCTTAGCATTATTAGTGGTTTCTTGCATTATTAGGGGTTTCTTGTTAGGAACAATGTACTACTAGCGACAAAAGGCGATTCTAGGTTGCGTTGTACTCCAATGAGTACTACTAGTGGTCGCGGGAGTGTATACCTCGTTTTGTGGGTTTGATCCCGACCGAACGCATGGCGACCTTTTTTTAAATAGTAACTTTGCTGCGAGCCAATATTTTACATGGATAGTTTGAGTTTAGAAATCAAACGGATGTGCGGCACCACAATCTGGGTGCACTGGATAGCCTAGCCACGTGAACATGTTTTCCTTCCCAGCATCTCATGGATCGCATGCTCTCCCTAGCCGCACCTCGCTTGCAGCTTCCTCATCAGCTAGTAGCATATTTAAACTAGCGACTCCCAGCTAAGCCCGAGGAGCCGGAAAAGGCAAGGGCATTGGGAATCGGCAATATGGCTCAGACGTAAAGTGCTCTACTACTACTCAGAGCTTGTGGCGCTGCACGATGGACTTCACTCCATTATCGGCTCTACTATAAAATAAATTCCTCTTGATGTGTTTTTTTGAAACAGAGGCAAAAGCTTTGCTTCATCTCATTCATAAAGAAGGAACTACTAACAAAGTTTGACGAGATCCATTACGCCCACAAATGGAAGTGAAAAGCCTAGTCTCACTGTATCAAATAACTCAAATGTTTTGCCCTCAAAAGAACTGTCACGATAAACAGGCTGCTAGTGTGTGCGTGAGAGGAGCGGCCGAGTAGGCCAGCTACGTGAGAGGAGCGGCTGAATAGAGCACCGAGAGTACCCACTAGGCCACTACATGTGTACTTTCCCCGCATTGATAGTACAACGATGGTTCTAGAGAACAGAGAGTACCCTCCACTTCCAACCGTAGCTCCTTGGCCCCGATATTCAAGAGTTCAAAACTGGTGCACTATACTTGAAGTACAAGACATCGCACTACTAGTTGAGAAAGTAGTACTAGTATCGCTACAAGACGAAGTACGCATCGCCCACACATATCAAAGACGTTTTTGACACTAGTTGGCGGTACAAAAATAGCAAAACATACCCAAAATTTCTTAATCCACGCCTAAAACTACTAGCTAGTGCCAAAAATTCTTACTAGTGCTATTATTTACAGTATAATGCAATCCCATAACGTCCCATAATGCTAGTACTAGTAGTAAATAATAGCCTCACCCCTTCGCTAAGGAACGATCTACAGTTGGAAGGGACGAGGCCCTACGGTTACTATGCTCTTATCTCCTCCTCGCCAGTTCCCCTCCCCCCGAAGAGAAGGAAGTTTGTCGCTGCTCCCATGGATTTGCCAGGCGGTTCTCCTCCTCGTCGGGGCTGGGACACCTTGGACAACGATCCTTTGGGAGAAATCGCACACCGCTCCGACGTCCTCACTGCCGCAAGACTCTGTGCTTCCTGCACCAACTTTTTCAAGACGGTGCTTAAAAAGGCTTGGGAAAAGGCCATGCTTGTTGGTCTTCCGTGCGTCCTAGAGGAGAAGGTTCTTCTATTGGACAATACTTCAAACAGTCCACCACTCCCTGGCCATGGTTGCACATTGACCTCGCTAGAGTTGCCGACATTGAGAGGTAGTCAGATTTTGTCCGATGAGCAGGTCAGTAATGGAGTTTGATCATGTAGTACTTAGTTATTCCATTTCCATCCCATAATTTTTTCCGGTGCCCACCGTCTTATATATAGGTCTGGGTCGGTGCCAATGAAGATTTCTCCAGCCGGATACCGCCATCATTTTGCACAACATCCACAGCAGTGCGGCTGTTCCGGTAGACCCCTTCTCCACCATTGGGATCGGCCTTCCGGACTGGCTGGGCTTGAATACGTATGATGATGCCTACATGAGATTGAAGAAGACGGTAATTGCGGACCCGCCGACAAAGCGATGCGGCTACGATGATTACTATCTCATCGCGGTGTTCAACATAAGGATTGCCATCAATGCAAGAGGCAGTAATGGCAGAGGCTGGCGCATGTTGGCGGCGACAGATTTGTACCCCTACACGTTCGAAGATGCCGTGCGCCATCTAGGCCGCATCTTCGCGGTGACAAGCCAGGGGACTTGTTTCATCTGGTTGCCATCCTACGGTACGGGAGATCACAAACGGAATGCACAAACCATCATTTGCATCCCTAATGGTACTCCATTATTTTTCAGGGGACCAGTCATCCCGAGATCAAAATAAGATCGCCGATCCTGGATGTGCATTTGCATCCGCGATTCGGTCTAACCTGGAACCTTGTAGCTGACTTTGGCATATTGGGATCAACTATCTTAGCAGTCGTTACCCATGGTACCACTGATGTGCAACATGGTCGCACAATCTACCACGATCGGGCCGTCACCATCTACCCAGGTATTCCATTTTTTAACCCTCTCGCCTTCTATTTCATTGTTGTACTATTACTCTACTTACGTGTACTAGTAGGAGTACTTTTTACCTTGGAGGACGCGTATAGCTAGCTAGGCCCTTGAAGACTTGAACCCACTAGCTCCCACCATTTTTTTCCATGTCTTACTATGTCATCCATGTAGCCAAGAGTGGCTATATATAATAAGCCGGTTATTTTACTTCCTCTATACCGGAGTAGTACTACTTGCTGCATAGTATTACTGACCGCCATATTTGAGCACAACATTATTATGCATGAACTTTGACTATGTACGTCACCATGTGTCCAGATCTGAGATGCCGCGTGTACCAGATGAACGGCACCGAGTTCGATCCCCGTGATGCTACGTGGGTGCCGAAGAACACTCTTGGAGAGTACTCGATTTTCAGTGGGGACATCTACCCCATTGTGAAGCGGATGCCACCTTCCATGCACGACACGGAAGGCCTGTCATTCATGAAGCATTGTTGTGTCTTAAGTGCGCACCGCCGGATGAACGACATGCTGGGACATGCTATCCCTAATTTATGCCGCTTAAGCTTGGATGAGTCTCCATCGTGTGGAACCGGACTAGAAAGCTGTGACAATGATTCTCGTTGCCCACTGCTATGGATCATGCCATCCATGAAGAACACCTGGGACTGGAACCTGGAGGAGGACATGTAGCCCATCTATAACATGTAAGTGGAGTATGGTAAATTGTGAATGGTAGCCCTTTGAATATATGTAGACTAGTCGTGCACAAATTTATCCCATGAATTGGAGATGAACTTGTGTGGCATACTGGCATTTGCCCTTTAGAATTTATTACTAGTAAATGTGTTATGTGTACGTGCAACTTGTATGGTTGTTGCACGGGCTCCGACACACTCTTTGAGAGAAAAAAAGGTGGCACAGCTTTGGATATACGTGATGTGGCGGCATCATACAGTAGCATCGTTCGCTATAGTTGTAGTACACTCCTACTAGGACGACAACTCCTATAAAACCTTGCGCTTGGCTCTTTGCCTCTTCGGGAGGTTCAATAGTTCGTACTCGTGTGAACCTTGTACTTGGCTCTTCGCCTCTTCGGAAGGTCAAACAATGATGATACTACAGTACAATATGCATCTGGCAATCTGACACCGATTGAACTGTTGCACGACACCACGAGGGCGAGGGCGAGGGAGAGGGAGAGGGAGAGGGAGAGGGTGCTGTAGTCAAAACCCTCTCCTCGTCCTGCGAACCACCGCATGCGTGGGCGAGGGAGAACCGACTGACAGGCAGAGCCGTGATTGGAATTCCCTCCCCAATGTTCTCTTGGAGCAGATTTGTAATCGTATGGACCTGCTCAGCACCGTCCATCTGGCCGCATGCTCGGTGTCTTTGTGCCGTCTACTCATCTGCAACCGGCCGGCTCTTTTCAAGACACGCTGCTTGCTGATGCCCGATCCTTGCAGGTGGCCCAGACACCGACTTGACGATCCTACAGAGGTTGTCGTGGTGCCCCTCGACATGCTACCACTACCCGTCCACCGTCCTTCATGCGCGCCACCATCGGGCGGAATGAAGGCCAACTGGATCATCCTCATCCACCAATCCGTAGTCCGTGGCGCCTCATGGATATCTACACCCAGCGAGAGATCACCTTCCATCATTGGATACCGCCGCCATCGAGCCTCGCGCTCGCCGGACACTCCCGCCTACTATGCATGAGACGCAAGCTTTTGGCTCGACCTCTTTTCTTGAAAGTTGTAATCTGCGGTGCCCACACCATCGAAGACTACATGGATTACAAGCTCATTGCCTTGTTCAACATGGGATTAGTCTATTCGAACTGCTCGCCATACATGGTTATGGCTCATCGTCAATCCTGCTGAGGCAACATTTCTATCTCGATGCTATAGTGCACGATGGCATCGTTTACGCGGTCGACGCACAGATTGGCTGCCTATACTGGTGGAATCTATCGTCGTGTAATTGTTCTATCTCATCTCATCTTTACCTTATGAATACGTCTGCCTGTTCATTGTTGCAAATTTAGAATAGATAATATGTCTATAACCACATCATTGCTATATGTTCCTCTCATTTCCTAGATTTTTAAGACCACACATGTTATTGTTAGAGTTTATATGAGAACAATTGGCATCTAATGATTGTTAGAATAGATATTATGAGCATAACATCATGATTGCTATATGTTACTCTCATTTCCAAGATTTTTATAACAACCCATGTTATTGCTTAGAGTTGATATGGGAACAGTAGTAGTAAGTGCTATGGTAGAATATGATGTTTGAACCATGACATGTTGCTAGAATATGAAATCCATTGGCTTATTTTTTTTAACTTGGAGTATGATTATGACCATGATATTGCAATTCTCTGTCTATGATATGTGTCACTGTTATAATAATCTTAATTCCACACATACTCTGAACATGATTGTTTATTTTTGTCCTTTTGGTCTCCAATTTGAATTGTTGCAGCAGACGCAAATGCGCTGGCCTTCATGATTCCAAGACTTGGAATCATACCAGTCGATGGGTGGTGGTTTATCGCTCGTTCAGCTGACGGCGGTCATTTGATGCTCATTCGCACGTACCAAATTGACCAAAACATTACATCAAACCACATGCAGTACAATGCCTGGGGCGTTCGTGACATTGATGGCTGGGGTGTTCGAGAAATATCCCAGCTCCATTGGGCCAGGCGTATTCAACTGGAGGCGAGTTTACAGCCTCGTCAACCACTCCATGTTCCTCGGGCTCAATTATCCGATCATCCAACCAATCATCAATCATATGACCGACGATGATTACCGTGCTATGCAACTTCCATTCGCCAGGGGGGACTGTGTTTACACATCATACCATAAGTTTCATGAATCACCATATCCAGAGATTCGTCGACACAGCTTGTTGCCAGATAATCTTCAGTGTGTGAAAGGCATCAAGCTTCCATGCGATGGATGGATTTTGCAAACCCGACATGCGGCGATGTGGTTCATGCCAACAACAAATATGCACAACTTGATTCGTACTGATATCTAGACTGAGTCATGTATTCTGCTGTTGTAGCACGCCCCTCTTTTGTTGGATATTATGTACTGTTGTTAGTTTGAACCACTCCTCTGGTTTAAAGGATAGATACCTTCGATAGCGAGCACGACATATGCTACACCCATCCTGAGACACTTCTAGGTAAGACACCGATCGGCCGTCTACTTGCACAAACATATTCCTTTGTTTATAGCTCTATTTTTCTTTTTAGACGCAGACCTGGTGAAGCAATTACAATTTGACAGTTAATAAAAAGTGAAACAAGTGACCGCAACATGCCAAAGATGTTATGAAAATGCCAACTACGTACACTAAAACCTGTATTCGACAATACCGCAGGTATCACAATCGAGTGGCCTAAGCAAGCATTTCTTCCAACAAGGCTCGAAGGGGCACGGACGCGCCGCAAGATACAATGAGTGCGGCATGCACATGATGTGGCACAACACCGCAATACCTAGCCGGTGATGGTCAACGGCCGCAGACGGGCAGCAAAAGGTTCGTGTGCTGCACACCAACAAGAACTTCGACCAGCAGAGGACCAATCGGGTGATGCACCAGCACCACCTCGGGACCGGAGCAAGAGAAGGAGCGGAGCTGGTCCTGCAAGATTTTCTACCGTAAGAACACTAGGGCCAGGAGTAAAAAGATTATAAGTTAGTTTGGTATTGGTACTTGTACTACCTTGTCGTCCGCAAGTTGGTATTGTTGTTAACGATCTTTTGGTATGAACTTGGCATTTGCTTCCAACCATCATGCCGAGGGGCGACGTGGATATAAAGCTGAATCATTTGTTTCGAAACGACTTTTCAGGCACCTGATTTTTATTTGATGGGTAGCATAAGCACTTGCCGTTCGAATTCCCAGTTCTCTAAATTTTTTGAAACAAGTGCATGCACTTATTATCACGATGAAAAAACAATATCCCTGCTGCATCCCAGTTATCAGTTTGTACTTGCAGAATTCTCTCGTTTATTGCGCATGTATATTTTTTTTTCAGGTCGAGCAAGTTTCAACTGGGCTGTAGACTGCCCAGGCTTGGTTTTGTTTTTAACAGGACCAGCCCATGACGACAACGAGGCACAAAGATCCAGAGGTATTCATCGCCTCTCGCCCGCCAAAGGTTAGTTATATTTTGTCTTACAACATCCGCAGGCAGTTTTTTTACTGAATCAAACACACAGCCTAGTTCTAGTTTCCTCTTCAAACGCATGTCCTACATCCGTTTTCTAATCTCTGCCTATAGTTTTATTAGTTCATATACACGTATCATTATATTGAAAATACATAAAATTCCCTTTTCATATTTACATCCTTATTATTGTTGTTGTTTTCCCTCCCAACGTTGATTTTTTTTACCATTGGTTTTCCCTTAAACCAACTCAATTGTCCCACGTCTTATTTGCTTACAAAAACAAAACGATTTTTTTGGCAAATCAATAAGTTCTTAAAAAATGTTTATCATTTTGGGATTACAAAAGTCCAGACTCCACCGAAATATGCAAAATAAGGTTGAACATTTTGATCGTGGTCCTGGGCAGAAAATGGGCTGTAATAAATTACTTAAGAATTACCAAATGGGCTGCAAATTATTAAAAAATAGCAAATGGGCTCTATGTTCTCTGCCACAGATTTGGAGGCTGACTTGTGGGCCTACTAAGTTCATGCGTACACAAGGTTTCTCAAAAAAGAAACTTAGTCAACAATCGACTCTACTAATACGTAATCGTTAGATTTCAATCTAACGGCAATTGTGCTTCTTCGCTTCGATCTTCCCGCCCAATTACCAAACCAGCGCCCGCCGGAACCGCCGCTGCTCCGCCTCCGGTGGCTGGCTATGTTGCCAGCAGGCCTCACGCCCCATCATATACTCGCATCCTGGCCTGTCTATCCTCTACTCACCCACACCTCCTGTTATTTTCCGCGACGACACCGAACCAGTCAACCTCAGATTTCCATCACAGGCAGCCAGCCGCCGCCGTGTCTTCCTCGGCCCGTGTTGTTCCTTCAGGACTCGCCGTCCGCCCACCGCCTGGTGCTCTCGGCGCCAAGCGCGTGGTCAATATGGTCAACCAACGACATCCATCGGAAGTGGATCAGACGTGGAGAGGCCGATACCGGGTCCATGGCCGCACACAAGGAAATGCCTCCTTATTACGCGCAAAATAATGATTCTTCCACCTGACATCTGGGACCCGTCGGATGGGCATCTGTATTTCGCGAAAAAAACATTCCCTTCGCTAGCAGGTCGGACCCACCAACTATATCTTCGCACGTAAGGAAGTGCCTCCTTATTGTGCACAAAAAAATGAATACCCCTGCCAGCTGGGACCCACCCAGTGGGAGGCTGACTTGTGGGCCTACTAAGTTGATGGGGATGGAGGGCTTTGTCAACTTAGTCAATATATGAACGATTCTAGCTCCAGTTACCGTACGATGTCCATCCAACAGCCGTAGTACTTCATCAACCTCTGGTCTTCTTGCTCCAGCCTCCCAAACCAGCGCCGGTCGTGCCGCGTGCTCCTGCCTCCCGTGGCGGGTCAGGATGCCGCGGAGGCCTCACCGTCCCCTACTACTCCCACCGCTGGCCAGGCCATCCTCTACTCACCCACACCCCATGTTATTCTGGTGGCGACGGCAGCCTCACACCGCAGCCAACCAAGAAACCTCAGATTCTCTCTGCGTGAGCATCCACCGCCGCCTCTTCCACGGCTCAAGGCCCTCCCTTCCTAGGCTCTCGCTGTCGCCCACCGCCTTGGTGCTCTCGCATGGTGTGGTCAATGTGGTCAATGACCGACTTCCATCGAAGAGTATCAGACATGGAGAGGCCGATACCGGGTCCATGGCAGCCGCAAGGAAGTGCCTCCTTATTACACGCAAAATATTTATTCCTGCACCTGACAGCAGGGACCCACCGGACGGGCCATCATATTTCGTGAAAAAACGTTTCCCCCCTGACTGTTGGGACCCACCAGCTACATCTTCGCATGCAAGGAAGTGCGTCCGAAAAAAACGATTCACCCCCCTGACTGCTAGGACCCACCAGCTATATCTTCGCACGCAAAGAAGTGCCTGACAGTCGGGACCCACCTGGTCAAAGCATACATAGCGATGTCATTCTGGTCGCCAATGTGTACGTACATACTGGTCGATGTAGAGTGCGCACGTGTCGTAGTAGAGGCGCGCATGTAGCATGTACACGCACGCATAAAGGGCTGCAGTAAGAAAGAAAATACGACCACGCACGCATATACGGGTGGTCTTCACGCCTACTCGCGCATACGTGTGGCTAGGGCTCGTGTACATGGCTGGGTCGGAACGGAGAAACTGCATCGTCATCGTGTTCATGGGGAGCCAACCGGCTGGGTCGGAACGGAATGCGTCGTTGTGTTCATCGGGAGGGCTTGAATGGAACAACCAATGGAAACGAGGCCTGGCATACCACAGAATGGAGGAAACGGCCCTGTGTTCGACCGGCCACATTCGGAACGGGATCATGTTCATTGGGAGGGGTCTGGCGTATAGTAAAACGAAGGAAACGGACCTCCTACGGTCGAAACGGGGGTCCTGTTCATCGGGAGGGGTGTGGCGTACCGCAAAATGGAGGAAACGGACTTGTGTTGGAGCGCTACGGTCGAAACGGGGGTCCTATTCATCGGGAGGGGTGTGGCGTACCGCAAAACGGGACTCCACGGGATATTGTTCATCTCCACCCTCGACCCCCTCCAGCCTCCACGGGCTACTGTTCATCCACCGTAGACCTCCTCCAGCCTCCACCTGTGACTATTCATCAACGGGGGTCCTGTCCGCCACGCGCTACTCCACCGGCTATTGTTCAACCAGCCCTCTCCACGGGCTCCTGTTCAACCACCCCTGCATGGGCTACTGTTCATCCAGCTCTCCACCGTCTACTGTTCATCTAGCCCTCCATGGGGTGGTCCTGTTCATCCAGCCCTCCATGGGGTCCTGTTCATCCAGCCCTCCACGGGCTACTGTTCATCCAGCCCTCCACCGTCTACTGTTCATCCAGAGGCAACACCACGAGGTCCTGTTCATCCACTCCCACCGGAACTGTTCATCCAAACCCCCAAAGAACGCCATCGCTCATCCAGAGGCAGCATCGATCGGCTTCATTAGCAGCAGAGCGGCGAATCGCCGATCGGGTTCGCTAACAGCCATCGATCGATCGCCGGGTTCGAGAACGCGTAGCTCGCAGGCAATCGCCGGGTTCGTTAGAGCCCAACGCCGCCGGGTTCGCCAGAGCCCAACGCCGCACTCCACGCTGCAGCGCGTACAAGAGAAACGTATCGCCGCCCCGACCACCCACCGTAACCGGAACACCCGATATTTTCCTCGCCTCGCTTCTACCACGGTTTTTCCGGTCATGGACGGCCCAAAGAATGTCATGCAGCTGCGCTCCGCCTGCCCAGACTTAAAAGCCCATTTTCTCGTCATGATTTTTGTCATAGAAATAGGAGCCCACCAAATCTATGATGATACCGGTTTTGTCATAATTATCGCCATAGAAGTGTCATAAGTTTGACAGAAAAAATTTCGCTCGCCCAAAATGTCACGGATGTGTCTTTTTTTGTAGTGCGGGATAGCATGGGTGCGGACGGGGAGCATACTATTTGGAAGAGACATCGAGTGTGTGTGGGAGAGGGGTGTGAGAGCGAGAGCGAGAGAGAGACAGAGAGAGCTAGCGACGGAGAGAGAGAGAGAGGAAAAGAGGGGGGAGAGGGGTCGTTCGTGTCCATAAGTGGCGTATAGATTGGGAGACAACGTTGATGTTGTTCAAAATTGGCCTATGTACGAAGACGCAAGGGAAGCAAGTCATCGTGTGTGTGATAGGGACTTCATGAGAGATCTAGAATAGATGGTGTATAGAACAACGTGCGAGATTGAGAACGATGATACATTAGGGAGCTATGGAAAGAGTCACAACATATATGTATACAGGGAAGGAGCTGGGGTGGGTCCGCATGTGGGAGAGATAGAAAGAGGACAGTGGTGCACAAGGATACAAAGTGTGCTTGTTTGTAGTGGGGGTGGTGTGTGAGGTGAGTGTGCGAGAACCACATAACTAGGGAGATAGATGTTTGGGGGCGACATTTTGTGTGTATGGGAAAGATACACTCTACATAGTGCGTGTGCTTGGGAAAGAGAGATGCCGGGAGACCTGGAGAGTGGGGGAAGAGATGTGTGCATGCCCGAGAGACAAAGTGATAAGAGACCTATATTGGGGTCCGGACTTTAGAAGAGAGGGGGGTGTTAATGTGCTCGTGTGTTCGTGTGTGGGGGAGAGAACGGCGTGTGTGTGTGTGGGTGGGGGCAACAGAGGGGGTGGGGGGGGGGTTGGCTTCAGATAATGAGTTAGGTGTCTATATTTGAGGGACTTTAGCGTAATTGAGATATATATGGTCAATAGTGTGTGCACTCATGGTTGATCAATTTGTTTCACAATTTGGACTATGAGATAACGATACTTTTGAACATGCGTGATATACCTTGATGTACCAGAATTACAAACCTAAGATTGAAATTTTGGAATTCGACTCCATCGTTAGCTTTTGTAATTCATTTAAACGAAGGTACATTTTTTAAGCCGGGATTTCGTGGTTTCAAATTCATATATCAAACCTAGAGATATACACATACGAGCATGTTCAAACTTTATAATCATCCATACACCTACACATTTGGATAAACACATTTGGAATTTCATATGAATTGGACCGTATGATGGTATTTTCTTGTACTAGCTCAATGATCCATATTTGAATTGAATGGACAATCTAAGTTTTGAGTTGGACACATTGATTTTCAAGACTTGCACTTTTTTTGCGTGCAAAACAAATAAATTCTCACCCATGATATCATAGTCAGCCATACAAGAGCTGAACACTTATAATTTCAGGCGCCAAAAGCTTTCAAACTTCCCGCTCACATCGAAATATCTCGCGCCTGAAAGTTTAGCCCTGCGATATTCCTGTTTTACCACTGCCACATGAATAGGGAGCTGCTTTGGTAACTCCATTGTTTTCCCCTCTTTGCCCCCAACATTCATCCCTAGAGCCCGTCCCCTTCCCCTCCCCGACCCCCCAACCACGGCAAGCCGCCGAATCTAGTCCTCCGCCGCCGCGGTGGACCTCACACCCCGCCGGATCTACCTTCCGCACCTTGGAACCTCCAGCTGCCAAGTCACCACTTCACCAGAGCCGCTTCACCGACTGGCTTGTCCACCGCTCCAGATCTCCTTGACCGCCATCATGGTCCACTGCAGTGGATCTACTTAACCGGCTCCCTTGTCCACCACGGTGTAGGCCCTTCACTGACTGCCTCGTCTGCCCCATCGCTGGCCCTTCATACAAGCCTCGCTCGCCGCAACAGATCCGCCACCGAAAGCATCAGACACCGCGCCACCAAGCCTTCGTCCACTACACCGAACCCGCTCCACGGACGCCATATTAACTCCACCGGCCCTGCTTTACTAACGCCGCAGCCTCATCAGGTTATTTCAATTTGTACTCCTTTGGTTTTTCTCTTCTTTACCGTGCTACTGTTCACTTACCATAGATGAGCTTTCTTGTATGTCGACAGGCGCCGCAACCGAAGCACCGGAGCCGCTGCAACGACGGCAACAGCCGGCCCAAACTGAATCGCAACACGAGCACCATCGACGATCCTTAGCTATCAAGTATGACAACGATACCCATATGCCGTCCAGAATCAGGTACTATTATCCAACGGCCGGCGCCTACGTTCACTTTCTTAGCATAAGCATCGCACATTTGAATGTCTTCAGGGCATCATTCAATTTTTCATGAGACGCGTTATTCTGCTTGCACCAGAGGGCCATACTTACAGCAAGGAACATGTTACATGTGCTAAATTACATACCAAAGGCACATATAGTTAATATGCTTTAGTTTTGTCCTAAGTATTACTGTACTTCCTAGATATCACTGCCTACTATTTTACTTCTTGCATGCTATATTTATGATAATGGTGTTGTTCGGATGCCACCTGTTGGTTCCATCAGACTGCTTTATGTTCTCTATGCTTCATTACACATCAGCAAACTTACATGTGGTTCCGCTGCTTTTTGTTTGTTTTACCCTACATTTTCTGATGCTAGCTATTACATCACTGCTCCGAGCCTCTGTTCATTACTTTTTTGTGTGTTCTTGATCTTCCCAAGTTGCATGACTAATTTGATGCTTCTATTAATTATGGAGCTGCCAACCCCATCAAGCAAAATATTTGTTGTTTTGGGGATGGCACCTCAAACAAGCATAAAAATAGAGTGAAGCAGATATATTGTCGTGTAAGCACACACCCTTCTTTCATTAGTTTAGATGAACCATTGATGATCAATTCAAACAAGTGCATGCAATTAAAATTAATTTTACCTAAATAGAGGGTGCAAAATAAACTACAACAACTAGATTTGCAACCACGGGATGCTGACGATATCTTCAAAGAACATTGCAACAGCAGCGAGGCTTCACAAAAACATATGGTAAGCCAGTGTGTTTTAGTACATGTGAAATCTAATGCGTGTGTGCTGCTTTCTTGGCTTGTGCCCTCAACCTGTAATCCTACAGAATTACAAATAGTTCAGTTGTCTGCTTTGCTGTATTGCTTGATTCGAATGCTTGTTTGTTACTTGTTAGGCTATACCTTAGTTGGCCAATATGTCAGCAGTGCCTGCTATAGTATCGTAAAGAAATGCATGCCTAGTTCATTTGAGTCCTTAACTTTTCCTCTGAACTTCATCACAAGACTGTCTTGGTAGTTTATATGAGGCCACACTGTTAAGTGCTTTCTCAGATTAGTTGAACTACTTAGATGCCTTGGCAACTTAAATATAGTGGTGGTACACTCGGTTTCAACTAGGGATGTCAACCGGGTCCCATTTAATCCTGATTAAAGTCCACTAGTGGTATGATAGTTCAAAAGAGTTTTTTCTTTTTTGAGGAAAATGAACGAGCTAGCAAAAACTAACTAGATGGGACTGGCGGATGTCGTTTATTTGCCACTTACATCCCTAGTTTCATCTTACCATTTTAATTTCTTTTCAGCTGATGCTGCTTCGAACCATTTAAATATAGCTTGCCATGATTGGCAATAATTCGTATGTCGTTTACCATGTGAGCTTACTGCCTTGCGATAACTATCTCTTACTTATGTCCAGCGGAAACCTTTCAGGATGCCGTTCACACTAGGACACATTGTACAACCCCAGAATATATTTGTGGAAGCAGTGCGCCATCCATGTTACCAGATGGTAGCAGTTCAGAGGCAACACCGCCGGAGAGTAGTCTGAGCATATATATTATAGTTCTTGAGGCTCTACTAGAGGCAGAAAGAGATGGTGTGGCTTCCATGAATGAGGTAATCTTGATCTTGAGGCTGGAAATTATGCAATTAGCTGCACACATTATGCAAGCAACCCAAGAATTGGAGAAAGTAAGATTGCTGCATTTGAAGACGGAGGAGGTCCTGCTGTTTCTGCTATCTAAAGCCCAGGGTAATCCCAGTTCTTCTTTAGATACCAATTGAAATTGTCAATAGATTATTGTACTTGCATGTTGTGTCATGTCTCTCAATGGATTATGTTGTAAGGCCCCCTATGTTGTCCATGTGTTGTAATGATCCAAATTTTTTAGTCGAGGTAATCCTCAGTACTTGTATGATTGGCATAAGGTGAACTGTTTTTTGTGTGAGAATATTGTATTGGATGAAATAACTGTTTGACTCAAAGTGTATCCAACCTACTGAATTCGAAGATCACGACGTTTCTAAATCATAATCATATATAAAGGTGGAATAAATCTTTGTTCTGGTTTTGAAGAAATAAATAAGAAAACGTAGAATTATCGGTGGATATTCATAATCAAATACAAATAGGATTTGAATTTAGTTGCCAGGGCCCATGGCAAACGTGAATGCTAATTCTCCCAAGTTTTGAACGAAGCGGCTAAACACCCACTATCATTTGTGGGCTGCCCGAAGCAAGTGTTTGCAAGATGGAAATTACTGTCTACCCCTGACACTTTGACATCCTTATCGACCAGATTTACACTGCTGTCGATAAGGGTAGACTAGTAACTTCAATCAGACGTGACACGTCCGCCTCTAAGCCCATTCAAACATGGTGGGCGCCAAACATGGGCGGCAAAACACATTTGATTCAAGCTCGTGTGAAAGACATGTGTCTCTCCCTCCATTTCCCCATTCATACACGATGGGCGGCAAAACAAACTCTCCTCTCCCGAAATCGATGTAGGCAAATATTTTAAATAGGGGCAGATGTGTAACTTTCCTCAGACGTGACACAACGCCCTACGTGTCAGCCCCGTTCATACACCGTGGGCGGCAAAACACCCTCTCCTCGCCCGAAATCGCTACCGGTAAATATTTGGGAGATGCGAGATTACCGTCCTATCCCCATCCGACGTGATGTCCGAAATTTTAAACGAGGGATAAGTTCGTAACTTTCCCACATTTCAGACAAGCGCGTCCCAAAGTTTGAGATCCCCCTCCCCCTCCATTTCCCCATTCATACACCGTCGGCGCCACAACAACCTCCCCACCACGGCCAGCCTCCTCCGTTGGCCACCCCATCCTCCACCTTGCCGGAGCCGCTACCCCGTCGTCCACTGCAAGAGATGGACGTCTCTCATCCACGGCGTCGGACCAGGATCCTTTCATCGCGTCCTCTCGCTTCATCGGCGGCGTCGTCCACCTTGCCGTTGCCGCTCCTACGACCGCCTCGTCCAAGGCAACATGATTTATCCCCTGACCCGGCTGTCTGCCATCTAAAGTCTTCTTCCCTGCCGCTAACAGCCATCGCCCCCGCAGCACCCTCAACGTATCAACGGGGGCCTACACGGTGTCGCAAGAGAGGTGGTACTCTTCCATATGTGCTTAAATAATTGATCTCACCCGGAAAATAGATCATAATTGTTTACTGTAATTTTCTTGTCCGTACCAAATCATTGTGGCTAGTTGAAAGCAAACATTGGTTGCGAAGTAGCTTTGTCCGATTTGCACCTTCAGATCCGCCATGGCACGGTCACTATACTCGTAAAGCTTATGGTTTCCCCCCTTTATATTTACTACCATCATCTTAGGTGCTTCGTGTTGTGCTAGCACTGCTCCTCAACACCTCAACCCATCAAGCGAAACAACATGCCACTCATAATTCCAAAGCTTAGGTGTTGAAATACGAATCTGATATGATGCTCATATTACTAAAACAGAGAATGTTTAATTAGTCACCTACTATTCCTATATTCATTTTGAAAAGCATGTGCGCCACCCACTAGTCCAGCTAGTTCCACTTTCCTGATTTTACTCTTGATGCTTAGGATTTTCCCCTTTTATCTACTCTACTATGATCTGCGTAGGTGCTTTCTGTCGTACTAGCATTATTCCACCCTTCAAGCTAAACATCACAACACTCAAAATTCTAAAGCTTAGTTGTTCAAATATGGTTGTGATATGATACTGATATTAGTTAACAGACACATTTAATTGGTTAGCTAAAGGTCCCACTTGCGCTTCCAAATGCATGCCACGACATATAGAGAGACATCATAATTGCATTTGTTTGTCACTTGTTGACTGTACTTTCTTGTCCATACCAAATATTAGTTGTTATTTCAAAGGAAACACCGGTTGATAACTACCCTTTGCACGGTTTGCAGCTTCAGATCTGCCATCCCACTGCCACAGTCAACACTATACTTATCATGCTTACGGCTTCCCCATTTTATGATGACCACGATCGGCCTACGTGGTTCATGTCGTAATAGCACTTCTCCACCCATCGAGCTAAACAAGCTTAGTTGTACAAATTCAAATATGATATTATGCTCATATTAGTAAAACTGAGAGATGTTTAATTGGTCAGCTAAATGTTCCTACTTTAGTTCCAAAATGCATGTGAGCCACATATAGAGAGACCGGAAGGAATACTATTTCTCTGTGCGCTCTGGTTTATCATAGGTGGGTAATCGACATTGTATAGAAAGACTTGTAATATCTTCAAGCTGCTTACTCTTCTGCTCTTCTTTAAGATGGTCCTCTTCTCTTCATTAATAAGTATGTTCCTTGTTGGGAAGAGTAGGAGAGACATTTGCGGTCGACTGGTCAGGTCGAGTTGTTCTCCCTTAGTATTTTTTGAATCTGTCAGGTCAGGTCGACGTGTTCTTCTTTACTGTATGTTGAAGCTGTCATCTGCGAAGTATCATCACTTCTGGAGCGCTCATATTTTGAGTAGTAGGCCACATTATATTAATGCACGCACCAAACTACAACATGCACGACATCTCTCAGAAGAATTGCAGAGATAGCACAAAGGGGTTTACAGGGAGGCAGTATTGGATTAGAATCACTTCTGCATTACAAAGATAATCTCACTTATTTTATGTTTTCATGCATGTCAGGTATTGACCATTATCAAAATGAATATGAGAATGGGCGCACGAGAGGAATATTGTGGAATAATCCACTGGCTAACAAACTTGGCATGGTGGAGGATGGCCTATCTTATTCACCCATCAAGGTGCTTGCTCTAACTTGGCAAGGTTGTAGTGGTCGCACATATTTTGCATCTGACCTCTTGCATTACTTCTACTTTGTTACACCATCTGCTTAGTTTAAGCATCATATATGAGTATATGCCATACCTATCCATTTTCTATACCTATTCCATGTGTCGTCCTACTATGTTTTTCCAGTCAAATGTTGTTCTTTCGTAATAGATGTCCAAAAGGAAGAGGGTGAGTGCATATCCTCAAGGAGTACAAACTAGGTATTTGGAAAAGGTAGTGAAACCTGATAAATCAGATAGATCAGTAGCCATAGAAAACACAGGCTAATTGTACCACACTTTACCCCTACTCCACTGGCCAAACCGCTATTAGAATTTCTGAGAACCCAGCGTCAGGTACTATCTATGATATCAATTCAAAATTTGAACTCCTAAAATTTTGCATGTGCCTTACCTTCTCTCTTGTATGAAAACTAATTTCAGATGAATCTCCTTGCTCAAAGGATCATAGGATCGCACAACAATACTGGGCTCTGCATTGCTCTTGTCAGTACCTCTTGCCCTTTGTCAGCATACTTACACTCATTGTTGTTTGATTATGTAGCATCACTGTAAATGTTCGCTTCTTTATCCTCCCTTTGCTTGAAATTATAAGATCTATAATTACTCTTAGATAAATGTAGAATTAACACAATGGTTATGAAGTTTTGGATTGCTCATGTAAGTACATGTTGTCATGTACTCCCTCTGGATCGAATTAATTATTGATCAATTGGGTGTATTTAGAACTTGATAGTGCTAGATACATCCATTTGAGAGACAAGTAATAAGGGACGGTGGTGGTATTACTGTACTTGCATCGCGAGATAGTTGATTGTATAGCATTACTCTGCATCTTATCTGCCCTGCCCTCCACTTTCTCCAAATTATCATATCTACATTTACTCTTACTAAAATGTTGAATAAAGCCAATGCCGCTGCACACGTTGATGTCTGCATTCCTCTTGTCAGTACCTTTTGCCTTGTAACACTGTACTTAATTAATTGCTATTTGATTATGTATCATCAGTCTGCACCTGAGCTTCATTATCCTCTGTTTCTTCCAATATTATTTGATCTATATTTATTGAATTATCCTTCCATCAACATGGAGAAGGGCTTTGTCCAGCCCGTGTTAACATGTAATGTAAGTTCATCCTTCTCAAGCCTTCAGACTTTGTTCTAGTATAGAGTAGGATAGGGATCATTTCCTCCACTGCTGTTTACTTTGTTGTTTACATCTGATTGGATGTTTGCAACAACTAACAGTTTTAAATTGTAGTTGTAAAAACATGTTCCTTATGCAGAACAAATCCATTTATTTGCTTATATAATTGTGAAACCTGTTATGTGTCTCCTTGTTTCTCTTTCAGAGTCGTATCTCTTATGCCAGGCAGAGCTTTAGGGAAGATAGTGAGCCAAATCATATTCAGGACAACGAGATGACCCCAAGGTCCTGTCTTGATGAAGACAATGAGTTGAAGCTACTCACCAACAGGTGTGAGACAACCTCTGTGCAGTCGCTGCCTCAATCAGTTCGACTTCTTTAGTCTCAACTTAAAGCGGAAAGGCTTGCTTTAGCTCAGCTCTGACTTGAAGTCAAGGATGCAAAGAAGATGTCAGAGGACTACCTTGCGCACTATGGTGCCATACAGCTAGGAATGGAGCATCTATTGTTGACACAACGGAGGTCTCATCAGCTTGTTCGGCTGCTTGCGGGGCCCGTCCTGGCCAGGCCTAGTGCCTTCTGAAGTGCTTTCAGGTTTGTATATTCTTTTGTCAGCGCATTTATATGCACTGGTGGCGACCTTTGATGCCTAGTGTATGTAATCCGCGGTCATGTTGTGCTTTATTATCACCGGTAGCGAACTTTGATTCCTAGTGGTTGTAATATGCCGTAATTTCTTTATCGTATAGTCTAGGTTTATTCTTTGGTCGGTATGCTGTAATTTGGGGCCGGAAGGTTCAGTGGATCTCAGTGTTGTCGGTCTTCAGGCCGGCCTGTTACTCATATGGGCCAAAATGTGGGCCTATAATAATCTTGGGCCATTAGCAGGTCTAAACCTATAGTAGTTTCCCGCCTTTAACAGGCCGAGTAAAGTTCTAGCCAGCTAGGCCAGAGAATACCATGGGCTTTTAATAGGCTAAAACCTAGATTGGGCCAGCGTTGGACCGAAAAATTCACGGGCCAATAAAGGCCGAAACAGCCTAAGGCCCATGTTTGGCCCAAATAGGACGAGCAGTTAACAGGCCAAAATATATCTCGGCCTTGTTTGGCCCAATAAAATTATGGGCTTTAAGCAGGCCGGTATCCACGTGGGCCATAGGCACAAAAATGTCATGGGCCATTATCAGATGGGCTGTAAGCAGGCCGGGTTCCACGCGGGTTGTAATTAGGCCCGACTGTTCCACGGGCCATTAACAAGCTGATAGGCCTGTTGGGCTGAAATTTATCCACGAAGACTACAGGTCGTTAAGAGGCCTACCTAAGTTACTTCGGACAAGAAATAGCCCAGTTTCTGCATGGGCCGTTAAAGGGCCTAAAGTTAAACTGGGCCGACAACGTCCCAGATGCACCACGGGCTGCTAACAGGCCGAAACTATTATCGGGATGAACTAGTTAACGGGCATTTAACATGATGAAATACAATCCTGCCTTAGATTGGCCCCAAAAGAAACAGTAGCCTGTTAACGGTCCTAATCCGATATGGGCCGTAATTTGGCCCAAAACACAGCAGACTGTGAACGGGCTTGATCTGCTATGGGCCTCAATTTGGCCCAAAACATGGCAGGCTGTTAACGGGCCAGCCCACTAGTGTCTCAAAAAACATGGTGGGCCTTTAGCTGGGCCGACCTTTTCACCGGAATGGGCCTCTGTTGGGCCGTGCCATGTGCCGACGTATCATGGGCGCCTCCTGTCCAATTAGTGGATGACATTTGTCCCAACAGTGAGCAAACATGTGTTTCCTCTGGCCAATGAGAATTTTACACATGGAAAATCCCCATTGGTCTGGGCTGTTAACTGGTTATAGGATCCAAAAGCGGACCCGATAGTTTAACAGCGACCCGTTATGGTCGATGCCACGTGTCGGTCACCCTTGATGAAAGAACTTCTATGGCGCGGGATTTATCGTCATGGAAGTGGACACTTCCGTGATGATAATTTTGGTAATGTCATGGAACACTTCTATGACATCACAGGTATGACTATCTTTATTCTGTCATAAAATCATCATGGATGTACATGCATTATAGAAAACGTGACCTACTGTGACAAACATGTATCATCACGGAAGTGTATTTTTTTGTAGTTAACACGTGCGTGGCAACATGGTCCACGAACTGGTTGAAGCGATCCTAGACCTCGTCACAATCGGCCCGCTCGTGCTCTAGCCGGCTCGCCTAACTGCCTATCGTATCTCCCGCTTTCTGAAGCAATGCCGCCGATGCCTCGACCATCTTTGTGGTGGACGCCTGCCGCTTTTGAAGCTCCATGAACCCCCGCACATAAAGGAGGAGCATGACACTTCTCTCCTCCATGAGCTCACGGAGCTTCATGTCCTTGGTCCTGAGCTCCGCATCCTTGGCCTGGAGCTCTTGTGTCAGGTGCCTCACCTCAGACTCCGTGATCTAGTGCACCGCCATGGAACCAGGTAGAAGCAATGGGGAGAGGAAGCAAAGGGGGCGAGACGGCTGAAAGGCAATGCAATCTACGGGAAGGTAGAGGGAGCCAGCCGAGGAGCGGGGTGAATCTTTTGGATTTCACCATGGGAAAACACTAGTCGACGACTTTTCACATCAGGGAGTAGTGGGTTTTACAGGCGGTGTCATCATGATTAATTGTTGCCGCACCTGCTTCCATCAATAAAAAAAATCCTGCCGCGCCTGCCGCACCCAAAGACCAGAGTAATGCCGCGGTGGGTATTTAAATTACCTGCCGGCAAGGAGAGAAAAAGGGGTGAAAAAACAAATGTGGCGGCAGCCTAGCTAGTCGGTCACACTAGCCCAACTAGCTAGCCACCATGCTTCACTGATGTACTCGGTGGGAAAGGTGGTCATTTGTGATTTGACGACTCATTTACCTGCTTCGGCCCTACGACCGAGGAGGACCCATAAAACGCATGGTAGGGTGTCCCACGTCTCGGCAAGGAAGAAAATATGCGATATGCGTGCACCACCCAGGAGGACCCAGAAACCGCGCGGTTGGGTGTGCCACATCTCGGCACGGAGGAAAAATGTGCGTGTAAAAATATACTATATCAGACGTAGTCGCTCCTTTCCGGTTTATAGGGCTTATCTCAAATTTTGCATTTTTTTGATTTAAAGGGCTCATTTCCATCTTATTTTAAGATTCTGAGGCGCATTAAATCTTTGCATGCAAGAATAAGGAACTCACTAATGCATATAATGCTACTACGCATCTAGTGGCCAAGCATGCATGCACTACAATTAATCCCAATTAATACATCAACTTAGTTACGGATAGTTTTGTAAAGTACGAGATACATTCCTCCACTCACCATGTGCCTTGGTTGATGAGATTTCATATTTGAGCCCTATAAACTGGAAAGGAGGGAGTATTACCTATGGTTTGACCTCGGGACCCAGCCAGTCGGTCGAAAACTCCCAACTAGCCACAGAACTTCATCATGCTAACGTGGCACAAAGGATAGGTGTGGTTAGCTCTGTCTCTAACAGCCACAACGTCTCTTGTTCTAGGCGATTCTTCTATTTTCCAAGCATTTTTTCAGTTATACTAACACCATGGCAAGCTCGCGCCGCTCTTCGTGTGTGCCTGTGCGTCTAAAGGTTAGACGATGGAGAGGAGAGAGAGAGATCACATACATGGAACCCACCAGTAAGTGAGTCAACGGTCATGCACGTGTTGACGAGCCACTCCCTCTACTCTACTCAATGTAATACTGTATAAAATCAAGTTATGGGACAAAGCCAACAACCGTTGCTGTTTTAGGCTATCGACTTACGCTTTGTAGTCCAGCTTGCCACTTCGAATCTCAGCTTTCAGATTTGTTAGTTTTAGGTCCAAATTTGATCAATGACAAGTGGGACCCCCGTCTGTTGTTCTCATATTTCAATGTAGGATGGGTTTTTTACACAAACACTTTGCGCGGTTAGAAAAGTAATGGCACCAGTTACACGTATTTTGCAAGTTTAGGAACAAAAATGGCAACGACATAGAATATCACATCCATCCCGCAGCTTAGATGCTATGGTGATACGAGTTTTTACGTTGTTGGATCTAAGATCCAATGTCTTGGGAGTAGTCTTTGTAATTATGCGCAATTTCCAAACTCTCCAAGGTTTTTTTGCAAATAAAATAGTCAGGCCTCGTGTGTGTTGCTGCATCTTGGATCCAGCGACTCCTAGTAGCTCATATTAGGTGCTCCCCGTAGCTTAATTATCCGCTACGGTGATACGAGCATCTAGGTCGTATGATCTGTGATCAGATGCCACATGCATAGTACTTGTACTTTCTATGCAATTCCCAAACTCTTTGAGGCGTATATTGCAAAAACATTCAAACCTCCTACTGTGAGCCGTTAGATCTCCGGGAACTCGTATCACCATAGAATCTATGGTGCTGGAGCACCTCATATTCTCCCGTGCGAGAAAACATCAGGTGCTCTCGCAGCTTGGATGCTACGGTGATATGAGCTTCGAGGTCGTTCGATCTGAGATCCAATGGCATCTGAGCAGTCTTTGTGCTTGTAAGCAGTTGCCGAAGTCTTTGGGGGCTATTCTGCCAAAAATCATTCGAACCACCAAGGAGTTGTTAGATCGCAGATCCAACGACTCTGAAGAGCTTGTATCACCAAATCATCTAAGGTGTGGTAGCACATGATATTCTAACATACAGGAGAATATGATGTCCTCCTTCATCTTAGATGCTACGGTGATACGAGATTCGAGGTCGTTGGATATGGGATCCAAGGGCATTTGAGTAATTTTTGTATAAATTGTGTGCCATTCTCGAACTGATTAAGGTTTCCTGTAAAAATATTAAGACATCCTGTGAGCTGCCATATCTCAGATCTACAAGCTCAAAGCAACTCGTATCAGCATATAGCATCTAAGGTGTGGGGGCACATGATATTCTCCTGGGGTGGGGGGTGGAAAACCAATCGGTGTTTGGGAGGGTGGTGACAAATATAATGTTCAAAAATTATAATCTAAACAATCCTAAATAGAGATTCACAATTTTATCTAAGGTCGAGGGGTTAACCCCCGACAATCTAACATAGCTCCACCAATGCAAGAGGTGTAGTGCGAGCGTCTATGTGTGAGAGAGACAACGCGAAAAAGCGAGGTCAATCGAGTCATTTATAGAGGGAGAGATCTAGGGAGTGTGGCCTAGCGTACACTCGAATGTTAAAGACGATACACCGAGATATCGTGCGGCAAAGCTGTGGTGAGGGCTAGAGGGAGATAGTTACCGAGAGAGTGGCCTAGATAGACTTTGTGTGTGCGCGCACGGTGAAGGTGGTTTACAAAGGCAACACATGTGTCTTGAGAGAGATAGAGAGAGAGAGAGAGAGGGAGCATTTGTCATGGAGGGCACGACGAGGTTGTGTGTGAGAAATACATTTGTTGAGAGTGTGAGGGCGGGAATGACATAAATGGAGATCGAAACGTGAAGAGCAATAGTGAGGGCGTGTGTGTCGGATACCAATAGCTCTATTAACAAAGAAATTAACATCAATCGATACATGAAGTATGTGTGTGGGGGGGTGGGGTGGGGGGTCGATGGAGAGACCTAAACACAACATTTGCATGTATGTAGTACTAGATTTAATATTGATGGTTCAATTTCCTGTTCATTTTAAATATTGAATTGAGGACCATGCATGGCTTACATTTTACTCCCTTCGTTCCTAAATATTTGTCTTTTTTAGAGATTTCAAATGGACTGCCACATACGGATGTATATAGACATATTTTAGAGTGTAGATTCATTCATTTTGCTCCGTATGTAGTCACTTGTTGAAATCTCTAAAAGACAAATCTTTAGGAACAGAGGGAGTATTTTGAATTCATGTCATACACGCATGTTTGGAAAAAGATATGCACTATACTTACTGGATTGTTCTAGTATTCATGTGTGTGTGTGGTCATATGCTTGATACATACAAAGTTTTCTCACCACCATTCTGTTCATCTTTTAAATTTGAATTTGCAATGAAAAACTTACTAGGGATACCATGAAATGCGAAATCCAAGTTGAGGTCACTATAAACAAACTCACTCTAATTCAAGAACTCGTCATAAATCAATTACCGTGCCTTTTGGAATGATCAGTAATTTGCAAGGAAAATACAAGCATTGTAATACATATAGATTCGTTCGACAATTTAAAAGATTCCTTTCATATTATCGAATGGTAGCACCCAATGGCGTACCAGCCAGACCCAGACTCGTGTTGATCCTAAAAAAACCCAGACTCGTGTCCTTCTGGTGGCGTGCGTGGTACGCACATTAGCCAACCCCAACCAGTCGAGCCTCCGCCTTTGGAGTGGAAATATTTGGCGGCCAGAATTCCAGCCCTAGGAAATTCCCCTCATGTCCCGGGTCCATAATGACAACTGATGAACAATGGAGGGATACTTTAGTAACTAGACAATGTTACCTACCGTGCCGAGCACGGCTCAATTCCCTCAGTCGCCGCTACCCAAGGTCAATCTTGAACTCCATTGCCTAGTACTAATAGAAGTACTACACCTGGATGAGCACAGAATTGAGCCCGATTTGTTCGTGCCTAGTACTTGACTTAATATATCAGGCAATGCACTGGTATCGAGGGATTATCCTTTTACTCTGCATATATAACTTGTCTGAAGTCTAACTAAGCAAAATGTTTGACCAAATCCTTTCTTAAGAAATATTAACAATTACAACAGTAAAGATGTATCGCTTGAAAAATTATTGCATGGTGTAGGTTATGATATTGTTTCGAATCCTGGATTTTAAATTTCAGAAAATCCAAAAGTGACATGAAATTCATGAAACTTAGCATGGTCTCGTGATATGGCACAAATATGTTGTCTTAATTTTTTTGTTAAATTTGAGAAAAGCTGCTTATGAGAAGTTGCACAAATGAAGAGCCAAGGTATTTTGGAACAAAGACCTGTCACATTAAGGCGAGCGCTTTCACTATTCGAACCGTGGGTGTTTACATGCTGCCACGAGTCCCGCTTCTCATCGGCAGGTGCCGTCCGAGCAAGCGTGTGAGTCGACGGGAGGCGTGCGAGCAGACCGCTGCGCCGGTTAACAGGGAGGCGTGTCAGCAGGCCGCTGCACAGACTCACCGGGAGGCTAGCCCTTTGACCAGGCTCCGCCGCCCACCTTCGTCCCAACTACCCCCACTTTAGTGGCGCTGGCGCCGCAGTTTAAAATCACCCTGCACTACCTGGTATCGCTACAATCTGCTCTCTTCCTCTCCGATTCTCCTGTCGTCTACCTCCAACCAGCCGAACCTAACCGTACGCCATGCCGCATCACGATGGTCTGCTCTTAGTCTTCCAGTTTCCTGAGGAAGACACCCAGCCGAAGTCTCAAGAACATAAGGCACTTTGGGACGAGCTTGAACTAGCCTTGCGGGAAGACGTTGCGCCTATCCCCGCTACCGTTCCGGCTCTCGTCGCCCCAACTGTGCGAGCGCCCATCCCCGTGGCATTGATGGGCTGGGAGGCGCACATTGTCGTCGAGCTTGATGCCACGGGGTTCCATGAGGTCCCCGCTGACTTTCACACGCCCGTGCACCTGCCAGCGCATGCGCCTGTGCGTGCACTGACACGCGCACCCGTGCCGCTGCCCGTGCACATGAATGTCTCCGCCGCGCCATTGCCAGCGCTTGTCCCCGCACGGGTGCCAGTGCCCCCCTCAGCGGCATGGATCGCCGCCGTCGACCGCTTCCTTGCACCAACACCAGTCGTCTCCTCCCGCCAGTTGACTCGCTCCTGGAGACCAAAGTCCAGAACATTCTGGCCTTCCTTGAAGCTAGGGTCAATGTCCAGGAGTATGCCAACAACAGCGCAGGACGCTGCTATCACCGTCGATCAGTGGCCCGACGACACACAGAGCACGGTAGAGGAGCCACCTCCCACCGCAAGATGCCCCCATCGCTGCCGCGTAATCTAAATTTGCCATGAAAAACGTTTAGATTGGCATGCTTAAAATCCGAATATTTGGGATTTATCATTTCCATTTATTTTAGTTCGATCGTCGCATGAATGTAAAGTCAGAGTCAGACTGAATGAAATATATGGTTTGATTGATTGAATGTTCTGCTAGAGCCGTATCAAATTAAATATAAAACTTCATCAAGCCACATGTATTCCTTCTCATCGCAAATATCTCATATTAAATACCACGTCAATTCCAAATATTCTTTTAGGGAAGTCAATTACAAATACTTGTAGGGCGCGACCAGTCCCCTTGTTCGAGCACTAGGTGATGCATCTATTTATCAACACACTTAATTATTACAGAGTAGTAGATAAATAGTACTACAACTAGCCTAACTTGTCTGTCACGGTTGCTTTAGTACGTGAAACGGGTGCCGTAACTTGTCAACGCGTCCAGATATGGTCAACAACAACATCGCCCGCGCGTTCTTCGTGTTTGCCCGTGCATCTAAATGTAGAAGGGCAGGAGAGGGAGAGAGAGAGAGAGCAGACATGGAACCCACCAGCCGATCCCACTAATGTACTAAAATTAATATTAAAACATGTTATCCATTAAATTGGATGTGGTAATATAAAAACATTATATCAACAAATGGGGGGTACAACAAACATTGCTACTATGTAGCCTATTGACGTGCGGCTTGAAGGCCCTGGTCGCATGTTCGATCCTCGTCCTTTTTAATTTGAATTTTTAATTTATATATGGGTCCAAGTTTGTTCCATGATAGGTGGGCCCCTCGGTGTGTAGTTTGTAGCACTTTAACTTGTGGGTCGAAATTTGTTCCATTACAAGTGGACTATTGGTGTGTAGTTTTGTATCTTATTTGTAATATTTAAAGAGAACAACAAAGTTTTATGTAAAAATACCATAGTGCGACGTGGAAGGTGAGAAAGGATGTGCGAGAGAGTGATGATTGAGCCAGAGGGAAATCAATTGGGGGAGGTGCCGAGGTTGCAACGGTGTTTCGAGTAGTTGTGGGCCGTATGCTACAAAATTATAATCTAAACCCACCGGAGTAAATGCCTTCACAAATTAATCCAAGGTTGGAGTCCCCCTCGCAATGTAAATAGCTCCAGCTCTACGAAGGATGGAGAGGTAGCTTCAATGTGCGCAATATACGACATGAGAAACAAGGTCAATCGAGACACAAATAGATAGAGAGACAAAGTAAGTGTGGTTCGGCATTCGTTGAAAAGATATATATGCTCTGGCGAGATATTGTCCGATTGACCTTTTGGGAAGGGTGAGGGATGTAAGATAGAGCTTGAGTGATGATCCAGTCACAGATATGTAGATATATTTTGTGCATGAGAGGAAGCAAGGTAAATCGATTACATAGATAAAGGGAGAGATATTAAGCGAGTGTGGGTCGTTGTGCGATCGAAAGAGTGAGACGGGTTGGAGAGAGTGACCTAGATAGACAATGTGCGTGAGAGAGTATACAATATGAATATGTCGAATTGGGCTCAAACATGGAGATATATCATTTGTCTCTGAGAAAGAGCGAGGTCAATCGAGACATACATAAAGAGAGAGACAGAGATTGAGCGAGCGTGGCCCGCCATGAGGTCGAAAGAGTGGGGCCGGCTTGGATGGACTGACCTAGATGGACAATCTGCGTGAGAGAGTATAGAGTGTGTTGATCGAGGCCCGAATAGGAGATATATCATTTGTGTGTGAGAGAAAGCGAGGTTAATCGAGACTTAAATAAAGAGAGCGAGATTGAGCGAGTGTGGGCCGCCGTGCGGAAGAAAGAGTGAGACGGTCTTGAGAGAGTGACCTATATAGACAATGTGCATGCGTGCACACGAGAGGGAGGGTCTAGGTAGGCAATGCATGTATCTAGTGAGAGAGGGTGGGAGGGAGAGAGAGAGAGCTCGGCATGGAGTGCAATGGCGGGTGTGTGAGGGAGATACATTTGGTAACAGAGTGGAAAAAGGGGGTTGTGTAGTTGAGAGAGTTAGAGATTGAAACAGGGAGAGAAAGGATGAACGTGTGTCGGGTTAGGAGAGGAAGATTGATCGATACAGGAAGTATGTAGCGTGTGTGCCAGGGGGGTGGGGCTAAAAACAACATTTGAATGTAGATAGTACGGGACTTAATATCAACGTTTCAATTTTGTGTACATTGTAAGATTTGAATTGAGGACCATGGATATGGCTTCCTTGATTATTTCGAATTCGTGCCATACTAGGTTTGGAAAAGTTGACATTGACTCGGTTGTAGTGCTATTTTTTAGGTCATATGTTTGAATCCATCCAAAGTTTTCTCACTACCATGGTGTTCATCTTATACATATGAATTTGTATTAAAAAATAGCGTGGATACCGTGAAATGCGAAATCAATGTTAGAATTGGAGATCGCTATGTGACACACACTCTAATTCAAATAACTCCTCATTAATTAATTTATAGTATCTCGTTTCGAATGACTAATTATTTGTAAGGAAAACACGGGCATGGTAATACATACAAATTCGTTTGCAAATGAAAGATGATTCGTTTGCATTCTCAAATTTAGGCGCACCACGCAGACCAGGGTCGTGTCGTGGAGGTCGCATGTGTCGTATGGTTGCTAGCACCCAGCCACCCACCCCCCCTCCCCCCCAAAAAAGAACGACGACAAAATAAGTTTGCGCTTCCACTTTCTGGATTGAAATATCTGGTGGCCCCAATTCCAGCCCTGCAAAATCTCCCTTCTCCACTGTAACACCCCGGAAGTAACTTTCCATATTTGTAACTCCAACTCTTGCCATTTTCGGCATTGATATATGATATTCCCTCCGTGGTTGGGTTTTTCTCCTTTTTGCATTTTGTCCATGTCATGCATTTTATATTATGTCATCATGTGCATCGCATTTGCATACGTGTTCGCCTCATGATTCCGAGCATTTTTCCGTTGTCCGCTTTTGCAATCCGCACTCCTATCTTCCCCGCGGTCCCTTTTACGTTTTTCCGTATGCGGGTATTAAACCTTCTCGAAATGGACCGAGGTTTGTCTAGTGGCCTTGGTATACCACCCGTAGACCACCGATCAAGTTTCGGGTCATTTGGAGCTCGTTTGGTACTCCAACGGTTAACCGCACTCTCGCAAAGGCCTATTTTAAGTTGCAGCCCAACACCCCTTCAAAACAGCCCAATAACCCATCTAAGTCACTTCCATGCTCTCCGTCGTTCGATCACGATCGCGTGGCCGAAAACCGCTCCTCATTTGGACTCTCCTAGCTCCCTCTACCTATATATATGTGCTCCTCCCGAAAATTCGCAGTCCAAACCCTAGTCTAGCTCCTCCCGCAGCCACCGGAAGCGTCCGCACCCCGCCGGACGTGTCCAGCCGCCGCCGCCACGTCGCTCCGACGAATCGGAGGACGCCACGTCACCCCGCCGCCGCCGCCAGCCACTCCCGCGCCGCCACCTCACCGCCTCCTCTCTCCTCCAGCCGCTGCCTGGCTGCTCGGCCAGTCCCGCCCCATGGTTCAACTGTCGCCGCCAGCAGTTCGAGGCGCCATTGCCGTCGCGGATCCCGCCCGCCGGACTTCGCCTCCGCCGCCCAAGCGCTCCGCCGCCTGTCTGTCGACTTCGCCGCCGCCGCCCGCTCCGCCCGAGCCTCATGAGCACCGGCGCCCGGCGTCCTGCTCCTCCGCCACCGCCTCACCGCCTTCCATGCCCGCCGGCTGCCCTCGGCACTTTCGCTCGCCGCCGCCTCCTCCGCGCCTTCTCGCCGCCTTCCTCCTCCTCGCCGGGCTCCGGCGAGCCTCCCCGCACAGCCGCCGCCCGTCGCACGATCCGGCCCGATCCGGCCTCGGGTCGCGTGAGCCCGTTGACCTCTCTTCCCCCTCCATTTTCTCTAAGTCCTTAATCTCTATGTATTTTGTAGCATTTTCAAAGTGGTATATCTTTGCATCTGTAGATCCATTTTGCGCGTATAATATGTTAAAATGTTCGTCTCGAAGAGTAGATCATTTCATCTCATTGCATCATTTTCATTTGAGCTCATCTTGACGCCCGAAATGCTGTTGGAAGAGTGCTATGTGATGATAGTTTCTGTTTCGTAACAGAACTTGCACTTTTGTTATTTTTGCCATGATTAATGTGTGCACCCTATGAATTTGAGTCCTACATGTGTTTTGAAATATTCCATGCCATCTTTCCAGGGGTGTATGCCATGTATTTTTGTGATATATGTGGTGACTAGCACAAGCATGCAAAGTAGGTGTCCTGCTGTTGCTGTTTTCAGCCCTGTTTTAGCTGATTTTGATGCCATGTTAACTTGATGATACCGAGAGATCTATGCATATTTTGAGATACTTCAGTAAGGATGTTTTGTAAAACATGTCTTGCTCTATCCATCCATGCCTTTGTTTGCAATTATGGAGTGCCTTAGCTTGAGTCAATCGAGCTCTACTTTTGCTATCAAATGTTTCCTGGCAGATTGTATACATGTTATTCAATTTTTCCTAGGTTGTTGTGGTTGAACCATGTATGCTATGTTATTGTTCTTGCCATGTATGTCTTCTATGCCATGTCTTCTTGATGTATGTATGCTTAGTTTATCATTTAAGGCTCTGTAGTGAGTGCATTGAGTTTGTAAACATGCCTACTCGTTATCAGTTTTTGACATGTCATGTTGCTGAATGTGTTAACGAAACTTTCAATATAGACATGGGTGTTACTGTATTTTATGATCCTTTTTGACTTATGGTCAGTAAGGGACTTTTGTTCTATGCTTTGAGTAGGTTCATGCCATGCCATGGTTTGCTATTTTAAGTTCCTGTAGCATGTAGTTTTGTTGCTCTGAACTTTGCAACCTGATGCTGTTTTTGCCATGTCCAGCCTGATATTTTGTGCACTTTTGCCATGCTTGTTTGAACCTGTTATGATGTGAACTAGCCGTAGCTCAGTGCTCATCTTTTGTCGAGCATCATGTGTAGATCACTTCCATGTGCCTTGTTGATACGTTTGGGTGCAGTAGCTTAATTAATTGTTGCTTGCTAAGTGGCATCATGCTGTTAATGGCAGATTTGTGCCATTCTTGTTTTGCTTGTCATTTGCAAACCGTGCATCCGATTCCGGTGATCTTTATATCGATTTCAACCGAAATCATCTCATCTTTCCAGTGGCATACTTGGTTTGTCAATTTGATGCCTGGTTCATCATTTACCTTCCGGAGCGCACATACGCATTGCATATCACATCCCGCATATCATGTCATGTTTTGCATCATGTTGATTGTGCATTGCACCGTGATTTATTGTGGTTCCTTTGTTTGTGTTGTTGCTTTGGGTAGAGCCGGGAGACGAGTACGTGAACGAGGAACCTGTTGAGAACGCTTACGAGGATCAAGTTTTCGACAACTCTGAGAACATTGCAGGCAAGATGACCATACCCTCGAAATCACTTCTATCTTTGCTATGCTAGTTGCTCGCTCTTTTGCTATGCCTATGCTGCGGTGCCTACCACTTGCTATATCATGCCACCCATATTGCCATGTCAGCCCCTAACCATCCCTTTTCCTAGCAAACCGTTGATTGGCTATGTTACCGCTTTGCTCAGCCCTCTTATAGCGTTGCTAGTTGCAGGTGAAGCTGAAGTTTGTTCCTTGTTGGAACATGGAGATGTTGTTCCTCCTGGGAACATGTTTACTTGTTGGGGATATCACAATATATATTTGCTATTTTTAATACATCTATATACTTGGTAAAGGGTGGAAGGCTAGGCCTTATGCCGGGTGTTTTGTTCCACTCTTGCCACCCTAGTTTCCGTCATACCGGTGTTATGTTCCTTGATTTCGCGTTCCTTACACGGTTGGGTGATTTATGGGACCCCTTTGACAGTTCGCTTTGAATAAGACTCGTCCAGCAAGGCCCAACATTGGTTTTACCATTTGCCGCCTAAGCCTTTTCCCCCGGGTTTTCGCGAGCCCGAGGGTCATCTTTATTTTAACCCCCGGGCCAGTTCTCCTCTGAGTGCTGGTCCAAACTGTCGACCGCCGGTGGCCATCGGGGCAACTCGAGCTGGCCTATCGGAAGTTTGGACAATCCGGTGTGCCCGAGAACGAGATATGTGCAGCTCCTATCGGGATTTGTCGGCACATTCGGGCGGCTTTGCTGGTCTTGTTTTATTGCTGTCGAAATGTCTTGTAGTCCGGGATTCGAGATTGATCGGGTCTTCTCGGTAGAAGGAATATCCTTCGTTGACCGTGAGAGCTTATAATGGGCTAAGTTGGGACACCCTGCAGGTAATATCTTTCAAAGCCGTGCCCGCGGTTATGAGGCAGATGGGAATTTGTTAATGTCCGGTTGTAGAAAACCCAAAGTTGACCTCAAATAAAATACACATCAATCGCGTGAGTAACCGTGATGGTCTCTTCTCGGGAGTCCGGAAGTGAACACGGTGTTGGAGTTATGTCGGACGTAAGTAGTTCAGGATCACTTCTTGATCGCTACTAGCTTCACGACCGTGCTTTGCTCCTCTTCTCGCTCTCTTTTGCGATGTAGCCACCATATATGCTAGTCGCTGCTGCAGCTCCACTTTACTACTCTGTCCTTCCTATAAGCTTAAATAGTCTTGATCTCGTGGGTGTGAGATTGCTGAGTCCCGTGACTCACGAGATACTTCCAAAACAGTTGCAGTTCCGACGAGGCCGGTCAGGTGACTCAACCGAGCTCAAGTGGGAGTTCGACGAGAACGTGGTCATTACTATGTGTCTTTTCCAGATGATCAGTAGTGGTGCCCAGTTGGGACGATTCGGGATCTGTAGCATTTGGGGTATCTTCTTTTATTTTGGTTCCGTAGTCGGACCTTGAGTGTACTCAATGATGGATGTTTATTTATGTCTTGTGTGAAGTGGCATCGTAAGCCAACTATGTACCTCTTTCCTTATTTATTACATGGGTTATGTGAAGATTACCTCACTTGCGACATTGCTTTCAATGCGGTTATGCCTCTAAGTCGTGCCTCGACACGTGGGAGATATAGCCGCATCGGGGGCGTTACATCCACCGTCCCCTTCCGCGCCCAGAGCGCCCAAATCCCTAATTCGCCGCCAACCCAAGAAAAGTTCGAATCACCCCTCGTCTCGTCTCTTTCCCCACCTCTGTGCCAGACGACGACGACGAAGATGATGATCGCGCTTCACCACCGCACCGGAGCTACCTCATCTATACGCTCGTCCACCGCACCGGTGGTCCACCGACAATGTCGGCCGCTGCAACCAACGTGCCTCACAAACACCGATTTCCACTACATCGGGTGCGCTTCGCCGACGCCGTCTCCCACCTCACCGGGGCTACTTCACTGAGCACATCGTCGCACCTCCGCCCCCCGAGGCCGTTGGGGCTTCACCAACGGTCTCATCCACTGCATCATAGCGCTCCGCTGCCACTCAAGATCTGCGTCCATGCACGGCTAGCCAACGCTAGTGCTTCACCCTCAGCGGCTCTGAAGTGACCCACACTCTAGCTAGGCGAGCATGCCCAAACGCCAGCCCGAACTAGGTATCCACATATCACTCCCTTGTGCATTGTTCCGATGATGTTTGGGTATCCTTTCACTGCTCTCTTAGCTTACACGCCTATGCAACTTTGACTTTAACCCTTATTTCTTCTGGAGATATCATCTGAAACAAGCAAAACCATTTTTTAGTGAAGCATGATGGCGCTACGGGATCTGGTACGCATCCTGCACATCGGTATAACCTTGTAAGTACATGTCCTCCGGTACAACAGCAAGGTCGATTCCTCTTATTTGATCAACCATTCTCCGTGTCAAAAATGCGGAGGGGATGTAAGGAGCACAAGCCCTGCACATCCAAGCAAGTGGTACCATGGACTTGTACATGGAACATCCCAAGCACAAGCAGATATGCAGTGAGCCTTACAACGAGCTAGCGTAAGTCCCTGCATTTCAATTAATTCATACTGGCCTATGTGTATGATTTGTGTGCAGTGGCGGATCCATGAATTCAAGTTATCAGGGGCGAAAATTTAACTTAAAAAATACGAAGGCACTCTCACTCCAGAAATCAACATAACTTGAGAAATGTTAAGCTACATGCACTTTGAAAACCAGCTAATGATCCAAAGTAGTTCCAGATTATAAAACACTAAATGATGTAAGCACCAAAAACACAAAATGCAACATGGTGCACAAGGACTACTAACATGGTCTGTACCTGCTTGAATTATTCATTTTCTGGCTGAAAATATCGAAGTGTAATTGCACCTATAACTAGTGCGCAAACTGCATATCCCATATCAATAGTTTCAAACAACAGATTAGAAAAGTATTTATGGTATGTTGTCATGATATGGGGACTTTCTGGTAGATGGCCTCGACGTTTCCTCAAGCCATGAAAATGTGCTATAATTTGCTTGTCATCAATTCCTGCAATTCTCTATGTCTCTCCCAACATAGCAGATCATCATTAGACACTAAATCCTTCAATGGGAGATTGCAAAATGCTTGCATTAGATCCCTCATTAGACACTATATGTTCATCACCAGGAGCATGTAAAATGTTTGCATCAAATCCTTCATTAGTAGTGTGTTCATTAGACACTTTAGGCTGAAGAACAACATGAGCTTGTATGTTTGCACCGGAAACTTGATTAGATACATCAGTTCAAATATTCAAGATAGATTGGGGAGTTATAAAATAAGCAGAAATTGGTTTCATTTTCTCATAGATTCCCTACATACAAGCAGTTTTACAACACCGTCAGGATTAACTATTGGGCAGAAATTGAACAGTCGAATTAGATATATTTAGGGATGTGATGTACCTGCTCGTTGCGGATGCTGCTCTTGCAAGCTGCGACTGTCTATTTGTGCAAGCTCGATGCCATGCTCGTGTTGCCGCCGCTGCCACCCACGCAGGCTACACCCAGGGTTGGATCTTCATCTTGTTGTCCTTCCATTCGCTTGAAGCCCGGCGACCGGCGCCCAACGAGGGTACGAGGAAGTGTTGTGTCGGTCTGTCCAGCGGCGGCTAGGTTAGGAGCGAACCAGACTGGAGGCTGGAGCGAACGAATTGGGATTTTTCCTACTATCGATCGACATGGGAGGCGCTCGTTTGGGCCGCGAGCCTGCTATAGGGCATGCCTTGCACTTATGTTATTAGCCCATCCAAATTGAAACATTTTTCTTCATTTTTACATTGCATGCTCGTGTGCTGAGAGGAACAAAACTAGCCCGGGCTAACCTGGACGACTCAAACTAGGTGCACACTTTCCAGCCACCCGAGGCGGCCACCCATACCAGCCCCTACGGTGGCGTCGCCCCCTTTTTTCATGTATGATTGGGGTAGTGAAAAATATTCCAGTGGCGCTTTTAATTTACCCACAGAATTGTTGAATTGCTTGTTTCTATGAACTAAGTTCGCCAATAATGTGAAGGATGTCAGTCTTTTCATCCTATTGTAGATTTCTTAGATCTCGATATGCCAAATGTAATCACATGAAATATACGGTAAAGGCCAATGTGATGTGTGTTGCTACAACTAGTCTGACAACCCGTCCTCATATAACATATCAAGGACGCACCATCTTATCAGATTAACCATTCGACTTACCAATGCACTATGGGAAGAAAGAAGTATTGGGACTGCGTATCCAAGCAATTGATGCCATGGACTCCTTCATAGAACCTCATAAGCGAAAAAGAAGTTGTAGTGTGCCTGTACAAAGAGCTAGCATAAGTTTAGTTACCCGCTTCTTGGAATTTTAGTTAGCCACTTATTGCAAAATTGTTTAATTACGTTGCTTGGCTTAATTTAGTTTTCTACTGATTACATAATGCCATAGCCTGTTAATCTATTATAGAGTGCGCCTATCTATGTGTTTGATACTTACTGTTAAGAATTACCTATTTGCCTGAACTTAAATAGCTACTTAAGCACGAAGATAGATGGTCATATGTACTTCTAGGGTGTAGCAGAATTCATGTGTAATTTACGTTCTGATACCCTGTTTGTTTAAATGGTTTGCCGTTATCACTTGTAGCACTAGTAATGTTTCATGTTCATAGATAGATAACTGTCATGTTTATATGAGGGACACCATCTTTTAACTTATATATGTGTGTATTGGAATCATTTTGCTTACATCAAAGAAATTTACAGATGTTTGTGTTGTTGGTAAACGGTACCGACTTGTTACTTTAATGTTGCCAAGAACTTGTTAGTTTTACTAGTTCATGTGTAATGAAATACGTTGCCAGAACTGGTTAGTTTTACTAGTTTTATGTTAGTTTCTTATGGCTCTTGCAACACTTTATTTATGATTGCTAACATTCAAGTTTGCAGGATCCAACTGAAACTCCGTTGGCACAACATGTATGTTTTCAAAAACTTCCTTGTTTACCTGGTTTGCTGATGTAACTTGTTGTTGTAATCATCTTACCAACTTCAAGTTTTCAGGATCCAATTAGAAGTCCAATTGCACAGCAGGTACATTTTCAAAAATATATTTGTGTAACAGGTTTGCTGCTGTAACTTGTTGCTCTAATCAAGTTACCGACTACTCAACTTTTCAGGATCCAAGAGAAACTCCAATGCGACAACAGGTTCCTTTTGCAAACCTTTCTTGTTTAACCGCTTTGCTGCTGCAACCGGTTGCTCTAATCACGTTACTGGCTACTCAACTTTTCCGGATCCAAGAGAAACTCCACTGCCACAACAGGTACCTTTTGCAAAACTTGTTTGTTTAACTGCTTTGCTGCTGCAACCGGTTACAATGATGTTAATAACTACTTTTTAGCATCCAATTGAAATTCTTTAATTCTTTGTTTGTTTAATTGGTTTGCTGTTCTAACTCCCAGTTGAGATGTTTTGCTAACTTCAACTTTTCGGAATCCAATCGGAACTTTAATGGCAAAATTGGTTAGCCCAAGATCACAGAGCGAGGTCCCCATGGGCGTTGTGCTTTCAGTCTCCCCCTTTTTGGTAATTCATGACAACATACATCAAAGCTTTATTCAAATGATATGAGCAGTAGCAAGTAAAGCTTTGGAGGAACATGTAACATGCATAAGCTTCCCCTACATGTATGCAATGATGTGAAGATAGAATATAAGAGCATGTGAATGCATAACATGACAGAGTAAGCAATGAGTTACATGTATCTTGGCTATATGCATCAGAGCAAACAATGTGGTTGAGAAATATACCTTCATGTTTATGAATCTCTCTTGCAGACAAATATGTGCAACAACAATAGATCATCATGCACGTGAGTGTGATGCATATACTTACCTTGTGGTTTATGAGCTGACTTGTGAAGGAGTAGACTTGAGAAAATAGGGTTAGGTAACACAAGAACACTCCAAACAAGAAGAATTCAAGATCCACAAGAATACCAAGACTTGGATGACTTGCAATGAGTGAGTACTTCAAAGTGAGTACTTCATTTAGATATAGACAAGTTCCCAAAGATTTCAAGATGTGCAATAAGTTCCAAAGATTTTTCTCCCCTTAGGCATAGACTCTTTCTCCCCCTGAATCTGATATTGGATGATGGGAGAAGGTAGGGTGAGATAAATTCGGAGCAATAAAATAAGAACAAAGACAAATAGAGCAAAGATAAGTTAATTAAGCAGAGCAAAACTAGAATCAATCATACCAACAGGTCTTCCCCTCTTAAGGACATGTGACTTCTCTTCTCTTGTTAACAAGCATCTATAAAAGAGATAATATGTGCTCTCTGATTTGATGAGCTTATTTGATAAGCTTTGATGTGCTCTTGCCCCTTTGGCATCAATTTCCAAGAAGGGTACTTCTGGAACATGAGCCAAGTATGTGTGGTCCTTGAGAGTCACTACAAAGCAGCAGGTAGCCTGAGATGCTACTAGAGGAAAAGAATCATTGGGCGTAGGTAAAGAAAATAGGCAATATCAAATCACAAAATGTTTTCTCAGTGTTGAAATCGATGAGGCCGATCTGTTTCCATCGGTGGCTCCGAGATAGCAGAGCGACATAAGGTGCTCATCGGTGAGACCAAGCTAGTCCTTGTCGGTTTTACCGACGAACTATGTACAAGGGAACCTTGTATTTCGGTCTAGCCGATGGGCTTGGATTGGTGAGACCGAGTTCAACGCAGAGCAATATTTTTGTCAACTCAGCTCACTTGGCAAATGAAATCTCACAAGGATTTGCAAGGAATTGTCATAAAGATTTGCAATGAATTAACTGTAGAAACACAAACAAATGACAGAAAATAAAATCGGTCTAGATGAAGTTTTTCTTAGAAAAGTGACACAATGGCAAGAAAACATGCAAATGGAAATTCAATTATGCAAAAAGAACACTAGGGAACTTCATCTAGAGATGGTCGGCGGCAAAGTCACCTATGTTGGAGTATGTTGACCGAGGAGTCAAGTGAGATCACTTGATCATAGGTCATACTCATTGTTTAAGCTCAAAATTTGGTTGCGATTTTTCGTTCAAGCATTTTGATATATTCACATCTTGTTGAGTTGCTTTAACTCATGAATTGGAGTAAAGCTTCTCTAGGATTGAATGACATAGGTTGTGGTGTTGATCTTGATCATGTTGTTTAACTTATGTTGGATGCTCAAGGTTGATGTAGTCCGTCAAGAGTTGGGAGCACCACTAGAAGTTGAAGCTCATCTTCCCACATGGGTTAGTCTTGCAAGGAATAACATTTGTGTATCCAAATTGACAATCATGAAATTTGACATATTAAAATAGTCAATTGATATGTTGAGTGAGTTCATGCTTCCTTGAGATCAACAATCAACTCATAGAAACTTGGTGATGTAGAAATTGCTTGGGATGTTCTTGACTTTCAATTTCCTAGATTGGGGCTCATCCAAGTACCTACCACGGGTTAGATAACATGCAAGGGTGCAAAGATACATCCAAGATAATTGCTCATCATCATAAGAGCAATATCAAGGATTAGTCATAAAGAGGCTCATGCCTTGCATGTATCCAGATGGAATTTCTATTCCAAGTTTGAGGCATCAATGATATTCAATTCACCTCTCAAACGACAAAATATCTTTTCATCAAGCGGTTTTGTGAATATATCCGCTAATATCTTATCGGTAGGAACATGCTTAAGATTGATGTCTCCTTTAGCAACATGATCTCGAATGAAATGATGATGAACTTCAATATGCTTAGTTCGATAATGTTGCAGGGGATTCTGAGCAATCTTAATAGCACTTTCATTGTCACAAAGCAACAAAACATGTTTCACATGTATCCCATAATCTTTAAGAGTTTGGGTCATCCAAAGTAATTGAGCACAACATGATCTGGCGGCATGTATTCCGCTTCGATGGTGGATAAGGATATCGAGTTTTGTATCTTGGAGGACCAACACACAAGGGATCTACCAAGAAGTTGACAAGTACCCGAAGTGGACTTCCTGTCAACCTTGTCACCGGCATAGTGCGGATCGGAGTAGCTAACAAGATCAAAAGATGACCTCTTAGGATACCAAATGCGAAAGTTCGGAGTATGAATTAAGTATCTCACTATCCTTTTCACGGCCTTAAGATGACGTACTGATGTAGGGTGGATACCCTAGGGCCAATCTTTCACGAAGTGGAGAGGATCCTAAGGAGAGCACAAAGAACACGAGGGGAAAACACGAGAGAAAGACACTAAAATTAACGAGAACAATCACACATGTGCTAGATCCATAAACATAAAGAGTGATACAAGATCTAAACGCAATAAAGGATGATACAAGAGGCGGTAGTTCTTCTTCGCGAGGAGGTCTTGAAGGGTCTTCCCGTGAGGGGTCTTGAATCCACTTGGGGGATCTTCTCCGTAGGGGTCGTGAACTCCGATGGAGAAGGTATGAAGCGGATGAGCAAAGCTCTATCTCTCAAATGAGCTAATCCTTTGCTAACCCTAGAAAGAGGGAGGAGGAGGAGTATATATAGCCTAAGGGGACAAAGGGGTACATGGGCCTCGGCCCAACATGCGGTGCACACATAGGTGTCGGATCTCCGACGGCTACCGGACGTCCGGTGGATCGCGAGGGTCCTGTCGTCCGGTGGGCATCGAACGTCCAATGTTTTGGCTCTGATCAGGGGCGTCGGATTTCCGGTCGGGGTCGGACGTTCGGTGCGCCGGTCATCCGGAGGAGCTCAGACTTTTGACATTTTGGCTCTGACCTGCAGGTGTCAGAGTTCCGGTGTTGGGTCGGACGTCCGGTCACTGTAGGTCGTCAATCGTCTGTTGAGCGTAAGACGTCCGACCACTGTAGACTTTGCCGGCACAGACTTGGGCTAGCTGTAGCTTCAGGCGTCGAACGTCCGACAAGTCTCGATCGTCTGGTGGCTGGAGATTTTCTGGCAGCTCTTCTTCTTGTTCCTTGTACTTGGTGTCCTTGTTGTCTTGTCCGTTGGTTGTAGTTGTTCCATGGCTATCCTCTAAGTACCTGATCATGCATAGGGTTTCCGCTAGAGGTAGTAGCCATGTCTCATCTGAAGAAAGTGGTAGTTCGGAGAGGAGCGAGTTCACCTTATCTTCGATAGCCTTTTCTCGAGCTCTTGTCGTTGGTCCAAGTGGTGTCATGGGAGACGTAGGTAGGTCCATGGGGATGACCATAGGATGCTCCACATCACATTCTTTAGGAGCCACTTGATATCGTGCACACACGCACACACTTAGCATAATATTGGGACGGGAGGTACATAGATATAACAATGAACCAATCATAGAACGGTAAACCTTTTGGTCAACCGGATTGCCAACCTTAGTCAAGTGAAGATGTCCATACTACAAAAAAATACACATCTGTGACATTTTGGGCCGAACGAATTTTTTTTGTCATACTTATGGCACTTCTATGACGATAATTGTGACAAAACCCGGTATCATCATAGACGTGGTGGGCTCCTACTTCTATGACAAAAAATCATGACAGAAAATGGGCTTTTCGTCCTGGGCGGGCCGGAGACGCAGCTGCATGACATTCTTTGGGCCGTCCATGATGGAAAAAACTGTGGTAGAAGCGAGGGCGAGGAAAATATTGGGGAGTTCCCGGTTATGGTGGGTGGTCGGGGGCCGAGTGATGCGCGTTTCTCTCGTACCTATGCGTGTGTGTGTGTGAGGCGTTGGGCTCTAACTGAACCCGAGCGAGGCGTTGGGCTCTAACTGAACCCGAGCGATTGCACTGCAGGCTATGCATTACTGAACCCAAGCGATCGATCGATCCCTTGCTATTAACTGAACCCGAGTGATTCGCCGCTCTCGCTGCTAATCAAGCCGATCGATGCTGCCTCTAGATGAACAGTCAGGGTTGTTCGGGGTTTGGATGAACATTTCCCGGTTGGGGGTTGGATGAACAGGACACCATGGTAGTAGAGGCCGTTGCCGCTGGGTGAACAGTACCCCGATCGATCGAGCCGGTGGAGGGGTGAATGAATAGGACCCCATGGAGGGCTGGATGAACAGGACGACCCCGTGGAGGGCTGGATGAACAGGACGACCCCGTGGAGGGCTGGTTGAACAGTAGACAGTGGAGGGCTGGATGAACAGTAGCCCGTGGAGGGGTGGTTGAACAGGACCCCGTGGAGAGGGCTGGTTGAATAGTAGCCGGTGGAGGCTGGATGAACAGGAGCCCGTGGATGAACAGTCGCAGGTGGAGGCTGGAGGAGGTCGACTGTGGATGAACAGTAGCCCGTGGAGGCTGAAAGAGGTCGACGATGGAGATGAACAGTATCCCGTGGAGTAATGTTTTGCGGTACGCCACACCCCTCCCGAGAACAGGAGCCTCGTTTCAACCATAGCGCTCCATCACAAGTCCGTTTCCTTTGTTTTGCGGTACGCCACACCCCTCCCGATCAACAGGACCACGTTTTGACCGTAGGAGGTCCGTTTCCTCCGTTTTGCGGTACGCCAGACCCCTCCCGATGAACAGGATCCCGTTTCCACCATGGTCGGTCGAACTCAAGGCCGTTTCCTTCGTTCTACGGTACGCCAGGCCTCGTTTCCATCGGCTGTTCCGTCCAAGCCGGTTGGCTCCCGATGAACATCACGCTTTCCATTGCCTCCCGATGAACACGACACATTCCGTTGCCTCCCCATGAACACGACGACGACGCGGTTTCTCCGTTCCGACCCAGCCACAACCACGTACACGAGCCCTGGCTGTACGTATGCGCGAGTAGGCATTCGCGACCCCGCCTGTATGTACGTACATGGCCGTATTTACTTTCTTGCACCCTGGCCGTTGTACGAACGTGTATATGCTACGTGTGTGCCTCTACTACCACACGTGCGCGCCTCTACTACCACACGTGCCCTTCCTTACATGGCCACTGTTCATCGCTGCACCATGCAGACAGACCGATCGACCAGTATGTACGTACACGTTCATGACCAGAATGACAACGCTACGTAAGCTTCGACCGGGTGGGTCCCGACTGTCAGGAACTTCCTTGCGTGCGAAGATGTAGCTGGTGGGTCCCAGCAGTCAGGGGGGCAAATCATTTTTTTTGCCCGTAATATGGACGCACTTCCTTGCGTGCGAACATGTCGCTGGTGGGTCCCAGCAGTCAAGGGGGAAACATTTTTTTGTGAAATATGGTGGCCCACCCGATGGGTCCCGCTATCAGGTGGAGGAATCATTATTTTCCGCATAATAAGGAGGCACTTCCTTGCTGCGGCGGTGGACCCAGCTGTCAGCCTCTCCACGTACAGTACTCTTCTGATGGAAGTCGTTCCTTGACCACGTTGACCACGCCCCGCCGAGAGCACCAGGGCGGTGGACGACGGCTAGGACTAGGAAGGGGACGACGCGGAGCCGGGGAAGACGCGGCAGTGGATGCCCACACAGAGAGGAGTACGAGGGTTCACTGGTTCGGCTTTGGTGTGAGGCTACTGTCGCCGCAGAATAACATGGGGTGTGGGTGAGTGGAGGGATGGCCTGGCCAGCGGTGGGAGTAGTTGGGGCCGGTGAGGCCTCCGCGGCATCACAGCCGGCCATGGGAGGCAGGAGCAGGCGACACAACCGGCGCTGCTTTGGGCGGCTGGAGCGAAAAGACCAGAGGTTGAAGAAGCACTACGGCCGTTGGATGGACATCATACGGTCACTGGAGCTAGAATCATTCATATTGACTAAGTTGACAAAGCCCTCCATCCCCATCATCTTAGTAGGCCCACAAGTTAGCCTCCCACAATGGTGGGTCCCAGCTAGCAGGGGGAGTATTCATTTTTTTTGCGTAATAAGAAGGCACTTCCTTGTGTGCGAAGATATAGCTGGTGGGTCCGAGCTGACAGTGGGGGGGACATTTTTTTTGAATAAATACAGAGGCCCTTCCGGTGGGTCCCAGCTATCAGGTGGAGGAATCATTATTTTGTGCGTAATAAGGAGGCATTTCCTTGTGTGGACCCCTACTGTCAGCCTCTTCCGATGGCTGTTGTTTGTTGACCATGTTGACCTCGCCGCGCCGAGAGCACAAATAATGTGGACGAGGGCGAGGCCCAGGAAGGGAACGACCCGGAGCCGGCGAAGCCACCGCAGTGGATGCCCACGCTGAGAGGTGTACGAGCGCTGACTGGTCGGCTGTGGGGTGAGGCTGATGTCGCCGAAAAATAACATGATGTGCGGGTGTGTAGAGGGATAGCCTGGCGGCAGCACAGCCAGCCACGGGGGGAGGGAGCAGGCAGTCCCGCTGGCCCTGGTTTGGGCGGCTGGAGCAGGAAGATCTGAGATTGAAGAAGCACGGCAGCCATTGGATGGACATCCAACAGACACTACTCTGTGTTGACGAAGTAGACAAAGCCTTGCGTACGCGTCAAGAAAAAAATTTAGGACAACGTCATCATCAACCTAGTAGGCCCAGAAGTCAGCCTCCAAATCTGTGGAAAACAACATACAGCCCATTAGCCATTATTTTCAATAATTTACAGCCCATTTTCTAATTCCTAAGGATATTTGAAGCCCATATTCTTTTTATTAGCATTACATACCGTATATTCTGGGCACTGCTAAAAAATGCAACAAAATTTTTCATATTTCAGTGGGGTCCGAACTCTTTTAATCACGAAATTTCGAGTCACGTTAAAAATAATTTTTAAAAAATTATATCAAAATAAAATTCAAAAAACAATTCTCCGCAAAAAATTAATGAAATTTTAAATCTTAACTAGCAAGATGCTCGTGCGTTGCACGAAACATGAAGATGCATTTGTATGAGTAGTTTATCTTGTGGGAGAAAAGACGATCTTTTAATGTAATTGCCAGTTGGCTTTGGTTTTTATAAGAGTAGAGAGTAGATAAATCCAGAAAAATTGATACTTTAATGTAATTGCCGGTTGGCTTTGGTTTAAAAATTTATAGCCCATTGCTTACAACTTATAGCCCATTTTCTGGGGAAGCCCATTTCTTACTACTTTACATGCCTCCCTCCTCGTCTTGGAAGATTTGCTGCCCAGCAGGCTGAGAAAAGCAAGTAGGCCTTGGTTTTGGTGTTCTCCAAAAAAAGAACCAGGCTAGCTATTTTCAGAAAGAAAAAAGATATCAACTAGGCTTGTCATGTGCTTAAATAAAAGCGTAAGCATGTGCTAGACGGACCACAGCCCCCGCACAACGCACAGTTGAGCTCCATGTCTCAAACTAAAAAAACAATTGGGCGAGCTGCTGGGTCCCTGGTGTTATCCACTCGTCGTGTAATTTTAACAAATCTGCCGCCACGCCGGCCTATGCATCGCCGGTGTGAGATGAGACGCCGATGACTTGTCCTGGCGACATGCCGCCGTTGGTGGACTCTGCGACCCCCTTGCTGAAGACGATCTCGTCCTCGTCCTCGTCATCGGCGCTGCCCTCAAGGTTGTAGTACTCGTAGTAGTGGCTGCGCCAGAGCTCGCGTTGGTACTCCACCGCTGATTCCTCGACGGACAGACTCTTCTCTACCTCGACCTCGGCCACGCGCAACTCCTCCTCCCGGCGCTCCTCGATCTCTGCCACCTCCTGCATCTCCAGCTCCCGCTCAGCGACCTCATGAGGAAGCAGGTGCTCCATGGTCACCGTCGCCTTTTCAGACGTGGGTTGCATGCTGGAGTCCAAGGTGGCCTGGAATATCTTGGCGTGTGCATCCTTGATCTTGGTTTGGATGGCCTCGACCTGGGCCAGGGCGACATCGGCGGCACGGACGGCAGCTCGAGCGCTCTCGGCGTTTGCAGCCGCCGCCGCAGCAGCAGCTGCAGCCGTCTCGGCTGCCGTGGCTGCCCTGTCGGCTGTCGTAGACGCCCTCTCGGCGGAAGCGGCCGTGCTCAATGCAGATGTGGCGGCACTCTCGGCGTAGGCGGCCGCGCTCTCGGCACAGGCGGCGGCGCTCGAGGAGGGGGGGGGGACGCGGCCATCATACGGGCCTTCACGAAGCGTTTCCACGGCGTCATCTTTGCAAGAAGGGGGTGTGGGAATGGGTATTGGTATTCGTGGATTCGGGGGTTGCCGACACTGGAGCAGATGAGCCGGCGAAGCTTAAGGAGGGAGACTTAAATAGACCAAGATATTTTCATCGCAAACGGTTCGAAAAAAACAACTGTGTGTGATGTTGTACATATTTTATATTAGCTATGAAAGACGAATTTGGAGTAAAGCGGCAACTGATGGTGTTCTAAATGAACGAGAAATTTTGTAGTACTAATACACCTGTCATGTCAAATTTTGGAAAATTTCAGGGGTCATTTCACCTTTTAAGACATTTAAGTGATTTTCTAGCAGTGAGGAATTAGGAGGAAGTATTTTCTTGGCTTGTAATAACGAGGCACCTGCTTGCGTAATGCAATAACCCTGGTGGGTCCCTATTGTCAGCCTCTCCACGTACAGTCATCTCCTGATTCCTCTTGGTTGTTGACCATGTTTTTTTGTGGGGAGGTTGTTGACCATGTTGACAACGCCAGACGGCGGCGGGCACAGCGAGCGAACCAAGGCAGAGAACGACGGCGAGGCCTCGGACGGGAACGGACAGCAGCCATGGAAGATGCGGCAGTGTAGTGGCAGGTGGAGGGGAGTTCGAGGGCAACAACATGCAACTTATGCTTACAAACAGTACAAAGAGCCCAAGGATTAATTGTTCATCAAATTTTTAGACAAAACCCAGATTGAACATGGCAGTAACATCTAACCCAACCACTCTTTTTCGCAGTCACAAACAAATGGATCGGTTTGATCCATAAAATCAACATCCTGTGCAAAAAACATTATTTCAGGATGACTACAACTTGTTGTAAATAGAAGCCGAGCACGTTTAGAATCCCATTTGTCCACCTGAAACTTCTTTTTTTGATGTCCAACGTGTCCGTCCGTGAGAAATCTCTTGCGGTAAAACTTAAGCCTCATGCACAATAGTAACCTTGCATTCAACAGGAAGAATGTGACAAAGCTTCTGTTTGCCTGGTTGGATGCATATCCTTCCATCGTTATTGTCCTCAAACGAATGTCATGAGAACTAAGAAAATCCTGGTGCTTATTACGCCACCGATTGGTTAAACATTTTTTCCATGTGGTAGCACTTCCTAAGTAGACATGAAGATTGAAAACAGTTAAGGTCTGAAGAAAGAGTATGTCGAAAGAGCGACAGCTAAACGATTAGTTCTAGTACAAAATATACGGGCTTTAAATGTGCATGAAATCATCACCTCTATATATAAATTCTCCAGAGATGGAAAGCATCGCAGCAAGCCAATAATTATGTTCAGATCAAAACTAAACATTCCGATTTATAAGATCTTGACAAAATCCAGCAGCATTGATAGGCTATCCGTGGACGAACTCTTCATTCAGCATATAACATAATATTAGTACCCAAAGTGTACTCCAAGATGTTATAAAACTTATGCGCACAAATGAAAAATGCAGCTTATGATTACAAATGTGTAGATGATAATATACGGTACCTGAATAAGTGTGGAGCCAAACACCAACTTGTTGTGATCATCAAAACGGATCACGAATTACACCCAAGGTCTCCAGTTTGGGCGTAGAGACGACAGTTATTTGCGAAGGTGTATAACAATTATGAAGGAGCAACCTTTGAAGTCAAGGGGCATCTTTGATGATGAGCTGCTGTCCTTCAAAACAAATTCCAATGCTTTTAAGGTGAGGCGACTCTATTTTGAGACAACCGATAGGGATTTCTATTCCCAACACAATCAGCAAGCGCTCCAGGGCAGGGCAACTGGAGTTGATGATGCTGTGCAGTGAGGCCTCCGACAGATAAACCACCACAAGGGAAAGTTTTTTTAGCAGTGGGAGTCCAAGCATTTGTACCAGATCGTCTGGTAGATGGCACCGGGCGAAGGTGGCGGTTAGGAGAGAGGAGGAAAACCGCAAGATGGACAACGGTGGTGTGGGCATGAATTCTTGGCGTGTTCGTGGTATGAAACTTTCGTGGTAATGGTAGAACTAAAATTGCTGAAGTTTTCCGAATTCAGGGGATGTCAGTCAAGCGTCCACCATGCCGGGTATGGATAGCAGGTAGCATGTCAAGATGCAGAGGCGTTGGACGGGGCCCTGCTAGTGAGAGGAGACGATGGCTCCGAGGAGATCAAATTCAGGAAGGACAGATATCTGACGACAGTCGAGATTGAGGGGCGTGGTGCGCCATAGAGGGCGCCACCGAGTTGAGAGGACTTGTGTGCGGCAACATTCCTTGGTGGGGAGAAGCGAGATGATCTCCTCAAGGATGATGTTCGAGAGATCTATGATGCAGTCCACCGGAGATTCTACCGGTACCTCAGATCCGGGTGGGGGGGGGGGGCTCGCAGCTTCTCCCCGTGCTGCCGGGTGAGGGATCTACAACCGGTGTCGCCGCTGGCGGGAGCCTCATCTTCTTGGCGTTGGGGCCAGCCGACTCCATTTTCCTTGTGGGCGTCGCGCCGAGCTCATGGGTTTGAGAAGAGCTGCTAGAGACGAGCCTAGTGGCAGTGCGAGTGGGGAAGAAGGAGGGCTGGGGTTTTCTGTAGGAGTGGAAGAAGAGGAGCAGGCGTTTTTTGTACTAGTGAGGAAGAAGGTGAGCGGGGTTTTTCTGGACGAGGGAGGAAGATGGGGAGTGGGGGGAATTGGGGGGCGACGGAAGCGGGAGAGTCCAGCGAGCTGTATTATAAGTGGAAGCAAGGAGGAAGCAGGATTTCCCTGGGATCGCCCCTCTTTAAGAAATATGGGCTTCTCCTCGCAAAAAACAAAAACAAATGGGCTTTAAGATGGATAGGCTTTTGTATCGGCCCAGTCGGCTGCCAGTGTTTCGTACTGGAGGGCCTTGTAATAGAGGCAGCCCAAGAAACTCTCCAGCTTATTGCCCATTCGAAATAAAAAAAATAGACGCCTCCAGCTTATGGCTACTCATCGGTAACCTTTTTCAACTTGGCATCCACCAAATTAGAAGATGCGATACTGGATGCAGACACTCACACTGGTTGCATAGCGCGACAAAGTGAGGTTTCAAATAAGCTTCACAGGCTAGTCAACATTTACATTAAACTAAGCTTCAGAAGATACGGTATGCATACTAACATTCAGAAGAACAAAATTTCAGCATGTTTATGCATCTCAATGATTCACCATACTATAACCAATACAAAGCTGTGAGAAGGTGTGTAAATAAAGAAAATCAGTCGATGCTTCGCTGAGCAAAGGGCCTCCCTGCGCACGCATTAATTTCCTTAATTTCCTGGGCATGCTTGTTTCTTCTCAATGATGCGAGCACTTTGAGCATGTTGGCAACTCCACAGCTAGCTAGCTGCCTGATCTTGCAATTGATGCTGACACATTTGCAGCAAACACATGAGGCAATACAGATGACTCAACATGAGTCCATATTGTGCAGTTCCCCTGAAATCAACTTCATTGTCCTGAATCTGAAAAGATAGGAAAACAATAGCTATACTTAAACGGTGTTGCAAAACAGTAGCACATATCAATAGCTCGGGATGACAAAACATGATCATTTGCCTGAGGAAGATTATATATAATTTCATAAGTCCTTGGTTGATTTACACCTTCGGCTGCACTGCTCCTTTGCTACTCCACACATGACAGGATCGTTCCGCACTGCAATCAGCAAGTCAACGTACGAATAAGCTTATTTCGTCTTGCGGTGGTGATTGTACCTAGTTACGAATGTAGGAATACCTGGAGCACCATGAGATTAGCTGACAGCAGGTAGATGCAGCCATATAAGTGTTGGGGAATGTAGTAATTTCAAAAAAATTCCTACGCACACGCAAGATCATGGTGATGCATAGCAACGAGAGGGGAGAGTGTTGTCTACGTACCCTCGTAGACCGTAAGCGGAAGCGTTAGCACAACGCGGTTGATGTAGTCGTAAGTCTTCACGATCCGACCGATCAAGTACCGAACGCACGACACCTCCGAGTTCAACACACGTTCAGCCCGAAGACGTCCCTCGAACTCCGATCCAGCCGAGTGTTGAGGGAGAGTTTCGTCAGCACGACGGTATGGTGACGATGATGATGTTCTACCGACACAGGGCTTCACCTAAGCACCGCTACAATATTATCGAGGTGGACTATGGTGGAGGGGGGCACCGCACACGGCTAAAAGATCAATGATCAATTGTTGTGTCTCCAAGGGGTGCCCCCCTCCCTGTATATAAAGGAGTGGAGGAGGGGGAGAGCCGGCCCTCTCTATGGCGCGCCCTAGGAGGAGTCCTACTCCCACCGGGGGTATGATACACCCACTTCCAAGTAGTAGGAGTAGGAGTCAAGGAAAGGGGAGAGAGAAGAGAAGGAAGGAGGGGGCGTAGCCCCTCCCCCTAGTCCAATTCGGACTAGGCCTTGGGGGGGGGCAGCCTCTCCTCTCTCTTTCCCCTAAAGCCCAATAAGGCCCATATACTCCCCGGCGAATTCTTGTAACTCTCCGGTACCTTTCCGATGTCCGAATATAGTCGTCCAATATATCGATCTTTATGTCTCGATCATTTCGAGACTCCTCGTCATGTCACCGATCTCATCCGGGACTCCGAACTACCTTCGGTACATCAAAACACATAAACTCATAATATAACCGTCGTCGAACTTTAAGCGTGCGGACCCTATGGGTTCGAGAACAATGTAGACATGACCGAGACACGTCTCCAGTCAATAACCAATAGCGGAACCTGGATGCTCATATAGGCTCCCACATATTCTACGAAGATCTTTATCGGTCAAACCGCATAACAACATATGTTGTTCCCTTTGTCATCGGTATGTTACTTGCCCGAGATTCGATCATCGGTATCTCAATACCTAGTTCAATTTTGTACCGGCAAGTCTCTTTACTCGTTCCGTAGTACATCATCCCGCAACTAACTCATTAGTTACAATGCTTTCAAGGCTTATAGTGATGTGCATTACTGAGTGGGCCCAGAGATACCTCTCCGACAATTGGTGTGACAAATACTAATCTTGAAATACGCCAACCCAACAAGTACCTTTGGAGACACCTGTAGAGCACCTTTATAATCACCCAATTATGTTGTGACGTTTGGTAGCACATAAAGTGTTCCTCCGGTAAACGGGAGTTGCATAATCTCATAGTAATAGGAACATGTATAAGTCATGAAGAAAGCAATGGCAACATACTAAACGATCAAGTGCTAAGCTAACGGAATGGGTCATGTCAATCACATCATTCTCCTAATGATGTGATCCTGTTAATCAAATGACAACTCATGTCTATGGTTAGGAAACAAAACCATCTTTAATTAACGGGCTAGTCAAGTAGAGGCATACTAGTGACACTCTGTTTGTCTATGTATTCACACATGTATTATGTTTCCGGTTAATACAATTCTAGCATGAATAATAAACATTTATCATGATATAAGGAAATAAATAATAACTTTATTATTGCCTCTAGGGCATATTTCCTTCAGTCTCCCACTTGCACTAGAGTCAATAATCTAGTTCACATCACCATGTGATTTTATCCCAATAGTTCACATCACCATGTGATTAACACCCATAGTTCACATTGTCATGTGACCAACACCCAAAGGGTTTTCTAGAGTCAATAATCTAGTTCACATCGCTATGTGATTAACACCCAAAGAGTACTAAGGTGTGATCATGTTTTGCTTGTGAGAGAAGTTTAGTCAACGGGTCTACCACATTCAGATCCGTATGTATTTTGCAAATTTCTATGTCAACAATGCTCTGCACGGAGCTATTCTAGCTAATTGCTCCCACTTTCAATATGTATCCAGATTGAGACTTAGAGTCATCTGGATCAGTGTCAAAATCTGCATCGATGTAACCTTTTATGACGAACCTTTTTGTCACCTCCATAATCGAGAAACATATCCTTATTCCACTAAGGATAATTTTGACTGCTGTCCAGTGATCTACTCTTAGATCACTATTGTACTCCCTTGCCAAAATCAGTGTAGGGTATACAATAGATCTGGTACATAGCATGGCATACTTTATAGAACCTATGGCCAAGGCATAGGGAATGACTTTCATTCTCTTTCTATCTTCTACCGTGGTCGGACTTTGAGTCTTACTCAATTTCACACCTTGTAACACAGGCAAGAACTCTTTCTTTGACTATTCCATTTTGAACTACTTCAAAATCTTGTCAAGGTATGTACTCATTGAAAAAACTTATCAAGCGTCTTGATCTATCTCTATAGATCTTGATGCTCAATATGTAAGCAGCTTCACCGACGTCTTTATTTGAAAAACTCCTTTCAAACACTCCTTTATGCTTTGCAGAATAATTCTACATTATTTACGATCAACAATATGTCATTCACATATACTTATCAGAAATGGTGTAGTGCTCCCACTCACTTTCTTGTAAATACATGCTTCACCGTAAGTCTGTATAAAACTATATCCTTTGATCAACTTATCAAAGCGTATATTCCAACTCCGAGATGCTTGCACCAGTCCATAGATGGATCGCTGGAGCTTGCATATTTTGTTAGCACCTTTAGGATTGACAAAACCTTCTGGTTGCATCATATACAACTCTTCTTTAATAAATCCATTAAGGAATGCAGTTTTGTTTATCCATTTGCCAGATTTCATAAAATGCGGCAATTGCTAACATGATTCGGACAGACTTAAGCATAGATACGAGTGAGAAACATTCATCATAGTCAACACCTTGAACTTGTCGAAAACCTTTTGCAACAATTCTAGCTTTGTAGATAGTAACACTACTATCAGCGTCCGTCTTCCTCTTGAAGATCCATTTAATCTCAATGGATCGCCGATCATTGGGCAATGCAATCAAAGTCCATACTTTGTTCTCATACATGGATCTCATCTCAAATTTCATGGCCTCAAGCCATTTCGTGGAATCTGGGGTCATCGTCGCTTCTTCATAGTTCGTAGGTTCATTATGGTCAAGTAACATGACCTCCAGAACAGGATTACCGTACCATTCTAGTGCGGATCTCACTCTAGTTTACCTACGAGGTTCGGTAGTAACTTGATCTAAAGTTACATGATCATCATCATTAGCTTCCTGAATAATTGGTGTAGTAGTCACAGGAACAGATTTCTGTGATGAACTACTTTCCAATAAGGGAGCAGGTACAGTTACCTCATCAAGTTCTACTTTCCTCCCACTCACTTCTTTCGAGAGAAACTCCTTCTCTAGAAAGGATCCAAATTTAGCAACAAAAGTCTTGCCTTCGGATCTGTGATAGAAGGTGTACCCAACAGTCTCTTCTGGGTATCCTATGAAGACACAATTCTCCGATTTGGGTCTGAGCTTATCAGGATGAAACTTTTTCATATAAGCATCACAACCCCAAACTTTAAGAAACGACAACTTTGGTTTCTTGCTAAACCACAGTTCATCCGGTGTCATCTCAACAGATTTAGATGGTGCCCAATTTAATGTGAATGCAGGTGTCTCTAATGCATAACCCTAAAGCGATAGTGGTAAATCGGTAAGAAACATCATAGATTGCACTATATCCAATAAAGTATGGTTATGACGTTCGGACACACCATTATGCTGTGGTGTTCCAGGTGGCACGAATTTGTGAAACTATTCCACATTGTTTTAATTGAAGACCAAACTCGTTACTCAAATATATGTCTCCCGATCAGATCATAGAAACTTTATTTTCTTGTCACGATGATTTTCCAATTCACTCTGAAATTCTTTTAACTTCTCAAATGTTTCAGACTTATGTTTCATCAAGTAGATATATACCCATATCTGCTCAAATTATCTGTGAAAGTCATAAAATAACAGTACCCGCCGTGAGCCTCAACACTCATCGGATTGCATACATCAATATGTATTATTTCCAATATGTCAGTTGCTCGCTCCATTGTTCCGGAGAACGGCGTTTTAGTCATCTTGCCCAAGAGGCATGGTTCACAAGTATCAAGTGATTCATAATCAGGTGATTCCAAAAGCCCATCCGCATGGAGTTTCTTCATGCGCTTTACACCAATATGACCTAAACGGCAGTGCCACAAATAAGTTGCACTATCATTATTAACTTTGCATCTTTTGGCTTCAATATTATGAATATGTGTATCACTACGATCGAGATCCAACAAACCATTTTCATTGGGTGTATGACCATAGAAGGTTTTATTCATGTAAGCAGAACAACAATTATTCTCTAACTTAAATGAATAACCGTATTGCAATAAACATGATCAAATCATATTCATGCTCAACGCAAACACCAAATAACACTTATTTAGGTTTAACATTAATCCCGAAAGTATAGGGAGTGTGCGATGATGATCATATCAATTCTTGGAACTACTTCCAACACACATCGTCACCTTGCCCTTTACTAGTTCCTGTTTATTCTGCAACTCCCATTTCGAGTTACTACTTTTAGCAACTGAACTAGTATCAAATACCGCGGGGTTGCTATAAACACTAGTAAAGTACACATCAATAACATGTATATCAAATATACCTTTGTTCACTTTGCCATCCTTCTTATCCGCCAAATACTTGGGGCAGTTCCGCTTCCAATGACCAGTCCCTTTGCAGTAGAAGCACTTAGTCTCAGGCTTAGGTACAGACTTGGGCTTCTTCACTTGAGCAAAAACTTGCTTGCCGTTCTTATTGAAGTTCCCCTTGTTTCCTTTGCCCTTTTCTTGAAACTAGTGGTCTTGGTAAGCATCAACACTTGATGCTTTTCTTGATTTCTACCTTCGTCGATTTCAGCATCACGAAGAGCTTGGGAATCGTTTTCGTTATCCCTTGCATACTATAGTTCATCATGAAGTTCTAGTAACTTGGTGATGGTGACTTAGAGAATTCTGTCAATCACTATATTATCTAGAAGATTAACTCCCACTTGATTCAAGCGATTGTAGTATCCAGACAATCTGAGCACATGCTCACTGCTTGAGCTGTTCTCCTCCATCTTTTGGCTATAGAACTTGTTGGAGACTTCATATCTCTCAACTCGGGTATTTGCTTGAAATATTAACTTCAACTCCTGGAACATCTCATATGGTCCATGACGTTTAAAACGTCTTTAAAGTCCCGATTCTAAGCCGTTAAGCATGGTGCACTAAACTATCAAGTAGTCATCATATTGAGCTAGCCAAACGTTCATAACATCTGCACTGCTCCTGCAATAGGTTTTTCACCTAGTGGTGCATCAAGGACATAATTCTTCTGTGTAGCAATGAGCATAAACCTCATATCACGGACCCGGTCCGCATCATTGCTACTATCATCTTTCAACTTAGTTTTCTCTAGAAACATATATAAAATATAGGGAAGCAACAACGCGAGCTATTGATCTACAACATAGATATGCTAATACTATCAGGACTAAGTTCATGATAAATTTAAGTTCAATTAATCATATTACTTAAGAACTCCCACTTAGATAGACATCCCTCTAATCATCTAAGTGATCACGTGATCCAAATCAACTAAACCATAACCGATCATCACGTGAAATGGAGTAGTTTTCAATGGTGAACATCACTATGTTGATCATATCTACTATATGATTCACGCTCGATCTTTCGGTCTCTGTGTTCCGAGGCCATATCTTCTTATGCTAGGCTCGTCAAGTTTAACCTGAGTATTCTGCGTGTGCAAAACTGGCTTGCACCCGTTGTAGATGGACGTAGAGCTTATCACACCCGATCATCACATGGTGTCTGGGCACGACGAACTTTGGCAACGGTGCATACTCAGAGAGAACACTATTATCTTGAAATTTAGTGAGAGATCATCTTATAATGCTACCGTCAATCAAAGCAAGATAAGATGCATAAAAGATAAACATCACATGCAATCAATATAAGTGATATGATATGGCCATCATCACCTTGTGCTTGTGATCTCCATCTCCGAAGCACCGTCATGATCACCATCGTCACCGGCGCGACACCTTGATCTCCATCATAGCATCGTTGTCTTCTCGCCAATCTTATGCTTCTACGACTATCGCTACCGCTTAGTGATAAAGTAAAGCATTACAGGGCGAATGCATTGCATACAATAAAGCGACAACCATATTGCTCCTGCTAGTTGCCGATAACTCGGTTACAAAACATGATCATCTCATACAATAAAATTTAGCATCATGCCTTGACCATATCACATCACAACATGCCCTGCAAAAACAAGTTAGACGTCCTCTACTTTGTTTTTGAAAATTTTACGTGGCTGCTACGGGCTGAGCAAGAACCGTTCTTACCTACACATCAAAACCACAACGATAGTTTGTCAAGTTGGTGTTGTTTTAACCTTCGCAAGGACCGGGCGTAGCCACACAAGGTTCAACTAAAGTTGGAGAAACTGACACCCGCTAGTCACCTGTGTGCATAGCACGGCGGTAAAACCAATCTCGTGTAAGCGTACGCGTAATGTCGGTCCGGGCCGCTTCATCCAACAATACCACCGAACCAAAGTATGACATGCTGGTAAGCCGTATGACTTATATTGCCTACAACTCACTTGTGTTCTACTCGTGCATATGACATCTATGCATAAAACCAGGCTCGGATGCCACTGTTGGGGAACGTAGTAATTTCAAAAAAAATCCTACGCACACGCAAGATCATGGTGATGCATAGCAACGAGAGGGGAGAGTGTTTTCTATGTACCCTCGTAGACCGTAAGCGGAAGCATTAGCACAACGCGGTTGATGTAGTCGTACGTCTTTACGATCCGACCGATCAAGTACCGAACGCACGACACCTCCGAGTTCAGCACACGTTCAGCCCGATGATGTCCCTCGAACTCCGATCCAGCCGAGTGTTGAGGGAGAGTTTCGTCAGCATGACGGTGTGGTGACGATGATGATGTTCTACCGACGCAGGGCTTTGCCTAAGCACCGCTACGATATTATCGAGATGGACTATGGTGGAGGGGGGCACCGCACACGGCTAAAAGATCAATGATCAATTGTTTTGTCTCCAAGGGGTGCCCCCCTCCCCGTATATAAAGGAGTGGAGGAGGGGGAGGGCCGGCCCTCTCTATGGCGCGCCCTAGGAGGAGTCCTACTCCCACCGGAGTAGAATTCCCCACTTTCAAGTAGTAGGAGTAGGAGTCAAGGAAAGGGAGAGAGAAGAAGGAAGGAGGGCGACCTCCCCTAGTCCATTCGGACTAGGCCTTGGGGCGCAGCCTCTCCTCTCTCTTTCCCTAAAGCCCAATAAGGCCCATATACTCCCCGGCGAATTCCCGTAACTCTCCGGTACTCCAAAAAATACCCGAATCACTAGGAACCTTTCCGATGTCCGAATATACTCGTCCAATATATCGATCTTTATGTCTCGACCATTTCGAGACTCCTCATCATGTCCCCGATCTCATCTGGGACTCCGAACTACCATCGGTACATCAAAACACATAAACTCATAATATAACCGTCATCGAACTTTAAGAGTGCGGACCCTACGGGTTCGAGAACAATGTAGACATGACCGAGACACCTTTCCGGTCAATAACCAATAGCAGAACCTGGATGCTCATATAGGATCCCACATATTCTACGAAGGTCTTTATCGGTCAAACCGCATAACAACATACGTTGTTCCCTTTGTCATCGGTATGTTACTTGCCCAAGATTCGATCGTAGGTATCTCAATACCTATTTCAATCTTGTTACTGGCAAGTCTCTTTACTCGTTTCGTAATATATCATCCCGCAACTAACTCATTAGTTACAATGCTTGCAAGGCTTATAGTGATGTGCATTACTGAGTGGGCCCAGAGATACCTCTCCGACAATCGGAGTGACAAATACTAATCTCGAAATACGCCAACCCAGCAAGTACCTTCGGAGACACCTGTAGAGCACCTTTATAATCACCCAGTTACGTTGTGACATTTGGTAGCACACAAAGTGTTCCTCCGGTAAACGGGTGTTGCATAATCTCATAGTCATAGGAACATGTATAAGTCATGAAGAAAGCAATAGCAACATACTAAACGATCAAGTGCTAAGCTAACGGGATGGGTCAAGTCAATCACATCATTCTCCTAATGATGTGATCCCGTTAATCAAATGACAACTCATGTCTATGGTTAGGAAACATAACCATCTTTAATTAATGAGCTAGTCAAGTAGAGGCATACTAGTGACACTCTGTTTGCCTATGTATTCACACATGTATTATGTTTCCAGTTAATACAATTCTAGCATGAATAATAAACATTTATCATGATATAAGGAAATAAATAATAACTTTATTATTGCCTCTAGGGCATATTTCCTTCAATAAGTTTTGTGCGGTGCTACCAAAATTGAGGTTTGTATCCCTTCCCGTTATGAGAATTCTTCTTGAAGTTGGTAGAATGTGACGGCTTGTTCTTTGCGTCAAACTTGCCTCTCCCCTGAGATTTGTTCTTGTTGTTTTGGGGCTGGTTGGGCTGGAAGTTCTTCTCGTGTACCATGTGGGCACTAGAAGCTCCCTCAGCAACCCGAGCACGTGTGTCTTTTGCTCTCGCCTTCTCTTCAAAATGAAGAGTGCTAATGAAATCCGAAACGGAAAACTCATGTCTCTTGTTTTCCAGAGAAGTAGCAAAATCGTTCCACGAAGGTGGAAGCTTGGCAATGATGGTCCCAGCAACAAATTTGTCCGGCAAAACAAACTTGAAGTACTCAAGTTCCTTAGCGAATGACTGTATCTCATGAGTCTGCTGAACAACAGATTGCTCATCACTCATCTTGTAGTCACAGAATTGCTCCATGACGTACAACTCGTTGCCAGCGCCCGAGGCCCCAAACGTGGCCTCGAGCGCAGCCCACATGTCTTTGCCGCTATCAAACGACATATATGAATCCATAATGGAATCGTCAAGAACACTCAGCAGGGCGGCTTTGAAGAGGGTATCCATGTTCTCAAAAGCTTCCTGCTGTGTAGGATTAAGATCGCCCTCAGGCTTACCCTTAGTGGCGTCATAGTAGTACGTGATCTGAAACCAATATACTGCTCTTGTGTGCCACCTTTTATATTGCACCCCCTTAAAAGTAGGCGGCTTCGAAAGCGCAGAAAAACCACTCGGAATAAATTGCCTATAATCAGGTTTTTGGATTGGATTGTTGAATATATGAGCAATTTACTATGAGATGTAATCTGAATCAACAGTAAATAGATCATGACGACAATTGCAAAGATCAAAGTAATGATGCGGACTAAACTAGGAGGACAGAATCACATATTGTACAATGAGCAGAACCGCTATGGTTGATGTTGTCACCATGTCGTTGATGAAGAGGTTACCGAGGTCGGGAAGAAGGCTGTCGTTGAGGAAGTCTTCGCGGCAGCAGCCATCAGGAGTGTGCTCCCAAAACCTAATCGCCTCTCCCGCATGGATCACGAAAAGGCGGGTTCGGAGGACTGTTGTCCCTTCTCTCGGTGCATGCCGGAAGGAGGGATGGAGAAGAATTGTGTGGCGGTGCTAAGATCTGGAATGGTGCGAAACCATATGATACAGCAGCGGCTAGGGTAGAGCCTGTCAGGTCGGTCGTGCGAGTAAGACCAAGTAGTATAATAGTAGGCCTTTGGCCCAAACCCCATGTCCTAGTCAATAATAGCCCCACTATCCAAAATAATTAGAAACGGCTGAGTAATTAAGGCTTCTGTTAATTATTAATTAATGACTTAGTAATTTTTCCGACTCACACCACACTTAGAACATGGTTAATAGTATAGCCAACATCCGGCTATATGAAGTTGACACATCATCTAGAACCAACCTAATACGGAGCCTGCTTACAATAGTTAGTCCCTTTAGTATAATAATATATCATTAATAATGGCCCCACCTTTTGTCTCACAAAGTATGTGTAGTATGAAATACCGGGTGTGCAGCGAGCGGTGCCCTCGGTCGGCGCGCCGCTTCAACGGCGGAAGTAGTGAGAGGTCGCGTCGCCCTGACTTGCCATCAATGTGGAGTGGTAAGCTCAGCTGGCGCAGGGCGGGAAGGTTTAGATTTTTGATTCAGTTGCTATGCTGCTACCATCCAATATTCGCGTGTGATAGTTTCTAGAAGAAAAAAAGGAGGTACTCCTACTTATGTTACTCCCACTATGGCTAGCCTTGCGCTTGGCTCTTTGCCTATTCCGGAAGTTGGACAATAATGGTTGTACTACAGTAGTACTTCTGGCAATCTAACACCAAATGAACTGCTGCACGTCCACCGCTTGTAAGCAAAAGTTTCTCCTCGTGCTGAGAGCCACCGCGCACGCGTTGGCGAGGGAGAAGGCGTAGTAAGCAAGCTTCTCGTCATTCTGCGAGTTGGCGGGACACATCAAAGTTATTTAGTACGTACTCTCTCCAAAAAAGGGTTGACCATGTCATGGCTACCATCCCGTACTCCATCGTTGAGTACATGCACTATTCACATGCCATCGAGGAGAAAAAATATTGCGTATAGGAGTAGGTGCCATAGAAGTGCACGACTCACTTACACACTGCTTATCTGATTATCTCCATTTTCTTGCATGACACGTGCACCTTGATGTAGATGTCTCGCGTGTTGGCAAGAGGATGAACAAAGCTCACGTAAAAAAAAGAGTGGAAGAACATAGATTCCCGACGACCGAGAAGGAGCAAGGAACCTCACGGTGGAGCGTCTGCAAGGAACCTTGCGCGCTTTCCCCTATTTTTTGCCACCTGCCCGCCTATAAACAAATAAAAGAACATAACTCTTCGCTAACAACTAGAGACGATACATCAGGATGCTAAGTTGAAGATATTTTATTAGTTTATATTGACAACCACGCAAGAAGCCATGCATGTACAGGACGCATGCAGCCACACATGTACACATGCCAATGCAGTAACTCATGCCGATCCAACTCATGCACAAACGCGCACAGCATGGAACACAACACACGTACACAACACATGCATGCACACACACTCAGCCGCAGAATGCACGTGAATATCACATGCATGCGCACACACTCGGCTGCATGGAGGCGTGCGCCATCTGCGGTGACGTTCGGTTCGTCGTGCTACGGCAAAGCTCGCACACAACGGCGCCTACGCATCTCTTGCAGCACCTATTTGCCGTTGTTGCTCAACGACTAGCCGGAGACGAAGACGACTGCAGCCTCGGCCTTAGAGCTAGCACCGATGGAAAAGCACGCATGCTGCACGCACACGAGCACATACGGAGTGCCCACGACGTGGTGCGTCCCCAGTCGCCTCTACTCCTTCTGCGCACGTTGTCTATGAAGGCGGCTGCATGCCTAATGATGATGTGGATGAGATCTTCTAGGACTCAGATGATGACGAGGAGGGTGTCTCCAATAGTGTTCCTCGACTCGCACCTCTTGCATCATGGTGGTCGAGCTTGGAGTCATTCATCTGGTACACGTGGCATCTCAGATCTGGACACAAGGTGACGTGCACCATCAAGGGGGTTAGGGCGGACACAACCTCTCACTGCATCTGCCATTTGAAGCGGCGTGCCGGCCCAGGGAGCCACCGGTTGCACTCCCAGCTGTACCCGCCTCCTCGCCGCATTCAAAAACCTACATTTACTAGTATGTATACACGTGCAAGGCACGTCTTAATATAAATGTTCCATGCAATGCACGGGCACCTTACTATAGATTAGTACAACCAAAAATTGAACTAGCATTATATATAGTATGATAAATGCTGATGCATGTCACCTAAAATTATATCATTGAAAACTATGTACAAATACTGATCCAACGATATAGTTTTTGTTGACATGCACTAACATTTTGTCAGTTAAATCTTCAGTCAAATTCAATGTGGGACTAATAAACCACGACCGATTTAGTATTAGTGTAGAGTGCGGCGCTGCACGCGAGTCTCACGGCAGTAAAGCCGTCATATCACAAAACCCAACCACTAATAAGTGGCCTGGTAAAATAAACAGACAAGTAACCATCACATCCCTCCGTCTTGATTGTTCTAGAACACAGGTGAGGTAGCACCAGTGTACTGTTCACGCGAATCCTACTGATATTGACCGTTGGATTTAGAAGATCAATGGTTATGATTGATGTTCTTAGTCCTACTTAAAATTGTTACACTATATAGATAGTATAGATATAGAAACCCGCGTGGAATGCGAGAAACCAACTCCGGCCACACACGTCCGTTCAGGAGCAGGACGCCGGCCAAGCTCCTCCTTCCACCATTTTGTCCACTCTTTCGGCGGCATCCGACGAGCAGGAAGAGCAGTTCTTGGGCATAAAAGCCGTCTGGGTGGCCCGCCGAGCCCGGCAACTCGCTTCTCCACCTACCTAGCCTAGCCCGTCGGAGGTAGTTGCCGCACTAAGCCAGCGCGTGGTTTCGCAGCTGGCCTCTCCAATACAGCTCGAGGAAGAGTGCCGACTTGCTCCACGCCGGCTTATCGGGGAGCACGGCGGCACGGGCATCGTCGCTACCCTCGACGCCGCTGCGTCGTACAATGCCTCTAGTTTTTGCGACTGCGCCATCCGCCGTCGACGCGCGCGTAGCCGCGACATGCAGGCAGAGAAAGAAGCCGCCTCAGATGTCGATGAGGTGATGCGGCTACGCGGATGTTGACGTGGTGACAAGCACCACGTCCCCGCCTGCCGCCATCATCGAGGAAAAGTAGAACACGGGAGGCCGCCGCCGATTGTATCCCATGAAGGCCACCGCCGAGGCGACGCCGATCAATACAGCCGGTGTCTTGCTCGACATGCTGGAGGAGGACAAAGAGATCACGCGGCGACCATTTAGATTAGGTATTTTAATTCTACTAGGCTGGTTGTAATGGGAGTAATATAGGTAGTATCATGCATGCCAACTACTCCCTCTGTTCCTAAATATAGGGTATTATAAGAGCATGGTTAATAGTATAACCAGCTGATGGCTACATCACACTGCCACGTCATCTATAGCCAACCTTGTAGCCTTCAAGTATAATACTCCCTCCGTCTAGGTGTCATCTTACGAAAACCAAATAATCCCAAAATACTTAGGCGCGGTGCATTATCTTCTACCTCGTTTCTTGTTTCTTGACATATCAACCAAAGAGATGTGGGTGTGCATGCTTTTAATGACTTGAGGCTAGCAAACACGACATGCAGTGGTTAGTTCATTGCATGCAATGCTATTAATTATAAAATAAACATTAAGTTCTCTCGTCTCTTCCCAAAGTCGAACAATTGTGATGGTACTACAGTCGATAGTGTACGTACTAGTAAGGAAAGCTTCTCCTCATTTGCGAGTAGACTGGACACATCAAAAGTAGTGCATTAGTCTCCATAAAGGGTTGACCATGTCCATGGCTACCATCCCGTGCTTCGTCATTCATTTTGTGCTTCTCGTCTTTTTGCGAGTTGACGGGACACATCAAATTTAATATGTATTCAGTACTCTCTCCAAAAAGGGCCGATCATGTCCATCAGTCCATGGCTACCATCCCGTGCTTCGTCATTGAGTACGTGCAGTATTCACGTGCCATCGAGGAGGAAAAATATTACGTAGTACTAGGTGCCATCATAGTGCACGACTCACTTACGCGCTGCTTATCTCCATTTACTTGCATGACACATGCACCTTGATGCTAGATGCCCCGCGTGTTGGCAAAAGGATGAACAAAGCTCGTGTCAAAAAAGAGAGTGGAAGAACATAGATTTCCGACGACCGAGAAGGAGTAAGGAACCTCGTGGTGGAGCGTCTCCACTCATAGTATTTTATATTATTTAGCGATAAAAATCAATCAATCATCTCCACAGTAGACCGGAAGAGTACGAAACACGGCAGCCCAGTGTAGTTACATCATACTGTACGTAGCCAACCCACGCTATCACCATATTTCTTGGCCTCCGTGCGACACCTAGCTCTAGTAATCCACCTGCCCGTATCGCTTCTCACTCCTCGTCTCTCTCAAAGTGCAATGGGCTGGCTTTTTTGCCGTCTATTGAGGTCGGTTAACTCATCACATGTTAGCGACATGCCAAGAGCATTCTAAAAAAATTACTGTACTCTATTGTTATGCCAAGAAGAGGAAGCGCCTTGACCGACGGATCAAACGAGACAGGCGTGCCGTGCCGTGAGTGGGTCCAGTTTCTCGTTTTGAACTTGTTTGGTGTAGTAGTAACACTTGGTTTTGGCTATTGGTAAGATCTATATACTCCCCCCGTCTAGTGAATAAGTCATCTTAGATTGTGCATCGTGACCAAGGAAGAGGGGAAAATGAGAGAAATTAATATTTATTTGCCAATTAATAGCATTGCATACAATTAACTAACCATTGCATGTCGTGTTTGGTAGTCTAAGTCATTGAAAACATGCACGCCCCACATCTCTTATTGGTGGATATGTCAAGAAACAAGAAACGAGGTGGGAGTTAATGCACCGCGCCTAAGTATTTTGGGATTATTTGGTTTTTGTAAGGTGACTTATACACCTAGATGGAGGGAGTAAGGCCTACTGTATTCTTCGAGGATGCCTTTGACTATTGATAAGATTTTATATAATTTGAAAATTATATCATTCGAAGATCCTTTCACGTTCCGTTTTCAAAAAGAAAAAAGATCCTTTAACGTAAGAATTTGATCATATGCTTTGAGCAACTTGCATGTCCTATACTGCTCCTGTTTGGATACTCTAACTTAGCTAGAGGTTAGACTAACTCATGACTAACCCTGAACTAACTGTAGCCAAAGAGGTGTTTCGGTGACAGGGTTAGATTGACAATAAATGCACTTGCTGGAGAGAGAAAAGTGATTTTTTAGTGGGCCCAAGGAGGTACTTGCTATGGGAAAGGTGAAGTGATGGTTGCTTCGCCCGAGCAACTTATTACTCTAGGAATATGGGAGTACCAGTGGATTCAAGGAAAAGAGAAATGATGGTTGCTTCGTCTGAGCAACTTACTATGGCGAAGGTGGGGCTCTTTGATTTGACTGCTCACTAGTCATTACTAATGCGGCGCAACGACGAGGGTGAATCTTTCCCTGCAGTTGTGCACTTAATATTGCTGCACGGTAGGTGGAGCCGGATGAAGGATGTCCCACATGTTGGCAAAACGAAGTTGAATTGTTTCTAGCATTGCTATCAATCCTTCAGGATTTGTTTATATGTACGCATAATTTTAATGAAATTGTACTGTCATGATATGAAGGTTTCAACTTTGGTTCCCGCAGGAAAAAAAAGGTTTCAACTTAGGATTCATGTGTCCTCTTGCCTCAAGATTATCTCGTTACAACATTCCATCAAATACAAATGAAACTACCATGGCTGCTAATGCATCTCAATGGTTTGCAGATCAGTGCCAATATTCACATCACAACTAAAGACAAAGTTGTGAGAAGGTGTACAAATAAAGAAAAATATAAAATTGATTGATGTTGTTCGTAGGCATGGGTGCATTTCCTGGGCACAGTGTTCATTGCTTGGCAGCTAGTTTCACCCAGTGCTGTAGCCAAAAAGGGGGTGTACGGAGGACACCACAATCCAATCATTTTGTGCCGCTCCACTAAAATCAAGCTGACTATCCTTGTTTGCAAAGATATCCAGTTAGTGTGATTACAATAATAGTGGAACTAGATGATGAAACATAACACACACAAATAGAAGCCGATCACCTCTGCGATCTCTCTTTAGGACTAACTGCTTATTGGAGAAGATTAGATGGGAGTTGGATGAGGAGGATAGCAAAACCAATCTCCCTTTCTGCAGTCCCACAGAATGTAAAAACGTTGCCCGTGTGACATTTTCGCAGAACTGCACAAAACACTCTTAAGAAAAAAAGTGATTTGTGCAGTTCACCAAAAGGTCGCAATAGCAACAAGGTGAAATGGCTAGCCCTGTTAGCAAAAAAGAGGTAGAAAGGAAACAATTACTGGCGAATAACACGAGTTGAGGACACATACGCTGACAAAAAAGAAGCATATTCCATGTAATAAGGGAAAGATAGTAGCATGGTGGTTTATCAAAAATGGTTTGAGTACGAGATTGCAAGATGGAAAGTACGCCGGCCGCGATACGTTTTAAGCAAACAACTAAAGAAGATCCACATGCAGCAACGTGGGAAGATGGGAAGTGGAGCAAGGCCGGCGCAAGGATGTTACTAGGAGGGCGCCAGCGGCCGGGATCTGCCCATACCGCGGCAGCGAGCAAGTCGCGAAGGCCCTACCGCACCGGAGCTTGGTCAGAGAGAATGATGGGTACCGTAGATAGGGATGTGCTGCCTCAACGCCGTCGAACGGAGAAACGATGCACATCCTCCCTTTCCGCCGGCGGACGGGATGCGGCCGGATCACTAACCAGCGGTGAGAGAGAGAGGCCACCGCCGCCTTGTCTGAGATGGTGTGACAAGAGACAAACCCCGGCAGGCAGGCTCCGTTGTATATAGTGGAGCGGATTTTTCCATTTTCTCCACGGCAATCATTTTAGATACTATATTACGCCCCATTGAGGACGAATATATAACTTTATTTAATACAAACGCGTCAAGTAGAATTTTGTTCCGTCTAGGCGTGGTACCCAACCCTCCTTTGAGTAAAAAACCGCTACACGCGTCAAATTATCACGTGGGTTGCCTTTTCGTACAGAAACAAACTCCGCCGTGTACCCGCGCGGGTGTGGGCGGGAACGAGACGTGAGTACGTGCATCCTGCGTGCACCTCTTCTTTAGGTGCAGGTACCTACGTGGGTGGGTGTGAGAGAGATGGTTTGTGCGAAACAGAGGCAATGTGTCGATGATATCTCAAACAAAAAAACGTAACATATGCAATGTGTGTGAAACAGAGTCATGGATATATCATATATAGAGGGAGCGATCCACGAGAAGAGAGTGGAGGGATCATCGGCATGAGATATCGATAGAATCAAAAATAGGGATGAAGTGTGTGGCTGTGCGATCGATAAAGAGTGCCATCAAATTTGTGTTTGCCCACGTCAAAGATACAGGGCGGCTGGCCTACTGGAATTTGTGTGGGTAGAGGTGAAGTTTTTCTTTGTGGCATGGATACCTACCTACAACGTTCGACTATCGGTGGGGGGGGGGGGAGGGGGCAGAGACCTAACTATAGAGAGGTAGGTCGACTAGTATATGTGTGGAGAAGGAGAGAGACCTAGCCATGTATAGAGGGAGATCGATCAACATCCATGGATATGTGAGCAGAGGAATAAGGTTGGGAGAAAGACAAAGGTAGAGTGTCGGAGGGTTGGTGGTGGAGTGGCGTCTCACAAATGGCGGGAGAGGCCTCCTAAACAAACGGAGGGTACGAGTGAGAGACGGGTCGGGAGGTATGCAAGGATTATGAGGGGAGACGATATGGTTGTGGAAAGCATACGCAACTACATGGGAAGATCAACTGTCGTGTGTCCGAGAAAGGGAGAGACATAACTAGTGAGGTAAGTCTATCGGTGCGTGGGGAAAAGAATTATAGTCAGCATAGCTATATGTGGGGAGATCAGTACGTATACATGCATGCATGTGTTAGAAGCAAATAAGGTCCGGAGAGACAGACAGGGGGAGAGGGGTGCGGCTATGAGGTGGTGCAATAGGCCTACTATGTCGAGGGGGGAGGAGTGTGCGACTATGAGATCGATGAAAAGAGGGGCGGGAGTGTGCACCTGCGTGGAACCGTATTGGACATAGGGGGCATGGACGATGAGAAGAGAAGAGGGGAAGTATGTGTTTGTGGTAGGCACACTTGGCTAGAGAGGTATATCGACCGGTGTGTGCCGGAAAGGAGTTGGGGGGCCTACAAAGAGGAATAACGAACGTGCGTGATGGAGGGGACGCTGAGGGACGGTGAGAGGGGGGCGGGCGTGTGCATGCACGATAGAATATTAGCGCTAGCTAGCTACAAAGAGAAGAGGATCGTGAAGGTGTTAAAGATGAACATAGATCATAATTCATTATAAAGAAGTGGATATGGATACTTGAAGAAGATATCATAATGTAGGACATTGATTATAATCTGGATAATGTGTTGCTTTTGCAGCTCAGGGCTAAATACTTGTCATAATGTAGGGGGTGGGGCACTATACTTTGTGTGATAAACACGATATACGTATGGAACATGGTTTAGATTATGAATATATAGTTAGTACATCAAATGTACTATTATTTGGAATCAACATCAAGTGTATTCAAAAGATTGAATTCGAGTTCATATAGTACACATAGTTCATATCTATCTCTATAGTAATCGTGTGGTGTGTTGTTAAGGTAATACACGAATGATGGTTGAAGTTGGCAACAATCATGATTGTAGATTCTTATTGAAATAGAGAAACGAACTCAAATTCAGTTCAGATTGCAGCGGTAGTATAAACATTTGGAATGCACTAAAATGTTGGTATGAGTAGGTTACATGCATTATACAACCAGCGAAAAAATTTAATTGGACATAACATGGATTCATACTCTCTCTTTGTGTAGCTCTGAATAGCATTTGTATAGTAAAACTGGACAAGACTCTCTCTTTGTATGGTGTGAATAGTTTTATTTTTTTTTTGTTTTTCATTGAGGGAAGTGCGAATTGATTTGGTACCTACAAGTACAATATTACACGTTAGGCTTGTCCCTAAAATTCAACCCGCGCCTTGTTATATCCCGAAAATTCTGATATTATGCTCCCAAAACTAGCGCCTTCACAACCCGCGCCTTGCTATCCCGAAATTACAACGCGCGCGAAAACTCCCTCCAGCTGCCAAATCCCGACACGCGAAATCCCCCTTCTAACACTGAGCCGAAAGGGCCGCTAGTTCAAATTGGTGGGGGTACTTTTGTAACACACCCTACATTTTGGACAAGCGCGTCCCTAAGTCATGGTTCCCCCCTCCCATCGCCTCTTTCTCGCCATTCGAAATCTGGCCGCCATAACCTCTCCGCTCCAGCCGCGAAAACCCACCCTCCTCCGTCCGCCACCTCACCGCTGCCCAGCCGAAGCCTCTTCCCCGACGACGTCGCCCACCGCAATAGCTCGACGTCCCTCATCCGCCTCCCCGGATGAGGATCCGTTGTCCATCCCGTCGTCCCGCCGGTTCAGCCGCCCCGTCCTCCACCTCCAAGGAGCTGCTCCGACAACCGCTTCGTCTATCGCGACTGCTCCATCCCCACAGCGCCGCCTTAACCTGCTCCACCGGAACCGCAACATCCTCACCGACTCCTCGGACAAAGCCGAGGCCTACTCGGCGCCACCAAAGAGGTTGTACACTCATCGCATCGCACCTTCTCCTTAACTCGACCTCCTGGCACCGACGGTGCTCCATCCCGCACCTCCATGGAGCGGCTACCTCGAAGCCGGTGCCGCGGGCGACATCTCCACAACAGCTCTCCCAAGTGCGAGGCCCCTTCGGTGGCGGTGGCGATACCATACGGATCTGCTGCTACTGCTCCGGCTGTCGCTCGGTCGATCGTGCTGCTGCTGCCGCTCCGGCTCTTGCTCCCTCGCCCAGCTGCTGCTGCTCCGGCTCTCGCTCGCTCGCTCATGCTGCTGCTGCTGCTGCCCAGCTCTCGCTTCGCTTCGCTTCGCTGGTGCTGCTGCTCTCGGCTCTCGCTTCGCTTCGCTTCGTCTTGCTGCTCTCCCTCGTCAGGCGTGCTACTCTTCTCCAATTTAGCTACACTTAAGTCAATTGAATCAACTTTTGGGTCAGTCAATTTTCAGAGGGTGGTGGGTCTCGCCGGAGTTAAGGAAGAACCGTCCGCAGCGGGGAGGGGGGGCTCGCCGGAGAGGTACCCCACTATCTATATTAGGGTTCTGGGTGGGGTGTTGCTCGCCGGCGGTGGGGCGGGCACGGTTGTGGGGCGGTGGCATGGGGATCGCTGGAGAAAAAGCTTGGCGGGGGGGCTAGAGGGCTGGCCGGGGCGGCGGTGGACCGAAGGTGGGGGGTTGTTTCGGGGCGGCAAGGCGGTGGCCAACCGGCGGTGGGGAGTTGTTTCGGGGCGGCGAGGCGGTGGCGGACCGGCGGTGGGGAGTTGTTCCGGGGCGGCGAGGCAGCGGTAGGGAGTTGTTTCGGGGTGGCGAGGCTGCGAGGCGGTGCGGGGTTCGGCCGGTGGTGGCTGGCGGCTCAGGGGGGTGCAGGTTGAAGATGAACTGCAGGCCCTCCCTAAACTATCCCTTGTGAAGTGCCTCTCTACTACCATCGCGTTCAGTTTTGACAGCAACATTCAGATTCCATAGTAAATTTCAGTTTCGATAGTTAAGTTCAGAGTCAACAGTTGTTACCTCACTTGTTGTAGTCAGGTGGTTTTTGGTGATGTAAATTTTACATCTATCACTTTTTGGTAATGCATTTTACATCATCTATTGGAGATGCTATTAGAATCCCACTTGAGATAACGATCTATGTCTTGTGCTACTTCAGCCTTGACGTCTTACGGCTCACCGGAGCTACTCCAAGGACAGAACGATCCATCACAACAGAGCAGTGCCCTGGACGCCGTCTACAGATTCCTCAGATCTTCCTCCACACCTCCGACAGCCACCTCTACCTCAACTTCTTCAGCGACCAACCCAATGATGCTGAGGTCGACACGTCTATGGCAAAGAGGTTGTACACTTGTTGCGTCACTTATTACTCTACATTCATGTCGATCAATTAGGGCTATTGTGGTTCAATGGGAAAACATAGCAATAGGAAATTTTCCTATGGCACTCTACTATTCAATTATTCATGCATTTTGTTGAAAGGAATGGAGCAAAACATCCACCTGGACCTACTTTTCAAAATCCTATGCATGAAAACAAGACCAAGTGCATTAGTGGCAGAATAACATTCTAACTGTACACGCTTTCATATGGTTTCACATTATTTTTGCCATGTTCCTTTGCATTCTTCTGCTCCTCCTTTTCCTGTGAACCAAACACCCAAGTTGATAGAAATCATGTGTTCCCAAATGCTCTGTTTCCCATGTGCATTCCTATCCTATTCCGGTGTTTTTCCTCCAATCCCTGCGTTTTTTGAATCATGCAAGCCAAATGAGCCCATACAGAATTACTTCAGTTACAGGTAGGTGTCAAAGAAAACTTTGTGTGGTTTGTCCTGCTCCTGCCACGCGTCGTCCACCTCACCTGAGATGCTCCATCGACAGAAGCATCCACCAAACCAGACATCACGACTCCTGACCGTCTTTCGCCGCCTCAAATCTCCTTCCCTGCCGCCGGCACCCACTGCAGCGGCATCACCATCATCGGCTCAGCAGATGAACCTGAGGAGTACATGGGTCCACAAGAGACGTCGCACTCTTTTGTTTCTGCTTATGTTATGCATTGCTTAATATTACCTACTACTTTATTGTCCTATTCACCTCTTAGACTCCAAGCCAGGTCCAAATTGATGTTCAAACTTGAGTTCTAAATTAGTTGTGGGGCACATATCGAGGCAGCAATGAATATTATCTTTGTCTAATATCTGGTTCACCTAGGGTATGCCTATGTTGTTCATCTTGGGTGGGAAACAAATAGTAAAGCAATCATCATCTAATTTTAATTAAATTAAAGCAATCATCAGCCTACTATCATTATTTTTGGATCCATCCACTGGTTGTTACCATTACTCTAGATTGTTACCATTACTCTAGATTTCTGCATGCTCTCCTTACATAATCTCACTATATTTTTTTGTATGCATGTCAGATATTGTACACAGTCATGCTGAACATGTAGAGAAAAAGAGAAGTGTTTTGCGCGGCAATACATTGTCATGCAGACATCGCTCCATGGTAGGTTCAATGGCAAACCCTCCCCCCTCTCCAGATTGTAATCCAGAGGCAGATATCTGTTCTGAGGCGGATTCAGACGCAGCTGACCACTCCTATTTACCCCCCAAGGTGTTTGCTCTAACTTGGCATGATGATGTTAGTCATATCATGCATATGTTGCCTTACAGTGCCTACTTTCGACATCATATATGTCATCTGCTTAGTTTAGACATGTTCTGTAATGCCACCTGTTTAGTTTCAATATCATATATGGGAATTATGCAATGCCATCCTGTTTAACCAGGCATCATATATTTGAGTGATATCTAGCCGATCCTTTTCTTCAGTAAATTTCCATTTGTCGACAATGTTTGTACATTAAACTACTCTTCCTGTGAACCAGCCATTTGAGTGGGTGATGGAAAAATCTAGAGTGAAAACAAGGCCTTCATAGCAGACAGTGCTACCTGTCGAAGAAGATCTCTTGCTGGGTCTCGATAGCTCCGCAGAGATGGATTCAGAGACAGATGACTAGTCCTATTCCCCCACCGAGGTGTATGCTCTAACTTGGCACGGTTCTACTGCTCATAGCATGCGTATGGTGTCTTGCATTGCATAGTTTAGACATCATATACACAATATTCAACACCATGTTCTTAGTTCGGACATCATATATGCGAATGCCCTCCGCTTAGCATATAAATCACATATGTGAATTAAATCATGCGATCCTGGTTACTTAGATAACATGTATGTGAATTATGTCAGGCGATCTTGTTTAGTTAGTCATCATATCTTTGAATTATGTTATGCTATGCTATCTAGTTTAGATAGACATGATATATGTGAAATTATGTCATGCTATGTGTTTTAGTTAAACAATATACATGTCAATTATTTAATGCCCTCTTTTTTCCATACTATCTATTGCATCTGTCTCTCATACAATGTATGTACATTCAATTATGTTTCCTGTTTATCAGCCATTTGAATTGGAGCGGGTGATGGCAGTATCTAGCGGAGTAAAAACACGGTCTTCAAATAAAACAGTGCTACCTCTTGGTGGAGATGGCATTCCGGTTGTACATGCACGAGAACCAGCCCTACCACACATAACCCAGACTCTCGCAGATTTTACCCCTACTACGATGGATAGAGAACCAGCTTCACCCAATCTAACCCCAACCCCAGCAGATAGTAACCCAGTTCCTGTTGACACAGCACCATCTCCACTACAGAGCTCCCAAACAAGAGTAGTTAGTAAGGCAGCTCCAGGTTCAAGCGCCAAGATTAGCACGGCGAACCCCAACTCCACCAGTTAGTACACCTATTCCTGTGGAGGAAGCACAACCAGCCATTCATAGTTTAGCATCTATCGCATTTGATGTTGTTAAATCCTATTTGCTTTTCTTCCCATCATGGAAATACTGAAGATGAAGGAAAATGCCAGTTGCAGGTGTTTGTCTAGGAGTTATGTGTAAGTAATGTTATTCATGGCAATTACTTTGTTTTTTTTCCATACATTCTACCTCCATGATGGTTATAATACATCAAATTTTGCCATTTTTCTCTATAGAGAAGGACCGATTTGGAAACTCAGGATGACGTAGCTTGTGCTAATACCTCTGCTATCTTCAAGAATGCTTGGTGGCGATGTAATTACTCAAGAAAACGTGCTTTCATCGGCAAAGAAACTCATCAAATTCCTTACGCTTCTCCTGAGACACATTTATCGCATTTAAGACCGAAACGCCTTGTTCTTTACTGGTCCCGAACCAAGAATGTGGTAAGGTCTATGAGCTCATTTTATTTTAAGTACTATATGCTTGCGTCTTACTGTACTCTGTTCATGTAGAACAAGTGCTTAAACCTGAAGAACAATTGTTCTCATTTAAGATTCCATTGCTATCGTGCATACTACTTTGCTCTTGTATCACTGTATTTACTCATACAAACTTACTTTTACATTGAACTATCCAATGGCAACTCCAATGGCACAACAGGTATGTTTACGCATGTTTCTTTAACAGGTTTGCTCTTATAAATAGATCTATTGATTTCAATTTCTATTGTGTATATAGTTGACTTCTCATATCATGCACATTACTAGCATCATAACAGGGCCAATAGTGTTGCTGTACATGTAGACCCGTGATACCCATCTGAAACCTTGTTGTGCTGTTTAGTTTCCCACGTTTTGTATTCTTTCAGTGCTGTTTTCTCTTGAACTGATATGATTTGAACCGTGTCTCTATTTTGATTTGGCAAGACAATGCAGTGACAATAGGACATAGATATATGTTTGTTTGATGCTTTTATAATGTACTACTTGGTAATAGAAGACTTGGTAGTTTAACCTTGTCCACCTTACTAATGAACTGGTTCACCGAGTTTCATATACTAGTACATGCTAAACCTGTTATGTGTCTGCTTGTTTCTTCTTTTAGAATGCTGACAGAATATTGGGGAAGAGTGCCTTATTAAGCAATGATAAAGGAAGTAATGCAGATAAGGTTCAGGATCGTGAGACATCCTTGTTGGTCTCCAACAAAGCTGATAAAACAACTAAGGAAAACTATCTTGAAGACAGTGAGGCAACCCCAAAGTCCTGTCTTGGTTTACTGTTCGAGTTATTGGCCACTACCGCTTGCACAAGCTGTTCAAACTCACTGTCTGAATTAGTTCGGTTTCTTGAGTCTCAACTACAAGCTCAAAGACATCGATCAGTTGTGTTGTGACAAGAAGCAGAAGGACTGCGGAAGTCCCTGGAGCATTCAAATGCATACTTTCTGGTGCAACAGCAAGCGTTGGAGGATTTTAGCGCCAAACAGGACAAAGATAATAAGCTTGCTAAGCTTATTGCCAGCATGGTGGATACCTAGGATAACATTTCTTGAGCTCTTCTGAAGTTTTTTCAGTTATGGACTTGTTTAGCTGTTGCATTTATTTGCACTGGTGGCCAATTTTGACGCCCAGTGTATGTAATATGTTGCTTTGTTCCCTATATTTGCACTGGTGGCGAACTTTGATGCCCAGTGGATGTAATATGTGTAATAGTTGTAATAGGCTAGCGTTAGTTGCTTGCTTATTTATTTCCTTATTGTCTTGTTTAGTTGTTTGCTTGTAGTTACTGCAGTTCTTTTTCTGCGTTTTTTAGTGGCCACAATAACCTAGTTTTGGTAACTAGGCCACAATAATCATGGCAACACACGGACTGTTGTAACCATGGGCCTCCTACGGGCCGTAGGATCCGTGGGCCTTCTACGGGCCGTAGGATCCATGAGCCTTTTACATGCCTAGGATCCATGGACTTTCTACGAGCCGTATGATCCATGGGCCTTCTACTGGCCATAGGATCCATTGGTCTTCTACGGGCCGTAGGATCCATGGGACTTCTACGGGGCGAATAATCATTTCGCCAAACATGGGCCATACTATTCGTGGACCATAACGGGTTGTTAATAGGCCGTATTTGATAACGCTATGAAAACAGCCCAACGGGTTAACGGGCCACAAACGGGCCAAATGTAACCACGGGCTTTATTTGGCCCACAAACGAAACAGGCCAGTAACGCACCGTATCTAACCAAATTCTAGAAATAAGCCAAAGAATAAATGGGCCCTTAGAAGGCCGAAAGTTAACACGGGCTGGAAACGGCCGACAGAATAATGGGCCGTTAATGGGTATAAAGCGATACACTGTTCATTATGGGCCAGTTTCATCTCGGGCCTTTAATGGGCCGAGAGTTACAAAGGGCCTCATATGGGCCGAAAGAAATCATGGGCCAGAAGTTACAACGGGATGGAATCATATTGGATGGCCCAGATAAAGCTACTGGGCTTAATTCCGATAGGCCGTAATGGGCCGGTAGTAAGCAGGCCGTAAATGGGCAATATACGAACATGCCGTTAACAGGCTTTCCGTTGGCCGGCCTGTTACCTTTTGACCAAGTCAAACGGGCCGGCCTTTTCACCAGAATGGGCCTCTGTTGGGCCGTGCCATGTGTCGACGTATCATAGGAGCCTCCTGTCCAATGAATGGATGACATCTGTCCGAACGTTGAGCTGACATGTGTTTCCTCCGGGCAATGAGAATTTTACACGTGGAAAATTCCCATTGGTCTGGGCTGTTAACGGGTTATCGGATCCAAAACCGGACCCAATAGCTTAATGGTGTCCCGTTACGGTGGATGCCACGTGTCGGTCACCCTTGACGAAAGCACTTCGATGACGCACGATTTATCGTCATGGAAGTGGACACTTCCGTGATGATAATTTTGGTAATGTCATGGAACACTTCTACGACAGCACATGTATGACTATCTTCATTCTGTCATAAGTTTGTCATGGATGTACATGCATGACGGAAAATGTGACATGCTGTGACAAACACGTATCATCATGGAAGTGTCTTTTTTTGTAGTGCCACTAGTAGGCATGGGTGTTTTCATACCCTTGCTTTCTTGCATGTTGAATTTCTTGAAAAGATCCTTGGTATACTTTGTTTGTGAGACAAAGGTACCTTACTTAGTTTGCTTGATTTGCAATCCAAGGAAAAATTTGAGTTCATTCATCATAGACATCACAAACTTCTCCGACATTAGCCTTCCAAACATTTCACTAAAATGGGGGTTAGTAGAACCAAATATGATATCGTCCACTTAAATTTGGCACACAAATAATTCACCGTTAACCCTTTTAGTAAAAAGGGTAGAATCAATTTTCCCAATTTCAAAGCCTTTTTCAATAAGAAACTTAGTAAAGAATTTATACCAAGCTCTAGGTGCGTGTTTAAGACCATAAAGAGCTTTATGAAGTTTGTAGACATGACTAGATTAGGTTTCTTGGGATTAACAAAGTCGGGAGGTTGTTTAACATAAACTTCCTCCTCAATTTCTCCATTTAGAAAAGCACTTTTGAAGTAGGGTAGAACCCTAGATGCCCGATCTTTCACGATTGGAGCGGATCTCGCGATGAACACGAAGAACACGAGGGGAAAACACGGGAGGAAACATGAGAGGAAGCACTCAAACCAACAAGATTTGATTACACATGTGCTAGATCCTCGAAACACAAAGGGGCGATGCAAGTAGCAAGTTCTTCTCCATGAGGAGGTCTAGAGGGGGTCTTCCCGTGAGGGGTCTTGAATCCGCTTGGGGGATCTTCTCCGAAGAGGTCGTGGACTCCAATGGAGAAGTAACCAAGTGGATGAGCAAAGCTCTATCTCTCAAATGAGCTAATCCTTTGCTGACCCTAGAAAGAGGGAGGAGGAGGAGTATATATAGTCTAGGTGGGCGAACGGGTACATGGGCCTTGGCCCTTTACTGTGCGCAGACAGGTGGGGCCGGATGTACGGGCGTTGGGCCGGATGTCCGGGCCTTCAGGAGGAGCCGGATGTCCGAGCAGGGGGTCGGATGTCCGGGCTGGTGGGGTCGGTCTTGAAGCTCTCTGGATAGGCGGTGTCCGGATTTCCGGGGAGGAGGCCGGATGTCCGGCGCTCGGGAAGAGCCAAATGTCTAGGCCTTTGGCCGGATGTCTGGGCTGACTGGGTCCAGCTTCGGGGGTGTTCTGTGATGGGCGCCGGTTTTCTGGGCGGGGGCCAGATGTCCGGGCTGGCATTGGGCCGGATGTCCGGGCCCTGTAGCTTCGGCTGGGATATGGCAGTGGCAGATGCTCCTAGGGCGGTATGTCCGGGGCTTGGGGCCGGATGTCCAGGTCCTGGATACTTCTCCGGTTCCTTCTGTCGTTCCTCTTCATCCATGAACTTAGGGACTTGTCTGTCTTCACGTGCATCTTCGAGAGGGCCTTCTCGGTACCTGATCATGCACAACATTCCGGACATAGGTAGTAACCATACCTCGAGTGGATCGCGTGGAATATCACTAAGGAAGGAAGTCACCTTGGTCTCTAGTGCTCTAGCTCGTGCTCATGTAATAGGTCCTCTTGGCACTTGGTGAGACGATGGTAGGTCCATGGGGATGACCATAGGATGCTCCGTCATCTCCCCTTGGGAAAGATCGGACCTCGGATCGAAATCCTCATCACCATGGTAGGGAGAGAGATCTTTGACATTGAAGATGTTGCTCACGGAGTACTTGTCACGTGGGATGTCGATCTTGTAGGCGTTGTTGTTGTTGTTATTGTTGTTGTTGTAGCGTTCAAGCACCTTGAAGGGTCCATCGGCTCGTGGACGAAGTTTGAACTTGCGTTCGTTGGGCAGCGGTCCTTACGAAGGTGTAGCCACACAAGATCTCCAATGTTGAATATCATGGGTTGTTTGTTGATGTTGAGCTTGGTCACGAGTCGTTGTAATTGGTGCTCGATTGTGTGCCTTGTATCATCATGTATCTTCTTGAGGTAGTTCACTCGGGCACTCGCATCCATGTTGATGCGCTCTTGTAGTGGTAGAGGAAGAACGTCCAATGGGGACAACGGGTTGAAACCGTAGACGACCTCGAAGGGGGACTTGTCGATAGTCGAATGTCTTGCATGGTTGTAGGCACACTTGGCGATGGGTAGGCACTCTCCCACTCCTTGATGTCCTTCTTGATCAACCCGCGTAGTAGACTGGAGAGCGTCCGGTTCGTGACCTCCATTTGGCCGTCAGTTTAAGGATGGTATGCCGAAGAGAACAAGAGCTTCATTCCGAGCTTGGCGCATAATGTCTTCTAAAAGAAACTCAAGAACTTGACGTCGCGTCCAAAGTGTCCCATTAGTCCTCCTCCTTGAGATTCTTGCAAAAGTAACAAACGAAGAGAAGACTCGGAAATTAATTGTTTGTTAGCTCTCATAAGGTAATCATCCTTGATGTAATAGTGTTCCCAATATGTATGTGTCAAACATTTGGCATAAGGAATAGCAAAAGTAGGATCATGCGCATACAAGTCTTTTATGTGCTCAAATCCAATGACATTCAATTCAAGTATCGTAACAAGCATGCATTTGTGGGAAAGCGCATCCGCCACAACATTTTCTTTGCCTTTGATGTACTTGATGACATAAGGAAATGACTCAATGAACTCACTCCACTTAGCACGACGCTTGTTCAACTTAGTTTGACCCTTAAGGTACTTAAGTTTTTCATGGTCGTTTATGAATGACAAACTCATGAGGGCGAAGATAATGTTCCCACTCACACAAAACTCGCACTAAAGCATATAATTCCTTGTCATAGATGGGATAATTGAGTTGCGCTCCGGAAAGTTTCTCACTAAAGTAAGCTATGGGGTGCTTCTCTTGCATTAACACACCTCCTATGCCAATACCACTAGCATCACAATGAGCTTCAAAAGTTTTGTCAAAGTTGGGTAATGCAAGCACGGGACCATGAGTAAGCAAATTCTTAAGCTCATTAAATGCGGTGTCTTGAGATGGTCCCCAAATAAATGGTGCATTCTTCTAACTCAAAGCATGCAAAGGGGATGCAATAGTGCTAAAGTCCTTAATGAATCTACAATAGAAACCAGCTAGGCCAAGGAAACTACGCACTTTTTGCAAATTTTTTGGTTGGGGCCAAGTTTTAATAGCATTGTCTTATATTCATCTACATGAACACCCTTAGAGGAGACTACAAAACCCAAGAAAACAAGCTTATCAACACCAAAAAGGTATTTGTCCATATTAGCATAAAGGAGCTCTTTTCTAAGAGTTTGTAACACAGTTCTAAGATGGGTGACATGATCTTTGAGAGATTTGCTAAAGACAATAATATCGTCGAAATAGACGACAACAAATACACCAATATAGGGTCGAAGAACAAAATGCATGACTCGCATGAAAGTACCTAGTGCTTCAGATAAACCCATTGGCATAACAAGGCATTCATATAAGCCGAATTTGGTCTTAAATGCGGTTTTCCGTGCATCACATTCTTGTATGCGGATTTGGTAATAGCCACTCTTAAGATCAATCTTAGAGAAAATGGTGCCTCCGCTAAGCTCATCTAGCATATCATCTAGGCGTGGAATGGGGTAACGATAACGCATGGTAATAGCATTGATAGGACGGCAATTGGAACACATGTGAAAGTGCAACTATCCCTGGGTGGTTTTGGTAATGATTAACAACATATAGCTCATTGAGCTAATACTATTTCAAGATAAATATTTCAGGAAAGCTCGACGATTGGCATGGCATGGATTAGAAAGTGGACCCCTCAAAATGCTAAGGACAAAAGATTGGCTCAAGCTCAAAGCACAAGACTCTACATTTTATTTTTAGTGATCCAAGATAACATTGAGTCCATAGGAAAAGCCAATACTATCAAAAAGGGGTGAGGTGTTGCTTAATGAGTTGCTTGCTTAAAATGCTTAGTGATATGCTCCAAAAACCCTCAACTATGTTCTCATATCCACATATGTCCCAAACCAAAAGTCAAACTCGGCCCCACCGAAACTTCCTATCCGGCGCCACCGAGTTCTCTTGACATAGCCACTCCCACAAACACTAGTCACTTCGGTCACACCAATAGGGATCTCGGTCTCACTGAGATGGGATTGCAAACTCTCTATTTCCCTTCGTAACGTTTCTCTCTAACCGAGATGAGCGATCGGTCCCACCGAGTCTGCAATGTAAACTCTCTGTTTCCTTTTTGTAACGCTTCGGTCCCACCAGACGAGCAAATCGGTCCCACCGAGTTTGCCTGACCAACTCTCTGTTTGCTTATTACCAAAATCGGTCCCACCGAGTTCGAGTAATCGGTCCAATCGAGATTACGTTATGCCCTAACCCTAATGATATCGGTCCCACCGAAATGCCTAACGGTCACATTATGAACCAAATCGGTCCGACCGAGTTTTCTAATTCGGTACCACCGAGTTTGGTGATTTGTGTGTAATGGTTAGCTTTTGTGTGGAGGTGTCAGGACCCCGATTCCAAGTTGCATCGATCTAGTTGGTAACACCTCATATCACTTTGCGGCCTCACGCACGGTATTCCCACGGGTGTCGCCTTACCATGGCCCGGGACCGTTTGCGCCTTTTGGCTCACGTATATGATAGTGTCACTAGCATCCATATGACAGAGAACCCGGGCCGACATGACTAGTCATGAACCCAAAGTGGAACTAACTTACGGGGACACACATACATGAATCAACATCGAGCATGTCGGTCAGCAGCGTGCGAATCCGGGCTGTAGCACTCGGCTAACAGGACTCCGTTGAATTGGGCTATAGCAGGCTAGGCTGGACTCCGGATGTCATCGCGTGACATTTACCTGAAGGGACAGACACAGGAACGAAGTGAATCACATGCCGGCCAGTCAAGTGTTCCGGAGCAGTAGTGCTGGGCTAGCAGGACTCCGGTGAACCGGGCTGTAGCGGACTACTATGGCTCATGGAAGCACAAGACTACATTTCCCCATAAGAGAGGCTACCAAGGATAAACAACTAGGTTGTCGGATCCCACACATACCAAGCATTTCAATCATACATACAATAGGCTCGATATGTGTAAATACAAGATGGCATCACAACATAACTCTACGACTCAAGTATTTATTCATTTGGCTCTGAGGAGCCAAGTATTACAATCATGGTCTCATGACCCAACATACAGAGCATACAAGCATCGAGCGGAAGCATAAACATGTCTAAGTACAGACAACTACAAATGAAAAAGGCTGAGAAGCCTGACTATCTACAAGACCCTCCCAAGGGTACAAGATCGTAGCTGAGGTAACAAACTAAACATCGAATTCCACGCGGAACTACTAGCGAGACTGACGTCTCTCTGCAAAACATAAAATAAGCAAATGTGAGTACAAATGTACCCAGCAAGACTTACATCAAAACTAGCTACATATGCATTGGTATCAATAAAGGGGGGTGGTGGAGTTTGACTGCAGCAAGCCAGCTTTGACTCGGTGGCTATCCTAAACTATGACTGCAAGTAACTCTTTTGAGGTGGCGCAAACGAGTCCACATATTCACCATATCAATAAACCACTATGGATCTGCTCCCGTCTCCCTACGAGAACGCCATCCATAGCACTCACGCTTATCTTGCGCATTTTAGAGTATCCACTTTCACTTGTTTATGAACTGTACAGGCAACCCAGAAGTCCTTTACCGCGGACACGGCTATTCGAATAGATCATTTATAACCCTGCAGGGGTGTACTTCTTCACACATGTTTCCACCACTTAGCTACTACACACGACATGTGCTCGGCAGACTTCAAGCGAAAGCCGACGTGGGTGTATGTAGCGACCAGACCCGAATGGATCAAGTCTCGTGCTCGTCATCCCCGGATCGAATGTCGACACCACACAAGATTGAAGGATTTATAGCAGAGTAGCAATCACACACTTATTACATCGTTGTCCACAAGGGAACTTAACACAATAATATGGCTTAAGGCCATCTAATAATAACAGCGGAAGGCTTGGAAGATAAGCGAGTCCATCAACTCCATCGGCATCACCGAGTATAGAACCACGACCTATCACCTTACTGTCGTTCAAAAGTCTAACGTGAAAGTTGCAGCCCGAAAATTCAAGACATGGAATATCTTGGCAATGTAACACATAAAACAATGAAGGAATAAGCCTATACTACATGCATATTTGGCTGGTGGTAAGGCTCTCTGATTTACATTTGCATAAAGCTAATTTTTCCTACACCAAAGGAATAAATTTATTTAACTATCATGGTGGTTGTTAAACATTGAGAATGGTTGACAGATCCTCAATCCCAATTAAAAAGTACTCATCAAAACCCAATACATTTATTAGAAGTAACATGTTGAGATTCACATGATATTCAATTACGGATACTCAAAACGTCCATAACCGGGACACGGCTAATCATGATTAGTTTATACACTCTGCAGAGGTTTATGCACTTTTCCCCACAAGACTCGATCGCCTCCGCTTGGTTCTCGCCTTTGCATGGTGTTTGAGAAGCGGATGACCGAGACATAGTCTTTCGAAGCGCTAGCACCTTACATGTGGGTAGACCGTACCAACCTACATCCCCTACATCAGCTAGCCTACCCGTAAGAGTTCGCACAACTTAGTCAACTACGCCAGAGCCCATAATTGGCTTGTGGCTGCACACGGAAGTTTGCAGTTTGAAAAATCTTATGATCCCTTAGAGCACGGGTGGCGGTCCGAAGAAATCTGAGCAAATCTGATGGAAACCAGGTGCCTCAATCCACCCAGATGTGTGTTTAGGTTGCCACCTTAGATAAACCATTAATTAACAATCTCACATCTGTCATGGATATTCACTCACCCAATCCACGTCTACTAGCATAGCATGGCACGATAAGCAAGCGTGAAGTAGCTCCCAAGGTTTCATAAGTAAAACAGTAATAGGTACTACCTCAATCTACTTCCCATCCCACAATTTAATTAGATCCTAAACATGCAAGTGTTTGAGGGTTTGATCTAATGCAATAAAACTGGGTAGTAGAAAAGGTATGATCAAGTGTTACTTGCCTTGCTGATGATCCGCGAGACCTAGAGATTCGAAGTAACAAGCGGCGCACTCTAGGTGATCTAACGCAGACAAACAACAAGCATACAATAAGTACTCATCTAATGCACAGGGAAATCTCGAATAAAATATTTAACCAGATAGTTCATCTTAAGAACCCTGGTTGCAAAAGAATCGAATCAAATAAAGCATCGAAAGTCGAAACTCGAGAGAGAACGACTCGGTTTAGTAATCTGAAACTAGGTCAAAATTTTACAGTAGCAAAACTCTGTGCAAGTAGGGTAGTCGGAACGGCGGTTTCATAACGAAACTCCAGGCGCTTGAATCACCTGATTCCGATAAACGAGCAAGAAATAAAACAAATTTGAAAATCGGATCAGAAATCGAATCTGAAAATAACGGATTAATTCCGATTTAAAAGAAAACGCATTTAACGGATTAAATAACGGACGTTCGTTAACAGAACTAATCCAACGAACACATTCATTGAAACGAGCGGTTCGGTGAGCGTTAGTTAAATAAGAAAACCGAAAAAAAATAAAACCATCTAGGGTTTTGAAAAAAAACCGAACATCACGAGAAAAACCGGATCGGGTTTTAAAAAAACGGATCGGAAAACCGGATCGGGCGGCGGCTACCTCCGGTGGTCTTCGCGGCGGGCTCTCGGCGGCGGGGTCAGTGAGGTGGCGGCGGGTTCCGGCGTCGGGGAAACAATGGCAAGGGGAATGGCAGCGGGGCTCGGCTTAGGGCGCGGTGGCGGGGTGAGAGAGAGGGGGGGTATTTTAAGAGGGGGGTGGCGCGCTTGGGGAGGGGCAGGGGCGGGTCGGAGGCGGACTCGGGCGGCGAGGGCGACGTGGCGTGGCGGGCTTTCCAGCAGGCGTCTTGTGAGGAGAGGAGGAGGCGGGCCGGGCGCTGGGCAGGCAGTGGCTGGCTGGGCTGGGCCTTAGCCTGTGGGAGGCGCGATTTTTTTAAAACTAAACCAAACAAATTAAAAAAATACCAAACGAACTCCGATTTTAATAAAATAATTTTCCCGACTCCTAAAATGAGTCGAACAAAATGAACCTTAAAAACGGCAAACATGCATAATTTTTTTTAATGCTCATTTTTGCCTAAGCAAAATAAATCTTCCAAAAGCCAAATTTGATTTATTTATAAAACCTTCATTTTTCCTAAATGTTGGGAAAGTCATATTATTCCCTCTCTTAATTTTTTTTGATAAGAAAACTTTATGAAGATAATTAAATAAATCCAAATGATACTATTTTCAAAATTTGAGAAATCCCAAATATGAAAATAATGAAACTTCCAACTCTCTCCGAAGGTCCTTGAGTTGCGTGAAATTTTCTAGGATCGGAAAAATGCGAGAAAATATGATATGCATGATGACCTAATGTATAACATTCCAAATTGAAAATTTGGGATGTTACAGTGTAGACCACGACCTGACTAACCACACAAGTCTCTAGTCCAGGTTTATCGCCTACTCGGGTTCCATCCGCGAGGAGATCCGGCCGGAGTTTCGCTCACAGCCCCAAACGTTGTGTGCAGGGTTCCCGAGACACCAAACGGGCGCCCGGTACACCGTGCCATGGTGTATCTACCGCATCATAGCCCACCCCTAGGGTCAGCGCTACGCACGGCCTCCAGCACATATCCTACAAACACTAGAAACTAGTTGCAACTCCTTGACAGAGGACAGGGGCGGTTAATAAGTCGAGCGGGGTCATATTTCAGGGCCCAACGTGTGGCAGTAGCTGTTCATGGATCACAAACACAGAACTCAGTTCCTGAGGACGGTTTCAATGAGACAACCCACGATGTACTCCTACATGGCCTCTCACCGCTACCTTTACCAAATCGTGTTCACACACTTAGCTCACACACAGTAGGATATGTTCATCACCATTCCAATTCATTCCCGATGAATCAGACCCGACTCAACTCTAAGCAGTAGCAGGCATGACAAACAAGCATGAATGAGTAGGCACATCAGGGCTCAAACAACTCCTACTCATGCTAGTGGGTTTCATCTATTTACTGTGGCAATGACAGGTCATGCAGAGGAAAAGGGGTTCAACTACTGCAGCATGTAACAGTTGAATCGATGTTGTCCTAATGCAGTAAAAGACAGCAGGAGCGAGAGAGTGGGATTGTATCGGAATGAACATGGGGGTTTTGCTTGCCTGGCACTTCTGAAGATAGTATAGTTCTTCATCGGTGTCATCGAACTCATCATCGGAACGTCGTCTACTGAGAGGGGGCAATTACCAGCAAACAAGGAGGAATACAATCAATGCAATGCAACAATATGATGCATGGTCATGACATGACAACATGCTGTGATTTGGGCTAATGCAATAGAAAGTCATTTTAATTGAAGTGGAATTCAAAACTGCATCAAATTCCAACTCCAAACCTATTATGAAATTTGCCCTAATCATGTTTCATCCTAAACAGTGAGGTTAACTTGCTCAAACATGCATGAAAATGGTGCAGATGGATAGATTGGATTTTTCTGATCATTTTTCATATATAACTTATTTCATTCCGAGTTACGATTGGGTTTATATGATTTTTAGAAGTTTTGGCTATTTTTTGAAATAAATAAATCATTTAAGATTTATTTAAATTCTAGAAAAGGATTACTGCGTCAACATGACATCATCATGACATCAGCAGGTCAACGGGGCACGGTCCAGGTCAAACCTGACCAGTGGGACCCACTGGTCAGTGACCCAGGGGTTAATTAAGATTAAAAGTAATCTTAACCAAAACTAATAATGGCATGGGGCCCACTGTCAGTGCCTGTGGGTGGTTTAGCTGGCAGTGATTAGAACTAATCACGCGGCCACGTCGGCACGCCGGAGTTTGTCCGGCGACGAACAGAAACACGATGGAGGTTAGCCGGACTTGCGCTGCAATCGATTGTTGGAGGCGCAGAGAGCATCTACGGGGAGCTGGCGTGGTGGCACATCAAAGGGTGGCGGCGGCTAGGGCTGGGCTGGCCGGAGCTCACCGGAACAGAGCTCGCGGCGGCGGCCGGAGTTCGGCTCCGATGGCCGCGGCGGTTAGGGGACACAGACGAGCGTGGGGAGAGAGCGGAAAGAGGTAGGGGATCACAGTGAGTCCAGTAGAGGCAACGGCAAGGCCGGGGACGGTCGGATGACGACGTGGCGTTGCCGGCGATCTCCGAGGCCGAGGGTTGAAGACAGAGTCGAGGTAGCCGATTTGAGGCGTTCGAGCGCTCGGGGCTCGGTCGAGGTGGCGTAGTGGACGGCGGCGGGCTTGCACGCAACACGGGAAGTCGAGAGGGGGTCGGGGGGCGCGGTGGTTCACGGCGGTGCTTTGATACGTCTCCAACCTATCTATAATTTTTTATTGCTCCATGTTATATTATCTTTTGTTTTGGACAATATTGGGCTTTATTATCCACTTTGATATTCTTTTTGGACTAACCTATTAATCGGAGGCCCAGCCCATAATTGTTGTTTTTTGCCTATTTCAGAGTTTCGCAGAAAAAGAATATCAAACGGAGTCCAAACGGAATGAAACCTTCGGGAGCGTGATTTTTGGAACGAACAAGATCCAGGAGACTTGGACCCTACATAAGAGAAGACTCCAGGAGGCCACGAGGTAGGGGGCGCGCACTGCACCCTCGTGGGCCCCCTGTTGCTCCATAGGTGTACTCCTCCTACGTGCCCCCAAACGATCAGATACGGAGCAAAAACCTAATTCCACTGCCGCAACCTTCTGTACCCACGAGATCCCATCTTGGGGCCTGTTCTGGAGCTCCCCCGGAGGGGGCATCCATCACGGAGGGCTTCTACATCAACACCATAGCCTCTCTGATGAAGTGTGAGTAGTTTACCTCAGACCTTCGGGTCCATAGTTAGTAGCTAGATGGCTTCTTCTCTCTTTTTGGATCTCAACACAATGTTCTCCCCCTCTCTCGTGGAGATCTATTCGATGTGATCTTCTTTTTGTGGTGTGTTTGTTGAGGCCGATGAATTGTGAGTTTATGATCAAGTTTATCTATGAACAATATTTTAATCTTCTCTGAATTCTTTTATGTATGATTGGTTATCTTTGCAAGTCTCTTCGAATTATCAGTTTGGTTTGGCCTACTAGATTGATATTTATTGCAATGGGAGAAGTGCTTAGCTTTGGGTTCAATCTTGCGGTGTCCTTTCCCAGTGACAGTAGGGGCAGCAAGGCACTTATCGTATTGTTGCCATCGAGGATAACAAGATGGGGTTTTTAACATATTGCATGAATTTATCCCTCTACATCATGTCATCTTGCTTAAGGCGTTACTCTGTTTTCATGAACTTAATACTCTAGATGCATCTGGATAGCGGTCGATGAGTGGAGTAATAGTAGTAGATGCAGGAAGGAGTCGGTCTACTTGTCTCGGACGTGATGCCTATATACATGATCATACCTAGATATTCTCATAACTATGTTCAGTTCTGTCAATTGCTCAAAGTAATTCGTTCACCCACCGTAAAATACTTATGCTCTTGAGAGAATCCACTAGTGAAACCTATGGCCCCCGGGTCTATCTTCATCATATTAATCTTCCGACACTTATTTATTTCCTTTTCTTTTTACTTTGCTTTTATTTTACTTTGCATCTTTATCACCAAAATACCAAAAATATTACCCTATCATATCTATCAGATCTCACTCTCGTAAGTGGCCGTGAAGGGATTGACAACCCCTTATCGCGTTGGTTGCGAGGAGTTATTTGTTTTGTGTAGGTGCGAGGGACTCGCGCGTAGCCTCCTACTGGACTGATACCTTGGTTCTCAAAAACTGAGGGAAATACTTGCGCTACTTTGCTGCATCACCCTTTCCTCTTCAAGGGAAAACCAACGCAGTGCTCAAGAGGTAGCAAAAAGGATTTCTGGCGCCGTTGCCGGGAAGGTCTACGCAAAAGTCAACATACCAAGTTACCATCACAATCCCTTATCTCCCGCATTACATTATTTGCCATTTGCCTCTCGTTTTCCTCTCCCCCACTTCACCCTTGCCGTTTTATTCGCCCTCTCTTTTCCGTTTGCCTCTTTTTCCCTTGCTTTTTGTTTTCTCGTGTGTTGGATTGCTTGTTTGTCACGATGGCTCAAGATAATACCAAATTATGTGACTTTACCAATAACAACAATAATGATTTCCATAGCACTCCGATTGCTCCTCTTACCAATACTGAATCTTGTGAAATCAATGTTGCTCTGTTGAATCTTGTCACGAAAGATCAATTCGCCGGCCTTGCTAGTGAAGATGCCGCTACTCACCTAAATAGCTTCGTTGATTTGTGTGATATGCAAAAGAAGAAAGATGTTGACAATGATATTGTTAAATTGAAGTTATTTCCTTTTTCGCTTAGAGATCGTGCTAAAGCTTGGTTTTCGTCTTTGCCTAAAAATAGTATTGATTCTTGGAACAAGTGCAGTGGGATAGCACGAAAACCGGTCAACACCATGAGCAGGGATGAATCTTGTACGGTTTCAGAAGTTAATGGTGCAAGTTGTTCGGTTTTGGAGTTGAGGGACCAAGTCTAGACTCCGCCAAGAATTGAGAGACGAAAATATACTTTTCTCAATTTGTTTTCTTCACCACGAAACACTGCTGCTCCATTTTGCATGAAATTTTTTTTGGATGCTTGCACCACTAATGTGGAATTTATTGAAACCATTTAGACCATTCTTTTAACCCTTAACACGTGAACCAAAACGCCATAAGCAAGGGATTTGCTGGGTCTGTGCTGCCGCGTTGTTACATTCTTACAGAAACACTTACGGCCGCCTTGTAATCTCTTTTTACCCGTGTTGACATACTGTATCTGCTAAAAACAATCTTCCTGGCTAAATTAAAAACATGGCCACTAATACGCTGGCAGTAGTTGATATACTATTTGCAACTAAACACTCCCTCAAACTGCCCCTCGTATGAGTATAAAATAAAAAATAAAAATGATGTTCTCAAACCGGGAGCACATTAAGCCCAGCATTAGGCATGCCGTTGGTGGGTCCCAAAACGTTTTCTTAAACTCTGATGTTCCCCTGATCACCCAGACCGTAGAATAGTCTATGCATGCCTCCGGGCTGAGGCCGTTTCCATACTCAGGTACATATTTGGTGCCAAACAGTGAACAACGGCCCGCAGGAAACACCGTCGTCACCGCTTAAACGTCCGCAACCTCCATCGGTTCTCACGGCGTCTCTTGCCGTCACGTACGCGCATTAAATATCCCCTTGTACGCCAGATGTACCATCACACGTCCCGTATCTATATGCGAACGAACGCCTCACGATACCGTGAGCGCGCGAGCTCGTCCACGCCAATGGATTTTCGATGATTTTCATTTCTAAACTGTATTATTGCAGTCTAAGAATGTATTCCTTTGAGCAACTAAGGAAGCTATTTAGAATCAACCATAAAACATCATTTTAGTATGGAAGTCCCCTATGGCCAAATTCAAACAACAATAGGTAACTTTTTAAATTTGCATTTATTTTCAAGATAAAATATATCCAAAATCATTTCGTGGTCATTATATTTGATTGGACAAGAATTGGAAATACTGAAAGGGTGATAGGATATATTTCTGCCCACCACAGTTCATTTGTTCATGGTTCTAGAACTATAACAAATAAAGAAAATTTGACTCAAGTATTGAGAAGATCAAATGAGTAGGTCCACCATTGACGGGAGTCATGTGCTGATTTAGAATGGGGCGGCATAAACCATACAGTCGACAGATTGCGTGTTAGAATAGCCACTACAGCTCTGGCCTTTGCTTGTACCCATGCCGGTGAGGTTGCCTCCTATGGTGGCGATCGCATCAACACTAATGTTATAATCTTAGTTCTCATACATGACTAACCGACACCAAATAGGAAGTTCCCATAAAAAAAAGACACCAAATTGGAAGAAAGTTCACTGAATTACCATATCCACTTCGTCCATATCTGAAGAGCATGCACACATGAAGAACATTAAGATTCTTTGATAGCTTGGACTATGTGCCTCTGCTCCTTAGAATTGGATGCACATACACATAGAAATGGTAATACAAAATGGAACCCAATTACATTAACTGAAAATCGAATATCCAGATTAGAATCCCCATATGTGAAACTGAATCTGCACGATATATAAAAAATAGTTACTGAAAATTAGTACTATAAAGTAGGAAGTCAACCACAGTTTGTACCAAAAAATCTTACATCTATGGAAGGGAATGGGAAACATTGACGCTTACTGGTCACCGGGCAACGAACGCAGCGTGAACACAACGACTGCAAAAAATTGATAGAACCGGGAGGATAATCCTAACTCTTGGTTGCCGGTAAACTCAGAATTAGCGTTAGCAGCCTCGGCCATTAACTGGAATCAGTGGGCAGGGCGGATTTTCGTGATATACCTTAGCCGTTGTCCTTCTCCCTGCAGGCGGCTGTCAAATGCATCGATGGCCGAGACATCAAACTGGAATAAAGACGCGAGAGTTCTTCGTCGCGCCGTTGTTGTTACCTGCTCATCAACTTTGGGGACGTCTTTATCAGGGAGTGTCCGCCACCACCGCGGCCGCCTATGTGTTGCGATTGTAGCAGTACTGGATTGTAGTACCGCCCCTTCGCATCTTCCTTGCGCGCCGGCGGGATCTCGCTCAAGGTGGTGGCACACCCTCGGTCACAAGAGGGTAGGGATGGGGTTGAGGATGAGTGGAAACGACGGCCGCAAGAGTAGCAGCGGCCCATAGAGAATAGGAGACGGAGGCGGCGGCGGCGGCCTAGGTTTTTCGAGAGGGCCCGCATCGCCGCGCCTCATTATCTCGTACTCCGTAGCTTTCTCTTCCGAGCAGAATGCGTTGTATCGATTCGCTATGTGCAGGGAGGTTGCTACAGGCCCATTAGGCCCAATTTAACCAGAGACGTGTAAAAAAGTGACCAGAACAGCGGCCCAGGATCGTTAGCGATTGGAGCTGGATTAGGAGCGATCCACGTCAAATCAACGGCTGAAAATTCTTAAAATTTACGTTCGGAAGGTCACGGATGCTAATGACCTGAGTGGGCTGGAATGCTGTGCAGTTTTAATATATCTAAATTAGTGTTTGTGCCAAGTTAAACCTATATGATCTTCTTGGATGATAGTTGTTTGATCTTGCTGTAATTTCCAGAAACTTTCTGTTCACAAAAACAATTATTAAAAATCACCAGAACGTGATAAAATAGTGATTCCAATTGCTGCTGATCAATAAACAAATTGCCTAGGTCATCCTATTTTGGCTGATTTTTTGGAGTTCCATAAGTTTGCGTTAGTTACAGATTACTACAGACAGTTCTGTTTTTGACAGATTCTGTTTTTCGTGTGTTGTTTGCTTATTTTGATCAATCTATGGCTAGTAAAATAGTTTAAAAACCATAGAGAAGTTGGAATACAGTAGGTTTAACACCAATATAAATAAAGAATGAGTTCATTAAAGCACCTTGAAGTGGTCTTTTGTTTTCTTTCGCTAACGGAGCTCACGAGATTTTCTTTTGAGTTTTGTGTTGTGAAGTTTTCAAGTTTTGGGTGAAAGTTTTTTTTGGATTATGGAACAAGCAGTGGAAAGAGCCTAAGCTTGGGGATGCCCATGGCACCCCCAAGATAATCTAAGGACACCAAAAAGCCAAAGCTTGGGGATGCCCCGGAAGGCATCCCCTCTTTCGTCTACTTCCATCGGTAACTTTACTTGGAGCTATATTTTTATTCACCACATGATATGTGTTTTGCTTGGAGCGTCTTGTATGATTTGAGTCTTTGATTTTTAGTTCACCACAATCATCCTTTCTGTACACCTTTTGAGAGAGCCATACATGATTTGGAAATTATTAGAATACTCTATGTGCTTCACTTATATCTTTTGAGTTATATAGTTTTGCTGTAGTACTTCACTTATATCTTTTAGAGCACGGTGGTGGATTTGTTTTATAGAAACTATTGAACTCTCATGCTTCACTTAGATTATTTTGAGAGTCTTAAATAGCATGGTAATTTTCTTAAATAATCTTAATATGCTAGGTATTCAACATTAGTAAAAACTTTCTTATGAGTGCATTGAATACTAAGAGAAGTTTGATGCTTGATGATTGTTTTGAGATATGGAGGTAATAATATCAAAGTCGTGCTAGTTGAGTAGTTGTGAATTTGAGAAATGCTTGTGTTGAAGTTTTCAAGTCCCGAAGCATGCACGTATGGTAAACATTATGTAACAAATTTGAAACATGAGGTGTTCTTTGATTGTCCTCCTTATGAGTGGCGGTCGGGGACGAGCGATGGTCTTTCCTACCAATCTATCCCCTAGAACACGTGCGTAGTGCTTGGTTTTGATGGCTTGTAGATTTTTGCAATAAGTATGTGAGTTCTTTATGACTAATGTTGAGTCCATGGATTATCGCACTCTAACCCTTCCATCATTGCTAGCCTCTTGATGCCGTGCATTGCCCTTTCTCACATTGAGAGTTGGTGCAAACTTCACGGTGCATCAAACCCGTGATATGATACACTCTTTCACACATAAACCTCCTTATATCTTCCTCAAAACAGCCACCATACCTACCTATTATGGCATTTTCATAGCCATTCCGAGATATATTGCCATGCAACTTTCCACCATTCCATTTATCATGACACGTTCATCATTGTCATATTGCTTAGCATGATCATGTAGTTGACATAGTATTTGTGGCAAAGCCACCATTCATAATTCTTTCATACATGTCACTCTTGGTTCATTGCATATCCCGGTACACCGCCGGAGGCATTCATATAGAGTCATAATTTGTTCTAGTATCGAGTTGTAATCATTGAGTTGTAAATAAATAGAAGTGTGATGATCATCATTTTTCTAGAGCATTGTCCCAAGTGAGGAATAAAAATAATAAAAAAATAAAGGCCAAAAATAAGGAGAAGGCCCAAAAAAATGAGAGAAAAAGAGAGAAGGGACAATGTTACTATCCTTTACCACACTTGTGCTTCAAAGTAGCACCATAATCTTCATGATAGAGAGTCTCTTGTTTTGTCACTTTCATATACTAGTGGGAATTTTTCATTATAGAACTTGGCTTGTATATTCCAACAATGGGCCTCCTCAAGTGCCCTAGGTCTTCGTGAGCAAGCAAGTTGGATGCACACCCACTTAGTTCTTTTTGTTGAGCTTTCATACATTTATAGCTCTAGTGCATCCGTTGCTTGGCAATCCCTACTCCTTGCATTAACATCAATCGATGGGAATCTCCATAGCTCATTGATTAGCCTCGTTGATGTGAGACTTTATCCTTTTTTGTCTTCTCCACATAACCCCCATCATCATATTCTATTCCACCCATAGTGCTATGTCCATGGCTCGCGCTCATATATTGCATGAAGGTTTATAAGTTTGAGATTACTAAAGTATGAAACAATTGCTTGGCTTGTCATCGGGGGTTGTGCATGATGAGAGCATTCTTGTGTGACGAAAATGGAGCATGACTAAACTATATGATTTTGTAGGGATGAACTTTCTTTGGCCATGTTATTTTGAGAAGACATAATTGCTTAGTTAGTATACTTGAAGTATTATTATTTTTATGTCAACATGAACTTTTATCTTGTATCTTTTGGATCTGAATATTCATACCACAATTAAGAAGAATTACATTGAAATTATGCCTAGTAGCACTCCGCATCAAAAATTCTGTTTTTATCATTTACCTACTCGAGGACGAGCAGGAATTAAGCTTGGGGATGCTTGATACGTCTCCAACGTATCTATAATTTTTGATTGCTCCATGCTATATTATCTTCTGTTTTGGACAATATTGGGCTTCATTATCCACTTTTATATTATTTTTGGGACTAACCTATTAACAGGAGGCCCAACCCAGAATTGTTGTTTTTTGCCTATTTCAGAGTTTCGCAGAAAAATAATATCAAACGGAGTCCAAACAGAATGAAACCTTCGGGAGCATGATTTTTGGAACGAACAAGATCCAGGAGACTTGGACCCTACATAAGAGAAGCTTCCAGGAGGCCACAGGGTAGGGGGCGCGCCCTCCACCCTCGTGGGCCCCCTGTTGCTCCACCGACGTACTCCTTCCTCCTATATATACCTACGTACCCCCAAACGATCAGATATGGAGCCAAAAACCTAATTCCACCGCCGCAACCTTCTGTACCCACGAGATCTCATCTTGGGGCCTGTTCCGGAGCTCCGTCGGAGGGGGCATCCATCACGGAGGGCTTCTACATCAACACCATAGCCTCTCCGATGAAGTGTGAGTAGTTTACATCAGACCTTCGGGTCCATAGTTAGTAGCTAGATGGCTTCTTCTCTCTTTTTGGATATCAATACAATGTTCTCCCCCTCTCTCGTGGAGACCAATTCGATGTAATCTTTTTTTGCGGTGTGTTTGTTGAGACCGATGAATTGTGGGTTTATGATGAAGTTTATCTATGAACAATATTTGAATCTTTTCTGAATTCTTTTATGTATGATTGGTTATCTTTGCAAGTCTCTTCGAATTATCAGTTTGGTTTGGCCTACTAGATTGATCTTTCTTGCAATGGGAGAAGTGCTTAGCTTTGGGTTGAATCTCGCGGTGTCCTTTCCAGTGACAGTAGGGGCAGCAAGGCACGTATTGTATTTTTGCCATCGAGGATAACAAGATGGGGTTTTTATCATATTGCATGAATTTATCCCTCTACATCATGTCATCTTGCTTAAGGCGTTACTCTGTTTTCATGGACTTAATACTCTAGATGCATGCTGGATAGCGGTCGATGAGTGGAGTAATAGTAGTAGATGCAGGCAGGAGTCGGTCTACTTGTCTCGGACGTGATGCCTATATACATGATCATACCTAGATATTCTCATGAATATGCTCAATTCTGTCAATTGCTCAACAGTAATTCGTTCACCCACCGTAAAATACTTATGCTCTTGAGAGAAGTCGCTAGTGAAACCTATGGCCCCCGGGTCTATCTTCATCATATTAATCTTCCAACACTTATTTATTTCCTTTGCTTTTTTACTTTGCTTTTATTTTACTTTGCATCTTTATCACAAAAATACCAAAAATATTATCCTATCATATCTATCGATCTCACTCTAAATAAGTGACCGTGAAGGGATTGACAACCCCTTATCGCGTTGGTTGCGATGAGTTATTGTTTTAATGTAGGTGCGAGGGACTGTGCGTAGCCTCCTCTTGGATTGATACCTTGGTTCTCAAAAACTGAGGAAATACTTACGCTACTTTGCTGCATCACCCTTTCCTCTTCAAGGGAAAACCAACGCAACGCTTAAGAGGTAGCATGCTTCCATGGCCGCGTCGGCCATCGCGGGAGAGAGCGAGGGAGAGGGGGAATGGACGCGAGACAGAGTGAGAGGGCCAGGGGAGGTGCGTGGCGACGTGAGGGGGGTCCAGGCAGGCAGGGAGAGAGGAGGTGCATGCAGCGCGCGCACGGAACACATGCCCTCCTGCCCACTGGCAGGAGCTTGAAGACGGTGGGGGCACTTGGTGGGCTGGGCCAGTGGTGCCAGGCCAGGTGGGCTACAGTGGGCTGGGCAGAGTGGAGTGCAGCCGGTGGGCTGCTGCTACTGAGTAAGAAGCCAGTGGGTTTTGTTGTTACATTTTAATTTCTCTTACATTTTCTATTTATTTAAACATTTGCCCTTGTTCAAAATTCAAAGCTGAACTTAAACAATGCCAAACATTCCTCTGAATATTTTTATGTTCTTGAATGGACTATTCCAAATGCACATAAAATGTTTGAGGTATTGGAAATATATTCTATACATGTTATGAATATAATTCCAAATGCAAATAAAATAATGATTTAAATTCAGTGCCCAAAATATTCGTAAAAATGTTCTTAAATTTTGGTTTGATATATAGCTCTTGCCAAAATTCTCAGAACTATTTTTAAGGTACTTTGGATTCAATGAATGCAATTTAAAGGGTTCTTGCCCTTCTTTTAAAAATAATTTCCGAGGCTTTGAAAATTCCTGAATTCAATCATGATGCATGCTCACTGATGCAACTATTACACTCAAATATTCTAGGTCTGTGACAACTCACCGCCGCTAAACAAGAATCTCGTCCCGAGATTCAAGACGTAGGGTAAGAGGAAGAGGGGACACAAATCTAATGCAATCTTCATGATCCAACTGCTCTTCTCGAATATATTGATCCATTGCATCAAATTGATCTTGGCGTCTTTGCTTTCGAGATCTGTGTCCAACACGATGACGGCAGAAAGAAACTCTACAGAAATCGATCCCTTGAAAATCGAGAAATTCAAGATCAACTCGTGGATTGAGATGTTGAAACATCTCCAGTCATCAAGAGGTATGGACATGACCCGATGATGAGTTTCTGTTTTGGTAGGCAACAATTCCACGCTTGAGTAAGATGGTGCATGAGTAGCAAGGAGATGAAGTGCTATGATTCCATAACGGGGCACCTTAGGGAAGGTGGCTCATAGAAATATTCCCTTGAGTGGCAAAAAGAATTACTTTTGATTCAAAGATCGTTGAAATTCTTAATACCAATCTAAGGCAAATCACAATCGATCATTGGAAGGGGTTCGAAAGAATGGCATACTGCAACTTGAATGGATGATGTGGATTACCTTGTTGAGGAGAACACAATGGATGAATTTGCTTATCATCGGAAATGGATGGGACCCATGGTAAGTCCACCTTTGAAGATGATCTTGGACAACAACTGCTGAGAAGGGCAGCCCATGGGAAACTGCGACATGGTGGTGCAAGCTGGGAACAAAATACAACTGTTGGGAATGTTCCAACCATCATATCTTCCTGAGATTCAGATCTGATTGGTGATAGGATACTTCAGACTCAGCATGTCTGGAAAAAAATTCAACACAAATCGACGAGATGACGTTGCGAGATTGTCGGGAAATGAACTACGATAGCAAGCTCCAAAACATGAGCTGGTTCTGCTACATACATGTGAGCATGTTGTCCAAGACAAGAATGACCACATAGTAGTCTTATAATAAAACACTATCGAGTTTCGGTGGGGAACCATCATCGAGGATATCAAAGTCCTTGCATAAGGCATGCTCTTAAGAAGGAACTTCTTCTCCTTGAACAATTCAATCAGTGGCTTGGTGTGCCAGGGATACTTGTAGAATGAAGGTTGCAAGTCTCCAAACCATAGAATACTTCGCACATATGCATGACTGACTTGGGATGATTCGAGAGGAAGCAAAAGAAAACAAGCTTTCTCGAATTCACGGCGGGAACTTGCACCTAATGCACGTGAACTTGGAGAAAATCACTTCTTACGCCAAGCATATACTTCATGAACGGGACATGAAGATAATGCTTACAAAAGTTTCCAACACTAGGTTGATGTTCAACATGAATCATGGAGGAGACAAAATGTTGTTGATGGGCTCAATAGCAACTCATCGAAATTTCCATATCACTGAACTTCCACCATTATGTGAACACGGTGATAGCATTGGTTAGACCAAAAGATGTAATGGTGTATGCTCGAGGAATCAACCACGAGTAAGAAAAATTACGAATATCGTTGGTTCTAACTTGATTTGATGATGGCCCACACTCGAATCAAGGTTTGGGCAAGATGATAGGTTCAACAACTAATCACGAGGAGCAATCGATGAAGAAATCATCTTTCTACCACAAACACACAAACACAAGATATCCCTTTGGAAATGAACTAAGTTAGGCAAGCTTTTATCTTCCAACTATCCAAGTTGTTGTTTAGCTTGACCAACTAGCTCAGGGTATCCAACACAGATTCTTTGGAGAAGGGGTGGTTTGTAAGAAAACCAACTTGATCACGAATTCAACATAGCAGTCAGGTGACAACCTGGTGATACCTCCGAGAAGATATTCATAAAATCACAAACCACCGATATGTTACTAAGCTCGAGATCAACCTTGCTCTTCAGGGCAAGATGATATGATCAAAAGAGTGAGGGATTGACACAATCCTAACTCATTCATCCAAGCGTGCACCAGAAATAAGGACTAGGTAGTACGATCAATCTTAGGATGATGATTTAATAACCAACACGCTAAGAATGAGATTATTGTCCATTAACTACCAAGCAACACGGTTGCTAGGAGTATAGATTTCACACATCATGGTTCACTTGTCGGCATTCCGAATGCAACAACACAGAACCGAGGAATGAATGATGATGGCGAGAAGCATCACTGTATCAAGAGTTCATAGGATGGTGTGCAATTCCCATGATATTCTTGATATAAAGATGGTATTACTCCAAGTTAGAACAGAGCAAAAGCTGGTTTGGCATTTTGATCTGCGGAGCACAACTACTTTGACCCAATCCTGGATATGGATGAGGTACTGGAGTTTGTTTCTCCTAGTCATTCTGGAATAGAATGGCTGGACGGACCACAAGGGCAAAAAGGCATCGATGAACGAATGCACGCATACTCTTGACTATCAATTGATAGATAAAGGTCAGAAAACCGCTAAGGAGGGTCAACTCAAGGAACATATAACTTTTTGAGTTGTGGATGCATAGATTAGTATGTCGAACCAAATTCAACAGGTTTCTTCCGAATAACCCATGCAGAGAGGTAGGACTGGCAGAGTCACAATATAGAATGGGGAACTCATCGAGAGCACTCTTGTTGTGATCTTTTGGTTCAAAGAACTTCCGCCATAATAAGTTCATGGTATTTGGAAGAAGGAAATACCATGGACCTCGAGGACTATCGCAAGGTTACTAATATCCTAAAGGTACGAGCAACACTATCAACACGAGGTAAGTAGAGTGAATCTTGGGTCAAGAACCTAGGAGTAGAATACCTACTACTAAATGGCATCACGGGATGCTTTCGAGAATGGTGGCCAGAATCATCACACCGGGAACACAAAACGTGGCTAGATTACTAGGTGATCTGCTAAAACACCTAGGGTCATAATAATACTCCAACATATATGTCAAGGCAACAGAGTACCTCAACTCACTGATTAGTGTGGTTAATCTGTCCCAAAGGAACATCGAGAATGGAAAGAAGGGATTTGCAAATGCATCAGATTATTTAGAAACCTGGGATGACTCGAACAGCATAACGGCTGTAAATGCTCAAAAGATTTGAGGCATCCTGCAAAAATGGTGGCATAACCACTTAACATCACAAGATCAAGGTTCTGAGGCCAGCTATGAACATACGGAAATAGTAGAAACTGAACTGAGACTTGAATCCATCGATCCTATAAGTCTATGGATTAGTATCATGTCATCCTAGTAGATAGATGAGAAGGCCTAGTTCTTAATCCCCGTAGAAAAGAAGAGGTTAACTCAGATCAGAAGGTCATAGGGTAAAGGAGTAAAAAGAGCCTTACGTTCCATCCCACAATCAATTCCCCTACATATAACTAAAGCATTTCTAGACTCAACTTCGACTAGTTTGGCTTGGTAATCCTAGAGGCAGTCAGGCTCTGATACCAACACTCTCAGGACCCTGATTCCAAGTCGCATCGATCTAGCCGGTAACACCTCATATCACTTTGCGGCCTCACGCACGGTATTCCCACGGGTGTCGCCTTACCATGACCCGGGACCGTTTGTGCCTTTTGGCTCACGTATATGATAGTGTCGCTAGCATCCATATGATAGAGAACCCGGGCCGACATGACTAATCGTGAACCCAAACTGGCACTAACTTACAGGGACATGCATACATGAATCAACATCGAGCATGTCGGTTAGCAGCGTGCGAATCCGGGCTGTAGCACTGGGCTAACAGGACTCCGATGAACCGGGCTGTAGCAGGCTAGGCAGGACTCCGGATGTGAATCACATGCTGGCTAGTGAATAACATTTCCCCAAAGGGACAAACACAGGAACGAACTGAATCACATGCCGGCCAGTCAAGTGTTCCGGAGCAGTAGTGCTGGGCTAGCAGGACTCCAGTGAACCGGGCTGTAGCGGACTACTATGACTCATGGAAGCACAAGACTATATTTACCCATAAGAGAGGCTACCAAGGATAAACAACTAGGTTGTCGGATCCCACACATACCAAGCATTTCAATCATACACACAATATGCTCGATATGTGTAAATACAACATGGCATCACAACATAAATCTACGACTCAAGTATTTATTCATTAGGCTCCGAGGAGCCAATTATTACAATCAAGGTCTCATGACCCAACATACAGAGCATACAAGCATCGAGCGGAAGCATAAACATGTCTGAGTACAGAAAACTACAAATGAAAAAGGCTGAGAAGCCTAACTATCTACAAGACCCTCCCAAGGGTACAAGATCGTAGCTGAGGTAACAAGCTAAACGTCGAAGTCCATGCGGAACTACTAGCGAGACTGATGTCTCTCTGAAAAACATAAAATAAGCAAACGTGAGTACAAATGTACCCAGCAAGACTTACATCAGAACTAGCTACATATGTGTTGGTATCAATAAAGGGGGGTGATGGAGTTTGACTGCAGCAAGCCAGCTTTGACTCGGTGGCTATCCTAAACTACGACTGCAAGTAACTCTTTTGAGGTGGCGCACACGAGTCCACATATTCACCATATCAATACACCACTATGGATCCGCTCCCGTCTCCCTACGAGAACGCCATCCATAGCACTCATGCTTATCTTGCGCATTTTAGAGTATCCACTTTCACTTGTCTATGAACTGTACAGGTAACCCAGAAGTCCTTTACCGCGGACACGACTATTCAAATAGATCATTTATAACCCTGCAGGGGTGTACTTCTTCACACATGTTTCCACCACTTAGCATTTGCACACGACATGTGCTCGGCACACTTCAAGCGAAAGCCGGCGTGGGTGTAGACCATGACCTGACTAACCACACAAGTCTCTAGTCCAGGTTTATTGCCTATTCGGGTTCCATCCGCGAGGAGATCCGACCGGAGTTTCGCTCACAGACACAAACAATGTGTGCAGGGTTCCCAAGACACCAAACGGGCGCCCGGTACACCGTGCCACGGTGTATCTACCTCATCATAGCCCACCCCTAGGGTCAGCGCTACGCACGGCCTCCAACACATATCCTACAAACACCATAAACTAGTTGCAACTCACCGGACGGAGGGGCGGGGCGATTAATATGTCGAGCGGGGTCATATTTCAGGGCCCAACGTGTGGTAGTAGCTGTTCATGGATCACAAACACACAACTCAGTTCCTAAGGACGGTTTCAATGAGACAACCCACCATGTACTCCTACATGCCCTCTCATCGCTACCTTTACCAAATCGTGTTCACACACTTAGCTCACACACAGTAGGATATGTTCATCAACATTCCAATTCATTCCCGATGAATCATACCCGACTCAACTCTAAGCAGTAGCATGCATGACAAACAAGCATGAATGAGTAGGCACATTAGGGCTCAAACAACTCCTACTCATGCTAGTGGGTTTCATCTATTTACTGTGGCAATGACAGGTCATGCAGAGGAAAAGGGGTTCAGCTACCGCAACATGTAACAGTTGAATCGATGTTGTCCTAATACAGTAAAAGAGAGCAGGAGCGAGAGAGTGGGATTGTATCAGAATGAACAAGGGGGTTTTTCTTGCCTGGCACTTCTGAAGATAGTATAGTTCTTCATCGGTGTCATCGAATTCATCATCGGAACGTCGTCTACTAAGAGGGGGCAATTACCAGCAAACAAGGAAGAATACAATCAATGCAATGCAACAATATGATGCATGATCATGACATGGCAACATGCTGTGATTTGGGCTAATGCAACAGAAAGTCATTTTAATTGAAGTGGAATTCAAAACTGCATCAAATTCCAACTCCAAACCTATTATGAAATTTGCCCTAATCATGTTTCATCCTAAACAGTGAGGTTAACTTGCTCAAACATGCACGGTAATGTTACAGATGGATAGATTGGATTTTTCTGATCATTTTTCATATATAACTTATTTCATTCCGAGTTACGATTGATTTTATATGATTTTTAAAAGTTTTGGCTATTTTCTTAAATAAATAAATCATTTAAGATTTATTTAAATTCCAGAAAAGGATTACTGCGTCAGCCTGACATCATCATGACATCAGCAGGTCAACTGGGCATGGTCCAGGTCAAACCTGACCAGCGAGACCCACTGGTCAGTGACCCAGGGGTTAATTAAGATTAAAACTAATCTTAACCAAAACTAATAATGGCCTGGGGCCCACTGTCAGTGCCTGTGGGTGGTTTAGCTAGCAGTGATTAGAACTAATCAAGCGGCCACGGCACGCCGGAGTTTGGCTGGCGACGACCAGAAACACGGCGGAGGTTAGGCGGACTTGCGCTGCGATCGGCGGTTGGGCCTTGAAGAGCATCTGAGGAGGCTGGCGTGGTGGCGCATCCCACGGTGGCGGCGGCTGGGGCTGGGCTGGCCGGAGCTCACCGGAACGGAGCTCGCGGCGGCAGCCGGAGTTTGGCTCCGATGGCCGCGGTGGTTAGGGGATGCAGACAAGCGCGGGGAGAGAGGGGAAAGAGGTAGGGGCTCATAGCGAGTCCAGCAGAGGCAACGACAAGGATGGGGACGGTCGAATGATGACGTGGCGTTGCCAGCGATCTCCGAGGCCGAGGGTTGAAGACGGAGTCGAGGTAGCCAATTCGAGGCGTTCGAGCGCTCGGGGCTCGGTCGAGGTGGCGTAGCAGACGGCGGCGGGCTTGCATGCAACACGGGAAGTCGAGGGGGGGGGGGGTCGGGGAGCGCGGTGGTTCACGGCGGCGCTTCCATGGCCGCGTCGGCCATCGCGGGAGAGAGCGAGGGAGAGGGGAGAATGGACGCGTGATAGAGTGAGAGGGCCAGGGGAGGTGCGTGGCGACGCGAGGGAGGTCCAGGCAGCCATGGAGACAGGAGGTGGCCGCAGCGCGTGCGTGCGCGCGAGGAACACACGCCCTCCTGCCCACTGGCAGGAACTTAAGGACGGTGGGGAACTTGGTGGGCTGGGCCAGTGGTGCCAGGCTAGGTGGGCTACACAGTGGCTGGGCCGCAGGTGGGTCTGGCCAGGTGGGCTGCTGCTACAGGTAAGAAGCCCAGGTGGGTTTTGTTGTTCTGTTTTAATTTCTGTTCTGTTTTCTATTTATTTAAACATTTGCCACTGTTCAAAAATTCAAAGCTGAACTTAAACAATGCCAAACATTCCTCTGAATATTTTTATGTTGTTGAATGGACTATTCCAAATGCACATAAAATGGTTCAGGGTATTTGGAAATATATTCTATACATGTTATGAATATAATTCCAAATGCAAATAAAAAATGATTTAAATTCAGTGCCCAAAATATTCCTAAAAATGTTCTTAAATTTTGGTTTGATATATAGCTCTTGCTAAAATCCTCAGAACTATTTTTAAGGTACTTTGGATTCAATGAATGCAATTTAAAGGGTTCTTGCCCTTCTTTTAAAAATAATTTCTGAGGCTTTGAAAATTCCTCAATTCAATTTCTTGAATTAAACATGATGCATGCTCACTGATGCAACTATTACACTCAAATATTCTAGGGCTATGACAGGAGGCTATATATACCCCTCCACCCACTCTTCATTCGAAGAGAGAGCCATCAGAACACGCCTACACTTCCAACATACATTTTCTGAGAGAGAACCACCTACACTTGTGTTGAGGTCAAGATATTCCATTCCAACCATATAAATCTTGATCTCTAGCCTTCCCCAAGTTGCTTTCCACTCAAATCATATTTCTACCAAATCCAATCCTATGAGAGAGAGCTGAGTGTTGGGGAGACTATCATTTGAAGTGCAAGAGCAAGGAGTTCATCATCAACACACCATCTATTACCTTTTGGAGAGTGGTGTCTCCTAGATTGGCTAGGTGTCACTCGGAAGCTTCCGTCAAGATTGTGGAGGTGAACCAAGGAGTTTGTACGGGCAAGGAGATCGCCTACTTCGTGAAGATATACCCTAGTGAGGCAAGTCCTTTGTGGGCGACAGCCATGGTGGGATAGACAAGGTTGCTTCTTCGTGGACCCTTCATGGGTGGAGCCCTCCGTGGACTCGCTCAATCATTACCCTTCGTGGGTTGAAGTCTGCATCAATGTGGATGTACGATAGCACCACCTATCGGAACCACGGATAAAAAATCTCCGTGTCTACATTGCGTTTGCTCCCTCCAAACTCCTCCCTTTACCTTCATATGCAATTTTTTTACATTCCGCTACTATACTCTTAGAATTGCATGTGTAGGTTGATTACTTGATTTGTGCTAAGTTGCTAAAATCTGCCAAGACTTAAAATTGGGAAAATGTTAGATTTTTATTTGGTCAAGTAGTCTAATCACCCCCCTCTCGTCATACTTTTGGTCCTACAATTGGTATCAGAGGTTTGGTCTCCATTTTCTTTGATTTCGATAGCTTTTGGTATCATAGCCTTGGTTTCACAACCTAGGAGAGTATGGCATCAAGAGAGGGAAATTACCACCGTAGAGGTCCTTACTTTGATGGTACTAATTTTGCAAGTTGGAAGCATAAGATGAAAATGCATATTCTTGGACATAACCCCGCCGTTTGGGCTATTGTGTGTATTGGCTTGCAAGGTGAATTCTTTGATGGGACAGAACCGAACCGTGAAGCTACCGCGGAGGAGATGAAGATGCTACAATACAACGCTCAAGCTTATGATATTCTCTTTAACGGATTGTGCGCCTAAGAATTCAACAAAATCAGCCGTCTTGAGAATGCAAAGGAAATTTGGGATACTTTGATTGATATGCATGAAGGTACCGATTCCGTCGAGGAATCCAAACTGGATGTGCTCCAAAGTCAGCTTGACAAGTTCAAAATGAAGGATGGTGAAGGCGTCGCTGAAATGTACTCTAGGCTTGCTCTCATTGAGGGAGTCCTGGATTAGGGGGTCCTCGGACGGCCGGACTATATACTTTAGCCAGACTGTTGAACTATGAAGATACAAGATTGAAGACTTCGTCTCGTGTCCAGATGGGACTCTCCTTGGCGTGGAAGGCAAGCTTGGCAATACGGATATGTAGATCTCCTTCCTTGTAACCGACTCTGTGTAACCCTAGCCCCCTCCGGTGTCTATATAAACCGGAGGGTATAGTCCATAGAACAACAACAATCATACCATATGCTAGCTTCTAGGGTTTAGCTTCTACAATCTCGTGGTAGATCAACTCTTGTAATACTCATATCATCAAGATCAATCAAGCAGGAAATAGGGTATTACCTCCATCGAGAGGGCCCGAACCTGGGTAAACATCGTGTCCCCCGCCTCCTGTTACCATCTGCCTTAGACGCACAGTTTGGGACCACCTACCCGAGATCCGCCGGTTTTGACATCGACATTGGTTCTTTCATTGAGAGTTCCACTAAGTCGTCACCGTAAGGCTTGATGGCTCCTTCGATCATCGGCAACGATGCGATCCAGGGTGAGGTTTTCCTCCCCAGACAGATCTTCGTATTCGGCGGCCTCGCACTGCGGGCCAACTCGCTTGGCCATCTGGAGCAGATTGAGAGCTACGCCCCTGTCCATCAGGTCAGGTTCGGAAACTTGAAATATACTTCCGACATCCGCGGAAACTTGATCTTCGACGGATCCGAACCCATGTCGGGTGCACCGCACAATTACGACGAGCATGATGTAATTCTGCCGTCGGACAGTGTTGGGAGATCACACCTGCAACTACTCCGGCCCTCAATCCGGAACAAATTGCGCCATCCGAGGACGGGTGGATAGACCCCGCCATGGAGGCCGCACTCTCAGTGGCGATAGAGCCAAATATTGACTTCACCCCTTACGAGAGCCGTGTTGCCGAACCATTGGATTCGTCCCCAGCCACGGGCTCCGAGCCGCCTGCGTCCGTGCCTATCGAATCCGATTGGGCACCGATCATGGAGTTTACCTCCACGGATATCTTTCAGCACTCGCCTTTTGGCGATTAGATAAATTCATTAAGGTCTCTCTCCTTGTCAGGAGAACCTTGGCCGAACCATGTCCGGCCAGAATGGGATGCGGACGACAAAGAAATCCGCTCCCCACCCACCACCCACCCCTTAGTAGCCACTGTCGACGATTTAATCGATATGCTCGACTTCGACTCCGAAGACATTGACGGTATGGACGATGATGCAGGAGACGAACAGGAACCACCGCCCACAGGGCGCTGGACCGCCACCTCATCATATGATATATACATGGTGGATACCCCCAAAGAAGGCGATGATGATAAGACAACGGAGGATAATCCCTCCAAGAAGCAACCCAAGCACCGACGTCAGCGGCGCCGCTCTAAGTCTCGCCATAGCAAAGGCAGCGATACCGGCACAAGAGACAATAACGCTCCGGATAGTGCCGAAGACGACGATAATCCCCTCCACCCAGACCTCGAGCGGGAGGATGAACAAGCTAGCCCTCCGGAACAGGCAAAAAACGGAGATTCAGAGGATGACAATTACATGCCTATCTCCGAAGACGAAGTGAGCCTCGGCGACGAAGAATTTATCGTGCCTGAGGATCCCGTCGAATAGGAGCGCTTCAAGCGCCGGCTTATAGCCACAGCAAACAGCCTGAGGAAAAAACAACAACAGCTTCGAGCTGACCAAGATCTGCTAGCGGATAGATGGACTGAAGTCCTGGCAGCCGAGGAATACGAACTCGAGCGCCCAACCAAGAGTTACCCAAAGTGCAGGTTGCTACCCAACTCGAGGAGGAAGCATTGAAACCTACATCACCAGCATATGATGCGGCTGATCGGCCACCTCATGGCTGAGACAGAGAGGCATTTCAGCCTGAAGTCCAGCCTGCACCCCGCCACCACTCAAATAAAAATACCAAGGCCCGGGGCAACACGCGGGACCTACGAGATGTATTGGAAAACAAGGCAAAACATGCAAGATCGATCTACGGATCACGGGGGCGCGCACCAATGCGGGGCAATGACCGTCACGCCGGATACACTAAAAACAAATCCGGCCGGGCCGAATACAGCAGACAAGACTCATATGAACTACATCATGATATAGCCCGACACAGAGGCGTCGCACACCCCCTATGCTTCACTGATGAAGTAATGGATCACGAATTCCCAGAGGGTTTTAAACCCGTAAATAATGAATCATATGATGGTACAACAGATCCCGCGGTATAGATCGAGGATTTCCTCCTCCACATCCACATGGCTCGCGTTGATGATCTACATGCCATCAAGTACCTCCCACTAAAACTCAAAGGACCAGCTCGACAGTGGCTGAATAGCTTGCCAGCAGACTCAATTGGTAGTTGGGAGGATTTGGAAGATGCGTTCCATGACAACTTCCAGGGCACTTACGTGCGACCACCGGATGCTGACGATTTGTGCCATATAACTCAGCAACCAGGGGAATCGGCCAGGAAATTCTGGACCCGGTTCCTAACCAAGAAGAACCAAATTGTCGACTGTCCGGATGCAGAGGCCTTAGCAGCATTTAAGCATAATATCTGTGACAAATGGCTCGCCCGGCACCTCGGCCAAGAGAAGCCAAAATCCATGGCAGCCCTCACGACGCTTATGACCCGCTTTTGTGCGGGCGAAGATAGCTGGTTGGCTCGTAGTACCAATACAGCAAGCAAACTTGGCATATCAGAAGCCAGGGATAGCAACGGCAAACCACGATGCAACAAACACAAGCGCCACAAATATGGTGAAAACGCCAAAATCGGCGATTAATGCGGGTTCGAGGCTCAAAGTCCGGTCGTGGAAGGGCTACCCAAAAATATCCGGGTCCATCCAGTCTGGACCGCATACTCGATCGCCAAAGACAAATTCATGGCACCCCAGAAACGCTAGCCATCCATACCAACAGAGAAAGCTGGGTCTTTAAACAAGCCGGCAGGGCAGGCGCCAAAGTCGAAGGGGGGGGGGGGTCTCAAAGCGACGATAGCGACGAAGAGCCCAGATCACCGAACACAGGAGGGCAAAAGAAATTTCCCCCGCATATTCAATCGGTGAATGTGGTAAATACCACCCATATTACCAACTCAGACCGGATATGCATCCTTAGGGATGGCGAATCAACGGAATTAGTCGTCCCACAATAGAAACTAGGGCCGGTCACCTTCAACTGCACGGATCGTCCGGTTAACGCCAATCAGGGCAATCCAACCGCACTAGTCCTCGACCCAATAATAGACGGGTTCCACCTCATTCGAGTCCTTATGGACGGAGGTAGCAGTCTAAATCTGCTTTACCAGGACACAGTGCGCAAGATGGGCATCGATCATTCGGCGATCAAACCCACTAAACCCACTTTCAGAGCGAAAGTACCTTTCTACACCTGAGCTCATATGCTCCTGCTATGAACAGTAAAATAAATAAAATAAAAAAACATTTCAAAAAATTCTGAATTTTTTTGTAGCATACTTTAAGAAATATTTGTTGTGCATGCAAAATTTCATCACGAAATCACATTGGTGGAGGTCGTAGCAAAAATAACAAAATCAGAGCTCCAAAATACGTTTGAAAGTAACATTTTCAGAGTATCGATTTTGTTCTTTTTACCATGCCTTCCACCAATGTCATTTCATGAAGAAATTTTGCAAGCACAACAAACATTTCTTAAAGTATGCCACAAAAAAAATTCAGAATTTTTTGAAATGTTTTTCTATTTTATTTATTTTACTGTTCATAGCAGGAGCATATGAGCTCAGGTGTAGAAACTCCACGTCCCTTTCAGAGGCATTATACCAGGTGTGGAGGTTAGCTGTACAGGCTCCATTGCCCTTGAGGTAGTCTTCGGATCACCAGAAAATTACCGTATCGAAGAGTTAATCTTCAAAATCGTCCCATTCTGCAGTGATCATCAAGCACTGCTCGGACGAACCGCGTTCGCTCGATTCAACGCCGTGCCACATTATGCCTACCGTAAGCTCAAGATGCCCGATCCACGTGGCGTCATTACAGTTCATAGCAAGGCCGAACCTTCCCTCGGCACCAACAAATACACCACTGCCTTAGCAACAGAAACAACGAGCAGCACCTTGCAGCCGAACCTCGAGTCGACGTCCAGGCTCCCGGACACCGTCAAGGGACTCCGAACTACTTCGCAGAAGGATAGCCTGGCTCGTCCAGAGCTCAACTAAACACTTCGGCGAAGGCCAGGACAGGCCGAACTCAGCGGCTCAACCGCCCTCCGGCACGAAAATATTTCTTACATTTCCTTCGCAGGTTCACCTTTGCGCCGACAAGGACGGGCTACACGGAGGCAGCTTGAATACAGTGACCGTCCGGCTATATTACGGATCCTCACTCAGCCTCTTCCCCCAGGTCTCAGCAGGTTCCACAATCATATTCCTTTTTTTATCACATTACTTGTACCCATACGCATAGACGTACTATTCAAATACAACATATGGATTTATATGACGTTTACTTGCTGTTATTTCTTATTGAAATCATTTTGTCAAGTGGCATCCGTACACAGCGATATGCCTTAAAATATGCCAGGGGCTTCGTTTTACCCATAACACGGCAATAAAGTCTGAACACCTTCATGGAAGTTCGGCACCCCGAACCTATAGCATTATATGCATCAGCTCCGAATCATGTCTTGGGTCAATAGTTGGGTTTGCCCGGCTCCCATGTTTTGGTACCTTACGTTCCGCTATATCGGCTAAGGTAGCCTGGAGAACTCTGCGATTGTGTCCGGTTCTTCGAGCGAGCACCTCGATGAAAGCTGAAAACCGATCGTCATGATACGGCGAGAGCTGGTCACTGTTCGAGAGGTCACAAAATCTTTAAGGATTTCTCCGCATAATGCCATAACCAATGCAGCGTGCGATGGATCGGTTTTTTCTCCGATTAGGTGCTTATAGAGCCCCTAGTACGGTCTTCCAAACACCAGGGGCTGCGCCTACCATACTAAAGCTCCGATGGCTAAGTGAGAGTGATAAAGCCCTATAGTCCGATTGCCTGGTTCGTTGTGCTGAGCACCTCCTTCGAAGGACCCAAAATGGGATAAAGAGTGCTCAGGTTTATCCCGAACACCCCCGTACTTCTTACGTGGAGGCAGAAGCCGACAACTGGCCAACTCTCAGGTTTAACATATAAAACGGCCACACAGGAGGGTAAACTTCTATATAACAGGCGACAAATAAACGACCTTGTTCAAACATTACAAAGGACAACATGATTGGCATTCATGGAAATAATGTCCTTGGTGCATAGCTCCGCTGCAAGGTAGGATCCTTTCAGGACACTCTCATAATATAATTCGGGCTTGCGGTGCTCCTTCCCCTCTGGCGGTCCTTCGGTCATCAGCTTTTCGGCATCCATCTTCCCCCAGTGCACCTTTGCGCGGGCGAAGGCCATTCGCGCACCTTCTCTACAGACCGACCGCTTGATGACATCAAGTCGAGGGCAAGCACTTACAAGCCGCTTCACGAGTCTGAAGTAGCTGCTTGGAATCGGCTCGGTAGGCCATAGCCGGATAACCAAATCTTTCATGGCTAGTTTCGCCGCCTTATGCAGTTCGATCAACTGTTTCAGTTGATCGGCAAAAGGCACCGGATAATTCGGCGCCAAATACTGCGACCAGAAAAGCTTATCTGCAGTGTTCCTTTCTTCGGCTCGGTAGAATTGGGCGGCATCTGATATGCTGCAAGGTAGCTCGGCAAATACCCCTGAGAAATACGGATTCAAAATCAGAAACATAGTTTTCCCTTGAAATACTTGCTTTACATGGAAAAAGCCTTACCCGCCGCGATCTTTCTCGCATCTTGGATCCCCTTGTGGGGACCCCGACTCATAAGTCGTGATCACCGAATGCACGTGTACAGTGATCCTAGAGATCAATGCTCACTGAACACACAGAAGCTGAATAACAAGAGTCTTACATCCATACATACCATCTTACATGAATTATGACCATTATGGTCAAGTCTTACATTGATAAAGCCGTAAGGGCTGAACATCAAAGGAAACACAAGCAGCGGAAATCTTCGTCGATAAGTAGAACCCATGCCATCTGCCTTAACCCTACAGGCATTCTGACTAGGAAACGTCCTAGTTCGCATGTTCATCTCCAAAGGACTCTTCTTGAACTCCGGTTCTTCCATGCACAGCCAATTAAATAACGGTGGCAAGCCAATGAGTACTTTGAATGTACTACAAGCGACCCATGTTTTGGTTCAAGATACAACAATGCATGATATAGGTAAATTTTTGCAGAAAGCTAGTTTTGAGTGCAATGACATGTTCAACAACTTGTAAGACATGCATCAGGAGAATTCAAGTAACCATGAGGATAGGTTACAGATATCAACATAAATAGAGTGGGCATCATCCCAACTCAATCATGTCAAATCCTTTGACTTGACCCACGTAGATCTTCCCACTTATCCAAACACACACACTGGTTTGTAAACATGTGGACATAGCCCAAGAGCGGTTACCCAACTGTCCTTGATCGTGGACACGGCTATTCGAATAGTTTTACACTCTGCAGACACTAAAAGAAATATGTCAACTTATGACCACCACTATTGGTCACTGAATGGTCACAAATTTCCATTTATGACCTTTTTGTGACCAAAAACATAAGGTCAAAAGCTGGGCGTCGTAAACTGACTATAGCGACCTTTCTTCTGGAATGGTCGCAAACGTTTATGACCAAAAAAAGGTCGTAGATTTAACGACCAACTGTTTTGGTCACTAGCAATCCGACCACACCACGTCAGATCCACCGTGGCAAGCTGATGTGGCAGACTTACGACCAAATGAAAAGGTTGTAAAATAGAATCAGCCCGGTCCATTTCAGCCGTCTTGATGGGCCAAGCCCAATAATTCAGCCCATTTAATTTTTTTCTCTCTTTATTTTGCTTATCTGCATGGGCCTGGCCCAATAATTTGGCCTTTTATTTTCTGGGAATGGAGCCTTTTTCTGATGATTTTTTTATATTCCACTATTGTTTTGGGCCACAGCCTTTTTAGTCTAGTTCGAATTTGGGCCTCGGCCTTTTTATTTTCTGTTATGCAGCCTTTTATATTTTTTTCTTCATACTATTTCTTTTTTAGGCCCAAGCCTTTTTGGTCTAATTCTTGTTTGGGCCTTGGCCTTTTTAGAGCCCAGGTTCTCATTTTGCATAACTATAAACAGAAAGGCCCAGGTGCACAAGTGATCCACAAGTGATCCACAAGCCCAGGTGCACAAGTGATCCACATAACTTCACAGAAAATAAACACAGGTTCACAGGATCACATAACTTCACAGCTCCCAGGTTCAAATAGGAAAATGTAACAAAATGCAACAGCTCAGCTCAGCTCCCAGGTTCACAGGTTCAAAATGCACAGGTTCACAGCTGAACTACCTTAGCTCAACTACCTTAGCTCCAGGTTCACAGCTCAAAGACAAAGAGGTTCAAAGACAAACTGCACAGCCATCAAACTGCCTTAGCTCCAAAGAGAGCCATCAAGTGGGCTAACTTCTCTTCCTGTTCTTGAGACTTCTTGCACAGCAGCTCAAGTTCCTTGTCGCGTGCAGCTTCAGATTCTTCCGCCTTCATCTTGATTGCCGCCAATTCTTCTTGCACCAGTTCAGCTTGAAGCTCGGACCTCTCGACTTCTGCTCAAGGTCCTGAACATGAGCAGCAACTTTGCGGAGTTGTTCCTAGATGATCGAGCCCAACATTCTGAGGAATGTGCTTTCCTTAACTTTGGTCTTGAGGACTTGTTCGACAATTTCAACAGCAGACTTTGGCTCTTCACCTTCTGATACCGGCGCTTCCTTCATTTTTTCCATCTCAAGCTAGCATATGGAGGAAAATGATAGGCATTAGTGGGAGATCTATTTCACATTTTGCAAACCAAACCAAGCAAGAGAAACCAAACCAGCACACAAATGGACTATTTGAAGTAATCAAACCAGCACACAAAATCTATACAAGAATATGATGACTAGTGACCTGGAGACATGCAATTGGAACAATATGATCACTTCATTAAGCCTAGAATGGTGGTTCTATATAAGATGGCTTCCCGAGTGAGACGATCATCAAACTAACATTCAGATCAAATTTCATCATATCATAAAAATGCATCAAATAGCTACAAGAAGTTACGATATCTTTGTTGAACTATCAAACAACATCAAAGCATGGAACATAGCATGTGTTCTTGGTAGCTCCGAGTCAAACAACATCAAATCATCAAAGCTTCAAAGCTGGCATGAATCAAACAGGCAAAGCATGGAGTGACTTACTATAGCAGTCTTGGTAGCTCCGAAAACCGTGCTTCTTCTGTTGTGGGTGGCCTTAAACAAGTCAATCGCAGACAGCTCCTCACCCTTACGCTCTTCTTTACGAAATTTTTTCAACAAAAATCAAAATGTTATTCAGCAAGAATCGAAATGTTATTCAATGAGGAACCAAAGGTAAGGTCTCTAGAGAAGAGTTCTCACGATGGCAAAAATGTGTCTTTGTGTAGTGCACGAACCAGTTCTTTGATTGTACACGACTTTTGTTGATTCATCTTGTTCGACAAACAGGTTTTCTACAAAAAAGCATACTGTCAGCATGATCTAGCACTAGCATATCATGTGCAGAACATAAAGCATCAAACAAAGCAGAGACAAACCTTGTGTCTTGGGGTAGACCACATCTCCACCAGAGCTTGCCATTCACCATCCGTTAGATCAGGCATCTGAGAATTAATGCTGACTTTATTTGCGGCTACGGTATCAAAATACTTCTTCTTGATCTGATGGCGTCTGTTCTTTGAATATTTTTGCAGAATATCTTTGCACGAGGTCTTGATGGTCTCCGAGTCCGTGTTCATCTCAAAATTTGCCTACCAAGATAGCAAACAAGGTAGGAACAATATTAGTGATCATGCATAGGTGTAACAGAAAATAGATAGCACATTAACTATGAAACAAGTAGCTTACATCAACTTTTCCAATGTAGTTCTCCAATAGACTAGCATTTTTTTGTATAGCTTGAAGTGAGGAAGAACCGGAAGATGGCTTTTTGCAACGAGTCCACACTCAGAAGCAAGCTTTGCTGCCTGCAGAGGCTTCTCTGGAAGAATCATCCCTTCGGCAATTTGGATAGGCACCTTGCTACCAAGCGACTTGGTGATCCTCTCTAGCCCTCTGCCCTTTCTAAGTCTAGTCTTGGGAGTCATTGCATCTGAAAATGAAACTGAACTCATAAATTAGAATAGAAATCGACAAATGCAGGAATCAACAAAAGCATACATGATCATTCCATTTGGAAAATGCACTAGTAAAAGATAGCATTGCAAAGGTCAACTTGCCTGATTGAAGCACAAGCTGTTGTTCTTCTTCATTGATGACAGCGTTCCTGTCAATAGAAGGTGCAACAGGGATGAAGTCTGTGTGGACGATGCACCTTCATCAATGCAGATGGTTCTGCTTCATCTAAATGACGAAGGCCATTTCCATCCATCTTTGGGAGTGGTTCCTTCATCGATGGTGACAACTCATCACCCGTTTGCACCGAGTGCGAGAGTCCATGAGCAGCATACTTTCCTGATGGTCCGTCGCAGTCGCCATCCTTTCTTTCTGCCTTGTGACTCTATCAAGGGCAGGTTCATCGAGTTCAGGATCCTCTTTTTTGTCCCGAGCTGGGGCCATCACCCTTCCTGGAGGCATTGCAGGAGATGTTTCTGAGCTCTTGTGCTTCTTGCTGACTGTCTTCTTTACACCAGGCCTCTTTGTCCTAGATTCCTTCAGTGCCTCGTATAAACAGCACGGGAAAAAGCATAAGATCACAAGAGAAATATGTGAGCACAAGGAATAACATAGAATAACAGAACCCCAAGCCTCCAAGCAAGACAGAGTTTGCACCTTAACAATCCTGTTGACTACAACATCATCCACTTCCTCTCCATCAATAACTTCATCCTCCTTAGGATTGTACTCTGGGTCATCATTGATAACTCCACTACCCTCTTGAACCTCATCACTTCTACCTTCTTGTACACCATTTGTTTTCCTAACCATCGACGTTATTGCACCGATGCCAAGGGACAGGAACATCCGATTGTTCCTCATGATATTTCTAGCCCTAACCTTCTCGTGCTCGGTGAGAGGCTCTTCTTTGCATGATACAGGAAACATAACTATTAGGTGAATGTTTGGAATGCATGGACAGGCAGCCAAACATATTTTATGAAATTTTATTATCATTTAATCCTAGTTATTCAGGTAAGGAAGACTAACAGCACACAGGCACAATTAAGCCAGCTTATTCATATTGCAGCAATACATTTCACTTAGCATATTAAGACACAGATTTTATGAAAGCGGCCACAAGGAGCAAGTTGCATACCAGCAGTTGGCCTCATGCTTGACCTTGTCCTCCTTGCCATGGATGATCTTGAGGTGGTGCTTGCAAAATAGAATAAATAACAATCAGATACAACAGGGATAAAGTAAAATGATGCACTTGTATCAATAAAGGAAAGCATTTGGACCATCATGCACATACATGTAATACATGTGAAACAAACTTGATGGATAAACAATACAGTGATCTAGTGTTATTAATTAAGAAAACATGTAAGTGCACCAAACAAGCATGCATGTACACTAGGAGCAAGTAAGCAAAGTGCATAAGTGCTACTAATACAAGCAAGCAAGCAAAGTGCTACTGATAGAAACAAGCAAGCAAAGTGCTACTGATAGAAACAAGCAAGCAATGAAGGAAAATGAAGAGAAGGAAGCAAGTACTATTGATACAAACCCTAATTAATAAGCAAGCAAGTAGATTCTTCTCCAAGTGCTAGTGATACAAGCAAGTAATGCTGATGGAAACCCTAATTAAGCATGTATGCCAGCAAGCAACATGTATGCTAGCAAGCAAGCAACATGAACTAGTGAATTGGTGTCATGTACACATGCTTAGACACTCTGACAGGAAGCTAGACGAGTATATCATGAGGACCTTCAAAACAACTATATGTTGCCACTGGTAAAGCATGAAACAACTATACTTGCAGCGGTACAAAAGCGGATGAAAAACTATACTCAACTATTGATTATCTGTCTCTACACACCAAAAATGGCTCTGAGACTAGATGACACAAGTTAAGACATTTTGACAATTAGAATCAACCTTGTATATTACAGCAATCAAAATTATCTAGCACCAATCTAGTATATATTAAAACTAGTCATACTGCCTTAACACAGCAGGAATTCCAATACCACAATAAGTACTAAGCATTCCCGTGTTCCTTTGGAAAGAAGAACACAAGCTTCATGCACATATCGTGAAAGAAGAACACTGCTACAAACCCCAGAGTGCTCTTGATAGCAAAGTGCTACAAGCAATCAAGTACATGTTCATACTAACCCAAGTTGCAAGCAAGCAAAGTGCATAATACAAGCAAGCAAGCATGGAAAGTGCTCTTGATAGAAACAAGCATAGTGCTCTTGACAAGAACAAGCAAACAAGGAAGGAAATTGAAGGGCAACAAACAAGAAAGTACTGTTGATACAAACAAGGAAGCAAGTAGCTTCTTTTCGAAGTGTTGTTGGAAACCTAATTCACCATCTATGCTAGCTGAGTAATTGAACCATACACAAGCAAGCATCTTGATACAAGCACCATCAACCGACATCATCCACTTCCCCATCCATCCCCATCTGCAGCCTCGCCGTGAGGGAGGGAGATCCGGCCGAAACCCTGACAGAATCACACCTTGCTTGTCTCCCCCTGCAGCCTCGTTGGCTCCGCCCAGCTCTTCTTCTCCGACCCAGCCCAACCCTCTTCTCCACTCCAAGGCTGCTGTTGATCCCTAAAATCATCCACTTCCCCATCCATCCCCATCCCTAAAATCATGAACCCTAAACCATGAAGCGGACCAAGCGAACCACCAGGAGGTTCATGAACTAGAGGAGATCATGAACTAGAGGACCAAGCGAATCATGAACCACCACGACCCCATGAACCCTAACCCTAACCCCATGAACTAGAGGAGATCATCCCCACGCAACAATAAGCGAACCACCCAAACCCTAGAATATCCTAACCCATGAGGGGATCTACTAGAGGAGATGGATCCACCATAGGGAGGTGGATCCACAAGAGGAGGGAGATGGATCAAGGGAGAAGTACCTAGGGGAGATGATGTTGACGATGCAGCGGTGGTCGTCGTCGATCGCGCCGTCGTCGATGTAGCCGCCGTCGTCGTTGATGTAGTCGATGTGGCCGCCGTCGTTGTCGATGTAGTCCATGACACGGAGGAGGAGGAGGGAGGGAGCGGGCGGCGAGAGCAGGAGGTGTGGGGCGGACTGAGAGGGGCGGCGCTATGGTGGAGAGGAGGGCGGCGCTATGGTGGGGAGGTGGGGAGTGGGAGCGGGGCAGCAAGGAGCAGGGAGGGAGAAGCTAGGGTTCGTCGGGGAGAGGGGAGGGGAATGGGGAAATTTTGGGAGGGGAGGGGAGGGGATCCCGCGTGTTAGTGGGAGAGGGAGTGGTGGGTCCTGCCTGGTAGTGGGAGAGGGAGTGGAGGGAAATTTTGGTGGAGGGAAAATTTTGGTGTGGGAGGGAAATCCTTTTGGGTTTGGGTGTAGAAAAAAATAGGGTTTTTTTGTAAACTTTGTAGAAATCATGGTTAAAATCATACCGAGTAGCTCAAGAAAACGCCGGTATTACAAGTTTAGTATTTTTGCTAGTTGGTAGGCCACATTTGATGATGTGACGCGGAGGTCTCCCATTTTTTTGATTTTTTTTGAATTTTTTACGGCGTTTTCAAAAACCGGCCGATTTCGTCGCGGCGACCGTCCGTGGCTAGGGTTTGAGCCATGCAAATCTGTTGTCGATTCTGTGATGGAATGCCTACCTGTGAAGCTAAAAAGCATTTTTAGTGAAAATAACGGGCAAGCTATGGAGGACCCGCAGTTCAAATTCCAGCCGGTTCCAGCTGAATCGGCCGAAGGTGGTCCGAATTGCCGGGAGTAGCTACGAGGGTCGGAAATGCATGCTTTTTGGCGACTGTCCGTAAAATACGGTCTACTTTGAGATAGACATGGAATGGCGCCGTTTGGGGTGCCCCTCCTTGTAGCCGCTTCACGGAAAACGCATGTCTTTTGCATTCAAAAAATGAAAAACGGTTTTTTTTGTTAAACAAGTTGGAACCTCGCTTTGGCAACATTGTTTGCCATCACAAGACGGAGGCATGCGCCCAATTTGGGCATATTATCAGAAACTATTCAACGAATGCGGCCATATCATTGCTAGTTTGGCTTGAAAGGCATGAATCTTCGTTTGTGGTAGGTCGTTTTTGAGAACACTTTTTCAAGAAAACGCCGGTATTGCAAGTTTAGTATTTCTGCTAGTTGGTAGGCCACATTTGATGATGTGACGCGGAGGTCTCCCATTTTTTTGAATTTTTTTGAATTTTTTACGGTGTTTTCAAAAACCGGCCGATTTCGTCGCGGCGACCGTCCGTGGCTAGGGTTTGAGCCGTGGAAATCTGTTGTCGATTCTGTGATGGAATGCCTACCTGTGAAGCTAAAAAGCATTTTTAGTGAAAATAACGGGCAAGCTATGGAGGACCCGCAGTTCAAATTCCAGCCGGTTCCAGCTGAATCGGCCGAAGGTGGTCCGAATTGCCGGGAGTAGCTACGAGGGTCGGAAATGCATGCTTTTTAGCGACCGTCCGTAAAATAGGGTCTACTTTGAGATAGACATGGAATGGCGCCGTTTGGGGTGCCCCTCCTTGTAGCCGCTTCACGGAAAACGCATGTCTTCTGCATTCAAAAAATGAAAAACGGTTTTTTTGTAAACAAGTTGGAACCTCGCTTTGGCAACATTGTTTGCCATCACAAGACGGAGGCATGCGCCCAATTTGGGCATATTATTAGAAACTATTCAACGGATGCGGCCATATCATTGCTAGTTTGGCTTGAAAGGCATGAATCTTCGTTCGTGGTAGGTCGTTTTTTAGAACACTTTTTCAAGAAAACGCCAGTATTGCAAGTTTAGTATTTTTGCTAGTTGGTAGGCCACATTTGATGATGTGACACGGAGGTCTCCCATTTTTTTTATTTTTTTTGAATTTTTTACGGTGTTTTCAAAAACCGGCCGATTTCGTCGCGGCGACCGTCCGTGGCTAGGGTTTGAGCCGTGCAAATCTGTTGTCGATTCTGTGATAGAATGCCTACCTGTGAAGCTAAAAAGCATTTTTAGTGAAAATAACGGGCAAGCTATGGAGGACCCGCAGTTCAAATTCCAGCCGGTTCCAGCTGAATCGGCCGAAGGTGGTCCGAATTGCCGGGACTAGCTACGAGGGTCGGAAATGCATGCTTTTTGGCGACCGTTTGTAAAATAGGGTCTACTTTGAGATAGACATGGAATGGTGCCGTTTGGGGTGCCCCTCCTTGTAGCCGCTTCACGAAAAGCGCATGTCTTTTGCATTCAAAAAATGAAAAACGGTTTTTTTTGTTAAACAAGTTGGAACCTCGCTTTGGCAACATTGTTTGCCATCACAAGACGGAGGCATGCGCCCAATTTGGGCATATTATCAGAAACTATTCAACGGATGCGGCCATATCATTGCTAGTTTGGCTTGAAAGGCATGAATCTTCGTTCGTGGTAGGTCGTTTTTTAGAACACTTTTTCAAGAAAACGCCGGTATTGCAATTTTAGTATTTTTGCTAGTTGGTAGGCCACATTTGATGATGTGACGCGGAGGTCTCCCATTTTTTTGATTTTTTTTGAATTTTTTACGGTGTTTTCAAAAACCGGCCGATTTCGTCGCGGCGACCGTCCGTGGCTACGGTTTGAGCCGTGCAAATCTGTTGTCGATTCTATGATGGAATGCCTACCTGTGAAGCTAAAAAGCATTTTTAGTGAAAATAACGGGCAAGCTATGGAGGACCCGCAGTTCAAATTCCAGTCGGTTCCAGTTGAATCGGCCGAAGGTGGTCCGAATTGCCGGGAGTAGCTACGAGGGTCGGAAATGCATGCTTTTGGCGACCGTCCGTAAAATAGGGTCTACTTTGAGATAGACATGGAATGGCGCCGTTTGGGGTGCCCCTCCTTGTAGCCGCTTCACGAAAAACGCATGTCTTTTGCATTCAAAAAATGAAAAACGTGGATAGGAGGAGTGGAGAGGGGGAGTGGGGAAAAGAGTGGTTAGGAGGAGGAGCGGGCCCAATTGTCAGCGAGTTGTTTGATACATTGAAAAGGCTGGGCATAGAGTACAAAACCAGCAACCTCTTCCTAGCCCAGTGGTAGAAACATAGTGAAACAAGCGTATGGTCGTGGGTTCGAGTCCCCGCTGGCGCATATCTTTTTGCTCACAATGAAATGGGTTAAAATAGCGCAAAATTCAGTTAAAATTCAGTTAAAATAGCGCAAAATTCAGTTAAAATTCAGTTGAAGCAAACTGGTCCACTTGTCAGCGAGTGGGTCGAGTGGCCCACTTGTCAGCGAGTGGGTCGAGTGGCCCACTTGTCAGCGAGGTATGTGTTAAATACTTGCCTGGTTTAACAATTTGAAAAGAGATGGCATAGAGTAGATGATCAGTAGCCTCTTCCTAGCCCAAAGGGTACAAACACGGTGAAACGAGCGCGCACGGTCGTGGGTTCGAGTCCCTTCACAAGACATATGTTTTGCAAAATTCAGTTGTTCGACCAAAACATCTTGATTCAAAAAACATGAATTAAACATCTTGAGTTCAAACTTGAACTAAACATCTTCAGTTCAAAACTACTAAATGATCACAAAAACAACCAAAAACTACATCTGCTACAACATGTGCTAAACAAAACTTGAACTAAACATATTATGTCTGATCATTTTGCAATGTTTTGCATCACAACCAAAAACAGCATACGCTTTCTGAGATCACATCTTGATTCACCAAAACAGCATCACATCACAACCAAAAACTACATCGGGATCATCTGCTACAACCATAAGTCTCATTGATATCCAAAATGCACAACCATCGGGATCACATCAAAATGTGTTTTGCATCTAAAATGTGTTTTGCATCCAAAATGCTTACAAAATACTACAACCATCAGGATCACATCAAATGCTTACACAAGGAAATCAAATGTTTTGCATTTTGCATCAACATTTTGTCATAGGATCACACCACTACAACCATCAGGATCTTCAAGCATTTTGCTACCTGGAGATAATTGTAGTACATCAGGATCACCATGCATATGCACAAGAAGGAAAACTACAGAGAGTTAAAAGGATCACCAAGGAGACCAAATTTACCTTCATGTCCATTCGCTACTCATCGTCGTCGATACGAAAACAAGGAACTCTATGCCCACTCCTGTTTTCCTCATCATCACTACAATATTGCAGCATAGTATGATCAGTCCGGTTTTCCTCATCCTCGCTTTCATGTCCATCCTGTACCACCTTTCTTCTTTTCTTGACTGTTGCAGCACCAACGATCACACGTTCCCGGTCCCTTCGCACTCTGCTTTGCACCGGAACTTCCATAGAGTCATCATCAGCTTGCAACGGAACTTCCGTAGAGTCATCATCTTGGTATGTTAGTCCACCATCACCGGGGCCCTTTTCCACTTCAGTTTCAGTCACACTCCACAAGTGTGTTGAAAGTTTTGCACAACTCGCCATTTTCCGTGCAAAAGAGTGTCTGGCAGATAAAACACCATTGTTGCTTGTGTTGTTAGAATAAAGGGATCACTCTTATACCAGCACCTTGCAGTGTTGATGCTTTTGAAGTGGCCATCATATTTGACAAAAGAGTCTCTCTTCTTCTTGCTACCAAGCTCAAACCAGATCCACAATGAGATAAGACAACCGAGTGATGGATGCCTCCACTAGAGTTGTAATTGCAACTCTCGATGCTTCTCAACCGACCATAGAAGTCAATGATCTCACCATCATGTGACCCCTCAGTGACGATTCCACTATTCTGTGTCTTCCTTTTTCCTCGTGGTCAACGGTGTGGTACCGGACACCGTCAGCAATGCATGCTGAATACACTCTCACTCGCTTATCCGGTAAGCATGCCAAAGCAAATAGATCATCACTGACCTTCTTCTCCTCATGCAACTTTCCAATCTGCACAAATAAACCATTTAGCAAACAATGGTATTTAACAATGGGTGAATAACACATAAAACATAAAACACGTGGCTAAAGATCTCACATGATTCTTAAACCAATTAGCAAACACCTTGGCAACCCTTTTATCAACATTGATATTGCTTTCTTCCTGATTTAACTCTTCCTTGCATTTCCTACAATGCCAACAAAACATGTGAATTAAAACATTAGGTGGTGCCAACTAAACAATATATATATATATATATATATATATATATATATATATATATATATATATATATATATATATATATATATATATATATATATATATATATATATATATAATGAGTGCACAAGATATAACGTACTCGATATATGGTAGAACCTCGGCGCAATTTCTGAGCACAAACCAAACCATCTTGTCATACTCATCACTAGCCTCCAAGTATTGTGAGGCTCCAAGAAAGTTCACACCATGGTTGAAAACAGAGACATCACCACTTTGCGAATCAGACCGCTCTATATTTCTGCCCGGCCGGTTCCATCTTGTTTCCACATCACCAAAGTATCTAGAGCAAAAAGTCAAGCACTCGTCAACGACATATGCTTCAGCAATAGAACCTTCAGGTCTTGCTGTGTTTCGCACATAACGCTTACAAGTAAGCAGCCTTCTTTCGATTGGGTACATCCAACCGTATTGCACAGGGCCTCTAAGCATTGCCTCTTTGGGTAAGTGCACCGCCAAATGGACCATCACGGTGAAGAAAGCTGGAGGGAAAATCTTCTCGAGCTTGCAAATAATAATTGGGATTTCTTTTTCAAGTCTTTCCAAGACAGTTAACTTGAGGGTTTTGCAGCATAGTTCTCTAAAGAAATTTCCCAGCTCAGCAACCGCTTCATATATATCCTTGTGCATGATTCCTCGGAGGCCCGCCGGTAAAATCCTTTGGAGGAGGATGTGACAATCATGGGTTTTCAGATCTTGAAAGCTTGAATCCATCAGAAGTAACACACTTTGCTAGGTTAGCAGCATAACCATCTGGAAATTTCACCGCTCTTAGGAATTCACAGAATGCAAGCTTTTGTTCTTTATTCATTGTATACCATGCTCGTGGAATTTCAAATGAATCTTCATCTTCATTGTGCTGTAGATGCAAATCTTCTCTTATGCCCATGTCCTCCAAATCAAGCCTAGAACTAACCGTGTCCTTTGTCTTCCCTTCAATGTTCAAAAACGTCCCTAGCATATTCTCGCATATGTTTTTCTCAATGTGCATTACATCGAGATTATGCCTTAATTTCAGATCAGCCCAGTATGGCAGGTCCCACAAACAAGACCTCCGGTCCCAACATTGACCTTCCTCACGCTTTCTTTTCTTCCCCAGCTTTCCTGGTCTCACATCTTTCACCTTTTCAAGTTGCTGCTCTAGCTCTTCTTTAGTGAATTCAGCTGGCTTGTCACGGGTTTCATTCTCACCATTAAAATCTTTGCTTCTTCGCCAATGATGGTTTCGGGAAGAAAGCGGCGGTGCCAATATAGCATATCTTGCTCCTTATTCTCTTTGAGCAAGGGTCTTTGTCACAATGGACACAAGCCTGATAACCCGCTGTGATCCTCCCAAACAGAGTGTGCAGAGCCGGGAAATCATGGATGGACCATATGATCGCAGCACGTAGATTGAACTTTTCTTCCGGACTCAAGGCATCGTATGTAGGTACACCAGTCCAGAGCTGGAGCAGTTCTTCTCGAGGGTTCCATAAAGACATCAAAATCCTTTCTGGAGAATCTGGACCGGGATAAGCAATGACATCATGAAGTTGGACTGATCCATGCATGCCCATGGTGGCAGGTTATGCGGCACCACAAAAATCGCCACATGCTATAAGGCGTGCTCATGTTCCCAAGCGGATTAAACCCATCTGTGGCAATGCCAAGTTTTATGTTCCTTGGATCTGCAGCAAAATCAAAATGTATACGGTCAAACTCTTTCCATGCCTCTCCATCCGCTGGATGGCTCAGCTCATTGTCCACAGTTGCCGCTTCACTTGTGCCACTTTGTACCTCACGCGATGATTTCTTGAGATGAACATCCGCTGCAGCCTTGGTATCAAGGAAAGTGCCTCGATACCTTCTCCGGTATTGACTTCTTCCCATTAGCATCTTTCCACCTAGATGCATTGCATTTTGGATAGTTGTCATGCTTTGCTAAATCCTTCCAAACAAGACACGCTTATTTGGGCACACATGTATTGACACATAACCTAACCCCACCTGCGGATTATGCTCAATGCTTCATCATAAGATCAGGGAACACAAGCTGCTGTGGAATTGCAAGCTCAAAAGACGGAGTATTGCGTTGAATGCGGCATTGCTAATCCGGTAGAAAGACTTTATGTGGAGTAACTTCACGGTGAAGGTAAATCTTGAAATTTTACCCCCTTCATGAGCTACGCGCTTCGCCTCCTCTAACACCTCAGCAAACAACGATTTACGTCCATCAAGACGATCTTGACATCGTACAAATCCTTCAATAGGTCAGAATCCTATCATCTTCATGCCCATCCTCTTCCTCCAAAACAGCATTATCTCGCAAAACCTTTTCCATGAAATCAATGCCAAGATCACCACCACCCATCATATGAGGGCCTCAGATCGACTTCAAAATGTTGAGGTTGTCTGCATCTAAAGGTTCTCCATGATATATCCATCTATCATATGTGTTGGACATCCCATTAAGAAGCAGATGATCTTCCACTCTTCCTTGAGCCATTCTTGGACGGTTGAGGCATTTACAACATGGGCAAAGAATGTGAGCATCGTTGGCAAAATTTGCCCGAACAAATGCCATGAAATCATCAACTCCTTTCATATGTTCTTTCGAAAACTTTCTAACTCCTTGTCTAATCCAGCTTCTATCCATCTGCCAAAGACAACAAATTGTTGCAACTTAGCAAATCAATCTAAGTGCATCAACATTAATTAATGAAAATGGATGGAAGTAATGGAAGCTAAAATTCAGAAAATAAGGTAGGCACCCAAGTTTATATGCTAACTGCCTAAGCACAACATTCAGCTATTTCCAATTCCTCACTACTTTAGTCCAGTTCACATGGTTTACAGATTTCACATGGGAGCAATAAAAAGTAGTTCAAATGGAAATACAGATTTCACATGGGAGAAAAGAAAAGCTAACTAAAACATGATGGTTCACAAAAAACAGAGGTGGTTAAACAACCAACAATAACAATATATGCTGCCACTAAGAACTATTTTGGTTAAACCACCAACAATAACACCACTTTGTCAATTTACATGAATGCCATTTCCAAGATTGCATCAAATCTACATCAATGAGAGTTTTCCTAGTTTACATCTAATCTACATCAATATTCAGGTCCTTTCACGGATTTGAGGCTGAAATTTAAGAGGTGTAACATCAAATCTACATCAACCCGGTGATCTGTTTGTGGAAAGACCAACTCGAGCTCTGTTCTATTGATTGCTGATAACATAATTTACCAGTAACAATTGACTGAATTCCAAAAGAATTCTTAACAATTTCATCAACAACAATTCTCCTAATAATTTCATCAACAGTAATTCTCTTCACAATTTCTACCAAATTCATCAATGACATTTCCAAGAGATTTTTCCAAGCTTACAACAAACCTACATCAAATCACTCTGAAGATTCTCCTAACAAATCTACATCAAATCATTGACATCAACAGAGAGGAGAGGGGGAAGAGGAGGGGGAAGGAGAGGGGTGCATACGTGGGCGAGGTCTGCTTGCGGCGGTGGCGACTCCCCCATGCTCGCCGGCGGCGAGTCCCCCATGCGTGGGCGACGCGAGCGGCGAGGTCGCCGTTCCTGTCGTGGGCCCCGCCCCCGCCCCCGCCTCCGCCCCTGCTGGTTGCTTCCGCCGCGAGGCCGTGGGCGAGGTCACCTGCAGCGAGGTCGTGGGCAAGGCGAGCGGCCCCTTGGTTGTTGCTTGCCCCGCCGGCCGCCGCCGGCCGCCGCCGCCCACCGGCCCCGCCCTCGTCCGAGCGACGCTTGCTGGTTGCTTCCGCCGCCGCCCGCCGCCACCTGGTCGGAAGACCTAGAAAAACGCTAAGTGTTGCTCTGTTCGATGCCACCCGCCACCACCTGGTCGGAAGGTCCCACTTGTCAATGATACGAGAGAGCCGTAGTTCTATATAATGTATAGATAAACTCCCAGATGTGAGCAACTGTCCCTCTCTAGCCCAGCGGTAGCATGCGAGCCAACCAAGCGCGAGGTCGTGGGTTCGAGTCCCGCCTCATGCATCTTTTTGGGCGAATTAAGCGCCGCCCCATCATCAAATGGGTCCCTTTGTCGGTGTGTCCCCGTCATCATTGAATATTAAAACTCAAGCAAAAATGACACCTAGACAAAGACACATAAGCGAGGTTCTGAGGTGGCTGCCTAATCATCCTAATTCATTCAAATTCAAGTGTAGTGACCATTTTATATTGGTCGTTATCAGCTACGCATGAGGCAGTGGACAGTGCTACTAGCTTTATGACCATTTCCTCTAATGAAATTATGACCTTTCTGACCAAAATGGTCGTTATGGTTTAGGGTTTAGAGCCCCCCATACAGCTTTTGACCAATTGGTCTGAAATGGTCATAAATTTATGACCAATTCTTCAAGGGTCACTGACAGAAGGTCATAAGTTGACATATTTCTTGTAGTGAGAGGTTGCACACTTTACCCACAAGATCCGGGGAGCTTTCGTGTCATCCACGACCCGCGATACCTCAAGTACCCGGGGTAAGCACCCGATCACTATCTTTCCCTAGACGACACTAACAAGGAGTCCACTCGTTGTTCCGTATCCTCACGATGTACATCATACGAGACTCACTCAAGATCGTAACATCCGAGAGGGGACACAACGGTGTATTCGGTGCCCTGTGAAAACAGTCATGGCCGCCCTACCTGGCACGACCCCGTCCCGAGAGAGAGCACAAACTCTCCCCCGTCACTAGTAGTGCGGGCTCCAAGCTAGTATCTGCCTAGGTAATCAATAATGCCCTTTCCCATATAAGGGTAGAGTGGTTGCGCATGTAAGGTTGGAATAACGGTCGCAACTTAAACCAATCCGTTTTGAAAACAACACACACACTTGCCTCGGTACACCACTTGGTCATCAAGTGGCTACCCAACTCATCATCTCCTTCGGGCATAAGTGGCACCCGACAGGGTTTTTGAAAAGTCTTTTGAAAATGCCTTGTCTCCATTACCATGCATATCCCCGTCCCTTTTTGCATAGCACTACTTAGCATCCTATCTACCCCCACCGACATAACCCTCATAAGAAGGTAGGGTCATGCACAATGCAAGTATCAACGAGGAAGTAACGGTGGCAAACCACCCCATGTGGTCAACACAGTATCATGTCTCCGATGCAAGCAATAAGAGTGCTATATGACATGCATAAAAAGGTTTCATAGACATGGTCAAAGGGCTAATTGCCTGGCTCAACAAAGTCTTATGGGTCTTCAAAGTCTTCTGGTCCAACTCCTTCGTCAGCAACGCAATCTATCGTCGCAAAATAATAACGAGAAAAATAAGGCAATAATAAAACAGAAAAACCAAAGTGCTCAGAAAAATGTCAACTCATTTTTGTTAAATACTAGGGTGAAAACTAAGAAGAGGAAAATTCCTAGTTTTGGATTTGGAGTAGCAGATTAGGACAAATGGATTTTCAGAGGTGTTTAAATATATTCAAATTTGAATTTGAATATGATTAGTACATAAAAGTTGGTTGGTCATGAATGAAAGTTATACCATTAAATAGGTGGGATTTTTACAAGAATTTAGGAACTGGAATGATTGCATTTGGATTAATATTTAATCCTGTGGAATTTTTGGAAAAGAGACAGAAAAATAAAAGGAAAAAGGGCTCTGTGCTGCTGGGGCGTAACAGCCAGAGCTCAAGAGAGCCCAGCCAGAGAAGCGCCCAACAGACCGGCAGCACGCTGCTGCCAGTTTAAACCCGACGGCGGGGCCCAGCGTCCACGAGACAGGGGGGCGATGGAGGGGAGAGGTGACAGCGGGGCCGCTGTCATCCCTAACCCTGCGACAGAGGGTCGGCGAGCTCACCGGCGACGATGCGGGGAATGGCGAGGTCGGGCGAGGGCACGGCTGGACTCAGCGTCCTGTCGCCGTTCGGGTGGAGGTGGTGGACGTCACCGGAGTTGCCTGGTTCGCCGGTGACGAGGAGGCACGGCGGAGGAGCGTCGGGTGGTGGTCGTTCCGGTCGACTCCGGCTGCAAACGAGGCGGGGGAGATAGGGGAAATGATCAGTAAGCCGCGGCGGTTCCAGATCGAGGAAGGGGAGCGGCGGAGAGGGCCTGTGCCCTGAGATCGACGGCGACCCGAGGTGGCGGAGCTCCAACTCGATCTCGAGCTCGGGCTCGTCTGGAGAGGGGTGAGTGGTGTAGGGGGTGATTAGGGGAGTGAGAGAGCGAGTGGTGAGGAGAGTAGGGCTCGGGGAGGCCCTTAAATAGGTGAACGGCGGTCCACCGAGGACCCGTGCACCGGCGAGCCTGCTGCGGTTGCTACGGGTCACGGGGGCTCAAATGAGCGTGTCCGGGGCATTTGTGGAGGTGGTCTACGACCAGGGGAAGGAAGAGAGGGAGCAGGAGGGGCCAGAGGCGCCACAGGTGTGAGTCTCGGCCACCGGTGCGCCGGGCGGCGGAGCGGCAAGGTCTGGCTAGCTGGGGCGAGAGGAGGGAGAAGGAGGAGGGAGACCATGCTGTGGCGTGTTGCGGACGTCGAGGAGCATCGTCGGGCGCGCTGGGGAGGCCCGAGGTGGCCGGAGGCGGTTGGAAGAGGCGGCTACGGTCAAGGGAGCAAGATCAGAAGGCTCAGAGCGCCTAATGGCATGCATGGCCATTTTCTATGCAGGTGGTCACAGCCAAAGGTGTCTGGTAGCTCTAGGGGGAAGTAAAGAATGGGGAAGGGGCATTGGATGCCCTGGGTGGCCACTGGAGTGAGGAGGGAGGTGAGAAAGGAGAGAGAAGTTGCTGTCCAGGGAGGTAAATGGGAGTGTTTCACCCCTTAATCATTGAGCAATGGCCAGGTGGAGTTACTGGAGGTAGGAGAGGACTAGGAGGAGCTGTGGTAAATAGTTGAGTTCAAGGAGAATAGTGTTAGTGGTCAAAATGGTGATTTTTGGAAAGTGGCAGAAGGTGTTTGTTGATGGTTTGGACAGGTAAATGAATTCCATTTGGCATGAGACCCCACACGGTGAAATGACACATATAACTAGGGCCTTCCACCAAGTTGGAGCTTATTTGGGCAAAGTTGCCAATGCAACTTTTGTAAACCCTAGAAAATAGCAGAAATGGACATGTGTAGATCTAGTTGATCAAATCACTTCTCCTTGATGCACCACTTGGTGTGGTGGCCTCATTTGGTCATGTGAACATGCTCACCAAAGTTGGGGTCAAGGAGAGAAAGTTGGTAGTACAAAGTTGTTCAAATTTGATTCTGGTCAGAGAGGGTTTTGGGGCATTTTGGTGGACCAAAATGACTTTAGTTGACTAATTTTTGAAAATACTTTTTGGCCAAATTATTTTTGTAAGAAAATACTATATTGCACTATACACATGGCATGATCATTGGGAAGAAGTTTGGGGCAAGGAGATGAAGTACAGAAGGTGGGGTAGTTGACTTTAAAGAGCACTTTAAAATCTCAGAGAGAAAACTAACTCCAAAATAAAAGCCAAATAGTGCAAAAAAAATTGTTGGTCCAAATTTTATATGTTTTATTAATGCAAATGAAATGTTACAAAATGCAGGGTGTGACACCCCTGAAGGGCGCTTTGGGTTTCCCTCGGGCATCGCTCGTTGCCTGACGCGCGTTGGTGAGTTCGGACTCTTTCTCTGTTAAACTCTGCTCCAAGGTCTTGCATTTCCTCACGGCCTCTTGCAACTCCTGCTCAACTTTAATAACCTTGGCCTCATGCTTCTCACGAAGAGCCTGCTCAGTGGCTGCCTTTTTCTCGGCCTCGGCCACAACCTTCTTAAGGGTTTTGACTTCGGTCACAATCCCTAGTGCAAGTCATGAAGCTCAGTTCATACTGAAAATTCATTCGCAGTAAACGCGAACAAGACTTGTGCATACCTTGTCTATCTCTCAACTGCATTTTCAATTGGCCAAGTTCTTCTATGGCCTGCTCCAGACTTTGATTCAGTCCGGAGATCTCCACAGTACGAGAGGCAGCAGCCGCTACAGACGCCTGCTTGTAACAGAAGAGAAATCAATATCGTTCAATGAATCTTCCTGCGATCATCAATTGGATCCCCTGTCCGGTTCTTTCTTTCACCGAACAGTGTATTAGGGGCTACTATCTATACTATGCACTCTTCGACAACTCATAAAACATACCTCAAAGCCTCTTATAAGGCTGATACAGGCTTCGTTCAGTCCACTCTCAGTTGACTTAATCTTCTCAATCACCGCACCCATAAGGGCACGGTGTTCATCTACGATGGAGGCATCTTTCAATGCCACCAACAAAGCATCCGACACTTCTGGATGGACAGAGGTCGCCGATGGAACAGGCACGCCCCCTCCAGCCGAAGGAGGCTGCCTGCTTGATTCTGGAGCCGTATAAGTCTCTGGAATCGCATCTGGCTGGGATCCGAACTCAGGATCGCCCCGGCCGTCAGCCCCCATGGGAATCTTTTCCCCCATGTGTCCGGCCCCTAAGGTTTGACCTCCAGGCGCCGCCTTCACGGTTTTGTCCTTTCCTTCTTGGCCGGGGTCCTTCTGGGACGAAGCCTCGGTGTTATGTACCTGTTTGGAGGAAGGGGCCTTTGGGGGCGTCCCGCTCTCCATAGCATTTGAGCTCAGTAAGTCCTCTGATGAGGATTGTTTGGTACGGGACCTCGCCAGACTACAAAAAATAAGGCTTAGGTTAAAATACAAAGCCACGATGAGTCTGGACGCCTAAAACATACTCGGATTTTATATACTTACGAGTTCACCAGGGGCTGGGCCCTGGGATCCCATGCCGGGCCGCTGTTGGTGGCGGCAATGGACCCCTCCGAAAGAGGAGCCTTTCCCCCTTTGGGCAGCTCGGCCTCCAAGTGTGCGGAAGCTGTTCTCTTCTTTCTTCCCCCCGCAGGGGATTCATCTTCCTCCTCCTCCTCCTCCTCTTCGAAGGCGGAATGGGCATTGGAGCCTTCGTATATTGTGTCCAAAGTGCCGCGGCGACGAAGGCCGCCCCGTGTCTTTTTGACCTCCTTCTCGGCTGTCTTTTTTGGCACCTTGTAAGGCGCCGGGACCAGCATCTTCGTCAGAAGGGGGATGTCCGGTTCTTCGGGCAGCAGGGCCAGACAATGGATCCGCTCCGCCTTCTTCGTCCAACCCTGGGAGAGTTGTATAAAACGCGTTAAGCACTTCCCTTGGGTTACGCGGATAAAAAGTTTTGATGACTTACCGAACTTGCAGGGCGGGACAGTTGGTACCCGCGGTCCTCGGTGTAGTCCGGCCATGATTTGCTGGACTTGAAAAGCACCTTCCAAATGTCCTTGTGCGAGGAGCCGAAAATCTCCCGCAAGGTCTGGTGCCTGGCCGGATCAAATTCCCATAAATTGCAGGTCCGGTGCTGACAAGGCAAGATCCGGCGAACTAACATCACCTGGACCACATTGACAAGTTCAATGTTCTTGTCTCCCATATCTTCAACGCGCGTCTGGAGCACCAACAATTCGTCGGACGAGGACCAGTCCAGGCCTTTCTTAACCCAGGATGTAAGCCGCAGGGGGGGCACCGGATCGAAACTCGAGAGAGGCGGCCCATTCCTTGCCGCGCGGCTCAGTGATATAAAACCACTGCTGTTGCCACTCCTTGACAGAATCATTAAAATATCCCGTTGGCCATATAACATTGGGAATCAAGCTCACCATAGCGCCCCCGCACTCGGCGTGCTCGCCACCCACCACCTTGGGCTTCACATTAAAAATCTTCAGCCATAAACTGAAGTGCGGCAAAATGCGGAGAAAAGCCTCGCACACGACAATGAATGTTGAAATGTTGAGGAAGGAATTAGGGGACAAATCGTGAAGATCAATCCCATAATAATACGTGATGCCACGAACGAACGGGTGGAGGGGAAACCCTAGCTCGCGGACAAAATGAGGGAGGAATAAAACCCTCTCGTGGGGTTCCAGAGTGGGGACGATCTGTCCCTCGTCGGGAGACGGTGGCTGATTTTCTTGGCCAGGTACCCGGCCTCCCGAAGCTTTTTAATATCCTTCTCTCGGACGGTAGATGCCATCCATTTGCCTCCTGCTCCGGATCCGGACATCTTCGGAAGACCTTTTGTGGGCACAGAAGATGAACGCTTGGGCGCTGGAGCTTGAGCAGAAGGGAATGAATCGGGAGGAAGGCGTGGGTGAAAAGAGTGAATCCTTCTCCCTTTATAAGGGCGGAAGATGCGATGCGTGTCACGCCCAAGATGCGACCCTATCCTAAAGGAACTCGAAGGTCCCACCAAGGATAGAAGCGCATCTTGAAGACGCTTTTGCAAGGTGGATATCGTTACATCAACATTACATAATAGTGGGGATACATCCAATACATATAACGTCACATGCATACAACAATACAACATACATAAGATCAACATCCGACTACAGATGAAACATAAACATAAACTCAAACAATATCCACCCTGCTAGCCTAGGCTGCCGACCTGGAACCTATCCCCTAATCAAAGAAGAAGCAGAAGGAGAACTCCAAAACAAGCAAATATCGCTCTCGCATCATGATCATCTCATAACCTGTACCTGTAACTGTTGTTGTAGTAATCTGTGAGCCACGAGGACTCAGCAATCCCATTACCATGGGTATCAAGACTATCAAAGCTTAATGGGAAAGGAAGGGCTAAAGTGGTGAGGTTGCAGCAGCGACTAAGCAATGTATGGTGGCTAACTTACGCAAATAAGAGCGAGAAGAGAAGCAAAGCAAGCGGTCGTCAACTAGTAATGATCAAGAAGTGATCCTGAACTCCTACTTACGTCAGACATAACCCAGAAAACGTGTTCTCCTCTCGATCAACCCCGAAAAGAGACAATCACGGTTACGCACACGGTTGGTGTATTTTAGAAGAGTTTACTTCAAGTTTACGCACACGGTTGGTGTATTTTAGAAGAGTTTCCCATCTGCCACATAACCGCGGGCACGGCTTTCGAAAGTTCAAACCCTGCAGGGGTGTCCCAACTTAGCCCATGATAAGCTCTCGCGATCAACGAAGGATATTCCTTCTCCCGGGAAGACCCGATCAGTCTCGGAATCCCGTTTACAAGACATTTCGACAATGGTAAAACAAGACCAGCAAAGCCGCCCGAATGTGCCGACAAATCCCGATAGGAGCTGCACATATCTTGTTCTCGGGGCACACCGGATGAGCAAGACGACGGGTTGGCATAGACCCTGGTTGCCCAGGGGGCGCCGGACATCGCTCGGTTTGGACCAGCACTTAGAGGAGCACTGGCCCGGGGGGGCTAAAATAAAGATGACCCTCGGGCTCCGGAAACCCAAGGGAAAAAAAGGGCATAGGAGAGGCAAATGGTAAAACCAATTTTGGGCCTTGCTGGAAGAGTTTTATTCAAAGCGAACTGTCAAGGGGGTCCCATAAATCACCCAACCGTGTTAGGGATGCAAAATTCAGGAACATAATACCGATATGACAGAAACTAGGGCGGCAAGAGTGGAACAAAACACCAGGCATAAGGCCGAGCCTTCCACCCTTTACCAAGTATATAGATGCATTAATAATATAAGAGATATTGTGATATCCGAACATAAACATAATCCAACATGGAGCAATCTTCATCTTCACCTGCAACTAGCAATGCTATAAGAGGGACTGAGCAAAAGCGGTAACATAGCCAAACAACGGTTTGCTAGGAAGGGTGACAACGGTTAGGGGCTATAATGCAATTTGGGAGGCTTGATAAGCAAGTGGTAGGTAACGCGGCATAGCGAAAGAACGGAGCAACTAGCATAGCAATGATAGTAATGAGATCCATGGTGATGGTCATCTTGCCTGAAATCCCGCTAGGAAGAAGAACGAATCCATGAAGAAGAACGAACGGGAGTAGTCGAAGGAATCCTCACAATCGCAACATTACCGGAACTAAGAAGCAACACCGGAAAGAAACAAACAACATGGTAAATGCACAAGCATAAACATGGCATGATGCACAATCAAGTATGATGCATGTCCAGTTTAATGAGGCATGGTATGGCAAACTGCAACAAACAATACTACAAGTTAAGTGGAATTCAATATGCAACGAGTTGCATATTGACAAAACACCACATTGACATATTTAGATTAATCTCGTTTAAGCTACCAAACAATATTAAATGTTGTTAAACATGGCAAGAGGTGAAGCATAATTAAACTACCTATCTAGGCAAGTTTAAATGAGGACGGAACAACAAACAACAATTCCGGAAAATCCTCATGTGCATATTTTAGATTTGGTACCGTTCTGCCCTAAACCATATTTTATTGTTGTTAAGCAGTAAAACAAAGTGCACCAAGTTAATCTATGCATTTTCCACCCATTTTTCATATAAAGTTTAATAAAATTGGAGCTACGGTTAATTAGTTATGAAATAAATCATTTTAACATGGCATTTGAGCAAGTTTAATCAAACAACATATTTAAACATATTTAACATGGATGAAAGTGGCAAATTATTAATCTACACAAAATTCTAAGCATTTTACATATATAAAGTTTTTACATGTGATGCATAGATCATGAGTTATTATATGCATGAAGTGCAAGGGGGTTTCTGCAAATCTGTTAAATCACTAGATAAATGTTAAATTTGCAGAAGGAAGAAAACAGGAGCTGGGCCGAATCTGACTGGCCCGAAAGTGGACAGGGGGGCGCTGGATCTGATGCTCACCATGGGCCTTGGTCCGGTCGGTGGAGGAGGGAGGCCTGCAGGGGCGCGTTGGGCCTTGGGGAGGCGCTGGGCAGCTGGGCTGCGAGCGAAGCAGAGGAGGCCTCGCGCGGTGAGTGGCGCTCATCCAGGCTGGCGCTGGACTGGTCAACGCCGGGTGGGGTGCTCATTCCCGAGCTGCTGCTCGATGCAGAGGGCGCAGACAGAACCGGCGATGCAGGGAACGGAGGAGGAGCGGATACGGGCGCTGGATGGCGTCCCATGTGAGATCCGAGGCGAGGCAGGGGATCGGCGGCCGTGGCGCGGCTTGGGTCTTGGCGGAGGAAGGAGGTCCGGCGAGGCAGGGCAGCAAGGCGCGGTCCTCTGCTCGACAGGGAGCAGAAGCAGAGGGACTTGGCGGGGCGGCGGTGAGGCGCAGGGCTTGATGCATGACGGTGGCGCGGGGACTAGCTTGGTGGCCGGAGACGCGGATCCGGGCCAGTTCGGGTCGGGGAGGCGAGGTAGCAGGCCGGCATGGAAGAAACTCAGGCGGCCATGGCGTTTTCCTGTGTAGAGAGAGAGACGAGAGGGAGTTGAGAACGGACGCAGAGAAGAAAACGAAGGAAGGAGGAGAAGGGGCGACACTCATCTGGTTAGTGGCTTCGATTGCCGGCGGGAGAAGTGGCTTGGGGTCGAGGACGAGCTCCTCGCTCGAGGCAGGGAAGGATGGGGGTGCCTGGCGCTGCGGGATCGGGGCTCCCCTGCTCGAGCTCCTCGAGCGCGTGCTCGCGCACGAGAGCAAGAGAAGGCTGGGCGTCGGGAACAGAGGAGGTGGTGGCTGCGGTTGGTCGGCGGCGCAAAACCAGGGAGGTGGTCGGAGGCGGGAGAGGATCTGGATCGGGTGTGCTCTGGTTGGTCTGATGCTGAAAACGAGGGAGGGAGAGAGGCTGGCTGGTTGGGGATGGATCCCGAGGGGATTTGGTGGAGTGGCGGCGGCGGCGGAAGACTTGATGGATGGATGGGACTAGGGTTTGGCAGTTTATATAGGGAAAAGAGAGGGGGTTTGGATCATCCGATCGAAATCGGATGGTCTAGATAAAATAGGCTAGGGAGTCTAAATAAGAAAACCGAGATATTTTATAGATGTTTGGGGATGAACCGAATGCAACGGTGATGACTGAGCGGGTCGGGTTCGGGGCAAGTTTCGGACGCATGCGAGGGGTCTGAGAGAGGTCGACAAAGACAAGGGGGGTTTTGTTGGTCTCGGAGAAAGAGAGAAGAGAGGGGTCCAATTGGTCTGAGAGAAGGTCAACACGGACAAGCGGTCTGACAAAATGACAACGGAGGCAAAGAGAGAAAAGGGCAACTGCGAACGGCTACGAGGTTTTATGAAAACATGCGGATGCAATGCGGATGATGGGATGATGAAATGCATGACATGAACAAAATGCAAAACAAAAGACAAAAACCCAACCACGGAGGAAAAACATAGCACATAGCCGGAAATGGCAAGAGTTGGAGTTACAATTATGGAAAGCTACATCCGGGGTGTTACAAAACTCCACCACTACAAGAGGATCTCGTCCCGGGATCTAAGGATTGCACCGGAGAGAAAACGGAAGAGGAGGAGAGGAGGTAAAACTAAGTTGCTTCTTCGACCAATGAGTGAAACCAAAGAACCTTGAGAGGTTGAAAAGTTGAAAGAAAGAGCGTAACAGAGTTGAACACAATTGAGAGCACTGCGGTAGAAAAGAGAAGAAAACTTGATGAGATGAAAAGATATTGAAGAGATGATACAACACTCCGGTTAAATGGATAAGTAAGAAAATAACATGATCTTGACAAAACGAGGTGATGGGTGAAGAGAGCAACATCACAATGCCTCCGGAAGAAATAATAGAAGATAGATCATTGGAATAATAGAATGGAGAAGAAAATGCCAACTTCTGCCACAAATGAGGTTGGAAAGTACCCTTCCAAGAAGGTTATAAAGGAGTTGTTGGAAAACCAACAACGAAAAGAATAAGCTTGTAGTGGGCTTATCGAAACATCTCAACACTTGAGGTGAAATTTTGCCACTAACAAAAAACAATTGATTGGATTGATATCAACAAGGAGACGAGAAACTTATTTCACCGGGAGGACAAATGAAGAACTTGGGTCATTTATAAGCACCATAAATAGCAACAATCCTTAGGGAAATCTTTAGGTGAAATATAACCCAAGATAACTCCAATGAAGAGATTGATGGATTTAAATACCTCATTCTTGACAACATGTGAATCATGAAGCACGAGGAGAAATTGCCAAGGATGACATAACACCATCTCAAAAGATAAGGTAGAAAGAATTGCACTTCGAAATGCAAGATGAAGAATGCTTGAACTCCTCAAAACAAAACATGTGTTGAGCACCATGTTTATTTTGAAGTATGGCTTGACGGATCATAACTTCGAGAGAAATCTTGAAGAATGAAAAGAATCCTTGACGAACCACCATGTAGAGCCTCCATGAAGAACTCCGGTAATAAAAGAATGATAAAAAGAAAGAGAAGTTGAAGACACAAGGTGAAGCCTTGCGATGATTTAGATGGAGCTTCGCGACAAGATAATGCGGAAAACTTGGAACTCCGAAAAAGGAAAAGATGAAACACTAGAACCAAGAATTACTTCATCAGGAACAATCTCCGGAAGAAAAGAATTGAATCACCTCGAGGAAATAAGAATAAGATTTATTGTATGCTTATCCTTCATCAAATTAAATTGATGACAAGCAATGGATTTGGCATACTACTTATTCTTGTAGAAAGGATTAAGATAGATAAGACGCAAACTTGGGAAGGTCTTCAACGAACCACCGGTAGGATTGGAAAGAACGAATGAATCTATATGATAACGAAGGAAGAGAACTCTTGAACGAACCACCGTAAGAATTGAAAATGAATGAAGAAAAGAGAACGAATCACCGGGAGGAATTAGAAAACGACGTTGATACTTGAGGGAATTTAGATAAAAATGAACGAATAGATCACGAGCTGATTAGAGAATACTTGAATGATGCACCGGTAAGATTTGGAGAACGAGAGCTGAAAGCTGAGAATGAGGAATTATGACATGATGGCCTACGGAGGAAAGAAATGGGAACAACTCATGAAATGATCCGGATGGGTGAAAAGAATTCCCACAATCGAAAACAATTATGAGAGGATGGCATCAAACTTGAACTACGCATCTTTGGAAGAACGGTTAAGGATTTAAGAGGAACTCTTCTTCAGTCTTCAAATGCCGAGAATGACGAGGAGAACCACCACCAAATTGTTGAGAAACTCCGGAAGGATTAAAAGAAGAAAGGTTGAGCCAAAGATGAAAAGAGTTTGAAAGCGACCTTGGAGAAGGCTTGTGACTGATGAAAATTCATTCTTCGCCAAACTTTGAAATGAATTTGAGAATAGTTCCAGAAAATTAGAAGAGTCGTAAGATCCTCGAAAGGACCTGTGGGTTAGGGCCCACTCGAAAGAAACATCGTTGAAGGATTGCTTGAAATAAAGATTGCACCGGTAGAATTAAATGGCTTGAATGAGATAACAACCTCAAAATAACTTGAACGGATCTGGAATGAAAATACGAGCCTTCTGAGATATCTTCAACACTCCAGAACAAATGAATAGCGAGAAGTGAATTATTAAGAGGTGCATCGGCAAGAGAAAGCATTTGCAACAAGGAAAGGAATATGATCAACACTGAAAGCTTGAGTTAAATCCACCGGAAAAGAATACGAGAATGAAGAATGATGAACTTGGAGCTGTTGAGCATCTTCATGGGAAATCACCAGATAAGAACATTGAAAGAAAAGAATGAAGAGACTTCCCACAAATAAAAGGATACATGATTAAGAAATCTGAGTCCTTGAAGAAAAAGGGTGGGAGGGAGGGAAAACAAAGGCAACTTGGGGACGGATGAAACGAATACCGTTGAGAAAACTTAGAATTGATCTCGCAAATGTTGAGATGATCGGATCCACTTGAAGAGAGGCACGCCGGTTGGGAAAAGAATTAGCATGACGACCTCGATGATCAAGAAGGATTAGTATTCACATAGCAATATGAGGACACCGTTTAGGAAAGGTATGGATTCAACATTTGACTTCGAAGCAACTCGAATACCACAAATAAAACAAAACAAAGGATTTGGCTTGCAGAATAAGCCGGAACAAATACATATGATAGAGATTTACCCAATCCCATATCATGTATCTGTCGGAAAGATATTCTAGGAGCTACTTGAATTCCCACCTACAAACTCCCTAAACTTTCGGTTATGCAATCTGGTGTTGGGGATCTGGGGACACAAAATATATCACCCAAACTAACAATACCTAGATCCAAATTGTATCCATCCTTCAACACATAACCAAGAAAACTCCGGAAATCGTGTACCTCAACCTTCGAAAAGCATCTGTTATACAAGTTATGGCAATACTCCCGAACTCCCCAGTACTGGGTGGCGTCGAGGTTAACTCACCAACAACTGCATAAAAGAGATTTTCGATGTCGGCAAAACTCAGGTATTCCAGAACTGCAACGATAAAATTGTGACGACAAAACCTCGGAGCTCAACTCCCCGGGACACTGCCACACCCCCTAAATGTCAGGAGGCACCAAGAACAATGTTCTCGTCACAAGACTATCGGAACGATCCCAAGATACCCGCGTGATACTAAAAACATTTCGTGAAATTTGAGGAGAGGAAAGACAAAACATCTACATCAGGAGGCCTCACCAGAGCGACGAAGGGACTGAGGAGTAAAAAGAATCCTACTCTCCGATATATATATATAATCCTAAGACTAAAAATAGTTTTCTTCTAGACTCAACAATGGCCAACAATCAATGGGGCTCCTATGGTCGGTCGAGGCTCTGATACCAACTTGTCACGCCCAAGATGCGACCCTATCCTAAAGGAACTCGAAGGTCCCACCAAGGATAGAAGCGCATCTTGATGACGCTTTTGCAAGGTGGATATCATTACATCAACATTAGATAATAGTGGGGATACATCCAATACATACAACGTCACATGCATAAAACAATACAACATACATAAGATCAACATCCGACTACGGACGAAACATAAACAGAAACTCAAACAATATCCACCCTGCTAGCCCAGGCTGCCGACCTGGAACCTATCCCCTGATCAAAGATGAAGCAGAAGGAGAACTCCAAAACAAGAAAATATCGCTCTCGCATCATGATCATCTCATAACCTGTACCTGCAACTGTTGTTGTAGTAATCTGTGAGCCACGAGGACTCAGCAATCCCATTACCATGGGTATCAAGACTAGCAAAGCTTAATGGGAAAGGAAGGGGTAAAGTGGTGAGGTTGCAGCAGCAACTAAGCAATGTATGGTGGCTAACTTACGCAAATAAGAGCGAGAAGAGAAGCAAAGCAAGCGGTCGTCAACTAGTAATGATCAAGAAGTGATCCTGAACTCCTACTTACGTCAGACATAACCCAGAAACCGTGTTCTCCTCTCGAACAACCCCGAAAAGAGACACTCATGGTTACGCACACGGTTTGTGTATTTTAGAAGAGTTTACTTCAAGTTTACTACAACCGGATATCAACAAATTCCCATCTGCCACATAACCGCGGGCACGGCTTTCGAAAGTTCAAACCCTGCAGGGGTGTCCCAACTTAGCCCATGATAAGCTCTTGCGATCAATGAAGGATATTCCTTCTCCCGGGAAGACCCGATCAGTCTCAGAATCCTGTTTACAAGACATTTCGACAATGGTAAAACAAGACCAGCAAAGCCGCCTGAATGTGCCGACAAATCCCGATAGGAGCTGCACATATCTCGTTCTCGGGGCACACCGGATGAGCAAAACGACGGGTTGGCATAGACCCTGGTTGCCCAGGGGGCGCCGGACATCGCTCGGATTGGACCAGCACTTAGAGGAGCACTGGCCCGGGGGGGCTAAAATAAAGATGACCCTCGGGCTCCGGAAACCCAAGGGAAAAAAAGGGCATAGGTGAGGCAAATGGTAAAACCAATGTTGGGCCTTGCTGGAAGAGTTTTATTCAAAGCGATCTATCAAGGGGGTCCCATAAATCACCCAACCGCGTTAGGGACACAAAATCCAGGAACATAATTCCGATATGACAGAAATTAGGGCGGCAAGAGTGGAACAAAACACCAGGCATAAGGCCGAGCCTTCCACCCTTTACCAAGTATATAGATGCATTAATAATATAAGAGATATTGTGATATCCCAACATAAACATAATCCAACATGGAGCAATCTCCATCTTCACCTGCAACTAGCAACGCTATAAGAGGGGCTGAGCAAAAGCGGTAACATAGCCAAACAACGGTTTGCTAGGAAGGGTGACAACGGTTAGGGGATATCATGCAATTTGGGAGGCTTGATAAGCAAGTGGTAGGTAACGCGGCATAGCGAAAGAACGAAGCAACTAGCATAGCAATGATAGTAATGAGATCCAAGGTGACGGTCATCTTGCCTCAAATCCCGCTAGGAAGAAGAACGAATCCATGAAGAAGAACGAACGGGAGTAGTCGAACGAATCCTCACAATCGCAACATTACCGAAACTAAGAAGAAACATCGGAAAGAAACAAACATGGTAAATGCACAAACATAAACATGGCATGATGCACAATCAAGTATGATGCATGTCCGGTTTAATGAGGCACGGTATGGCAAAGTGCAACAAACAATACTACAAGTTAAGTGGAGTTCAATATGCAACAAGTTGCATATTGACAAAACACCACATTGACATATTTAGTTTAATCTCGTTTAAGCTACCAAACAATATTAAATGTTGTTAAACATGGCAAGAGGTGAAGCATAATTAAACTACCTATCTAGGCAAGTTTAAATGAGGACGGAACAACAAACAACAATTCCGGAAAATCCTCATGTGCATATTTTAGATTTGGTACTGTTCTGCCCTAAACCATATTTTATTGTTGTTAAGAAGTGAAACAAAGTGCACCAAGTTAATCTATGCATTTTCCACACCTTTTTCATATAAAGTTTAATAAAATTGGAGCTACGGTTAATTAGTTATGAAATAAATCATTTTAAAATGGCATTTGAGCAAGTTTAATCAAACAACATATTTAAACATATTTAACATGGATGAAAGTGGCAAATTATTAATCTACACAAAATTCTAAGCATTTTACATATATAAAGTTTTTACATGTGATGCACAGATCATGAGTTATTATATGCATGAAGTGCAAGGGGGTTTCTGCAAATCTGTTAAATCACTCGATAAATGTTAAATTCGCAGAAGGAAAAAAACAGGAGCTGGGCCGAATCTGACTGGCCCGAAAGTGCACAGGGGGGCGCTGGATCTGATGCTCACCATGGGCCTTGGTCCGGTCGGTGGAGGAGGAGGCTCAGGCGGCACTGGCAGTGGGCTGCGAAGCGGCGCAGGAGGCCTCGCGCGTGAGTGGCGCCATCAGTGCCGGCGCCGGACTGGTCAACGCCGGTGGGTGCTCGTTCGAGCTGCTGCTTTCGATCGCAGGGCGCAGATGAACCGGGCGGCGCGGAACGGAGGAGGTGCGGATACGGGCGCTGGATGGCGTCCCATGTGAGATCCGAGGCGAGGCAGGGGATCGGCGTCCGTGGCGCGGCTTGGGTCTTGGCGGAGGAAGGAGGTCCGGCGAGGCAGGGCAGCAAGGCGCGGTCCTCTGCTCGACAGGGAGCAGAAGCAGAGGGACTTGGCGGGGCGGTTGTGAGGCGCAGGGCTTGATGCACGACGGTGGCGCGGGGACTAGCTTGGTGGCCGGAGACGCGGATCCAGGCCAGTTTGGGTCGGGGAGGCGAGGTAGCAGGCCGGCATGGAAGAAACTCAGGCGGCCATGGCATTGTCCTGTGTAGAGAGAGAGACGAGAGGGAGTTGAGAACGGACGCAGAGAAGAAAACGAAGGAAGGAGGAGAAGGGGCGACACTCATCTGGTTAGTGGCTTTGATTGTTGGCGGGAGAAGTGGCTTGGGGTCGAGGACGAGCTCCTCGCTCGAGGCAGGGAAGGATGGGGGTGCCTGGCGCTGCGGGATCGGGGCTCCCCTGCTTGAGCTCGTCGGGCGCGTGCTCGCGCACGAGAGCGAGAGAAGGCTGGGCCTCGGGAACAGAGGAGGTGGTGGCTACGGTTGGTCGGTGGCGCAAAACCAGGGAGGTGGTCGGAGGCGGGCGAGGATCTGGATCGGGTGTGCTCTGGTTGGTCTGATGCTGAAAACGAGGGAGGGAGAGAGGCTGGCTGGTTGGGGATGGATCCCGAGGGGATTTGGTGGAGTGGCGGCGGCGGCGGAAGATTTGATGGATGGATGGGGCTAGGGTTAGGCAGTTTATATAGGGAAAAGAGAGGGGGTTTGGATCATCTGATCAAAATCGTATGGTCGAGATAAAATAGGCCAGGGAGTCTAAATAAGAAAACCGAGATGTTTTATAGATGTTTGGGGATGAACCGAATGCAACGGTGATGACTGAGCGGGTCGGGTTCGGGGCAAGTTTCGGACGCATGCGAGGGGTCTGAGAGAGGTCGACAAAGACAAGGGGGGTTTTGTTGGTCTCGGAGAAAGAGAGAAGAGAGGGGTCCAATTGGTCTGAGAGAAGGTCAACAAGGACAAGCGGTCTGACAAAATGACAACGGAGGCAAAGAGAGAAAAGGGCAACTGCAAACGACTACGAGGTTTTATGAAAACATGCGGATGCAAGGCGGATGATGGGATGATGAAATGCATGGCATGAACAAAATGCAAAACAAAAGACAAAAACCCAACCACGAAGGAAAAACATAGCACATAGCCAGAAATGGCAAGAGTTGGAGTTACAATTATGGAAAGCTACATCTGGGGTGTTACAATGCGCCTCCCCACTCACCTGGTAAAACCTCTTATTCCCCAAGCGCCGTAATTGATGGCGCGGTTGGGTTACCCACACCCGTATTGATGAGAATCCCGTGATAAGGGGACACGATCTCTGCTTCGACAAGATGTGCCAAGGAAACCGCCTCGCGTTAGGTGCAGTGGCTGGTTGTGAAAAACGGTTCAAATAATGACCGGGCCATGGTGTGATGTAATGTTGCAAAATGCGTCGGCAGATTAGATTTGTGGAAATATTATTATTCTCTCTAAGGTAGTATGTGGAATTTATTTTGCAGAGCCGGACACTATCATTGTGTTCAAGATCTTCTATGGAGTATTCGGAGGAGGAACGCGCCTTGCAATGCCGAAGACAATATGCGCGCCAGACTCATCGTCATTGAAGCCTGGTTCAGGGGCTACTGAGGGAGTGCTGGATTAGGGGGTCCTCGGACGGCCGGACTATATACTTTAGCCGGACTGTTGGACTATGAAGATACAAGATTGAAGACTTCGTCTCGTGTCTGGATGGGACTCTCCTTAGCGTGGAAGGCAAGCTTGGAAATACAGATATGTAGATCTCCTCCCTTGTAACCGACTCTGTGTAACCCTAGCCCCCTCTGTTGTCTATATAAACCAGAGGGTATAGTCCGTAGGACAACAACAATCATACCATAGGCTAGCTTCTAGGGTCTAGCCTCTACGATCTCGTGGTAGATCAACTCTTGTAATACTCATATCATCAAGATCAATCAAGCAGGAAGTAGGGTATTACCTCCATCGAGAGGGCTCGAACCTGGGTAAACATCATGTCCCCTGCCTCCTGTTACCATCCGCCTTAGATGCACAGTTCGGGACCCCCTACCCGAGATCCGCCGATTTTGACACCAACACTCATCACAAATGAGATTGGCGGCTTAGGAAGTGAAGAGATGACCGATAGATTCATCATCAAGAAGATCCTAAGAGCCTTTGATGGAAAATATGATACCGTGTGCACATTGATCCAAATGATGCCCAATTACAAAGATCTCAAGCCAACAGAAGTTATTGGAAGAATTGTTGCTCATGAGATGTCACTCAAGGATAAGGAAGAGCTTCACAACATGTCAAGTGGTGCTTACAAAGCCTCGTGTGATGCTCCCACATCATCAAGTGAGAAGCAAACCTTCAATGAAGAATTGATTCTAATTGTGAAGAACTTCAACAAGTTCTACAAGGGTAGAAGCAGGGAAAGAAGTTCCAAGTCAAGGTCCTACAATGACAAAAGATCTTCTAGTCGTGAGAGTAATTGCTACAATTGTGGAAGACCCGGACACTACTCCAATGAGTGTGCGGCTCCCTACAAAAGAAGAGAAGATTCTCCCAAAAGAAGGAGTAGAAGAGAAGAATCACCATCAAGAGAAATAAGGAGTAGTGATGATCATTATGAACGAAGACCCTCTCGGAGAAGCAAGGATTCGGAAAGGAAGGACAAGTCATCAAGGCGCTACACAAAAAGAAGACATCAAGCTCATGTTGGTGAATGGGTATCCGGTTCCGACTCTGACCATCACTTCGAAAGAAGTTATCACTCCGACTCCGAATATACTCAAGATGAAGGTGTTGCCAGACTAGCACTTGTGACAACCAACTCCTACGACATATTTGCCTCACCAAATGAAGGAATTGGGAGATGCTTCATGGCTAATGGTCCAAAGGTAACACACCCCGAGTATGTTGATTTCAATAGTGATGAAGATGATTTGCTAGGATTTGATGATTTACTTGTTGACAACTCTAGTTATGAAAACTATGATGAGCTTGCTATTAATCATGATAATCAAGATAAAACGAATGATGATAATAAGAAGGAGATTGAGCGTCTAACTAAAGAACTAAACACTCTTAAGTTAGCTCATGAAACTACCTTGGAAAATCATCAAGAACTTTTAAAGACTCATGATAAGCTACGCTATGAAAAGCTCAACCTTGAGCAAGAACATGAGTTTTTAAAGGCAATCAATGATGATCTTCGCAAGAAAAGTTCTTCTTACATTGCCAAGCGTTTACTCTTGTGTACTTACATGCCACAAGTTAAATCTAGCAACAAGAACAAGAAAGATTCTTCATCTAGTAGTAACAACAATCATGCTAAATCCAATGATGTTGCTTCTAGTAGTTCTCTTGATTCCACTAATGATTCTCTTAGCCAAGTTACACTTGAGCAAGAAAATAGCTTATTGAAGGGAATTATAGAGAAAGGTGTTTACAAGAGCCTTGCCGGAAGTAAGCAAATTGAGGAAATTGTACGCAAGCAAGGAAGACACCGGAAGAATCAAGGTGTTGGTTTTGAACGAAAGTTAAATGCCAATGGAGTTGAGTGGGAAGAAGATCAATACCCCAAGACGAAGTTTGTTCCTCAACAAGAGAAGTATGATCCTACTTCTTTCAAAGGAACACAAGCTCAAGATGATCTTCCACCACAAGACCACAAGCAAAAAGGCAAGGACAAGCTTCAAGAGGAGATTGATGCATTTGAAGAAGCACCCAAGGCCTTGGTCAAGTGGATTCCCAAGTCTACATCAAGTTCTACTTCATCAAGTACGACTACAACTCCAAGGATTCCCATCAAGATGGTGTGGATCCCGAAGAAGAAGGACTAGAGAGTTCTTGAGGATGACTCCGCCAACGTACTTCACTCTCATCATTTTGGCAAGGACAAGTGCAAACAACTTTCATATCTTGCACTAGTTCAAGGAGTCACAAACCCTCTTGTTGGTAAGACAAGGGATAAGGTAACCTAATGCTTTCATGGACATCATCTTGTGTACACATCACTCTATGTCTATGGATATCCTTGTTTGTTCCTTGTGGGACTAACCCGTGTAGGTATTGAAACTGCAACTCACTCCAATGGATTGCTCCGAATGATCTACATCAACATTGAGCATCCACATCTTCAACACCTACATGAAGTCATCATCGACAAAACCCAAGGTTAGTTCATCCCTCTTAGGGGGGGATATCACATCTAGGGGGCTTTACTCTAATCAATTGAGCTAAAGCAACTCTAATGATGTGAGCACAATAGTGCTTTATGTAAAAGTGGCAACCCCACTTGTGCTTAAACGATGAGTATGACCTATGATCAAATGTTCTCATTTGACTCCTAAGTCAATATACTCATCTATAGATGACCTGGTCATCGCCAAATTGCTTGATAGATGCTAGAGTGTTTGTGCATGCTTTGTCACATATTTCTTTTGTTGGTTTATTGTGTGAGCATGTTGGATGCATATTTTACTCATTCAAGGACATCCATTTGTTGCTTTGATTGTTTGGATTTTCTCTTTTGCCAAATGGATGGACAAGAATGCCTAAGAACTCCCTCTAACTATGTATGCTTTTCTCGTCTCAAACTCTATTCATTCTACATCACAAAGTTTGATCAAGTCAGATTCGAACCACTCTGTGTGGAGCACTCAGAGTCCCGGATTCGTCATAGACTTAAACTTCCAAAACCTCTTTGCGCATTTCGGTCTGACTGATGCATCCTTTTTGGTCCTACCGTGATCACTAAGTTGATCTAGGTTTTCAACCTCGGTGCAACCGATTAGAACCTTTCGGTCACACAGAGTTGCAGTAACTGCCTGCAGTTTTGCATCTCGGTGCCATCGAGTTGTTCCACTCGGTCACACCGACAGGGTCAGGTTATATATACCGACGGGTCAAATTTTGGAAAATTTTCTGAAACCCTTCACCCACGTGTAACCTGCTCCGCCTTTTCGGGTATCCGGATCGTCTTCTCGCCGCCAGCGACCTCCCACCGCCGGTCTCCGCTGCCATCAACGGCAATCTGCTCCGTCGTTGCCGCCGTAGCGAACACTCGCCGCTCTAGGTAAGTGTTCGAGCCCTTGTGCCGTCTTTTTCACTCCGATTCCTAGCACAAGGATAATGCCATGTTTTTTGCCACGATTGAGATTGATCCATCCAGCTAAACTTCCTTAGGTCTAGATTGATTCGAAAATTTTAGGGTTAGCTCTCCGCAGAACTCATCTCAGACCGACCGAACTATAGAAATCGGTCTCACCGATTCAGCCTTGCCATTGCACATGCGCTCTTCGGTCTGACCGAAACGTGCAAATCGGTGTGACCGAGTTCAAGATTCTATGAAACCCTAGCAATCTCGGTGCCACCAAACTGTGACTCAGCCCTACCGAGTTCACTAGTTTAGGTTCCAAGTGTTGCTTCGGTATCACCGAGTTTGTCAATTCGGTAGCTCCGAGATCACTTCTGTAGAGAACTAAAACTATTTTTTTGACTCAATTGTTTTGCAAAACTCATGTACTTTGTGATGCTAATCTTCTCTACCTCATCTATAATCTATTCACAGGGTCTACTGACAATTTTCCTGCAAGATGTCTGACCAATGTGACAGCTAGAACAAGTCCGAATAGCACGTGCAGATGAGTGAGGGTTCTGATCCCTCTAGCAGCTATGATGAGGGCAGCAGGAGCACACCTAGTAACTTGCCAAAGGCAACTACCAGGAGAAGGAAGAAGAAAAATTCTGATTCAGAGGATGAAAATTATGTGGCTATAGAGGATGAAGCCACTTCAAGGAGAAAGGTGCTGAAAAAGGAGTATGGCAGAACTGCTGCAAGTAAGCCAAGAATGAAAATAAAGGCTCCAGCAAGAAGAGTTCCAATGTCAAAACCAAGGAAAGTTGCCACAGGTGAAACCATGAAGTTCACCATTGAATCTGAAGAAGAATAAGCAGCTGGTGAGGATAAGAAGAAGAAAAGGGAAAGAACCACTACTGCCAAAGTTCTTGGCAAGCCCTCAATGAGGAGAGATTCTGAAGAAGAAGAAGAAGAAGAACAGGAGGATGCTGCAGTAGCACCCAAAGCTCAGAAGCTCATGGGAGATGCAATCAGATCAGGGGCTGCTCCATCTAAGCCCAAAGCTGCTCCCAAGGTTGCTGCTCCAGCTCAAAAGCCTAGACCCAAGAGAAGCACTAGAAACATTCTTGCTGAGGAGAAAAACAAGGCCCCAGTGCCTGAGGATGCTGAAGAAGAGGAAGATGCCTCACTTGTTTTGAGAAAGCTCAAGGCCAAGATCCCTAACCACAATGATGCACATCCTGTTGGAGATATTACTACTGGGTGTAAACCGGCCAGGAGAGGCCGGGTTAACTTCATCAGTAGTTGTCATATCTGAAGCCCATGAAGACAGACGAAGACGCTTCAAGAAGGCCCATGCCCAAAGCCGGTTTAAGGCCTGCAGACATAAATCGGTATTGACAATGTAACTTGTACTATAAGGTAGAAAGAGCAGATACCGGGCCAGACACGCTTATGAGCCGGCCTCGGGACTCTGTAAACTGACGGGCGTCAACCCATGTATATAAGGGGGCGACCCGGCGGCGGTTCAGGACGACAGACAACAACTCGAGACTCAGGCAAAGCGTATTCGCTCCCTGGTCATCGAAACCCCATCGATTCCATCACAGTAGACGTAGGCTTTTACCTTCATCATAAGGGGCCGAACTAGTATAAACTCTCTTGAGTCCCTTGTCCGCTTTAACCCCTTTAAGCTAACCCGTTGCGATGGCTCCATGACTAAGTCCTTTCATGAGGACATCTGCCGTGACAAACCCACGACAGTTGGCGCCCACCGTGGGGCTATCGCACGATGGTTTAAAGTTCTTGGAGGGCAACTTCGAAGGACTAAAGGGTTACGTTGTGGGCCGGATGACCAAGAGTCGTCGCGACAAGCTCTACATCGACAATGCAGGCTGGGGCCCAGAGGCCGGCTCAATCGAGTACGGGTACCGGGTCCCCTTTGGTGGCGTACACGTTTTCATTAGCAAGATCGGTGAACCGAGCCCCGAGCCGGACATCTGCGCCGACCTCGTCAAAACGGCTTAGCGTGCGAGATCTGCCCGGGTCAAGCCTGTCATGAAGCGTGCCTTCGTGGGAGTCATCCATGGAGGGGAATACGAGGACAGATCGGAATCTGGTGGTGAGACTGTCGTTTATTCCGGCGACGAGTCATCGACTGGAGACACCGAGTCATTATATCAGCTACAAGATGGCCGGATTGGGGGCTGTTCCGATGGCGACAGTATTCCAGACCCCTCTGATCTGCCAAACCGGGTTGCAATCTTCTTGGCTGATACACAGCCGGCGCTCCACTCTTCGACCACAGCAGCGATGATTTCTGGATCAGCAGCGGTGACGACAGCCGGGGCAGGAGGCCCTGTGCGACCGCTGGCTCAGGTTTTATCTGATTTGTTTGATGCATTGGCAACGCTGATGGCAGAGGCTAACCCGGCAGATCAGGATGCACACAACGCGGAGATCTTGAAGGTAAAGGATCAGATTACTCAGGCCAAAGCCAATTTAGCCGCTGAGGATACCAGGATGGCCGCAGAGCGGGCCGCTTTGGATGCACAGGCTTACCGGCTTATGCTGGATCAGAATGCATCGCACGAAGTCCTAAAGAGGAGACACCGATCTCGCCTGCCTCCGGTTTATGATGCTAGGAACCTCTTTAATACCCCAGGAGCAGGGACTAGTAATCCGCCGATAGCAAACTGGGCGGAGGCGCTAGGAGCAGGGAGGCCAGTTCAGCCCCGTTTGACGGATCCGCCTCGCCAGAACAACATTGTGATGCAGCCTGTCCCAACGCCACCAGGTCATCACTCTACCCCGAGGGACAACCTTGTTGCTGCCGCTTCACGTCTTGCGGCCATCCTGGTCGAAGGTGATTCTCCGGCGGCGGTTGAGACGCACCGGGTTAAGGAGCTTCTTCAGACAGCCTTGGTCCAACAAGAGGCTTACTCATATAGTCGCGATCGGATTCATTCCACTCCCCGTCCAAGCCGAGCTACAGCAGGCGTATGGATGAACCGGCAGTGTCAAGCAACACGCGGAATCGTGATCCGCCCCGCGGCAACAACTCGGCGGGTGATGCTCAGGAGGTGGTGGACTGGGCTCGAGCGCGCAGAGAGGCCAAGTTAGCAGCGTAGCATGAAGCCCGTCAGCTTACTCCGGTCCGTCCAACCACATCAGTGGAACCAGGGGTTACTTCTAGTTCTTTGGGAGTGCCGTGTCTTCTCCCAGCACTACGCAATGTGCGCCTGCCAAAGGATTTCAAGGGCCCGTGCAAGGTGCCAAATTACACTGCCGATTTATCCCCGGAGATATCGGTTGAAAGCTATGCGATGGCCATGGAGATGCTAGACGTGGATGATGCGGCATGTGCGAAGTACTTCACCATGATGCTAGAAGGGATGGCCCGTACTTGGTTAAAGAGTCTACCGGCTAACTCCATCAGATCATGGGCCGAGTTGAGAGCCCTGTTTATCCAGAATTTTAAGGATACATGCAAGCAACCTATGTCGATTGTGGACTTAGCTGCCTGTGTCCAGGAGGAAGGAGAGTCAACAACCCAGTGGGTGCGCCGGGTTTCGGAAATTTTGCATTCATCAGACCGCATCAATGCTGATACCGCAGTTCTGACCTTGGAAGGCAATTGCCGGTTTGAACCTCTGAAGTTGAAGTTAGGATGGCTTAAACGCCATTGCAATGACATGGGAACCCTCGTGGCCGCTTTAGTGAAGTAAGCCGACTCTGATAGTACCAAGGATCCCGAGTCTGATGATGATAAGACAGGGAAGGGAAAAAAGAACGGCAACGCCAAAGGGACAACACCACAACCCGACGGGTCATGGAAACGGCGGCAAACGTAAAACGGATCACATCTTGGACTTTGTGGCCAATACCAGCGCACAGGACAAGGGCCAGCGACGTAAGGGTAAACCGCCCCAGCACGATGGAGCACCGAGCCCTAACCCGGACCGTCTGTCCTATTTGTTGAACCAGCCGTGCCCGAAACATGGGACGAAGGAGATAACGTCCATGGATCTCTGGATAGATTGCTACATCATGCAAGAGTTCAAAAATTCTAACTCTTTCCGGTATGATAATGGGACGGGTGGCGGTTCGGGCCATGGATCTCATGGGCGGGTTTATGGTGGAGGAAATTCCGGTTCAGGCTTCCATGGTAATCAGGGCGGACATAACAATCAAGGTAATCAGGGCAACCAAGGTGGCTACAATCATCAGAGCAATCAGCAGCAGCAGCAGCAGTCGGGTTACCAGAGCAACCCGAAGCAGTTAAATAGTGGGCATTATCATGTCTTCACCACCATCTTAGACAAACATGACCAAAAGCTTCATAAGAGGGCAGTGAACTCCGTTGAACCGGCGGTGCCCCGTTACCTGCGCTGGTTTGAGCAGCCGATTGTGTGGAGTAGAGAAGATCATCCACCCCGGGTTGACAATCCGGGTCATCTAGCATTGGTGGTGGCACCTCAGGTGGGAGATTATAAGTTCACCAAGGTACTCATGGATGGAGGAAGCAGTATCAATATCCTTTATTATGAAACTTTCCGTCGCATGGGGTTAACAGATAAAAATCTTAAACCGTCCAACACGGTGTTCCATGGTGTGGTGCTTGGTAAATCGGCGTATCATGCTGGTAAGATAGCTCTGGAGGTGGCTTTTGGGGATGAGCATGACTCGAGATCAGAAACTTTGACCTTTGAAGTGGTGAAAATCAGAAGTCCGTATCACGCCCTGTTTGGACGACCGACTTATGCTAAATTTATGGCACGACCTTGCTATGTCTATCTGCAGCTCAAGATGCCGGGTCACAAGGGAACTATAACCGTCCATGGGAGCCGCAAGATTGCTCTGGAGTGTGAAGAAGGTGATGCGGCTTATGCTGAGTCGGTTTGTGCCACAAAAGAGTTAAAGGTTTACAAAGATAATGTTGATCCGGCATATATGACTTCATTGAAGAAGCCAACTACAGAGCATGATCCGGCCCTGAAGTTTAAATCGGCTGGTGAGACTAAGCTTGTTGACTTCGTACCTAGTGATTCGTCCAAGCAGTTCAGCATCAATGCTAACTTGGATCCGAAATAGGAAAGCACGCTCATCGAGTTCATCCGTGAGAATCGGGACATCTTTGCGTGGAAGCCTTCTGACATGCCAGGTGTACGAGAGAACTCGCTGAGCACACTCTTAATGTTGACCCTAAGTATAAACCGGTCAAGCAGTTTCTCTGCCAGTTCAATGAGGAAAGACGCAAGGCTATTGGAGAAGAAGTGTCCAGGCTCTTGGCGGCTGGATTCATCATTGAAGTATTCCATCCTTAATGGTTGGCTAATCCGATGCTGGTCCTTAAGAAGAACGGCACTTGGCGTATGTGTGTGGACTACACAGATCTCAACAAAGCTTGTCCAGCAGATCCTTTTGCCCTCCCCCGTATTGATCAAATTATTGATGCTACGGCGGGTTGCGAGCGTTTGAGCTTTTTGTATGCATATTATGGTTATCATCAGATCTAAATGGCAGTTAAGGACCAGGAGAAGACGGACTTCATAACTCCCTTTGGAGCCTTCTGCTATGTGTCCATGCCCATTGGGCTCAAGAGTGCCCAGGCGACTTATCAACGGTGTGTGCAGAATTGTCTTCATAAACAAATCGGCCGTAATGTTCATGCCTATGTGGATGATATTGTGGTCAAATCAAGGAAGAAGGAGACATTGATTGATGACCTGAAGGAAACCTTTGATAACCTGCGGGTTTACAAGATGATGCTTAATCCGTCCAAGTGCGTTTTTGGTGTACCGGCAGGCAAGCTCTTGGGCTTTTTGGTGTCTAACAGGGGCATTGAAGCTAATCCGGAAAAGATCAAGGCTATCACCTCCTTGGCAAAACTGAAGTGTATTAATGATGTTCAACGCTTGGCAGGCCGGATTGCCGCGTTGAGCCGGTTTATAAGCCGCCTTGGCGAGAAGGCCATTCCTTTGTATCAAATGCTGAAGAAAACGGATGACTTTGTCTGGAGTGACGTCGCAAATGAAGCGTTTGAAGACTTAAAGCGGCAGTTGGCTAACCCGCCGGTTCTTGCTGCTCCGATTGACAAGGAGCCATTGTTGCTATATGTGGTAGCTAACGCTCGGGCAGTTAGTGTGGCTATTGTGGTGGAGCGCAAGGAGGCAGGAAAGGAATATCCGGTTCAGCGTCCGGTTTATTATATCAGCGAGGTACTTATTGAGTCCAAGCAGAGGTACCCGCACTGGCAGAAGCTGGTATATGGGGTTTTCATGGCAAGCCGGAAGCTCGAGCAATATTTCCAAGGTCATCCTATCATGGTGGTCAGCTCTGCTCCTTTGGGAGATATCATCCAGAACAGGGAAGCAACTGGCTGGATTGCCAAGTGGGCTATCGAGCTCGGGCCTCACGGGTTGAAATACATACCCCGAACGGCGATCAAATCTCAGGCACTTGTGGATTTCATCAAGGATTGGATGGAATTACAAGCACCAGAAGAGAAGCCGGATCACACTTATTGGACTATTCATTTTGATGGGTCCAGGCAATTGGAGGGCTCGGGGGCTGGAGTCGTATTAACTTCCCCACGAGGTGATAAGTTTTGTTATGTTCTCTGTTTAATGTTCCCTTGCACTAACAATGCAGCTTAATATGAGGCCTTACTCCATGGTTTTCGGATGGCTAAGGAGATGAACCTCAGCCGAGTTAAGTGCTTCGGTGACTCGGACCTGGTAGCTCAACAAGTTTCTGGCACTTGGGATTCCAAAGACCCACTCATGGCAGCATATCGTCATGAGGTGGATATTGTTGCAGGTCACTTTAAAGGTTATCAGGTGGATCATGTGGACCGGTGGAAGAACGAAGCGGCGGATGCTTTAAGCCACCTGGGTTCCCAATGTAAACCTGTTCCGCCTAATGTCTTCTTGGATGTTCTACATAATCCATCCGCTAAGCTCCCCGGTGAAGAGGATCTCGCTATTCCTGATCCGAAGCTCGCTTAGTGGCGGCTCTTCATGTTATCCCGATTGACGGTTCCTTATCCGCGATATGAACCGGGCGAAGTTACGAGAGGATGAGACTCTGGCCAGGCAGATAATCTGGCGGTCCAAGTCCATGACCATTATCAATGGAGAGTTGCATCATTGCAGTGTGACGGGGGCGTTTCAACGTTGTGTGTCTCCTGAAGAAGGCTGCGAAATTTTGCGTGAGATCCACGAAGGAGACTGTGGTCACCACACCGGTTAAAAATCTTTGGTGGCCAAGGCGTTTCGTCACGGTTTCTATTGGTTGACAGCTTATGCTGATGCCGAGGACTTGGTCAGACGGTGTGATGGCTGTCGAGAATTCTCAAGCGCGCCATGTACCGCTCAAGAATTGAGGATGATTCCAATCACTTGGCTGTTTGCGACTTGGGGGCTGGATATGGTTGGGCCTTTCAAGAGGTCCAAGGACAAGAAGACCCACCTTTTGGTGGCGGTTGACAAGTTCACAAAGTGGGTGGAGGCTGAGCTAGTTAGCAAGTGTGATGCAGCCACGACGGTTCAATTCATCAAAAAGGTGATCTTCGGGTTTGGTTTTCCACACAGCATTATAACAGACAATGGTACCAATCTGTTAAAGGGTGCCATGAAGGAGTTCTGTCAGCGTGAACACATCCGGCTTGACGTATCATCAGTGGCTCACTCACAGTCCAATGGTCAAGCGGAGAGGGCCAATCAAGAGATTTTGAGAGGCATCAAACCCCGGCTTATGGTTCATTTGCAGCGGACGCCGGGTTGTTGGGTTGAGGAGCTACCTTCTGTGTTATGGAGCATCAACACCACACCCAACAGATCAACAGGATACACGCCGTTCTACATGGTTTATGGAGCGGAGGTGGTTCTTCCTAGTGACATACGTCATGACTCACCTCGTGTAGCGGCATTTGTTGAAGCTGACAACGAGAAGGCACGACAAGAGGCTCTTGACCTGTTAGATGAGGAGCATGACGTAGCGGCAGCCCGTTCGGCAGTTTATCAGCAAGATCTACGTCGCTATCATAGCCGCCGGGTTAGAGCCAGAACCTTTCAAGAAGGAGATTTGGTGCTTCGGCTCATCCAGGATCAGAAGGATATGCAGAATTTATCCCCCCCCCCTTGGGAAGGACCCTTTATGGTCAGCAAGAATCTGCACAACGGGTCATACTACCTAATCGATGTTTTAGAGCGCAAATACTCACGTAAATCGGAGGAGGAGACCAACCGACCATGGAATATTGCTCATCTTCGGCCTTACTATACTTGAGCTATAGGCTCTGCTTATGTACATATTATGACAATGTATATATTATGATCAATACAATAAACCGGAACCTCGGCAAAAGCGGGGTATCCGTTGTTTTTTTCCATCATGTGTGGTTACATGGAGCTTCTATTTCTAATACGGCGTCCGGTTTACCCCTTGATTTAGCTTTTCAAAGCTTTATATCACATCACTTGGGGGCTTGGTCGTATCTGAACCATAGCTACACCTCTTGATCGGAGCAATGCCACAACATCACTTGGGGGCTTGGTCGCATCCAAACCATAGCTACACCTCTTGATCGGCTCAATGCCAAAATCAGGGCCAAAGAGAGTGTTGTCAAAAAACATCAACTCAAACATAGGCACCCACTGAGCACTGCTCAAAACGTTACATGGGGATTCTTTGCTATCACAATGAACTTAGAGTCAATGCTTGTAATTGGGATATCAAGCCATGGCTTGGAAGCCTGGTGTATACACCTAAAACCCCGGGTTAACCTGCCTCTTTAAGTAAGTCACGCCGCCCAGGTAAACCTGATATGACCCTTCGAACTTTGACAAGTTACTCTAAAATGATGATTGGTTAAGGATTGCGGACCATCTTAAAAGGCTTTGCAAAAATGGTTTAACTCAGTGGCCTGGCAGCCCATGAAAAGCCTCGAATTTGGGGCCTGGGAGCCCGTGAAAAGCCTCGACTACAATGGTTTTCTTTGCCTTTGGTTGAGTTTTTGCTCTCTTTTTGACAAGATTTATGATGTTTTTTAAACCGGCGTTATCAACCCGGAGAGACTGACAATTATAAATTGGCAGTACACGATCAAATCATAATCCAGAGACTATTAGCCCGGTCTGGTTTTGAATCGAAATCTCAGTATGGAGTAAACCGGCGTTTATCATAACCCGGAATGGTTCATGTTATAAACCAGCCTTATACAAATAGTTGTTTTATCCTCCAAGAGTTGGGTTATAAAATCCCGCTACAAGGTTGGTCAGCCAACATCATGCCTAAAGGTTGCAGGTATTATATGTTTCCATATTTGGTTATATTCCGCAACCTAGGTTGTAATCCTTGGTCATATATATATATGGGTATCATGACCCGCCCGACGGTAAACCGCCAGGGCGCTTTGAGCTTTTTATCTGCAGGAACATCTTAAATAAATGGCTATGGATTATGAATATCATATCTTAAACATGTCGGATTAAGCAAGCATGAGTCACAGATAATTATGCACGAAGGCATACCAGACCAAGTATTTTAACTAGCCTATTACCAGGCGTTCAAGTGCCCAATAGGATAATTGTTTTCTCAAATAAATGTGACATCATGTAGAAGACTAAACCGGCCTTCGGTTCATGATTGGTCACCAGCTTGATCTGACGGTTGCGGATCATCTCGCGCCGGTTCAGCTTCTTCTTCCCTACCCAGTGGCTGGAAATCAACAGTTTCCCAGTCGATCCCAGTTATGGCTTGGAATACAGCTTCATCACTTATCAGCGTAGACGATTCAATGTTAGTGGCATAAGTGTGCTTACGGATTGGCGGGATAAGATTCTGAGCTTCTGGAATTGGTGCAGCAACCCATTTGTTCTTGTCATCATAGCTGGCTTGATAGTATGAAAGGTCTGCTTCTTCAACCAATTGACAAGCCAATGGGCGTACTTCCCGGTTTATGATCCGGAGATCATCTTCGCCAAATTCTGTTCCTTCTACTTCAAGCTGGGATAACCTTGGGCCGCTTCAATTGGATCAAAGTCAAGAACCCATGCTTTTGCCCGGGTCAGTGCGGCCAAAGCGCCCTTTCTAGCAGCAGACTTTTTTAGCTCATCAACCCGGGCAGGAAGCATTGATAGCCTTTGTAAAGTATCCTTAATCAAGGTGGGAGGAAGATTGTTGTGTGAAGCAGTATATATGATCCGCTGCTCCGGTATACAACTGTTCTATCAGGGTATAAGCTGCTTTCAGTTTCTTCTGAACATCAGATCCCAAGTGGCTAATACGAGTTCCTGTATCATCACAATGATTAGTAAACCAGTAAGTACATAAAAGGATATGTTTAAATCAGGAGTCAAGGATGCTTACCAAACACAGTTGCGGTCATGGCATGAACCTGCCGCTTTACGCTGGTCAGTTCATCAACCACCGGTTTGAGAGCAGCTTCTGCTTTCTCAGTCCTTTTGATCAAATCGGATTTTTTCACTTTCCCAATCCGTCCGCTCCTTGTTGAAGCCTTCTTTCAGTTTCTCCATGGCGCCTAGAGCGCTGGTCAATTCTTCCTTCGCCTTGGAGGTTTCGGCTTGTTACGATTTATGGTTTTCCTGCAGATCAGTGGTTTGGCTCTCTTTCTTGCTCAGCTCGGCCTGCAAAGAGACAGTTATATCATAAGGTGATAGTATATACTTGAAGTACCAAGCACACAACAAGTTATGCCCTTGGTACTTGGGGGCTAATGCATATTTGCTCTTTATCATACATTTCTTACAAGTCCCAAGCATAATACAAGTATTCAACTTGACACTTGGGGGCTAATGGATATTTGCTCAGAGAATGCTGATATGGGAGTTTTCTTCTACAAAGTCCCGGTTCATCTTTATAAAGTTAAACTGGCACTTGGGGGCTACTTCAGTGAAGTTCAGATGCATTGTTGCAAAGAATATTTTTTTACTAAGTCCCAGTTTAGATTGATATCTTAAACCATCACTTGGGGGCTACTGGAGTTGATAAGTTGCAATAAAAAAATAAGGGGGCAACACTTATGAAATTACCTCATATCGTTCCTTCATCATATTTACCAAGACGACTTCATAATCACGACTGGTATATGGACGGTTCAGATAGCTAGAATGAAGGTCTTGAGCATTCAGATGGGCGTAAGTGGACAGATCGGTATTCCATTTGCCTTTGCCAATTGCAGAGAATTCTTCTTTGGCGGTATGCCTTGACAAAGCGACAGGATTTCCTGGATCAGTATGGCCAATGCCAGTGATCAGAACATCATCATCCTTCTCCTCAGCAGCTCGTACTGGAGTTGCCGGTTTGTCAGTATCTTTTACCGGACTGACCGGTTTGTCAGTCCGGATAGGGCTTGTTGGCTGGTCGGCATGGTCGATGGTATCAACTTCTGCATGTTCAGGATCTGGAGTTTTCTCCGATTCAGCTGCCGTGTCTTCCTCTGTCGGTTTATTCAGACGAGCCTTCTTGCTGGGTCTGGGCTTGGCACTGAGAAAAATAAAAATAAGGATCAGTACAGTATATATTAAGTAACATATCAAGAATATAAGTAAGAATATGGCTCATCCAAGCACTGTTCTAAGCGGTGGAAGTTTTGTGGCAGGCGATTCACCAGATGATGAGTGGGAAGTACCCTGATAATTTGAATCAGATGGATTAAGAGGTTGATAAAAACAACCCGCTTTGGGGTGTGAAGTGTCAAGGGAATAAGAGACCTCTGAACGGTGTTTCCGAACCGGACTGTTCGGTAAACCGGCAGAGGTAACTACCTGGCTGCTATGCCTGGTTGTGCGGCGAGCCTCGTGCTGTTGTGTCTTCACAAGAAAGTTCGGATCCAAGTAAGCAAGAGGATGAGAAAATTTAACTTTCCGGTTTGCTCGACGGGTTGTTAGTGATGGCAAAGGGTTTGAATCGGAGGAAAGAACGATTACCTCTACAGCATCGGCATGACTGACTTCAGCGTCGTCCTGACAATAATCATCATCAATAAGGCGTATGAAAAATGAACCAAGCGAGTCAAGTTCTACATCTAAATCTGGGTTACCCACATCATCATCAGCTGGTGGATCGGAGGATGCAGTGGTCCTCTTCCGGTTGGCAAGTTTTTTCACAACTTTGGTCTTTTGACGGGTTGGCTTCACCGGTTTGTCTTGCGGGGGTTTCTTGTTCCAGAATGGATCATCGCCTTGTCAAGAAAATAATCACACTTTCAGAGAATATTGGGACAGAAGCTATTTTAGATAAACAGATTATATGATTCTTACAGCTGGCGGTTTGTTGATGGCGCAGAAAGGGAGTAGTCCGGTTTGAGCACAGACAGCCTCCGGTTCGTTCAACATCTTTTTTACAGCTTTAGTGACTTCATCATCTGTAAGCTGAATGTCAATGTGCCGCTGAGCATTCTTCAGATCCCCTGTGTACTCACACATCAAACCGGGGCGCTGACTTAAGGGCAAAATGCTCCAGCTTATCCAGCAGCGTGCAAGATCAACTCCTGTTAAACCGTTTGCTATAAAGGCCCTGAGCTTTGATAGTTGAGGAGCATACTTGGACCTTTCTTTGGCAGTCAGCATTTGAGGAAGAGGATGTGTGTTGCTTAGACGTTCAGGATGGTAACCCGGCAGGGGGTTTTCGTCAGCTGGAGACATGTCCTTGCAATAAAACCAGGTCTGGTTCCACTCTTTGGGGTGACTGTGGAGACTGGGATGAGGAAAGGTGACTTCTTTTCTTTTCTGAACCGCCATTCCACCCAATTCTGTGTTGGGTCCGTCTTTGAATTCTGTGCGATGGTTTAGGTGAAAGAAATCCCTGAACAGCTCTACTGTAGGCTCTTCTTGAAGGTAAACCTCACAAAAAACTTGGAAGTGGCAGATTTTGGTCACAGAGTTAGGACCGATGTCTTGTGGGCGTAGTTGAAAGCTGGCCAGTACATCCCGGAAATTTTTTGAATCGGGAGGGTTGAAACCCCGGACTAAGTGATCAGAAAAAACAACAATCTCTCCATCATTGGGTGCAGGAGGACATTCCGGGCCATGGACCCTCCAGTGAATGACATCTTTCTGGGTTAAAGAGCCCGTTTTGACAAGGTTGTCTAACTGTTCTTCAGTCACTCGAGAAGGGACCCAATTGCATTCATAAACTTTCTTGGCCATGGCAATGAATGATCTACAACATGATAATTACCGGTTTAAGATTTAAAGTGGACAACTATGCGGCGGTGCAAGTATGTAAGCATGTTGTTAAACCGGAGTTGGTTAATCATAAACTGGAATTTACTAAACAAAGGCTATAAGTTGAAGTACATTGGCGGTTCAACAATGGGACTAATGGTATATACCGGGTCATCATTTTTTGAAAAGTTAAACCGCCTAGTCTGACATTGAAGATACAAGTCTACAGATGTATAAGTGAAGGAAAACAGATTTCACAAGTTGGTATTACAATTTTGGATCTACTGCATATCAGAAAAGGAAAATATATTCAGACCTAAGAAGCAGTACCGAAACAGTGGTTGAAGGTTCAGATGGGATCTTCTATTTTAATGAGGTGCATTAGATGGAAAGGAAGGGCTAGGGCTATCATTGAACAGGATGAATATCAAGGTCTGGAGCAAAACCCTATTATACAAGCAATGAACACCGAAGAACGCCGAAACCCTAGAACAGATCTATGGTGGAAGAACAGAGAGCATACCAGTGCTGATGAGAGAGCGGAGAAGCACCGTAGTTCTTTGGTGCATTCAGGGTGATGCAGCAGCCAGAGTTGAAGCACAGGCGATGGTCGACGGTGGCGGCGGAGCTCCAGAGGTTGAGCAGCATGAGGAAGACGATGACGTGAAGAGGCACGAAGGAGAAAAGTGAAAATGACCCCTCGGCCCTATTTATAAAGGCAAGGGATAAGTGTCAGGCGCGAAAATCGAGGAGCCAGAAATTTGGAAATAAGGCGGAGCTGTCGCCTCGATTGTCGGAGGCCCATTAATGAAGAAGGGTTATACATAGTTTTGTTTATAATAGATGATGTCATGGCGGTTTACCACGATGACGTCACGTCGGTTTACCACGATGACGTCACGTCGGTTTACAGAATTATAAGAAGATGTTGAAGACGAAGCTTTCTTAAGTACTGAGGATTGACATGAACCATCTCAAATCAATCTGGGCCTAATGTTGGGGATATTACTACTGGGCATAAACCGATCAGGAGAGGCCGGGTTAACTTCATCAGTAGTTGTCATATCTGAAGCCCATGAAGATGCATTTAAGACGCTTCAAGAAGGCCCGAGCTCAAAGCCGTTTAAGGCCCGTAGACATAAACCGGTATTGACAATGTAACTTGTACTATAAGGTGGAAAGAGCGGAATACCGGCCGACACACTTATGAACCGCATCGGGACTCAGAAACCTCGAAAGGCCAACCCATGTATATAAGGGGACGACCCGGCGGTGGTTCAGGACGACAGACAACAACTCGAGACTCAGGCAAAGCGTATTCGCTCCCTGGTCATCCAAACCCCATCAATTCCATCACAACTAGACGTAGGCTTTTACCTTCATCGTAAGGGGCCGAACTAGTATAAAAATCTCTTGCGTCCCTTGTCCGCTTTAACCCCTTTAAGCTAACCCATTGCAATGGCTCCACAACTAAGTCCTTTCATGATGACATCTGCCGTGACAAACCCACGACACATCCCGTTGCAGAAAACATGAAGATCAGGAAGGATGCAGGACTGAGATTATGGAGACAGTCTGATCCATATGCTGTCAGGAGGAGAACTGCTGTTGACTACAGGTTTCACACTAAGGAACAACAAGACTTTTATGAGACAATTTTTCTTGACAAGAAGCCCATTGTGTGTGACATGAGATGGGTTGACTGGGAGTACATCAAGAAAAATTGAGATCACTATCCAGGAGTATATGACAGCTTCAAAGCATGTGGAGTTGATACATTTGTTGCCCAGAAGCTCACCAAGTGGAATGATGAGCTGATCATGCAGTTTTACTCCACTGCCCACTTCTATCCAGATGGAAGGATAGTTTGGATGTCTGAAGGTACAAGGTACCAATCCAGTGTTGAAGAATGAGCTCACTTGATCAATGCCCCGGAAGAAAATGAGGATGACTTGGATGTTTATGCTGAGAATAAGAAAGACCACAACACTATGGCACACATGTACAGAGAGATCCCAGATAATGCTTTGGAGAATCACAAGTTTGGATCTGTCCACTTCTTGTTATCTGGTCTGCCTACCATAAATTGGATCCTAAGGCACACTTTGCTACCCAAGTCGGGTGATCACAAGATGATCAGAGGACATGCTATCAACTTGCTACATTTATTTGATGTGCCTCAAAAGTTCAAAGTCATGAGTCTGATTGTGGAAACAATCAAAAGGACAACAACTGATTAGAAGAGAAGTTGTGGGTATGCTCCACACATTCAGGAGCTCATCAACTCAAAGATGGGCACAGGCACATATCTGTTGGATAAAGTGCATTTACCCTTATATCCTGAGTTTGAAGACAACACTGTAGTGATGACTGAGAATGAACCATCATTAGCTCAAGCACAAGAGAAGAGAGAGAAGGCAAGGGCAGAGAAAGCTGCAAAGATGCCAACTGCTAAAGAGGCATCTCAAGTTTTCCTGAAGAGCAAGCAAGATCAGTTAGCATATCTGATCCAATCCACCTTGAGGATTGAGAAGGGCTTGGCCACCCTGACTCAAAACCAGGAGAGCTTGGAGAGGATTATAGAGACCAAATTCTATGATCTTGATCTGAAGGTAACCGAGATCCAAACTGCAGTTGAGCAGCTTCAGGAGGAAGCAGAGGAGAAGAAGGGCAAGTCTACTATAGATGCTTTTGCTAGAGTGCCCAGAGGACAAAGATCTGCTGCAGTGCCCATGACAGATACTCGAGCTACAACATCAGCACTAGCAGCTACAGCTCCAGTGCCACCTCCAGCAGCCACTCCACCAGCTCCAGCTACATCATCTAAAGCCTTCGTCCTTGGAGTTCTCTCAACACCACCTCCCGAAGATCAAGCCTGAGAGACGTTTAGCACTATGCATTTTTGAACTTTTTGGTAATTTGTTGCCAAAGGGGGATAAAAATGCATAGATCATAGGCTTCGAGAGAGAGTGTTGCTTTTTTATCTCTCTTGCTATTTTGGTTGAACTTCTTGATTGTGTGCTTGTGTGAGATACTTTATGTCCTAGTGAGATACTTGTTTGATCATGTGTTTGATCATATGCTACCCTTAATGCTTGTTGGATGATACTATCTCTTATATTCTTATATGATCATTCACTTGCTTGGTGATGAGTGCATGATTTTAATTTATATCGTTTTGAGCGCTCCACCAAGAGGTATGTGACATGGAAGAGTAACCCATGATCCTAATCGATTGTGCATTTGCATTCAAAAGAAAATTTTAAATAATGCACAAATTTAGGGGGAGCTCTTGCTTGTCACATACTTCTCAAAGCGACGCTGTTTTTCAATCTAATTATTCTTTGTCGAAGCTTTGATCTATATGTTGTCATTAATTACCAAAAAGGGGGAGATTGAAAGTGCAACTATCCCTGGGCGGTTTTGGTAATTCCTAACAACATATAGCTCATTGAGCTAATGTCATTTCGAGATAAATATTTCAGGAAAGCACAATGATTGGCATGGCATGGATTAGAAAGTGGACCCCTAAAAATGCTAAGGACAAAAGATTGGCTCAAGCTCAAAGAACAAGACTCTACATTTTAATTTTAGTGATCCAAGATCACATTGAGTCCATAGGAAAAGCCAATACTATCAAGAGGGGGTGAGGTGTTGCTTAATGAGTTTCTTGCTCAAAGTGCTTAGTGATATGCTTCGAAACCCTCAACTACTTTCTCACATCCACATATGTCCCACACCAAAAGTCAAACTCGGCCCCACCGAATCTTTCTAACCGACGCCACCGAGTTCAGTTGACATAGTCACGGCCAGAAACCATAGTCTTTTCGGTCTCACCGATAGGGATCTCGGTTTCACCGAGATGGGATTGTAATCACTCTGTTTCCCTTTGTAACGTTTCGGTCAAACCGAGATGAGCGATCAGTCCCACCGAGATTGCAATGCAAACTCTCTGTTTCCCTTGCGTAACGTTTCGGTCCAACCGAAATGAGCAAATCGGTCCCACCGAGTTTGCCTGACCAACTCTCTGTTAGTCTATTACCAAAATCGGTCTCACCGAGTTTGTGTAATCGGTCTCAATGAGATTTCGTTATCCCCTAACCCTAACGAAATCGGTCCCACCGAGTTGACATGTCGGTCTCATCGAAATCCCTAACGTTCACATTTTGAACTAAAATCGATCCGACTGAGTTTCATGATTCGGTCCCACCAAGTTTGGTGATTTGTATGTAACGGTTAGATTTTGTATGGAGGCTATATATACCCCTCCACCCAATCTTCATTCGTGGAGAGAGCCATCAGAACATGCCTACACTTCCAACATACATTTTCTGAGAGAGAACCACCTACACATGTGTTGAGGTCAAGATATTCCATTCCAACCACATAAATCTTGATCTCTAGCCTTCCCCAAGTTGCTTTCCACTCAAATCTTCTTTCCACCAAATCCAAATCCTATGAGAGAGAGTTGAGTGTTGGGGAGACTATCATTTGAAGCACAAGAGCGAGGAGTTCATCATCAACACACCATTTGTTACCTCTTGGAGAGTGGTGTCTCCTAGATTTGCTTGGTGTCACTTGGGAGCCTCCGTCAAGACTGTGGAGTTGAACCAAGGAGTTTGTAAGGGCAAGGAGATTGCCTACTTCGTGAAGATCTACCCGAGTGAGGCAAGTCCTTCGTGGGCGACGACCATGGTGGGATAGACAAGGTTGCTTCTTCGTGGACCCTTCGTGGGTGGGGCCCTCCGTGGACTCGCGCAACCGCTACCCTTCGTGGGTTGAAGTCTCCATCAACTTGGATGTACGATAGCACCACCTATCGGAACCATGGATAAAAAGTCTCCGTGTCAACGTTGCGTTTGCTCCCTCAAACTCCTTCCTTTGCCTTCATATGCAATTGTTTTACATTCCGCTGCTATACTCTTAGAATTGCATGTGTAGGTTGTTTGCTTGACTTTTGCAAAGTTGCTAAAATCTGCCAAGAAGTAAAATTGGGAAAAGGCTAGATTTTTATTTGGTCAAGTAGTCTAGTCACCCCCCCCTCTAGACATACTTTCGATCCTACAGTTGCTCTAGATAATCGGTTTCGTGTAGAGGATTGCGGTTTGCTTGACACTCTTGTCGCGCGGCTCGTCGAAGAGTATTGGATGTCGGTGTACTTGAGCCCGAGATGGTGTCGTCGGAGTGTCAACTCGAGCGGCTCCGTCTTGAATATGACGAAGTGGTAGAAGAGCGGTTGACCAGCAATGTGCTAATCTCATCCATTCTTGCATCATTCTCTTGTTTGTGTTCGTCGAGCTTGTTGTCGAAGTAGTCTCTTGTATGTTGCTCGGAGAGACGCAAATTGGTCGCGAGGTTGTCGATGCGGTCACTCAATGCTTGTTGTTCTTGATGCAAAGCTCGTTGTGCACCGAAGAGGTGGTTCTTGGTGACGTAGGTGTTCGGGTCGTCGTCTTGCTCGATGAAGAGTGAGTTGGTAGAAGAACTTGGCCTACTCATCATTCCAAGCAAATATGTGAGAGTGGGAGAAAGAGAAGAACTATACCAAATGTACATTGAGCGATGTTGAGGATGGATCAATGATAACTCGAATGTGTAACAAAGAAATAACACAATTGGTACCAATTCTTGTCGGTTCTCACACCTTCACAAGTAAAAGCTTATGGTGGAGCTCGGTTAGGATGGTGGCACAAAATTTGATGCAATTGTTAGTGAGATAGAATAATGTTGAAAAGATTCGCAAATTTGCAAGTGCAACAAGTAGACCAGTAGCAAACTAGAAGTACATGGAAACACACACAAGATAGATAAATGGGGTCGTGCAACCAAGGAATGAGCCAAAATGTGGAATCCCCGAAAATGCTCTTGTTGCACAACTCTAGAGAGATGCTAGCACGATTGCACAATAGGCGGATACGAAACTTGTGCACAACCTACTAAGCAAAAATGCAACGACTTCTATCCCAAGTATGCTATATGTATGGTGTTCTGATGATATGATCCAATATGATCGAGTATGACAATATTAACGTAGTATGATGCTATGGTTCGTGCTTACAAGCTCTTTGCTTATATTTCCCTTTTCCTTAAAAGCTTTTTTAGCTCTTTACTTGTGAGCTCTTTTCTCATGCAGAACTTCACGAACCAAGATAGAAATTGCGTATGCGATGACAACTTTGTGACACAAGAGATGATACCAAGATATGTACCAAGATGACATGGTATGTATGCAATGGGAGCTATTATCACTAATGTGCACAAGTAACATTGTTGGCAATAATCAAATGGCTAGTCTTGATAGGTAAGGTACGCAAAATGGTCTATGGGTTTATCAATGCAATGGCAAGAATGATGATATACCTCAATACCAAGATGATGTGGAAGTTACCATTTTTTCTTATGGTGAGGGTGTCAAAATTGTAGAGCGGTTGTTGCCGATGACGACTCCGTGGCGAAGATGAGCAGCGGTGATGTTGATGTCGAACCATCCCTAAGTTGCGGGAATGCGTTAGGAAACAGAAACTACAAATCAAATTCTCAAAGAAAAATGTGTCAAAATTGTCGGAGTTGGTAGCGGGTAAGCCGTGGTGGTTGCGGAAAGCGGTGGTGGTAAATGGAAGTGACGGTGGTATGCCCGGTCAAAAAAATTGGTGAGAGTTAGGCGGAAAATGGAGCGGTGGATGGAAGTGATGCTGCCAGGGGCAAGATGTCCGGGCTTGGGTGCCGGATGTCCGGGTGGCCGGATGTGCAGGGTTCATGAGCCGGATGTCCAGGCTCTGTATCCGTGGATGAACTCGATGAACTCATGGAGAAATCGAAATGTCGGGGAAAAATTCGAGAGATTGCGTGGATGGAATTGGGAGAAAATTTAGGGGAAACTAGATCTACCTGCTACACACGAAATCCGAGGATCAAATCCAACAAAACTTCATGACACCAACAAATCACAAAAAAAATTGGGGGGCTATTTTTGTGGGGATTTTCAAATTTGGGACAAAATCAGCAAAACAAGGCTAGAAAACAAAGAGGGGAGGCTCGAAAATCGTGATCAACCTGGCTCATGATGCCCGATCTTTCATGATTGGAGCGGATCCCGCGATGAACAAGAGGGGAAAACACGAGGGGAAACACGAGAGGAAACACTCAAACCAACAAGATTTGATTAAACATGTGCTAGATCCTCGAAACACAAAGAGATACACGATCCACAATCAACGAGGGACGATACAAGTAGCAAGTTCTTCTCCGCGAGGAGTTCTTGAGGGGGTGTTCCCGTGAGGGGTCTTGAATCCGCTTGGGGGATCTTCTCCGAAGAGGTCTATCAGCGTTCTGGGAACGGGGGTCCCCAGACTTACCTGCCTGCGGCCCACCGCATGGCCAAGCATCAGGCCGTACGACCCATCTTCTTCAACAAGACACCCAAGACCCTCGCGAGGGTCCAAGCCTTGTGAGGCGGACAACGCAAGACCTCCTCTGGAGTGGCCTAGCTAGGCAGGCTCACGAGGAGCAGAGATATCAAGGCAGGGCAAACCTCACGAGGCTCTCGTTACGTGAGCCATGACGAATGGTGCCAGGCGGGTGCCTGGCGGGCGCCGGTGCGTGCAACGTTCTTATTTCCTCTTTGGTGCTAAGGAGGCCAGCGCAGGCGAAGAGAGGCATCATACAAAGGTTGCTATATTGGTGCAACGAGACCAAGACCAGGAGAACGGCAAGGCGGAGGTCATCGTGGAGCCCAAGACGGCTTCACCCCGGAGCTTTTCGTAGGCGAAGACCGCTTTTGTCAGGATAGCTTGTACTAGCTGTCCCCTTCAAATTTTCCTGCCGTTGTTGGCTCCCTTCCTGCTCGATATTTGGGAAGAGGACCAGGGCCTCTATAAATAGGACTAGCCACCACAGTAGAGGGCATCGATCGATCGATCGAGCAGTTCACCGAATCCTCGCACCACAAGTTCATACGCACAAGAACACCTCAACCTCAGGAGGCTGTTCTTCCCTTGTACTGTTCATCAGCCCGTGAGGCAATCCACCAGCACCACACTGGAGTAGGGTATTACACCACAACGGTGGCCCGAACCAGTATAAACCCCGTGTCTTTCTGTGTTGCGAGTTCGTCGAGTTTGTCAGCAAGATCTTAGCGAGCTAGAGCATAGATCGGTAGGAGGGAAAGGCTTCGCGCGCACCCCAGTGTTCGAACCTTAAGGGTTTGCCGGAACCGCACATCCGACATTTGGCGCGCCAGGTAGGGGTGCGCCGTAGTTTCCCTTCCGTCGATTCATCGCTCCGTCGCTCCATCGCTTCCATGGGGGATGCTCGCCGTGCTCGAGCTGAGCGTCGGGCTGCCCTCTCTGCCCGCGTCGCTCAAACGGCTCCCGTAGGCGGGCCACCTCATCTCTCTCCGTCTCCCGCCGCCAATGCTGCCACCGGCCCGGTGGGGAACGAGTAGCAGGCGTCCTTGCTGCATCCTTCAGTGCGGCAGGACGGCCGCACCGCTACTCCATCACTCACCCCTGCTGGTTCTTCGTCTCATGCGCACTGTTCTCCCATGGAGGCACGAGCCGCGCTCATCATGGTGAACGAGCTCCTGCGTTACCGCCCCATCGACGACCTCTATGAGGAGTGGCTCGACCGCGTCACCGAGCTCGTCCGCGCCGCGGGGGGCTCTCCAGCGCCGTCCCACTCTCTGCCTCCCCCTCAACCAGCCGCGGGCGATGGGGCTCATGGCATGCCTCCACTGCCTCAACCCCAAGATGGTGCCTTGGCACCAAGGCGCGCGCCTCCGCGGTGTGATCCACCGCGCCCGGCGCCCGCGCGTGAAGAAAGAAGCTGCCAAGAAATCCCGCAGCCGCGACAAGCTGCACCGGCGCTCCCCGCGCCACCTCATCAAGGCCGCGCGCCGCCTGCGGTGGCGCAGCGCGGACCTCGCCAAGACCAAGCTCCGCCTCAGAAGCGGGCCCAGGCGACCACGGCCGGCTGCCGTGCCTTCACCCCCGAACTGCGTAGCGTCGCCTGGCTAGGCAAGTTCAAGCCAGACCTGCCTCCTTGCTACGACGGCACCGCCGACTCCACGGAGTTCCTGCAGCTCTATGAGCTGAGCATCGAAGCGGCCAACGGCGATGAGAAAGTCATGGCGAACTGGTTTCCCATGGCTCTCAAGGATGGGGCCCGCTCCTGGCTCCTGAACCTGCAGCACGACTCGATCTCCTCCTGGGACGAGATGCACGACCGCTTCGTTGCCAACTTCCAGGGCACTCGCGACCGCCCACCGGCCGCGGGCGATCTACGCCGCATCAAGCAACAGCCAGGAGAATACCTCTAGAAGTACATCCAGCGCTTCAACAACACCCGCCTCAAGATCCCCAAGGTCATGGACGAAGCCATCATCTCCGTGTTCTCAGACGGCGTCCGTGACGTCAAGATGAAGGAAGAGCTGGCTATCCACGAGGAGCTTTGCACATCTCAGGAGCTGTTCAACCTGGCGACTAAGTGCCAAGAGCTGAGGAGGGCACCTCTCTCTCCTCGAGCTGCCAGCCGCAGGAGTGGAGGAGAAGAAGGCCAAGGCCAAGGACGTAAAGCGCAAAGAGGCAGTAGTACTCGCAGCGGAGCCCGACACCAAGCGAGGCAAAGATCAGCCTGAGTCGTCCAAGAACGGTCGACTGTTCTGTGCCTTCCACAACCTGAACACCCACAACACCAGCGACTGCCAAGAGCTCAGAGCCATACGGGAAGGATGCTACGGTCGATGCCCCGAGCACAACGACCAGGGCTACAGCCGTGGAGGAGGACGCGGAGGCGGACGCTGGGATGACCGTGGCCCATGCCAGGAGTGGCGCGACCAGCCTCGTGAGGACCGCTGGCAGGACCAACCTCGCGAGGGCGCCTGGAGGGACCCGCCTCGTGAGGATCGCCGCCAGGGCAACGCCGGTCTTCCCCCGTTGCCGCCACCAAGAAGGAACGACGACCACCACCAGGACGAGGGGGCTGGGGGCTTCCAGGAGCCGCGTGCGATCGCTTGCATCTTGGGCGGTGCTCAGGCCCCAGCCTCTCAACGCATCTTCAAACAGTTCACTCACGAGGTGAACGCGGTGCTCCCCAAGCTCGAGGCCATGCGCCCGCTCAGGTGGTCCCAATGCGCCATCACCTTCAACTCGGCAGACCAGCTCAAGTGCGCAGCCACCGCTGGCGCACTCCCTATGCTGTTGAGGGAGTCCCGGATTAGGGGGTGTCCGGATAGCCGAACTATAACCTTTGGCCGTACTCCTGGACTATGAAGATACAAGATTGAAGACTTCGTCCCATGTCCGGAAGGGACTTTCCTTGGCGTGGAAGGCAAGCTTGGCGATACGGATATGTAGATCTCCTCCCATTGTAACCGACTCTGTGTAACCCTAGCCCTCTCCGGTGTCTATATAAACCGGAGGGTTTTAGTCCATAGGACTAACAACAATCATACCATAGGCTAGCTTCTAGGTTTAGCCTCTCGATCTCGTGGTAGATCTACTCTTGTACTACCCATATCATCAATATTAATCAAGCAGGAGTAGGGTTTTACCTCCATCGAGAGGGCCCAAACCTGGGTAAAAACATCACGCCCCTTGTCTCCTGTTACCATCCGCCTAGACGCACAGCCGGGACCCGCTACCCGAGATCCGCCAGCTTTGACACCGACATTGGTGCTTTCATTGAGAGTCCCTCGTGCCGCCGCCATCGTGAAGGATGCCTCATCCCGCCTTTAAAGACGACATCGTTGTTAAAGGAGCTTTGGCTATCGCCAAACTCTCCGGCTAGGTGGTTTTCTTATGACCGCCTGTTCGGCCGCCGCGCCGATGATGACTTCTCGGGTCATCGGAAGCAATCTTAACGTCAGCTCGGAACTCGCCGAGCAGTTAGATCCGACGGAGCTCTCTTCCTTGAACAAGCTCTTGCATCGCATCGCCTCCCTGGGAGTCGCTACAGACTATGATCAGATTGGGCCTAAACCCGATCTGGGAGAGATTAACTCTCCCCAGGTCACCCATCACGTTGCCATGGTGGAGGAACAATGCGGCGACCCTTCATCTATCTTAAGGACTAGCTATGTCCGGATTTCCGATCTCTCCAAGCCGGATACCCGCGGAGGGGAGGACGACACTCAAGACCTGAACTTAGAATCAGGCAACGAGCTAGATTCATTGGACAACATCCAAGAATCCAAGCTGCCGAGTTCGGAAACTCCTTGGCCCTTGAGCCTCAGATTGGGCGAGGTTTCGGATCTAATTCCACCCACCCACCCGAACATATGCGATCTATCCAAAATTAGGCAAGTGCCCGAGGAAACAGTACATCATTACTTGCCCAGATTCCTCCTGGTTATGAACAGGATAATGGACTGCCGTGAGGAAGACGCAATTTCATTCTTCTGCAATAATCGCACGGACAAGGGAATCCTTAACGCCATAGGTCGCCGCGAAATTACATGCTTTGATGACTTGGCGTCCATAGTACGAAAGTACTGTGCGATGGAAAGCGCCTGGAAAACCGAAGTAAGATTTTGGGACAATCTGGCCCTGAATACAAACCCAGTCCGAAATAAAAGGGTGCATTATCGCCACCACCCGGTTAAACACCAAAAATAAAAAACCCTACGGGCATGGAACCAGATCGAGGAATGGCTCAACGGACCTGTAAAATTCATAGTACGAGGGCGCCACACCAACTCATAGCCTTAGAGCATGTTGATACTCCGCAGTGGCCAAAAGCGCAAGGAGCTTCTAACCCCAAAGATCCACAGAGCACCAGCCCAAGGATACCAGTACGGTATTAACAGTCTTCAAGACTTTCGCATCAAACAATATGCGAAAACGAACACTCCGCAGCCTTGCCGAAGTCTACCAAATAGCAACAATAAACCCATGGAGTGACACGACCATTACCTTTAATGCCAGTGACGAACCTAAATTCCGAACAGCCCGAGCACCAACAGCATTGGTCCTCAGTCCAATAGTGGACGGCTTTCACCTTACCAAGGTAATCATGGACGGTGGCAGCGGATTGAACCTCATTTATGAGGAAACCCTTCGAAAAATGGAAATAGACTGGAGCCGCATTGAGTGAAGCAGCACAACCATTAGAGGAATAATCCCACCGGAAGCATGCCGCAAAGGAAAAATCACACCGATGTGGTGTTCGCACGCCGGATAATTACAGTGTCCGAGGAGGTCACGCCCAAGTGGCCCTGCTCAGCAGCGGATACCACGCCTATTAGGGCGAGAGGCATTCACAATTTTTCAAGCTATACCCCATTACGGGCACATGAAGCTCAAAATGCCCGGGCCCAACGGAATCATCACTCTAGCTAGCGACCCGGCCATAGCACTCCACGCCGAAAATAAGACAGCCGCACTAGCCCTTGAGGCACTATCCAAAGCCCTAGCGGCCGAGGAACTGATCAGCTGCCAAGCTCCACGGTGAATAGGGACGATGTGATACTCGATAAAAGATCCAAGTCCACCTCCTTTAAACCAGCAGACTTAAATAGTCAAATTCCAAGTCCGCCCAACGGACCCTAAAAACGGCCTCCACTGGGGCACAATTAAACCCTGATGTAGACGCCAGACTACGAGAATTCCTACGCGAAAATTGGGACATTTTTGCTCGCACCCTTTAGACATGCCAGAATCCCACGCCGTTGGCCGAAAGCACAGCCTAAACATCCTAAAAGGATTCAAGCTACCAAACAGTTTCTTCGTTTCCGAACCTAAGAGACAAGCCATGGGAGAGGAGCTAGCCAAACTATTGGAGGCCGGATTCATCAGAGATATAAAACATCCGGATTGGCTAGCAAACCTGGTGATGGCACCAAAGAAGGACAAATCCTGGCGCCTATGCGTCGATTTCAAGGACCTCCACAAGGCTTGCCCAAAGGATCCCTTCCCCCTCCCCCGCATCGATCAAATTATCGACGCTACCGCAGGACACGATTCATTTTGTTTCCTTGACGCATACTCCGGCTACCATCAAATCAAGATGGCAGAGCCTGACCAAGCCGCAACAGCATTTATCACCCCATACTTCCCATTCTGCTTCAACACAATGCCCTTCGGGCTCAAAAACGCCGGCGCAACATATCAACAAGCATGATTCGTACATGTCCGCAAACCAGATCGGCAAAACAGTGGAGGCATACGAGATGATGTGGTCGCCAAAACCAAGAATGTCAAAACTCTAGTAGACGACTTGAGGCTCACATTCGATAATCTTCAACATATGACATCAAGCTTAACCCGAAAATGCGCTGGCGCATCAGCCGGAAAGCTCTTGGGCTTCATTGTATCCGTAGAGGAATTGAAGCAAACCTAGCCAAGATCCGAGCTCTGTCACAATTGATATCCCAAAGGACCTCAAACAAATACAAAAACTGATCGATGCGTGGCGGTTCTAAGCCGCTTTATCTCCGCTTGGGAGAAAAGGCATTACCCTCTATCGCCTCCTCCGTGCAATCAACACTTCGAGTGGACGGATGCCGCCATGGCCGACTCAAGAAATAAAAGCCATATTGGCAACAAACCCGTCCTGGGCCGCCAACATGGGCGAGCCAATGCTATTATACATCGCCGCAACTCATCAAGTTGTAAGCGCGGTGCTCGTTGTCGAACGAGAAACGGACGGACACAAGTTTCCTTCAAAACCAGTTTACTACGTGTCCAAAGGTCCTCACTCCATGCAAGTCACAGACCAGATTATCAAAAGATAGCGACGCGGTGTTTATGGCATCCCGGAAGCTGCGACACTACTTTCAAGAGTGTTCGATAACAGTAGCCTCCGAAGTACCTCTTAATGACATTATAAACAACTGCGACGCGATGGGCCAGACTGCCAAATGGGCCATTGAGCTCCTCCCGTTCGACATAACCTATAAGCCATGGCGAGCCATCAAGTCACAAGTTTTGGCCGACTTCGTTGCCGAATGGACTGAAGCCGAACTCCCTAAGGAGTACGGCACATATTCCAATTGGATCATGCACTTTGACGGCTCCAAAATGTTGGCTGGTCTGGGGGCTGGCGTCGTTCTAACGTCCCCAACAGGAGATACAGTTCAATAGATACTCCAGATAATGTACACGGACTCCAACAATGCAGCCAAATACGGGGCCCTTCTACATGGTCTCCGGATGGCAGTATCCATGGGCATTCAACGCCTAGAGGTGCGCGGGGATTCGAACCTCGCGATATCCCAAATAAATGGAGACTTTGATGCCAAGGATCCGAAAATGGCAGCTTATCGCAACGCCGTCCTAAAAATGTCAGCTCGGTTCGAAGGGCTCGAATTTCACCATATAGCTCGAGAAAACAATCAGGCAGCAGACGTCTTGGCACGCATTGGCGCAAAGCGCAACACCGTCGCCCCCAATATCTTCTTAGAGAGGCTATTCAAGCCATCCGTAGTATGGGAAGGGGAGTCCGGAAATAATAGCCCGGACCCAACAGCACTGCCTAACACCAAACATTCTGACACAACTGGAGACTCTTCCAGCAAAGTAACATCTTCAGCCCACATAATAATGTCAGTCATTGCCCCGTGGACAGAACCATTCCTAGCCTACTTAACCAGGCAGGAACTGCCCGAGGACCAAAACGAGGCACACTGCATAGTGCGGCGATCTAAAGCCTATAAAGTCCATGAGGGAGAGCTTTATAAGAAAAGCACGACCGGAGTCCTTCAAAGGTGTATCTCCGAAGAGGAAGGGCGGAATCTTCTGGCTGAAATTCATGCCGAACTCGGCGGGCACCACGCCGCAGCCCGGGCCCTTGTAAGCAAGGCATTCCGTACAGGATTTTATTGGCCGACGGCCCGGGCAGATGCTCAGGACTTAGTCCAACGATGCGTCGGTTGCCAGCTCTTTGCTAATCAAAGCCACATGCCACCCACCGCCTCCAAACTATACCCATCACCTGGCCCTTCGCGGTCTGGGGGCTTGACATGGTTGGACCCCTTAAAGGAGGAACCCACAAGCAAAAATACCTACTGGTCATGGTGGATAAATTCACCAAATGGATAGAGGCCAAGCCTGTTAAAATGGCCGAATCCGGACCGGTGATAGACTTCATATCGTGGGTCGCATTAATCGCTACGGCGTCCCCACAAAGATCATCACCGATAACGGCACGAACTTCACGGCCGACGAGGTCAAACTCTGGTGCAAAAACATGGGCATCAAGCTCGACTATGCTTCAGTCTATCACCCTCAAACTAACGGTCAAGTCGAGCGAGCAAATGGTCTAATCATGAGCGGCATCAAACCCAGATTAGTGTCGTCCCTCAAGGAATCTAACACGCACTGGGTAGAGGAGCTCGACTCCGTACTCTGGGGGCTGCGGACCACGCCGAATCGCACCACAAGATTCACACCATTCTTTATGGTATACGGCGCAGAGGCAGTTCTGCCCTGCAACATAATTCATGACTCACCTCGCATGCGCATGTACGAAGACAGAGAAGCCAAGCTCGATCGGCAGGACAGTTTGGGCGCTTTGAGGAGGAGCGTGACGTGGCAAAAGCCCGCTCCGCATTCTATCAACAAAGAGGCTCAAGATATCAAAGCAGTAGAAGCACGGGCCAAAACTTACAATGTTGGCGAGTTAGTTCTACATCTGCCGGACAAGAAAAAGGACAAACTCAAGCCCAAATGGGAAGGTACCTTCATTATCGACCAAGTCCCGACCATGGAGCGCACTGCGTCTGCGAGATGCATCGGATAACCGACTCGAGCCGAACCCATGGAACGCAGCCCGTCTCCGAAGATTCTATGCCTAGCGCCGGATTCTGAGTTCGTCTCCTTCCTCTATCTATTTTTTACACATTAGCTGTCTTATGTTTCTCTCCTTCTCCCTCTTTTTCTCTTACAGCCTTTAAAGGCTCGTTCGCACATTGTTCGCACACACTTGACGTGCTATCCGTGCTCATTATACTTGGGGGCTTCTTTAACAGAAGCTTATCAGTATGGGCTTTACGCCTAACACATGTGTAACGCTTCCGCATGTACCTTTTATTCACCATTATATGCATCGATATGACTTAAGTTTTGGCCAAGCTGGGTTGCCTGGCTCCTGTGCTTACCCATATGTTCCCGATTGTTCGGCTACGTGGTAAAGGGAGCACATCTGCGATTGTTACTGCCGGGTCAGTCGGATGTGTACCTCAGACTGGGTGAAGCCGAAAGCTAGCATTCTTAAGGGAATATTCGGTCGGTGAACTAAAGATGATTTCTCACTTATTTATTTATCTGCCCCCATATGCTTTTCTCGCTGCAGTCCCACATGCACTTTAAGGCATGCCTCCTGTGAAAGGAACCCCTAACGGAACTATTCTCCCTGGAAGATGTTTCTTACTAACCATGTAATATAACATAACTAGTTGGGCAATTGTATGTTCAAGCACTAATGACCCCTACGCCAGGTCTCCACGCATGCCCCGGTTCTTACATAACCGTTAGGCTATTCGGACATACTCCGGACTATAGGGTCCCGAGGTTGAAGCGAAAAGGTCCGCCATGACAAACGATCTACAATCCGCTAGAAGGCATTTTTACATGTCATCTTCAATTACATAGTCAATTTGACTGGTGTATTCCTCCTCAATACCATCTAATAGGCTGTCTAGTTTACAATCCTGTTGGGAATACTTTATGGACAATTCTACTTGGCCGACACTAAGCTCACAGGATCTCCTTCCCATCGGGCCCCATAGGTCCGACCTCGCCATGTGGTTTGGGTCAGCCTTCGTGTACCGCTGCCTTCACCATGGCCCAGCCTCCTCGGCGCCTTGACGGCAGGCCGATATCTTCCATAATCGGAAGCGCCGCCGCGCTCCCTTAAGCTTCTCTGCAAGCTCTCCAAGGCCTTCGGGCAGGGAGATAGATGGCCACAAGGCCTGGGCGACACCTTTCATCACCTGCCAACTCGCTCGCAGCTTGTAAGAGCTCGGAAGAAGGTCATCCATAGAACCGGCATTTCCTCCAGAGGGACGACCTCGTGAGCATACCTACGACATAACTCGTTAGTCGACTTCCTCGCCAACTCTTTTTGAAGTTCGCTCAAGCACTTACTAAAAATGCCGCTCAAGCCGATTCTCCTTCACGGAGTCCGGACAGCTAGGCACGAACATCCTTAGTTCCTCGCCCAGCTGGGTGTTGGCATCTTGAGATTATTCTTCTCCGCCTCACCCTCGTAAGCACGCCTCCACGGCCTTTAACCGCGCAAGATTTGTTGCTTGTCCGATCTACTCCGCCACCGCCTCCAATGATATTGTCGATTTACACACGCCGCACTTCACAACATACTTATCTTCAAGCATATATTACCGTAGGGTTTCTTGGCCTTCCTCGCAGCGCTAGTGCGGCCTCAAGTTGGGCTTTGCACTCTTCCACTCCCCGAACAGTTGGGTATTCTTTTCGTGAAGATCATGCATAACAAATGATCCTTAAATCAGTTATTCTAACTATTTCAAGTCTCGGGGGCTACTGGTATATATAACCATCAAATTTTCTCACCCGTATGTCTTTCACATACTCCTCCGTGGCTCTGGCTAGGCCATTTTGAGCGGCACGGAGGTGCGCATCTCCCGAGTTGAAGGCATTCAATGCCTCTTGGGAGAAACATGCGTCACGAAGAACTGTCCGGCGACGCCTGTGATTCATGGCACTCTCCACCTCGAAATTTGTGGCAGATAGTCCGTCGGCATCCTCTGTTGGAGGAGTATCCGACGCACGCCTCGTGTTCGCCTCCGCTTCTGGACCGGGCTTTGGAGCCTGGCTGGTGGAGGCTCGATTGGCAACCTCTCCGGATATAGTCCGGTGAGCGCTCTTTTTCCTGAAGGAAGCACGAGCGTTAGCATACCTTCCGGGAATAAAACCTGGAATAAGATGGCACGCCATACCATTGCGCCGGCGTCTCAACCCGGACCACACTTCTTTTCAGCCTACTGGGCCTTGCTGCCCCTTGTTGGCTAGCCACCGCAGGCTGGGCCTTCCGCCTCAAGGGCTCCCCCTGCAAAACACCATTGATATACGGTGATCAAAGATAAGCACATAGGGATTATTTTCAAAGTATTGGGACTTTGGTCTCGCACTCGTGAGGCTGGAAATATTCCGGTAATCGGCCGTAATGGCTACTCAAGGCATTGTCGATGCTCAGTTGGTAAAATACCCCATCGATCAGCTCCACGGATATGTCCGGATCCTCTTGGGAGGCCAGATCGAGGGACCGTTCCGAATCCTCAGGTTGTGGAGGTGGGCTGTTTATACCCTTTACGGCCCGGCGCAATTCCGGCGTCGAAATCACAAGATAAGGTACTTAACTATGGGAATATGGAACGGATGGTCATAAAGAAGTGTCCGCTTACCCAGCTTGGAGGATCGTACATAGAAAATCCGCCCTGTGGATTGACGTGGAGGAACTCCTCCTCTTCTCCCTTGTACAATGCGGACAAAGCCTTCGCCGAGCAGCAACCGATCCCGCCCCACGGCCGCAAAGGTGGCATCATCCTCCCGCTGAAATCCCACATGGCGTGGCCTCTATATTGAAGCGGGCTGCACCCCCTCGCGATAATGCATGTGGCCATGACCTCATCATGGTCATCCGAATGAGCTAATAATCTTATCCGCTCATCGTATAGGACGCCCCTGCCGCTTTCCTTCCGAGGGCTCCGTGCGCTTAGCTTAGGCGCTTCTTCAAAGGAGCATTATTGAACTCGTGAAGGCCGATCCGAATAGGGTCCCAGGGGACATCTTCTATATAAAACCATTTCAAGGCTGGCTTCGGACGCTTCTTTTGGGGTTTCGGATAGATATCCGATCCCGGCGATGCGCCATAGTTCAGCTCCGCTTACTTGATATATCGACCTCCCGAGAACGGGGCACAAGGCGTAACAACTTCTTCCACAGCGAAATGAGCCTCGACGCCCAAGAACAGCTCGCAGAAGGGCTACGGGCCCGAATATGCAATAATGAGGCAAAGCGTAAGGTTGTGCAAATGGAGGTCAGAGAACTCCAGGAGCCCCGGAGAAACGGATGAATTGGAAACCGAGCCTCTTATTAAGTAAGGGACAAGGCATACCCGCCTCCTTGAGGGATTGGGGACGCCTCCGCCGCTTTCCGCCATTATAGGTGGCGCAGTCCGCTCGAACCGGGACCATGAAGGCTGGGGAAGAAATCCTTGGTTTGGAGCATCACTAGCTCATTGTGGGATTTAAACATCTCTCCCAATCTCCAGGCTGAGGGCTGGGAGGGCGAGAGGAGGAGCTGCGTCGACTGGCCATGATGGAATGGATTTCTGTCGGATGCGCTTCGATGAATGATCGTGAAGGGAAGATGGTGTGATTCGGATCTAAATCCTCATCTCTTTTATAAGGCAGCTTATTTGCGTGGCTAGGGGGGTAAAAGTAAAAACACCCTGGCTTTTTGCATTCGTTTGACACGTGGAAGACTACCATTATTGGGCGTGGAGGCCGAGGAGCACAATATTCACGAGAAGTCGGACACTATTCAACAGGTACACAGAATTTGGAGAAGAACCCTCCTTGCAATGCCGAAGACAAATCTGCGCGCCGGACTCATCGTCATTGAAGCCTGGTTTGGGGGCTACTGAGGGAGTCCCGGATTAGGGGGTGTCCGGATAGCCGAACTATAACCTTTGGCCGGACTCCTGGACTATGAAGATACAAGATTGAAGACTTCGTCCCGTGTCCGGAAGGGACTTTCCTTGGCGTGGAAGGCAAGCTTGGCAATACGGATATGTAGATCTTCTCCCATTGTAACCGACTCTGTGTAACCCTAGCCCTCTCCGGTGTCTATATAAACCGGAGGGTTTTAGTCCATAGTACGAACAACAATCATACCATAGGCTAGCTTCTAGGTTTAGCCTCTCCGATCTCGTGGTAGATCTACTCTTGTGCTACCCATATCATCAGTATTAATCAAGCAGGAGTAGGGTTTTACCTCCATCGAGAGGGCCCGAACCTGGGTAAAAACATCGTGTCCCTTGTCTCCTGTTACCATCCGCCTAGACGCACAGTTCGGGACCCCCTACCCGAGATCCTCCGGTTTTGACACCGACAGTTGTGCTCCCCAGTCATCAGCATTGTGCAAGTCACCAAGACTCTTATCGACGGCGGTGCAGGGCTCAACGTCCCATCCGTTGACACGTTCGACAATCTCCAAGTGCCCTATGAGCAGCTCTAGCCAACCAAGCCTTTCTCAGGAGTGACTGACGGTTCCACCACACCGATAGGGCAAGTCCGCCTGGCTGTCACCTTCGGGGAGCGCAAGAACTACCGCATCGAGCTCATCGACTTCGACGTTGCGCACATCCGCCTGCCGTACAATACCATCCTCGGGTATCCAGCCCTGGCCAAGTTCATGGCAGTCACTAACCATGGCTACAACGTTCTCAAGATGCCAGGAAGCAGGGGAATCATCACAGTCCCATGTGAAGAGAGGGATGCGCTGTGCTCCCTTGAGCGCGCCTTCCAAGTCGCAGCAATCGACAACCCTGATAGCAGAAGTGAAGGCCCTTTGGAGACCATCCCCAAGAAGAAGCTGCCGCACCGCGTAGGACCCCAAGAAGATGGTGTTGCATCAGGAGCCTTGTCAGGATCAACGCCCGCTCCAGGGGCGCCTCCCTCCACCGCATAGGAAAGCGCTGGTCTGGGCCCTCCTCAGTAGACTCGGGGCTCTTCCCTAGAGAGCCTCAGACCTTGCCAACCCCACGAGGGAGGCGCTTGGGCACCAGTTGGAAGCGTGCTTCATGACACACTTTCCTCAGGAGAGCACAAGGCAAGGAGTGCCCACCACCCGGGAGTTCATCAACAAGACCACCCAGGAACTGCAAGAATCAAGAGCCATGCGCGGCCACAACCGCTCACAAGGCGCAGCTCCCCATCCGGGCGAGGATGCCGGGCGCGGTTCGGCCGACGCCCCTGTGGCTCAATAGGGCTGCATATCAGGAACGCTTCTGGCCATCACGTATGGGCCACTGTGAGGGCCCACCACACAGCTACGTTCGCATGCCCTTCGGCTTGCCGAGCATGGTGTCGGCCTATCAGCAAAACATGCGGCAAGTCCTGGCGGCTTAGGAGGCCAGATTCCACGCCATTCTGTAGGAGATGGAGACGGTCTTCGTGGAACCTCCCGAGCCCCCAGAGCCTCCCGAGGCCTGTGGTCCCGGGCGGCTCATGAGGAGCCATTCTTCAACGTGGCTTCACTGCACCAATTCTACTTCATCTCCGTAACTGTGTGACATCTTCCAAGTTTGTTTGCCGGAGCGCCTCGGCTGCATTATTCCTAGGCCACACGGGTCCGCCCCTGTGGCATGTATCCCTTTGCTTAAGTCTTTAGCTTACCTTGCTGGGGGCGTCCCTCGGGCTGCATCATCCCCAAGCCGCTCGGGCCAGACCCAATGGCATGTATCTTCCTGCATTTATCCAAGTCAATCCGCTCTTCATGCTTAACCTGCCGACGGCTATCTCCTGCTCGGTTGCCGCCCGCAGCGGGTTTGTTTATCCCATGCAATCCACTTGCACGTTAAAAGGGGGGCTCCTGAGCATCGCGACTCAGGAGCTCTTACTGGCTCTCCAGCCCTCACCCCTTGGCCTTGACCACGGCATCGCGACCTAGCATACCAGCGGCGGCTGAGCTTGCTCGAGGGCCAGGACCTGAGGACGTAGAGTGCTTGCATCTAACCGCCTTGCAGGAACATACAGTCACCAAGACTCAAGACCAGGCGCAACCCGCCTTGAGTAGGGCCTCGTGAGTCCCTGCTGGCTCACGAAAGTGCCCAGATACACCTCGCAGCCCTCAGTGCAAGACACGTGTCGTCATAGGCTGTACACGCCTGGGGCTCTTCCAGAGGGGGGCCCCATCCCACGCCCAAGTGGAAGCACCATGCTCGGTACTGTCGACACTGCCGAGGAGCGGCTATGCCTGCAGCAAGCGGAAGCACTATGCTCCGCGTTGGTGATAAACAACTGAGGGCGACCCCACGGTCGTGCCAACCTCACGGAGCGCAGAGCTCAGCGCCCAGCCTTACCGCAACGCCTCCCCTCAGGAGAGCCACTCACAGGGGCTGGGCACGGGGGCTGCGCTCGGGTCATGACCAAGCGCACGCCACCTAACCAGGTCCCTCGGACATGGGCATCGCGCGCCCCTCCCGAGGCCTCGGCGAGGGCAGGTATGGGAATTGTTTGCACGTCAAGGGGGACTCCTGAGCATCGCGACTCAGAAGACTAACTGGTCATGTAGTCCTCACCCTTGGTCCGCCCCTGGTCTCCGGCCGGCCCAATGGCGGTTGAGGTATGCGCGGGCCGGCTCGCCGACGAGAACATTAATCTATCCCTCAACTCTCCCTATATGTTGTTTGCGCCAAGGGGACTCTCGAGCATCGCGACTCAGAGCCTAACGTCACGTAGCCCTCACTCATTGGTCCATCCTGGTCTCCGGTCGGCCCAATGGCGGTTGAGGTATGCGCGGGGCCGGGCTCTGCCGACGCAGAACGCAAAGCAAATAGGAAGGAAATCCCAAAACCTCGAAGCAAATATTTCAAGCACATTGTTTTCACAATACCAAATTAAAAGTCTAAATGCCTCCACGAGGCCTCATACATGTCGTAGGAACGAAACGAGAAGAATGGCCACATGTCACCTCTAGACATCGCCATCGCCTGCGGAAGGTGCTCCCTCGTGAGCAATCTTGTCTTCACCTTCACCACCAGCCGCAAGATCGACGACGCCGGACAGAGGAGAAGAGACAAAGACGCGGAACCTCCTCAGCAAGGCCCCCACCGATCCTCGCACGATCAAGGGCGGCCGCTTTCATACGATCTTCAGCCACAGGCTCCAAAGAGCTCGCCAAGGCGAGCATTGGGGTCGCGGAGGTGCAGATGGCTGAAGACGCAAGTCAGTGCAACTCAAGACAGACACGAGCTATGCCTCCGCCATGGGACCGAGGTCGTTGTCGGCGTGCGGGAACGGGGTACCAGATTTCGTTTACTTGGCGGCTCGCGGCGTGGCTCAAGGGGTGGCCCAAGACGACCCATCTTCATCAAGATAAGCTCAAGACTCTCGCGAGGGGCCGAGGCTGGGCGGATGACAGGAAGCTTCCTCGTGCACGGCCTCGCCAGTTGGCTCGCGAGGAGGCGAGAGATCAAGGCAGGGTACCTCACGAGGTGCCCATGACAACCAAGGGCGCCAGGCCGGCGCCAGCCCGCAAAGGTCCCTCATTTCTCTTGGTGCAAAGGGGCAAGCGCAGCGAGAGTATCAAGCAAAGGCAGCCGTTTCGGTGCAACAAGACCAAGACCATCACAACGGCAGGAAGGAGGTCATCGTGGAGCCCAAGCCGGCGTCACCACCAGAGCCTTTGACAGGCTAGGACCAACTTTAGTCAAGATAAGTGTACTAGATGTTCCCCTTCAAAATGGCCAATTGCGCCCTTCCCGCTCAATATTTGGGAAGAGGCCCAGGGCCTCTGCCTATAAATAGGACTAGCCACCCACAGGGGAGGAGGATCCAGGATCCGGAATCGAGAACAGAGCTAGAGATCCAGCAATCTAGAGAGAGAGAGAGCGAGTGACCGAACTCCTCCTAGCAGTTCATCGCACCGGCCAAGAACAGACCCTCGCGAGGCTGTTCTTCCTTGTACTGTCCATCATCAGCCCAAGAGGCAATCCACCACAACACACACACTGGAGTAGGGTGTTACACCACAATGGTGGCCCGAACCAAAGATAAAGCCGGTCTCTTGTGTTGTTCCTTTGTAGTTTAGATCCCAGCGAGGCGACGGCGTGTAGGTAGGGGTGAGATCTCCGCACCCCTGTAGTTCGAATCCTAGAGGGTCTGCGGAACCCGAACCGGCATTTGGCGCGCCAGGTGCGCCGAATCCGCCTTCCGCCGCGCCTACCAATCGCCATCATCATGTCCGCGACCAGGCAGTAACCCTCGATCCTCGGGCGGCCTGCCCGCCCACGCAGAACCACTCGCCGGCGCACCCCATGCCCTGTGCAGCTCGCGTCCGTATAGGCGATGTGGCCGCGGCGACGTGGTCAGCAACGACAGCCTCACGCTGCAAAGGCGCTGGTCGGCGGCGTAGGGCTCCAACCACGCCACGCCACAACGCCAGACACCAAAAGGAGCAAGCGAACTCAAGGGTCACACACAGGCTCCGAGAGCTACTGTAATGCAGGCAGCCGAGGGCGGTCGCAAGCGGCTGCTGAATGGGTGGCGAGCCCTGGCTTCGCTGCATCGGGGCTCACCCTTCTGCACCCAACTCCCACTCAGTCCAGTGGTGGCCCCACACACGCCTCGCCGCAGCTTCCAAGCGGACTCAAGGCCAACCTAACACCAGCCAGCCACAAGACTGGCGCAGGGGCGCTGGCCCGCCCCGCCAGCCAAGAAGGACTCACACGACCCACGGCCCCAGGCAACATCTGCCACCACCCCTGTGGGCGCCTCATAGGACTGCGATGGCACACGGGCCACTACGGCAGCATTCAGATGGCGGCTCGAAGAGCACGTGCCCTACATGATGGATCAAGGCACGCACAGAGGACAAACATGGCTCGCCTCGCCCAAGCCGGGGACGAGGCACTGTAAGTTGAGCTCTTCCAGAGCCCCGGAAAGCCCTGCCGGCCGACCGAAGCAACGACATCGGCACGCTAATTCTCAGAGCAGTGCATACGCCAACCATGGATCGCAGAGGTACAGGTTGCCACAATGACGGCTGCCCCACTCCTGCAGCTTCCTACCCTCGAGGAGGGCGCCGGGCTGCAGGAGAGGGCCGAGATCCGCATCATCATGGGCGCTCGAGCAAGGCGCCTCAGAGGTAGGCCTTCCGCCGGGAGGTGCCTCAAGGCTCACCTCGGCAGAGGACCCGTGGTCGCCGGGGAACTGGCTGGCACCGCCTACCCCATCGGGCGGGCGCCCTCGGCTTCCGGTCATCGCTTGTGGCACTAGAGTGTGGCGCAAGGCGGGCCTCGTCTGGGCGATATGAAGCAAGGTCGGCACTGTGAAGAAGGCCCAAGGCGGTGAAGCTCACGCCTGCGACACTCTCACGTAATAATGAGGGTTGTACACGCCTGAGTCTCAGAGCTGCCTCAGCCCCTGGGCTCCCTCCCACGCCCAAAGGGCAGCACTTAGCTCGCTACCGGTGAGAAGACGCCCAAGACTAGACTAGGTGCCGACGCGGCTTTTTCTCGCTTTTGCTTTTTTCCTTGGCTGCCGCCCCCCTTTTTGGACTTAAGTTGATTCGAGCCATGATTTGCGTGTGTTCGGGAAGGTGTTTAGTCTCGCTCGAGCAATCTCTGTGTTCCGCTACCACTGCTCACCGCCTCCCTCGTGAGCCCTCGCGAGCCGGGCCAGCCCAGCATGCGCATGCACTGACCACCATCACCACGCCTCTCGTGAGGTTCTCGCCACAAGTTAAATGGGCTCGCTCAGGAGCACACGAACGCCACAGCCCTCCGCAGTTATCTCGGGCCCACGCTGGTCGGGTAAATAAGTCAGCCAGCCCGCCGCAAGGCCAGCCACTTGGCACAAAGGCACGGTGATATCGCTACTACTAACACGCTTAATCGCAAGTTTTACACAAGGCTCCTCCCAAAATGTTTTACAACCTTCTGGCAGGCCCGAACTCTACTTGCGCAGGATAAAAAGCGAGGCAGCACGAGTCAATCGGATAAATCCCCAATGCGCCCTCGAGATCACCTCCCATCGCTGTCGGGCGCCGCTGGCTCGCCATCGCCTCCGCTGCCGCCGGGGCGCCGTGGACGCTCACCACGCCGCTTCATCAACGGCCACGACCACGCCATCGCCGCCGAAGCGAAGGCCCCGACGAGGGCATCCACGTTGTCTTCCACTCAAAGGCGCCAGGTCGTCCCGACGGCCCGGGTACCGGGGCGGCGGCGCCAAAATAGAAGTTGGGGTCCATGTCCCAAGATGGCTGAAGACGCGAGAAAGGCACGCCCCAGACGGCGCCAATCCTCTCCTCCACCAACCTGTTGGCTCTGCCCGATCAGCACTCTCCAGCCACACCACATCGCTTAAGAACTCAAGGTTGCCAAGATAGTTAATCGTGATGAGGCTCGCCAACAGCCGCCTCGCAGATGTTGCCCAAGGTCAGTTAGTTTTTTCCGGAGCGCATGGAGCATGGGGCCATGCTCATGCTCCAGATCTGCCGCTAGCGCCTTCTTCCTCGTTCACAAGAACGGCTCAACAGATCCATTCGGCCGACGCAGAAGAAGTGCCTCGCGCTGGAGGAAGTCAGCCTCTCTCGAATCGCGCCAAGGTTCGAAGGGCCGCCGCCACCGGGCGCTCAACCTCTTCCAGACTCGGCCTCCCGCACAGCGACATCATCCTCCGCCGTGTCACCAAGCGCCTCGCTCCAGACGCCAAGATCGCGGGCGCCTCGGCAGCTTCCAGCCGCTGCCTTCCTCGCTTGTCCAGAGCTCCTCCGGTCGATCAAGCCCCTTCATCGACGCAGGGCCGCCTCACGCAGCTCCACCTGCTGCTCCAGGAATTTCTCCAGCCTGACCTCCCGCCCGCTTCCTCCGCTGCCTCACGCCGTGGTTAGCCTCCTGCCTCCTCGACGCCCAGAACGGGCCTCCCGTGAAGCCGCCAACGACGCCTGCTTTCATTTTCAAGGTCGCCTGGTGGCGGCGAGGGCAATGGCCACCTTCACTTATGCGCCTCTTCAGCTTGGCGCAGCCCTCACTTCAAGGCGCAAGGCTCAAGAAGCTCTACACCAAGCTGGTTCACCGCTCACCGCCTCCGAGAAACCTCACGGCGGGCACGGCGCCCGCACGCCCGAGCACGCTTTTTGCATCGTTGTCCGCCCCAAGTAAGCTGGGGCCACGAATCAGCACTCCCTCCGGGGGCTGGGGGCTGGGCGCCGCGAAGGCCGGGCACGCCCGCCAGAAGTTCCTGCCTCAGAGCTGGCTCGCCCCGAACGAAGAACGGCGGGGCGACTCTCAGCCAATCGCCATCCACGACTAGACGAGGAGCCCAAGGCAGGCTGGCTATGCCTCGAGAAGGCTCAAGGAGGGTCGCGAGGTGCGCAGAGCCGATGTGCCACAGATGGCTCACCTTCCCACCAGCCTCACCACAAGGGCTCGCTGAGCTCGAGCGCTTGAAGACGGTGGAGAGGGCGGCCTGGGGATGGTTCTCAGCCATCTCCGTGAGCTCGGCAGAAGGGCCCCGCAGAGCAAGGATCACCAAGCAACGGGAAAATAAGGAACCAGGAAAGGGAAGGCTTACTCATCAATGGCGAATACTTCCGCGCTCGACAGCGGTAAGGGTAATCGCCACCCAAGGCCTCCTTCTTCCCGGAGAGCCTCAAGTCCACGCAGTATGGCCCAGAGTTCAGCGACGGGTCGGGCTCATGCGACGAGGAAGTAGCACCAAGGTGACCAGCGCAGTGGGCGCTGCCCCCCGCGACGCCGCGGCCGCCTCACCAAGAAGGGTAGCTGGGGCATCAGGGCCTCACCAAGGGAGCCTGGGGTCGCTGCTCAACGCCTCAAGCCGCAAAGCAGGCGGGCTCAGAGCTGCCGCCAGAGTGCCGCCTCGGCCGCCATCCCGGCGGAGGCCCCTCAGCCTCCCGGTGGCCCATCCCTCCCCGCCCACCACTGAGGAAGGATCGCTGGGGCGCATCGGAAGGGCAGCCACCACCACTGGTTCTCGCGAGGCCCCATGAGGCCTGCGGGTCGCAGCCCCATTCGTCCGGTGCCGCATCCGCCTCACAAAGTCACCCCCGCCGAGCAAAAGTACAAAGCCAGCACCCCTTGCCGGATGCTGCCGGGAAGGGTCCCTCGCCAGACCATGAGAACCTTCCTCGCTTCAGGCTTCAGTCCTCCTCCTGAGCCTCATGCGATCCTCACGCCGCCAAGGCCCACATCCGGCGGGAGGACGCTAGAGAGGGGCAATGCAGCATTGAGGAACTATTCACCACCTTGGGCGCCACACCGAAGCGCCTGGCACGCACGCGATGCCAGACGAAGATGAGCCGGGGCTCGTGAGCTGCCTCCTCGACCCCAGCCCAATTGGGGACAACGGCGATGTTGGTTCAAAGCAGGGGTTGGGCACCGACATCCACGTGACAGCCACCGCCATGAACCCTGCACACGGGCGGAGGAAGGCTGAAATCAACTCAAGCCGCTGTTTCCGATGCGACAATGAAGCTCACGCACTTTGAGCATTGGGCGGGTCGATGAGGCGCAAAGAGAAGAAGTGATGCAGCAAGGCAACTGAAGGAGGGATGCCCATCATTGCCTCACAGACAAAGGCTAAAAAGGCAAGAAGAGTAATGGATTCAGACCCAAATGCATCATATGGATCTGTAATGGAAAGCACAACGTTGAAGAAATTGGAAAAGGGGAACTAGTCTCACCTATTGTGGCGCCGGTGAAGTACCGGACCTCGGTGACTATTCTATCAATGGAGAAGCGAGACGCGGGCTAGGCCGTCGTCCTCCCGCACTCGTTGAAGATAGTGGCAAGGGCAGAGCTGACATTGTCCAAGCCTTCTCAGTTGAGTATGATCGACCGATCGACAGCAGGAGCTGCCGCCGACGGCGAAGCGGGCGGAGGCACAGCTTTTCCCTTTCCCCTTCTTCGCCGTGAGCCATGGCAACAAAAAGGGGAGGATTCGAGATTGATTGAAGCAGATACGGAGCTCGAGAGGAGGAAGAGCAGGAGACGGTCGAGCGTAATGAGGGATGACTATGTGCAACCAAGGGTCCGCCTAGCTGGGTGCAAAATAAGGAGGCGTGGGGGAACAGGGACGCCCACGTCCAATCAACCGCCACGCGACGCCCAAGGCCACAAGCTGTTAGGGGCTCAAGCGGCGCCAGACTTGCCCCTTCGCTTCCGCTAAGCCAAGTCCAGCCCGCCTTTGGGCCTGGGCTACTGTCATGCTTCGGGAACGGGTAACCTGACTTGCTCGCTCGCGGCCCGCGGGCGTGGTTTCAAGGGGGCCCAAGACGCCCATCTTCATCAAGACAAGCTCAAGACCTCGCGAGGGGCAAGCCTCACGGGCGGACGACAGAATCTTCCTCGTGCACGGCCTCACAGCGGGCTCGCGAGGAGGCAGAGAAATCAAGGCAGGGTACCTCACGAGGTGCCCATGACGCAAGCCATGACGACCAAGGGCGCCAGGCGGGCGCCAACCCGCGCAGTGTCCTCATTTCCTCTTTGGTGCAAAGGGGGCAAGCGCAGGCGAGAGTATCAAGCAAAGGCAGCCGTTTCGGTGCAACAAGACCAAGACGATCGCAACGGCACAAAGGAGGTTATCGTGGAGCCCAAGTCGGCGTCACCACCAGAGCCTTTGACAGGCAAGGACCAACTTTAGTCAGGATAAGTGTACTAGATGTTCCCCTTCAAAATGGCTAATTGTTGGCGCCTTCCCACTCAATATTTGGGAAGAGGCCTGTGGCCTGCGTGCCTATAAATAGGACTAGCCACCCACAGGGGAGGAGGATCCAGGATCCGGAATCGAGAACAGAACTAGAGATCAAGCAATCTTGAGAGAGAGAGAGAGCGAGAGAGAGCGACCGAACTCCTCCTAGCAGTTCGTCAGACCGCCAAGAATGACTCATGAGGCTGTTCTTCCTTGTACTGTCCATCATCAGCCCAAGAGGCAATCCACCACACCACACACACTGGAGTAGGGTGTTACACCACAATGGTGGCCCGAACTAGTATAAACCCTGTGTCTCTTGTGTTGTTCCTTTGGTAGTTTAGATCCTAGCGAGGCGATGAGGTGTAGGTAGGTAGGGGGTGAGATCTCCGCACCCCCTGTAGTTCGAACTCAGAGGGTCCGCTGGAACCCGAACCGACAACCGCCAACGACCTCCTCAAGCGCTTTCACCACGAGAGGAAGCAGTCAAGGGGCCGTCTGTCCGGTGTCGAGAGGCTTCTCCAGGCAGTGCTCATAGAGCGTCTTCAGCGCCTTGCGAGACCTCTTCTCAAGATCGGCAAAGGCCACGCTATCTTCCGCCAGGACTCACGCCTTGGCGTCAAGATTGGCCTCCCTCGTCCTCATCTTCCGCTCCAGCTCTTCCAACCGGTTGCACTCGGCGGCCTGCTTCTTCCCCATATCCGCGAGCTCAGCATCAAGGTTCTTGATGGCTTTCTCCCGGGCGTTCATCTCCTCCTCCTTCGCTTGGCGGCAGCGCACCTCTTCAGCGTGCTTGTCGCGTAGGCTCTGCATCTCGCCCTCACTAGTAGAAAAAGGGGCAAATCTGAGACACATAAGTGCCGGTTTGATATTGAGCCGGCACTAATGTGTCCATTAGTGCCGGTTCCACCGGCTAGCCGGCCGTTCTCATTAGTACCGTTCGTGATAATTTTAGCACCGTTCGTGCTACGAACCGGTACTAAAGAGAGTGGTGGCAGGTGTTGTCACTGGGGCCTGTCCCAGCACTTTTAGTAACGGTTCGTGGCACGAACCGGTACTAAAGGTCGACGTACATAAACCCTTCGTCCACCCGAGCCACTCTGTTCTTCCCCTTTCCCCTCACTTCCTCTGTTCTTCCCCTCTCTCTTCCTCGAGCTCCTCACAAATTTTGCCCAAAATTTGTCAAGATTTGAAGGCCCCCATCCATTCAAATGATCACAAAGGTTAGCAACTTTGTCCTTTCAACTCTCGTTGCTAGATTAGCTCTTGCAATGCTTTGTAGAGTGATTAATTTGGGAGGAATTATATTTGCTAGTATTTGATTTATATGAAATTTGAGGTCAAAAATAACACTTAGTTTGCATATGTAGGTGTGGTTTACTTAGTGCCTTCTAAATCTCCATCGAATCACCGCCGATCGCCTCGCACTATCCTTGTCACTGGCACCACCTTGTGGTGAGGCTCTTGTTCATGAATGTTTTACATTACCAAATTGATGTTTGTGTGATTTGGATATATAGTTACTCGTATAATTATCTTACCCGTATGTTGTTTGTTATACATAGTGCCATGGTTTTGATATCCGCCCCTCGCCGGCCCTCGCCCTTGTTATGATTCGGATGTGGTATATTCTCTTTAAAACTAGTTGTTGCATTTCGTGTTTATGACAAATTATGCCCATCAAGTTGACATAGATATTTTTATCTAGGAGGTATGTGAACCGGAAATTCCAACTGACCCTATTGTCGAGAGGTTAAATTTAGTTGAAAGAGAAAACGAGTATTTGAAAGAAAAATTGAAAAGAATTGAGGGGGAGAAGATGGAATTGGAGTTGCATGTTGCCGATGTCCTCGATGATCACAAGATCAAGATGGAGAAAATGAGGTAGATTAGAAAGATTAGAAAATATGCCATTGATAGTGTGGCTTGGTATCATTATGCTGTTGGATCAATTGTTACCTTAGTTGCGATCTTGATCGCATTTGTTGTTGCATTTAAATTCTTTAGCTAGAGAGTTATTTGTATGTTGCATTTAATTAAGTGTTGTATATGAACTTTATGTATGAACTTGTATTAATTTGGTCTATTCGGTGTTGTGTAATGAAGATGAGCCGACAATGGATGTATGATGACCGATGCTCTCCCGAGTTCATTAATGGCGCATATTTTTCTCGCTTGCCGCCCGGCAAACAAGCGGCGGATGGTTTTATGCCTTGTCCATGTGCTCGCTGTAAGAATGGTCACAGCATTTCTCACGTCAAGAACCATTCACGCCCACCTATTTGAGTCGGGTTTCATGCCCCACTATAATGTTTGGACCAAGCACGGAGAAATAGGGGTTATGATGGAAGACAATGAAGAAGAAGAGGACGACGACGGCTATCCTGGCCATGGGTTCCCTGAATACGATGATACAACAATGGGGAAGAAGCTGAGCCGACAATGCGGAAGAAGTGAAGAAGAGGCATCGATGAGCCCGCCGATGATCTAGGTCGGGCCATTGCCGATGCAAAGAGAAACTGCGCAAGTGATCCGAGAGGACGGTTGCAGCGCATGTTTGAGGATCACAAGAAATTGTTGTACCAATTGCGAAGCGGTTGACAAAAAAAGTTGGGCACCACACTTGAATTGCTGCAATGGAAGGCGTAGAATGGTGTATCCGACAAGGATTTGGAAAGTTGCTGGTAATGATAAAGAATATGCTTCCAAAGGACAACGAATTGCTCGAGAGTACGATGAAGCAAAGAAGGTTGTCTGCCTCTAGGGTTAGAGGTGCAAAAGATACATGCATGCCCTAATGACTGCATCCTCTACCGCAGTGAGTACGAGGATTTGAACGCTGCCTGGTATGCGGTGCATTGCGTTATAAGATCACCGCAATGACCCTCGGTGATGTCGAGGGGAGCGCCCAGAAGAAGATTCCTGCCAAGGTGATGTGGTATGCTCCTATAATACCATGGTTGAAACGTTTGTTCCAAAACAAAGAGCATGCGAAGGCGATGCGGTGGCACGCAGAAGACCGTAAGAAAGATGAAAGTTGAGAGTACCACGACGGTTCCCAGTGGATAAAATCGAGAGAAAGTACTGGGAGGAGTTTGCAGTGACCCAAGGAACGTATGGTTTGGTCTAAGCGCAGATAGCATTAATCCTTTTGGGGAGTAGAGCAGCAACCATAGCACGTGGCTCGTGACTCTATGTTTGTATAACCTTCCTCCTTGGTTGTGCATGAAGAGGAAGTTCATTATGATGCTGTGCTCATCCAAGGCCCTAAGCATCCCGGCAATGACATTGATGTGTACCTAAGGCCCTTAGTTGAAGAACTATTACAGCTGTGGAATGGAACAGTGTATGTGCGTGAGATGAGCATGCAGAAGAATTTGACCTAAAGGTGTTGCTGTTCGTGACCATCAATGATTGGCCTGCTCTCAAGAACCTTTCGTGACAGACAAACAAGGGATACCGCGGATGCACGACTGCTTGGATGATACCGAAAAGATATATTTGGATAGTTGTAGGAAGAATGTGTACTGACATCGCCGATTTCTTCCGACAAGGCATCCCGTAAGAAAGAAAGGCAAGCATTTCAAAGGTGAGGCAGATCACCGGACGAAGCCTCGCCACCGTACTGGTGCTGATGTACATGATATGGTCAAGGATTTGAAGGTAATCTTTGGAAAGGGTCCTGGCGGACAACCTGTTCCGAAGGATGCTGACGGACACGCACCCATGTGGAAGAAGAAATCTATATTTTGGGAACTGCCATATTGGAAAGACCTAGAGGTCCGCTCCGCAATCGACGTGATGCACGCGATGAAGAATGCTTAGATTTTTGGGCGTGTATGGGAAGACAAAAGATACACCAGAGGCACGGGAGGACCAGCAACGTATGCACGTAAAAGACGGCATACATCAGGGTGAGGCCAGCTACGCTCTTACCAAAGAAGAGAAGGAAATCTTCTTCAATGCCTGCTCAAAGATGAAGGTACCATCCGCTTCGTCGAATATAAAGGAATAATAAATATGGCGAGAGAATAAGTTCCGAACCTAAAGTCTCATGACTACCACGTGATTATGACACAACTCCTTCCGGTTGCATTGAGGGGGCTTCTACCGGAAAACGTTCGATTAGCCATTGTGAAGCTATGTGCATTCCTCAATGCAATCTCTTAGAAGGTAATCAATCCAGAAATCATACCAAGGTTACGTAATGATTTGGTGCAATGTCTTGTCGGCTTCGAGTTGGTGTTCCCACCATCCTTCTTCAACATCATGACGCACGCCCTAGTTCACCTTTATGAAGAGATTAACGCTTTTGGGTAATGTATTTATACACAATATGTTCCCTTTGGGAGGTTCATGGGAGTCTTGAAGAAATATGTTCATAACCGCATAGGCCGTAAGGAAGCATCTCAAGGGCCATGAAAATGAGGAGGTCATTGTGTTTTGTATTGACTTTATTCCTGACCTTAAGCTGATTGGTGTTCTGAATCATGCATAAGGGCAGACTCGAAGGAAAAGGCACGCTAGGAGGGCATCAAATAATATGTATGGACGGGCATTCTCTCACTGAAGCACACTAGACAGTTCTACAGAATTCCGCCTTGGTGGCTCCGTATATGGAGGAACACAATAATTTTCTACACTCCAAACACCCAGAGAAGTCTGACGACTGGATTACACGCGAACAAACGAGGACTTTCATCGGTTGGTTGCAGAAATGTGCCCTGAATGATGGCGATATTCAAAATGACCTGTACTCGTTGTCCCAGTTACCATCTTCGAATATAATGACTTTCAAAGGGTACCAGATAAATGGGAATACATTTTACACGATCGCCTAAGATAAGAAGAGCACCAACCAAAACAGTGGTGTCTGCTTTGATGCAACAACCAACACGGGAAAGGAAACATATTATGGTTACATAGAGGACATATGGGAACTTAACTATGGTGGTGATTTGAAGGTCCCTTTGTTTCGGTGCAAATGGGTCAATATGACACAAGGTGGGTAACGGAAGACCCGCAATGACGGAATGACAACAAGGATCTCAACAATCTTATGTATGCAGACGAACCATTCGTCCCTAGCCAATGATGTGGCAGGTTTTTTATGTGAAAGACATGTCTACCATGCCGAGAAAAAGAAAAGATAAGGAAGTGAATGGATCATACGATGAGCCAAAGCGCTACATAGTTCTTCGTGAAAAGAAACATCGTGGGAGTGGATGAGAAGACGACATGTCGAAGATTATGAAAAGTTTGATGAAATTGCTCCATTCACAAGTGAATATTGACCCGAGCATCCAGCTTAAATGATGAAGATTTTCCATGGCTACGGCGCAAAGGGACACACGCTGAAGAAAACGTTTCACACCCAAAGATCCGGGATGTGATCGGCTTCACTATCATCACTTTCTTCCGTGTTTCACACCCAGGAGGGAATCTCTGTAATAGTTAGGGTAGTTATGTGTTTTGGCATTTGAAACACGAAGAAATTTTATGTGCAAACAAAAGTAGAGAGGGTTACTGACAAAAATGGATGCACTTCGTGTACAAAATGGACAATCTCTTTCAAGTATCGTGGTTTCACTTAAAACTCAACTGTTACAAAGGCATTTCATTTTTTAAATAACCTAAGCATTACCAAATTGAACATAATGATAAAACACACTAATATTAAACATAAGAAAAAGAATCACTGAAAATCTTTTTCAAAGTTAAGTTATTCACAAACTAGTGATTCACAAATTTCAAATAATTCAAAATTTAAACTATTCCAATTTGAAAACTACCGCACTAACAGAAAGTTTGTAATTTTTGTACCTAAAGCAAAAATATTCAAAAATAAAATCGAAATACAGCAAAAACAACTCAAAATAAATAAAACAAAAATAAATAAAGCGAAAAAATTAAGAAAATAAAGCCCACTATCGGGCCAAAGCGGCCTGCATACGACTAGGAACCCAACCTTTGTTGGGCCAGGATGCAGGCCAAAAGGCCCAAGAGGCCCATCAAGCGTAAGAGAACATGTAGGCCCAGAGGGTCTGCTTAGGAGAGGAGCTCGAGAGCTACCGACTGGGCTTATAAACCAGTCAGGTAGCCTCTCGCTAGCGAGGTGGGACTAAACTTGCGCACCGCCTGGAGCCAGCGCACCCCTTTAGTACTGGTGGTGGCTCCAACCGGTATTAAAGTTTCTCTTTAGTACCGGTTGGAGCCACCACCCGGTACTAAAGGGGTGCGCTTCCGCCGCTTGGCCTGGTTAAACAGACCTTTAGTACCGGTTGGTGGCTCCAACCGGTACTAAAGGTCCATCCTATATATACACCAGTTGAAAAAATTCACTTTCCCTCTGCTTCTCCCTCCGTCGCGCCGCCCTGCCCCGATCGACGCCGTCCCGTCGCCGACGCCGCCTCGCCTCTCCACCGACCCCGCCGTCCCGCCCTCGTCGCCGCCCGCCGACATCGCCGCCCGCCCCGTCCCGTCCCTCGTGTCACTGTCGCCGTGCCCTCTTGCCTGTCGTCCCCGCCCGTTGTTGCCGCCCGTCCCGTCGCCCCGTCGTCGCCTCGCCGGTGAGCTCGCCCCGGCCGCCATGTCCAGTTGTCCACACACACACACACACGCACACACACACACACACACACACACACACACACTACACCCACACTACACACACACACACACACATACAAACACTACACACACACAAGTGATATAAATATTTAGTTATAGAAATATTTATAGAAATGTTAGCAATTTTTCTGTTTTTTAGTAATATAAATATTAGAAATGTTAGTTATATAGAAATGTTATAAATGTTTTCTGTTTTTAGTTATAGAAATATTTATAGAAATGTTAGCAATTTTTCTGTTTTTAGGTATATAAATATTAGAATTGTTATAGAAATGTTAGTTGTATAATCAGGAAATTTTAGAATTAGTTTTAGTTAGATGAATTAGATTAATGTCAAATTGTTAGAATTTGCATATATATAGAATTTTAGTTATCACAATCCAATCATTTAAAAATGTTACTTTTTATGGCATATAGTATTTGTTCTCGACGATATGCGGGCCCAGATCCTCGCTGTCGACCCATTCGCGACGACGCCCCGCTTCAGAGGACCCATGTCCGGATCTGGCTCCGCTGGCTGGCACCGTGAGGTGCTACTCGAGGGGCGCGCCGCCAGTGAGGAACCCGACTCGGGTCCCGCTGTCGACCTCGATGTCCTTTGTCGGCGTTCATGGGCCACATTCGGTGTCGAGGAGCGGCGCCACGGAGGTGGTGCGTCGCCGTGTCGTGAGGAGGATTTGCACGCCCATCGCTACATGGCTGCTATGGACGCCGTGTTCTCCAATACTTGGCAGGTTCTTTGGGCAGATGACCGGAGATATGATCCTGTGACGGTTCCTTCTCTTTGGGTGTCCACCGCCTGCGTCCCCGTGGGACCGCGAGTGGCCTAGATTCTTCTCGTAGTACTCGATCTTTATTAGGTACCTATCCAGTGATGTATTCGATATATAATATTCGAGACGATGTATTCGAGATTATATATATTAAGACGATGATGTATTCGAGATTATATATTCGAGACGATGTATTCGAGATTCAGTTTTTCCTTATTGATTGCATCCATGCATTGTAATTTGAATACTAATTAAATTGTTTATATTTCTTCTGTATTAGTTAAGTAAAAGCTATGGCGGACAATACCGGCAGAGAGAGAGAAGAGGAATTGTTCGACATCATACGCATCCCTCACAGGCTAGATGATCTGAATGAAGCAGATGACGGCTCCCAATATCTGAACAATACCGGAGAGGGTGATGAAAATATATTCGATCTCGACGACCGAGCTGATGAAGTCATGAACTATGATTATGATTATGAGGACACAGACAATGCTGATCTTCAAATAACAGGCATCATGGTGATCATCACATATTTTTTATTGAAGATATATTAAGAATCGATCATTCTTCTTTCAGCCCTCTGGATCGAGCAAATCTGCTTCTACTGACAAAGAAGACAAAGCGAGGCCTGTGCAGATTCTTGAAGGATGGTGTAAAGTACAACATCGAATCCATCAAACCTAGTGGCGAACCCTCACGCCTAAGAACATTGCGTAACAAGTGGACTCGCTGGTGCGGAGTTCTTGTGAAGGACAACTCCGATCTCCATTCAAGAATGGAAAGAGCCAAAGACTAAACGTCCAGTGTTACTTGGGTCGACGCGAGCCAAAAAGTCCTTTGGGAATCTCTCGATGGAATATTTCACCCTACCGATCATTTCACCAAGCGGATGTGGAGAAAGTCAAGGGCGCTGCTCTTAAGAAGATGGCAATTGCATTCAACACCAACAAGAAAACTGTATGGGCCAACTACCTCACTGCAGAAAGGAAGACTCCAGAATTCAGGGGAACACTGGAGAAGCAAAGAGAGCACTGGGACGATTTCGTGACCTTCAAGGATTCAGAATTATCTAAGGAACGGTCGATAAAAAAAAGGCAAATGCCGCAAAAAAGATGCAGTTCCATAGGCTGGGTCCAGGTGGCTACGTGGTGGGAATGCCTAAGTGAGATAAGTCTGAGCAAGAGATGGAGGATGCAGGGGTCACTCCGGTTACTAAGAGTTGGTCCCCCAGGTGCAGAACTTCGTTCTATGTGCATGGGGGCGGACCAAGACAGTATAGTTTCGAAGAAGGCAAGTCTAAAAGGAGCCGAACAAAAGATAATTAACGCAATAGAAGAAGCTCAAGGGGTGTTCACACCCAATGAGAGAAACGACGAGCTTATGCGCACTCGAAATCTGAACACTGGAAGAACACGAGGCAAGGGCGTTATTCCTGGTATGAGGGATTTTCATAATGGAACGAGGACTACAGGACCTGCAAGAAGGAAGATGGAGGAGGAGAAGAAAAGGAAGCTGGAGGAGGAGCAGAGGAAGCAGGACGCAGAACGCCTTCAAAGCCTAGAAGCAAGGCACGCTGACCCGCACTCAAATTCCAGCAGCAGCAAGCAGCAGCAGATCGACTCACTTAGCCAGAAAGGGGGTCTCAAAGAGCGGCATCAAGCGGATGATCGTCCAACATTGGATAGCACCGTCCCATCCATGCCGAGAAGCAGCGTTGGTTCTGCCTCGGGTGACACACTGCTGGATACATACCCTGTGGATGACATCATAGAGAACACTAACTGTGAGCTACACTCCAAAATGAAGAACATATCCATGAAGGTGTGAAAGTGCAATTATCCCTAGGTGGTTTTGGTAATTCATAACAACATATAGCTCATTGAGCTAATGCTATTCCAAGACAAATATTTCAGGAAAGCTCGATGAATGGCATGGCATGGATGATGAAAGTGGATCCCTCAAAATATTAAGGACAAAGGATTATATCAAGCTCAAAAGCTCAAGACTCTACATTTTACATTTTAGTGATCCAAGATCACATTGAGTCTATAGGAAAAGCCAATACTATCAAGGAGGGATGAGGTGTTGCTTAATGAGCCTCTTGCTTCATGTGCTTAGTGATATGCTCCAAAACCCTCCACTACTTTCTCACATCCACATATGACCTAAACCTAAAGTCAAAATCGGTCCTACCGATTCTTTCTATCCGGCGCCACCGAGTTCATATGTCATAGCCACTCCCACAAACCCTAGGCAAATCTGTTTCACCGATAGGGATCTTGGTCTCACCGAGATGGGATTGTAATCTCTCTGTTTCCCTTCATAACATTTCGGTATAACCGAAGTGAGCGATCGGTCCCACCGAGATTGCAATGTAAACTCCCTATTTCCCTTTCATAACTTTTCTGTCTCACCGAAAAAGAGAATCGGTCCCACCGAGTTTACCTGACCAACTCTCTGGTTAGCTAATTACCAAAATCGGTCTCACCGAGTTTGTGTAATCGGTCTCACCAAGATTACGTTATGCCCTAACCCTAACCATATCGGTCCTACCGAGTTGCATATCGGTCCCATCGAAAACCCTAATGGTCACTAGGTTTACTAAATCGGTCCGACCGAGTTTGTTGATTCGGTCCCACCGAATTTTGGTAAATTGTGTGTAACGGTTAGATTTTGTGCGGAGGCTATATATACCCCTCCACCTCATCTTCAGTCGTGGAGAGAGCAATCAGAACAAATCTACACTTCCAACTTACCAGTTCTGAGAGAGAACCACCTACTCATGTGTTGAGGCCAAGATATTCCATTCCAACCACATGAATCTTGATCTCTAGCCTTCCCCAAGTTGCTTTCCACTCAAATCTTCTTTCCACCAAATCCAAATCCTGTGAGAGAGAGTTGAGTGTTGGGGAGACTATCATTTGAAGCACAAGAGCAAGGAGTTCATCATCTACACACCATTTGTTACTTCTTGGAGAGTGGTTCTCCTAGATTGGCTAGGTGTCACTTGGGAGCCTCCGACAAGATTGTGGAGTTGAACCAAGGAGTTTGTTAGGGCAAGGAGATCGCCTACTTCGTGAAGATCTACCGCTAGTGAGGCAAGTCCTTCGTGGGCGACGACCATGGTGGGATAGACAAGGTTGCTTCTTCGTGGACCCTTCGTGGGTGGAGCCCACCGTGGGCTCGTGCAACCGTTACCCTTCGTGGGTTGAAGTCTCCATCAACGTGGATGTACGATAGCACCACCTATCGGAACCACAACAAAAACATCCGTGTGTCCAATTGCGTTTGAATCCTCCAAACCCTTCCCTTTACATTCTTGCAAGTTGCATGCTTTATTTTCCGCTGCCTATATACTCTTTGCATGCTTGCTTGAATTGTGTGAAGATTACTTGACTTGTGCAAAGATAGCTAAAATCTGCCAAAGTCTAAAATTGGGAAAAGGTTAAGTTTTTAATTGGTCAAGTAGTCTAATCACCCCCCCTATAGACATACTTCAAGGTCCTACAAGGTGGCGGACGGTGTTGCTTTTCTAGTTACCCCCGAAGCAACCTTCCATTGCATCCCGATTCCAGAGGGCTATGCTCGTGTCATGGTTGATGAAGTGGTGGACCCATATTTGGCGCTACAGCTTGACATTCCTGGAGGTGAAGACGAGCGCACACTGGGAGAGTCCACACATCGTATCATCCTATGGAGAAAGGATTGCATCATCTTTCGAAGTCCACCGACACCGTGTCGTCTGCCGACTCCTCGAAGTCCGCCACCGAGTCAGCAGACTCCCGCTCCTCCAAGTCCACGAACGCAAGAGCCGACCCTCCTCGAAGTCCGCCACCTCCTCCAAGTCCCCAAATGCGTGAGCTGACTCCTCCGGTTTCATGTCCGGCACAGCGTCATGCCACTTCTCCGGTTTCAAGTCCGCACCGTGTCAGCCACACCTCCCGCTTCAAGTCCGCACATCGTCAGCCACTTCTCCCGGTCCAACTCAGCCATGTCACCGCCTCCGCCGCCTCAAAGAATCGCAGAAGAGACATGCCGCAGCTATGGTGCTTAGCGGTATGAGTCGAGGTAGTTCAAGAAGTACAGGCGGAGACAAGCGATATAAATATGGTCCAAGCCTCGCTCCTCTTCCTCAGAGGCCTTACGACATGACTAAGGAGCAGAACGCAGCCATAGTGCAGCCCGAAGTGGACGCCTATTTTGGACCGAAACCGGCACCGCCGCCAAAGGAGAAAGTGCCTGAGAAAGTAATTGACCACTTCATTCATATGGCTAGAGAACCAGCTCCCAAGCCTGTTGACTCAGACTATGAGCGCCAAATCAGGAAACTACATCGAGAACGGCTAAAGAAGGAAGCGAGCTCAAGCTCGAGCCAACAAGCAGCGGGAAAAAAATGCGGAAAACCGCTCTCACTGAGAAACAGTAGGCTAATCGATCCCCCGCTTGTTGTGCCAACAACACATGAGAGGAGGTCACATACCAATATTATTGTGGGCAAACAGTTAAAGTTCCCCAGCTAGGCGATGTGGTAATAACGGAGGAGCATATAATGCAGGCTGAAATGCTCAAGATCTCTGTTGGACAACTCCTCGAAATTGAGCCCATGTCTCCGCTTAGAGAGGGGAAATAAACGGAAATATGCCCGGCCAACCTTTGGTCGAGCTGCATAAGGTCAAGAATCTCCCAACGAGAATGTGTGAATTGCATCAATGGTACATGAACATTACCAAGATTTCAATCGAGAGTCCCTCATGGTGAATGTCAAGAAGGAACATTACTACCATGAGAAAGCTCTGTGTTGAGTATTCGAACTATTTCAGTTATACAATCAAGACGCACTCGAAAAATCTCTCGTCGCCTGCTATTGTCTCGTAAGTGATTTCTTTCTGTAATTTTGATCAATCATTGCATAAAATTATCCTCACTATATATTCTTTTCTCGTGGTATTATATGCAGGATGAAGATGTATGAAATGAAAAATCTGGACGCTATGGCATTGGGTTCATTGACCCAAATACCATTAATGAGTACACATGGAATCTTGCAACTTATCAAGAAAGTGTAGAGGAAAGCATGCTAGAGTTCTTGAAGCGCCTCAATACCAATGAAGATATACTACTTCCTTACAACTTCACGTGAGTTAATACAAATTTTGTTTTTGCTTACTAGCTAGCTAGATGTTAATAATTAAGTGTATACGGTTTACGATAGTTGATTAATTTTATGCACATGCCCGCTTAATTAAGACATGCAAACGCAGCGCATGCAGCTTTCCATCGGATCTTGTTAGACATTAAAGTTGACAAAGCAACAGCTTGAAGTAATGGACTCGCTACTTATAGAAGATAAAGACTACACCATCGTGAAGGGATAGTCTATGTAATTTCAATCATTATTAACTACATCTCGCCTATTATTAGTTCGTCATTTCCTGATATGAACTATTTAATAACCCTTTATTAATTTTCTTTGCGGCGGCAGGGCTTGGGCAAAGTTCATCAAGGTGACTCGAGGCAAATGGCCAAAAAGTTGTTTTGGCATCGACCAAAGGTAAGTAATTAAGTAGTACTAGATAGCTAGCCATCTCTTTAATTCTTGTTTCAATACCATTAATTAATTATCATGCTTGATTAATAATTATCTGATTCAATTCCATTCTCATAAAGGCCTCAAGCAGCGCGCGGGAATGGTCTGTGTGCATTCTACGCTTATAGAACATTCGCATGATGGCGTCCAAAGGAGCAGATCTCAAAGACAAGACTGGGTACGTTGTCGTAACACTATTCACACCATTATCGATATCTTGTAACACAACTAATACACATGCATATTGATCTCCCTCTTAACAGTTCAGAGAGGTGCGGGATCAGCTCCTACCCGAGGAGTGCATACTAGCACTTCAAGAGGAAATAGCCGGATTTTTGCTTGACCAGGTCATAGATCCCAAAGGAGAATACTATTACCCGCTACCACCCCCATGAACCACTTGTCATCGTGCTCCGAAGGCACCAAGGCAACATGTAGGAGCAATTGTATATGTATATACATGTGTATGTGTGAATAGTTAATGGTGTTGGCTGTGAGACATTCGATGATATATATTATATATATATATATATGCGGTTCTACGTACGAGAAAAATCTATTTATATATACGCATAACATGTACAATTTGTAGTATCATGAAATACCAGCAAACAAAAAAGAATCAAATGGAAAATAAAGCCAAATTGAAAACATAAAATTAAAGCAAAATTAAAAACACCCAAATATTTAGTACCGTTGGTGTTACCAACCGTACTAATGTCCTACACGCACCTGGCCTGGCTCGTACACGTGGTGGTTTTTTAGCGCCGATTCGTGACGAACCGGTACTAAAGGGTGGGGACCTTTAGTCCCCACACTTTAGTGCCGGTTGGAGAACCGGCACTAAAGGCCGTTACGAACTGGCACTAAAGGCCGGTTCTGCACTAGTGCCTCCAGCGCTTGGCAGTGGTCACGGGCGGCCTTGGCGTCCTTTAGTGCCGCCTCACGATCAGCCAAAGCATTGGCGGCTCCTTGCTTCTCCTTCTCGGAAGCCGCAGTAGCCTGACCCAGCGCCGGGCGAATTGCCAGGTCGGAGTGAAGCCAGCCAGAGGCCAGCTCCAGATGCCTGGCCACCAGGCGCGGGTCCGTGCTCAGGACATCCGCCTGCAGCTGGTTCATCTCCGCAAGGGCACGCTCCAAGACGGCAGCAGGAGCAGAAGGACCAGGAAGTGGAGATGCAGCGGTAGGAGGAAGCGACATCATCACCAGGGCTTGAGAGACCGCGGGTTCTGGAGCAGCCGTGACCTCGTCAACCGCGCCAAGTACCGGCACCTCCGGAGCCAGCGGGGCCATGGGGGCTGACTCCACGCGGCGATGCTCCTCTGGCCCCGCGAGGACGACCGAGCTGGGGATATACGGGCGCTGCTGCCTCCTTTCCCTGTGGAGGGAGGCACGGCCGCCGTATCCTCCTTCCTCTTCTTTGCCGAAGGTGTCGGCCTGATCAACCAGGGGCGAGCATCAGGAAACAACGAGTACAAACAAGGACAAGGCGAAGCTTAAGACACTTACCGATCCACCGCGATGTATTTCACCGACCGCTTGGGAAGCTTGAAGCCCAACAACTGCGGGACCTGAGGGGTAGGCGTTCGAGTTCCGGTGGAGCCAGGCGGAGTAGAGATAGAACCGGAGCCCGCCCCAGGAGGCGCCAAGACGGGGGCGGCACCACGGGCCACCAACGACGACCTACCCTTCGTCGGGATGAGGGGCTGCTCCCTCTCCCCTTGAAAGGCGTGGGCCTCGGCATCGTCAGGAAGGGCGCGAAGAATCTCGGCCTTGCTCAGGGGGGAAGTCTCCCCCACCTCTTCCAGTGTCTTCTCCGAGTCCTCCCCTCTTCTCCCCCACTGCGGGACTCACCAGAAGACACCTCCACCGGTTTTTGTGCCGAAGGAGCTCCGAGAAGCATTGGCGGCACCAGCCCGCGCACATCAAAAGTTGGCCTGGAGGCGATAAATTCCTCCAGATCCCTGCGCTGGAACAAGGGAACGAAAGCACTGGGCGGATACTCCTGGTTGTCCCCGACTATGAGGCACAGGACGGTGTCCAATTCATCGCCAGGCAGGTGCCCTGGCCTCAGGCGGGTCTTGTTCTCCTTTTCTTCAAGCTCCCAGAGGGGGCGCACGCGTGCTTGGAGTGGCACAACCCGTAGCGTCAAGAACTCACTCAGGAGCATTGCCCCCGTTATCTTGGCCGCCCTTGCGTTACCCGGCCTCAGGTCGGTCATCATATTCTCCAACACCAACGACGCCCGCTCATCGACAAGCTCCGCCTTGGGCCACCCCCTGTTGGGAGGAGGCACCGCTATTGGCAACGGCAGACGCGGGTCGGCGCGCTGGGCATCCATCATGACCCATTTGGATCGGATGTTGTCAGCCCTCTTCCCGGTGCTCGAGATCGAGTTGGCCTTGCCGCGGGCGACAAAATTAGCGCATCCGGTGATATGCTCGCCGCTGACACGGAGGAAGAAGAAATGGCGCAAGAGCGCCACGGACGGCATGACCCCCAGGTATGCCTCACAGTAGTAGGCGAAGATGGACAGGAGGAGGACAAAATTGGGATGGAGATGCAACGCCTGCAGACCATAGTGGTCGAGGACTTCATAAAAGAAATCGGAGAAGGGAGGAACCAACCCGAAGGCGACGCTGCTCGAGAAGAAGGGGAAGAAGGTGCTCCCCTCAGGCTCCGGCTCATCGGAGGCAAGCCGGAGCTCCATCTTCCCCCACTCATTGCTCTCGCCCGCTTTCAGCAGGCGCACGGAGGCGAGGCTCTTTTCTGTGACAGTGGGCGCTTCGAGGGCCGGCTCATACCAAGCCGGTGCCGAGGAAGACTTGACCTTGCGCGGCGCCATGGGTGGCAGAAGCAGAGCAAGGGTGGAGCAGATCTAGAGATAGCGGTGGCGAAGAGCGAGAAAGGGGATCTGGAGCGAGGCAAGGAAGAAGCAATGAAGGAAAGAACCGCCCGCGCCAGCCTTTGTCAGGGCAAGCAGTTGCCGAGGCGGCGTGGGGAAACGGAGACACCCATGTCCAGTCAACCGCCAGGCGTCTACCAAGGCCGCAGGATTTTGGGGCCCGCGGTGCTCCGAACTTGACCCTTGGCTTCGCCGCGAAGCCAGGCCCGAGCACACCTTGGGCCCGGGGGCTACTGTCGGTGTTCTGGGAATGGGGGTCCCCAGACTTGCCTACCTGCGGCCCACCGCGTGGCCAAGCAGCAGGCCGTACGACCCATCTTCTTCAACAAGACACCCAAGACCCTCGCGAGGGTCCAAGCCTCGCGAGGCGGACGATGCAAGACCTCCTCTGGAGTGGCCTAGCTAGGCAGGCTCACGAGGAGCGGAGATATACAGGCGGGGCAAACCTCACGAGGCTCTCGTGACGTGAGCCATGACGAACGGTGCCAGGCGGGTGCCAGGCGGGCGCCGGTGCGCACAGCGTCCTTATTTCCTCTTTGGTGCTAAGGAGGCTAGCGCAGGTGAAGAGTATCGAGGCATCAGGCAAAGGTTGCTATATTGGTGCAACGAGACCAAGACCAGGAGAACGGCAAGGCGGAGGTCATCGTGGAGCCCAAGACGGCGTCACCCCAGAGCTTTTCGCAGGCGAAGACCGCTTTTGTCAGGATAGCTTGTACTAGCTGTCCCCCTTCAAATTTGCCCGCCGTTGTTGGCTCCCTTCCCGCTCGATATTTGGGAAGAGGACCAGGGCCTCTATAAATAGGAGTAGCCACCACAGTAGAGGGCATCGATCGATCGATCGATCAAGCAGTTCACCGAATCCTCACACCACAAGTTCATACGCACAAAAACACCTCAACCTTGGGAGGTTGTTCTTCCCTTGTACTGTTCATCATCAGCCCGTGAGGCAATCCACCACCACCACACTAGAGTAGGGTATTACACCACAACGGTGGCCCAAACCAGTATAAACCCCGTGTATTTCTGTGTTGTGAGTTCGTCGAGTTCGTCCGCAAGATCTTAGCGAGCTAGAGCATAGATCGGTAGGAGGGAAAGGCTTCACACGCACCCCAGTGTTCGAACCTTAAGGGTTTGCCGGAACCCCACATCCGACAAGGTCCTGGACTCCAATGGAGAAGTAACCAAGTGGATGAGAAAAGCTCTATCTCTCAAATGAGCTCATCCTTTGCTGACCCTAGAAAGAGGGAGGAGGAGTATATATAGACTAGGTGGGCGAAGGGGTACATGGTCCTTGGCCCTTTACTGTGCACAGACAGGCGGGGCCAGATGTCCGGGCCTTCAGTAGGAGCCAGATGTACCCGCAGGGGGCCGGATGTCTGGGCTAGCGGGTCGGTCTTGAAGCTCTCTGGATAGACAGTGTCTGGATTTTTAGGGAGGAGGCCGGATATCCGGCGGCTCGGGAAGAGCAGGGTGTCCGGGCCTTTGGCCGGATGTCCGGGCTGACGGGGTCCAGCTTCAGGTGTGTTCTGTGATGGGCGCAGGATTTCTAGCGTGGGCCGGATGTCCGGGCTGGCGTTGGGCTGGATGTCTGGGGCCGGGGCCAGTTGTCCAGGCCCAGTTGCTTCGGCTGGGGCTGTGGCAGATGCTCCAGGGTCCGGATGTCCGAGGCTTGGGGCCGGATGTCCGGTTCCTGGAGACTTCTCCAGTTCCTTCCATCGGTCCTCTTCATCCATGAACATGGGGACTTGTCCGTCTTCACGTGCATCTTCGAGAGGGCCTTCTTGGTACCTGATCATGCACACCATTCCGGACTTAGGTAGTAACCATGCCTTGAGTGGATGCATGGAATATCACAAAGGAAGGAAGTCACCTCGGTCTCTAGAGCTCTAGCTCGTGCTCGTGTCATAGATCCTCTTGGCACTTGGTGAGACGATGGTAGGTCCATGGGGATGACCATAGGATGCTCCGCATCAACTTTTAATCTCCATTTGATATAAAGTGATATCATGGTGATTGGCATAATAAAGTAAGATGCGAATGGACTCAAGTCTAGCAACGGGGCATATGTCTCACCATAGTCCATACCTTCGACTTGAGTGTAGCCTTGAGCGACGAGACGGGCCTTGTTGCATACAATTTGTCCATCTTCATCTTGCTTATTCCGAAACACCCATGTGGTTCCAATGACATTATGATCGTCGTTGGGCTTTTCAACCAATGTCCACACTTGATTCCTCTCGAAGTTGTGTAGCTCTTCGTGCATAGCATTTATCCAATCCATATCCTCAAGAGCTTCTTCTACCTTCATAGGTTCAATACTAGAAATGAATGAGTAGTGTTCACAAAAGTTAGCCAAACGAGTTTTAGAACGAGTGATTCTCCCGGTTTGAATGTCATCGAAGATTTTTTCGACGGGATGATCTCTTGAGACTCTTGCTCTAACTCACGAGAGCTTTTGCTTGGGTTGGGGTGGAACATCCTCATCATAATCTTCTTCTTCACTCAGGAAGATCAACCAGATCGCCCCCTTGAGGACGGGATCGGACAGTTGATAAAGCTAAAAAACCTACCACCCACCCTTGCCGTCAAGGCAAGGAACCATTACGGTCAGGCTATGAGTACGACATCCGCCGGGACCTAGATGCTCGGGCAGGCCTGACAAGGTCCATTTACGGGCCCAAAAGGGACCCTCCGGCTAGACGGGACAGATTCAAATCCTGGCTAGACCAAAATGATAGAGCTCGGGAATTGCAACGAGCCCGGATGGCGGATGACCTTTGGCGGGACGTAGCCCGAGTGAGGGGTGCCCTCACCCCCTTTCCTTCACAGATAAAGTGATGCAATATGAATTCCCAGAAGGTTTCAAACCTGTGAACATTGAGCCCTATGATGGGATAACAGATCCTACAGTATGGATCAAAGATTTTCTATTGCAAATCCACATGGCACGCGAAGACGACCTCCATGCCATCAAGTTCCTACCATTAAAGCTCAAGGGCCGGTTAGACATTGGCTGAACAGCCTTGTGAAGACTCAATAGGGTGTTGGGAAGAACTCGAGGAGGCCTTTCGAGCAAACTTTCAGGGCACCTATGCTCGGCCCCCGGACGCTGATGAGTTGAGCCACGTAATCCAGCAGCCCGGCGAGTTAGCTCGGCAATTTTGGAACCGGTTCTTGACCAAGAAAAACCAAATCCTTGACTACCCAGACTCCGAAGCAATAGATGCCTTCAAGCACAGTATTCGGGATGAATGGCTAGCACGATAGTTCGGCCAAGAGAAGCCGAGAACGATGGCCGCACTTACCTCCCCAATGACCCGCTTCTGCGTCGGAGAGGACAGCTCGCTAGCCCATAGAGGCACCAATCCTGATACCCCTGGCACCTTAGAAGTCCAGGACGGGAACGATAAGCCCCGAAGGAACAAGAACAAGTTCCGCCATAACGACGGCGAAGCTGAGGAAACGGCAGTAAATGCCAGATTCCGTAATCAAAAGTCCTCGTCATGTAAAAGGCCCTCCAAAGGCAACTTGGACGGCCCAACCAAGCTGGACGCAATCCTGGACAGGCCCTGCCAGATTCAGGGCACCACAGAGAAGCCTGCCAACCACTCCAACCGCAATTGTTGGGTGATAAAATAGGCCGACAAGCTTCAAGCCGAAGACTCGGGCAAAAGCCCACGAAGCAAGGACAACAAAGAACCCTGCAGGGTGAATAGTGGAGGCCAAAAACTCTTCCCTTCTGAGGTCAAGACGGTGAACATGATCTATGCCACCCACATACCAAGGAAGGAGAGGGAAGCGTGCCCTGTGAGACGTATACATCATCGAACCCGTAGCACTGAAATTCAACCCGTGGTCGGCTTGCCCGATCACCTTTGACCGAAGAGACGATCCGAACAGTATCCGTCATGGAGGTTGGCTGACCCTGGTACTGCACCCCATTATCGATGGGTACCACCTCACGGGAGTCCTAATGGACGGGGGCAGCAGCCTCAATCTGATCTATGCAGACACAGTGAGAAAAATGGGGTTCGGTCCGTCAAGCATCAAACCCATCAACACCTCTTTTAAGGGGGTTATTCCGGGCATAGAGGCCCGATGTTCAGGCATGGTAACTCTTGAAGTGGTGTTCGGCTCACCGGATAACTTGCGAAGCAAAGATTTGATCTTCAGTATCGCTCCATTCCGCAGTGGCTTCCATGCCCTCCTCAGCCGAACGGTGTTTGCCAAATTTAACGCCACCCGCATTATGCCTACCTCAAGGTGAAGATGCCCGGTCCCTCGGGCGTCATAACAATCAATGGCAACACAGAGCGCTCACTTCGGACCGAGGAGCACACCGCGGCCCTGGCATCCGAAGACCAAGCTGTCGCCAACGGGCCGAAGTGTCAGCCCACCTAAAGGCCAAACGGGCCCAAGCCCGATCCCCGTCATGGGAGCCCACCTGTGTTTGCCGCAAATAGGGACGCGCACCACATGCCATGCCCGTTGAGGGAGTCCTGGACTAGGGGGTGTCTGGACAGCCGAACTATCATCTTTGGCCGGACTCCTAGACTATGAAGATACAAGATTGAAGACTTCGTCCCATGTCCGGATGGGACTTTCCTTGGCGTGGAAGGCAAGCTTGGCGATACGGATATGTAGATCTCCTACCATTGTAACCGACTCTGTGTAACCCTAACCCTATTCGGTGTCTATATAAATCGAAGGGTTTTAGTCCGTAGGACGAACAACAATCATACCATAGGCTAGCTTCTAGGGTTTAGCCTCTCTAATCTCGTGGTAGATCTAGTCTTGTACTACCCATATCATCAATATTAATCAAGCAGGAGTAGGGTATTACCTCCATTGAGAGGGCCCGAACCTGGGTAAAAACATCGTGTCCCTTGTCTCCTGTTACCATCCGCCTAGACGCACAGTTCGGGACCCCTACCGAGATCCGCCGGTTTTGACACCGACATTGGTGCTTTCATTGAGAGTTCCTCTGTGTCGTCACCTATAGGCCCGATGGCTCCTTCAATCATCAGCAACGACACAGTCCAGGGTGATACTTTTCTCCCCGGACAGATCTTCATATTCGGCGGCTTTGCACTGTGGGCCAATTCGCTAGGCCATCTGGAGCAGATCGAAAGCTACGCCCCTGGCCATCAGGTCAGATTTGGAAGCTTGAACTATATGGCCGATGTCCGCGGAGACTTGATCTTCGACGGATTCGAGCCACAGCCGAGCGCGCCGCACTGTCTCGATGGGTACGGTCTAGCTCTGCCAACAAGCGAGGCCTCGAGGTCGCACTCAGTCCCCGCTCCGACCCTTAATCCGGGCCGGTTTCACGATCGAGGACGGTTGGTTGGACACCGCCTCGGGCTGAAATCTCTACGGCGATTGAGCCAACACCATCCCTGTCCTTTGCAAAGCTTGTGACTCCTGTGTGCCGGACTCCTTTCCGGACTCCTAACCTCCAGCGCCCGCCAATCGAATCCGATCGGGCGCCGATTATGGAGTTCACCGCGCGACATCTTTTCAAGACTCGCCTTTTGGCGATATCCTGAATTCATTAAAGTCTCTCTCTTTGTCGGGAGCCTGGCGAACTACACGGTCGAAGGTTGGGATTCGGACGATGAAGAAATTCAACGCCCACCCGCCACCCACTTTGTAGCCACTGTCGATGACTTAACAGACATGCTCGACTTCGACTCCGAGGACATCGACGATATGGACGACGACGCCGGAGACGACCAAGAACCAGCGCCCACAGGGCACTGGATGGCCACCTCAACTTACGATATATATATGGTGGACACACCTAAGGGAAGCGATAACGAGGAACGACGAGACGTTGCAAAAGAAAATTCCCTCGGGAAGCAGTCAAAGCGGCGGCGTAAGCACCGCCCAAAACCCCACCTCGACAAAGATAGCGCCCACACAGACCCAGCCATAGAGCAGGGTGAGCCGGCCGACGACGAACATGCCATTGAGTAACCATCCGAACAGGCCAACTTGGAAAAACAACCCGTCCCTGGCATGGACAACGATGCATGACGATCTCACGCGGACACATCATTGGATCAAGAACCTCCACAAAGAGCTCCTCGCTCGCTCGTAGCTTAAAGAAGCAGAAACAGAGGCTCAGAACAGCGGAAGACACACTCCGAATAAGATGGAGTAAATTACTCAACACTGCAGACAAATATGGCGGCGGCCGCCAAGCAAAGAGCTACCCAAAGCGCAAACTATCGCCTCGATTCGATGAGGAGGCCGAGAGCCCCACGATAAAAAAACAAAGAGGCCGCCGGGTCGGATAGACGCGACCACATGGCAAACGAGAGCGACAGCAAGCGGCGCCAAGACACAAGCCGCACGCGATCCGCATAAGGATTCGCACCAAAAGGATGGCCCAGTTAGATCTATCTACGGGCCAAGGAAACAAGTTCTGGCGAGCAATACAACACGTCAAATATCCGAACATCACGGCACACCCAAATACAGGGGCGCCGCGCACCCTCTATGTTTCACCGATGAGGTGCTGGATCATGAATTTCCAGCGGGATTCAAGCCCGTAAACATAGAGGCATACGACGGAACGAGACCACTGAGTCGGGATTGAGGATTATATCCTCCACATACACATGGCCAGAGGAGATGATCTCCACGCCATAAAATACCTACCCCTCAAGCTCAAAGGGCCAGCCCGGCATTGGCTTAAAAGCCTCCCCGAAAACACCATTGGTAGTTGGGAAGAGCTTGAGGATGCTTTTCGGGCCAATTTCCAGGGAACCTATGTCCGACCTCCGGACGCAGACGATCTAAGTCACATAACCCAACAACCTGGGGAGTCAGCTCGAAAATTCTGGAACAGGTTCCTCACCAAAAAGAACCAAATAGTCGATCAGACGGACGCCAAGCCTTAGCAGCTTTTAAACACAACGTCCGAGACGAATGGTCGCCAGACACCTTGGCCAGGAAAAGCCAAGAACAATGGCCGCACTAATAAGCCTCATGACCCGCTTATGCTGGAGAGGATAGCTGGCTAGCAAGATGCAGATACCAGCGACCCAAGTACATCCAAGTCGGGGATGGAATGGGAAACCACGACGCAGCAAGGATCAACGCCGATTAAGGGAACGGTCCAAAGAGCGCGGCGATCAACGCCGGATTCAAAAGCTCATGGCAGAACAATAAAAACTGCCCTTAAGGACAATAGCGATGAGCTATCCAACTTAAACAAAATCTTGGACAAGATATGCCAAATCCACAAGACTCCGGGAAGCCCGCAAACCATACCCACGAGATTGTTGGGTCTTCAAGCGATCCGCGGACTCAACGCCGAACACAAGGGGCTCGACACACCAAGTGAGGATGATGACGAGCACCACAAGCGAGCCCCGTAAAACAAAAGAATTTCCCACAAGAGGTCAACTTACTTCAAGTAACAAAAGGGGAAAACAGAGCGGCACCCATTGAATTACGCTACGCACAATCTACCCCAAATGAGTCCCAACACCGGTTGTCAAAACCAATTACCTTCGACCATCAGGACTACTCCAAAAGTATCCTGAACGCAGGATGGACTGCCTTGATACTAGAACATATAATCGACGGTCTTCAATTTACGCAAGTCCTAATGGACAGCGGCAGTGATTTAAACTTGCTATGTCAGGACACAATCCGCAACATGGGGATAAACCCAAACAGGATTAGCCATAGCAACACTTCCTTCCAAGGAATAATGCCAGGCACATATGCCCATTGTACGGGCTCCCTACTATTGGAAGTTATGTTCGCTCACCCGACAACTTCCGTCGGAAAAGTTGGTCTTCCACATCGCCCCATTTAAAAGTAGCCATCAAGCACTCTTCGACGCGAAGCTTTCGCCCGCTTTAACGCAATACCGCATTATGCATCTCTTAAACTTAAAATGCCCGGTCCACGAGGCATCATTTCATTAAAGGGAAGCTGCGCGTGTCCCTCAAGGAAAGAATGTGAGACTGCCTTAACAGCCTCACACTAATACGGCCTTGCTTGCCAAAAGCGTCTAAAGCAGGTCGTTCAGACCCCGGACACGGTTAGGCGAGTCCGGCATAAATAAACATGATGCTTACTAGCCGCGTACCCCCCTTACAAGGGGCTCCATGCATGTACAACATGAGACAATAAAGCTCAATTTTACTCATTTTTGAATCATACTCTATTTTATTTCCAATTACATTTTAGCGCGATCTTTTTCAAACTAAGTTCCTCCCTTCTACAGATGAACGCCGTGCTATACCCGTCCAGGATACGGCACAACGGAGACACAGGCGCAGACATGCAGCAGGGACCCGTTGCAAGGATTCTTTTTAGATTAAGACCCTGCGTAAGCCTTTTCACTGTCTCTTGTTGTTACTCATCCCCCGGTCTCTTATTATAACCGAGGAGGAGGCTGGCGTTTTGGCATCAGCCGTGTCAGAAGTTTGCATTCCCCTACAAGTTGTTTGCATGTACCTTAAGGGTCAAACTATGTTGAACAAGCGTCATGTAAGTGGAGTGAGTTCATTGAGTCATTTCCTTATGTCATCAAGTACATCAAAGGCAAAGAAAATGTTGTGGTGGATGCACTTTCCCGCAAATGAATGCATGTTACCAAACTTGAATTGAATGTCATTGGCTTTCAGAACATAAAAGACTTGTATGCGCATGATCCTACTTTTGCTATTCCTATGCCGAATGGTTGGCGCATACATCTTGGGAATGCTATTACACCAAGGATGATTATCTTATGAGAGCTAACAAACTATGTATTCCCGAGTGTTCTGTTCGTTTGTCACTTCTGCAAGAATCTCATGGAGGAGGACTAATGGGACACTTTGGACGCGGCAAGACATTCGCTACGCTCTCCAAGAACTACTTTTGGCCCAAGATGTTCCGCGACGTCTCACGTTTCGCCGACCGATGCTCTACATGTCGCAAAGCTGAGTCAAAAGCTCAATCCCATGGTCTCTATATGCCACTTCCTATTCCGTATCACCCATAGGAAGATATTAGCATGGACTTTGTGCTTGATTTGCTTACAACTCAAAATTGCAAAGATTATGTGTGTTGTTGTGGATCGATTCTCTAAAATGGCACATTTCATACCATGCAACAAGATAGATGATGCTTCGCATGTTGCAAATATTTTTTGTAGGGAAATCTTGCGCCTACATGGAGGGCCAAAGATTATTGTCTCGGACCGCGACGTCAAGTTATTGAGTTACTTTTGGAAGACATTATGCGCCAAGCTCGGAATCAAGCTCTTGTTCTCTTCGGCATACCATCCTAACCGACGGTCAAATGGAGTTCACGAACCGGACGCTCTCCACTCTACTATGCGTGAAGAACATCAAGGAGTGGGAGGAGTGCCTACCCATTGCCGAGTACGCCTACAACAACACAAGACATTCGACTACCGACAAGTCCCCCTTCAAGGTCGTCTACGGTTTCAACCCGTTGTCCGCATTGGACATTCTTCCTCTACCACTAAAAGAGCGCATCAACATGGATGCGAGTGTTCGAGTGAACTAACTTAAGAAGATACATGAAGATACAAGGCACACAATCGAGTGCCAAGTACAACGACTCGTGACCAAGCTCAACATCAACAAACAACCCATGATATTCAACATTGGAGATCTTGTGTGGCTACGGATTTGCAAGGACCGCTTCCCCAACGAACGCAAGTTCAAACATTGCCCACGAGCCGATGGACCCTTCAAGGTACTTGAACGCTACAACAACAACGCCTACAAGATCGACATTCCACGTGACAAGTACTCCGTGAGTGACATCTTCAACGTCAAAGATCTCTCTCCCTACCATGGTGATGAGGGTTTCGATCTGAGGTCGAGTCTTTCCCAAGGGGGGGGGGAGATGATGCGGAGCATCCTATGGTCATCCCCATGGACCTACCATCGTCTCACCAAGTGCCAAGAGGACCTATGACACGAGCACGAGCTAGAGCTCTAGAGACCGAGGTGACTTCCTTCCTTAGTGATATTCCACGCGATCCACTCGAGGCATGGTTACTACCAAAGTCCGGAATGTTGTGCATGATAAGGTACCAAGAAGGCCCTCACAAAGAAGCACGTGAATACGGACAAGTCCCCAAGTTGATGGATGAAGAGGAACGACGGAAGGAATGGCAGAAGTCTCCAGGACCCGGACATCCAGCCCCAAGCCCCGGACATCCCGCCCCTGGAGCATCTCCCACAGCTGCAGCCCACCCGAAGCTACAGGGCCTGGACATCCGCAGAAATCCGGCGTCAGCCCAGACATCCGGCTCTTCCCGAGTCGCCGGACATCCGGCCTCCTCCCCGGAAATCCGTACATCGCCTATCCAGAGAGCTTCAAGACCGATCCCGCCAGCCCGGACATCCGGACCCCTGCCCGCACATCCGGCTCCTCCTGAAGGCCCGGACATCCGGCCCCGCGTGTCTGCGCATAGTAAGTGTCGAGGCCGATGTACCCTTCTTCCCACCTAGACTATATATATTCCTCCTCCTCCCTCTTTCTAGGGTCAGCAAAGGATTAGCTCATTTGAGAGATAGAACTTTGCTCATCCACTTGGTTACGTCTCCATTGGAGTCCACGACATCTTCGAAGAAGATCCCCCAAGCGGATTCAAGACCCCTCACGGGAAGACCCCCTCAAGACCTCCTCACGGATAAGAACTTGCTACTTGTATCATCCCTTGTTGATCGTGGATCATGTATCTCTTTGTGTTTCAAGGATCTAGCACATGTGTAATTGAATCTTGTTGGTTTGAGTGTTTCCCCTCGTGTTTTCCCCTCGTGTTCTTCGTGTTCATCGCAGGATCCGCTCCAATCGTGAAAGATCAGGCAAGGGTTCTACCCTACATCCAATGTGCTTTTCTAAATTGAGGAGGGATTTTATGTTAAACAACCTCCTGACTTTGTTAATCCCAACAAACCTAATGTAATCATGTCTACAAACTTCATAAAGCTCTTTATGGTCTTAAAAAAGCACCTAGATCTTGGTATAAATTCTTGACTAAGTTTCTTATTGAAAAAGGCTTTGAAATTGGAAAATTGATTCTACACTTTTTAGTAAAAGGGTTAATGGTGAATTATTTGTGTGCCAAATTTATGTGGATGATATCATATTTGGTTCTACTAACCCCCATTTTAGTGAAAAGTTTGGAAGGCTAATGTTGGAGAAGTTTGAGATGTCTATGATGAATGAACTAAAAAATTTCCTTGGATTGCAAATCAAGCAAACTAAGGAAGGTACCTTTTCTCACAACAAAAGTATACTAAGGATCTTTTCAAGAAGTTCAACATGCAAGAAAGCAAGGGTATACAAACACCCATGCCTACTAGTGGACATCTTGACTTGACTAAGGATGGCAATCTAGTTGACCAAAAGGTTTACCGTTCTATGATTGGTTCATTGTTATATCTATGTACCTCCCGTCCCAATATTATTCTAAGTGTGTGCCTGTGTGCACGATATCAAGAGGCTCCTAAAGAATGTGATGCAGAGCATCCTTTGGTCATCCCCATGGACCTACCTACGTCTCCTGCTACCTCTTGAGCACTGCGTTGGTTTTCCCTTGAAGAGGAAAGGGTGATGCAGTAAAGTAGCGTAAGTATTTCCCTCAGTTTTTAAGAACCAAGGTATCAATCCAAGAGGAGGCCACGCCATGTCCCTCGCACCTACACGCACAAATAAAAACCTCGCAACCAATGCAATAAAGGGGTTGTCAATCCCTTCACGGTCACTTACGAAAGTGAGATCTGATAGATATGATAAGATAATATTTTTGGTATTTTTATACTAAAGATGTGAACTAAAATAAGGCAATAAAAATAGCTTAGTGTTGGAAGATTAATATGATGGAAAATAGACCCGAGGCCATAGGTTTCACTAGCGCCTTCTCTCAAGAGCATAAGTATTACGGTGGGTGAACAAATTACTGTTGAGCAATTGATAGAATTGAGCATAGTTATGAGAATATCTAGGTATGATCATGTATATAGGCATCACGTCCGTGACAAGTAGACCGACTCCTGCCTGCATCTACTACTATTACTCCACACATCGACCGCTATCCAGCATGCATCTAGAGTATTAAGTTCAAAAGAACAGAGTAACGCTTTAAGTAAGATGACATGATGTAGAACGATAAACTCATGCAATATGATATAAACCCCATCTTGTTATCCTCGATGGCAACAATACAAAACATGCCTTGCTTCCCCTGCTGCACTAGGAAAGGACACCGCAAGATTGCCGGAAAAGGCCCCCTCTGGCAGGACGCCGGAAAAGGCCCCAAGATGGGATCTCACGCGTACAGAAGGTTGCGGTGGTGGAATTAGGTTTTCGTGGATGCTTCTGTTGGTTGGTGGGTACGTAGGTATATATAGGAGGAAGAAGTATGTCGGTGGAGCAACGTGGGCCCCACGAGGGTGGACGGCGCGCACAGGGGGGGTAGGCGCGCCCCCCTGCCTCGTGCTCTCCTGGTTGATTTCTTGACGTAGACTCCAAGTCCTCTGGATCACGTTTGTTCCGAAAATCACGTTCCTGAAGGTTTCATTCCGTTTGGACTCCGTTTGATATTCTTTTTCTGCAAAACTCTGAAATAGGCAAAAAACAGCAATTTGGGCTGGGCCTCTGGTTAATAGGTTAGTCCCAAAAATAATATAAAAGTGTATAACAAAGCCCATTAATCATCCAAAACAGAATATAATATAGCATGAAGCAATCAAAAATAATACATACGTTGGAGACGTATCAAGCATCCCCAAGCTTAATTCCTGCTCGTCCTCGAGTAGGTAAATGATAAAAACAGATTTTTTGATGCGGAATGCTACTTGGCATAATTTTTTAATGTAACCAGATTTTTTTATGCGGAATGCTACTTGGCATAATTTTTTAATGTAACCCTCTTAATTGTGGTAAAAAGTTATGCCATGCAACGGGCTATGGAGATGCCCATCAATTGATGTGAACATGAAGAGTAGGGATTGCCATGCAACGGATGCACTAGAGCTATAAATGAATGCTCAACAAAAGAAAACTAGTGGGTGTGCATCCAACTTGCTTGCTCACGAAGACCTAGGGTATTTGAGGAAGCCCATCGTAGAAATATACAAGCCAAGTTCTATAATGAAAGATTCCCACTAGTATGAAAAAGACAACTTATGAGACTCACTATATGAAGAACAAAGTGCTATTTTGAAGCACAATATATGAGACTCACTACATGAAGAACAAAGTGCTACTTTGAAGCACAAGTGTGGTAAGAGGATAGTAGCATTGTCCCTTCTCTCTTTTTCTCTCATTTTTTTTATTTTTTATTTTTTTATTTGGGCCTTTTCTCTTTTTTTATGGCCTCTTTTTTTCTCTCTTTTTTTCGTCCGGAGTCTCATCCCGACTTGTGGGGGAATCATGGTCTCCATCATCCTTTCCTCACTTGGGACAATGCTCTAAAAATGATAATCATCACACTTTTATTGATTACAACATAAGGATTACAACTAGAAACTAGAACAAGATATGACTCTATATGAATGCCTCCGGCGGTGTACCGGGATGGTGCAATGAATCAAGAGTGACATGTATGAAAAATAATGCATGGTGGCTTTGCCACAAATATGATGTCAACTACATGATCATGCAATGGCAATATGACAAAAGTAAAGTATGTCATGATGATGATGAACGGAACGGTGGAAAGTTGCATGGCAATATATCTCGGAATGGCTATGGAAATGCCATAATGGGTAGGTATGGTGGCTGTTTTGAGGAAGATATAGGGAGGTGTATGTGTGATAGAGCGTATCATATCACGGGTTTGGATGCACCGCGAAGTTTGCACCAACTCTCAAGGTGAGAAAGGGCAATGCACTGCATCAAGAGGCTAGCAAAGGCGGAAAGGTAAAAGTGCGTATAATCCATGGACTCAACATTAGTCAAAAGAACTCATATACTTATTGCAAAAATTTAGAAGTCATCAAAAATCAAGTACTACGCGCATGCTCCTAGGGGGATATATTTGTAGGAAAAGACCATCGCTCTTCCCCGACCGCCACTCATAAGGATGCACAAGCCAGGTACACTTCATGTTTCAAATTTGTTACACAACTTTAACCATACGTGCATGCTATGGGACTTTCTAACTTCAGCACAAGCATTCTTTAAATTCATAATCACCCAACCAGCATGACTTTAATATCACTACCTCCATATCTCAAAACAATTATCAAGTATCAAGTTGATCATAGCATCCAATTCACTTCCTATGATAGTTTTTATTATACCCAACTTGGATGCTCATCATTCTAGGACCAACTTTATGACCATAGAAAATACCATGCTGTTATAGAAGACTCTAAAAATAATATAAGTGAAGCATGAGAGACTAGCAATTTCTTCAAAATTAAGATACCACCGTGCTCTAAAAGATATAAGTGAAGCACTAGAGCAAAAACTATCAAGCTCAAAAGATATAAGTGAAGCACATAGACTATTCTAGCAAATTCTAATCAAATAGGCTTCTCCCAAAAGGTGTGTACAGTAAGGATGATTTTGGTAAACTAAAAAGCAAAGACTAATATAATACACGACGCTCCAAGCAAAACACTTATCATGTGGTGAATAAAAATATGGCCCCAAGTAAAGTTACCAATGAACGAAGACTAAAGAGGGGATGCCTTCCCGGGGCATCCCCAAGCTTAGGCTTTTGGCTATTCTTGAATATCTTGGGGTGCCATGGGCATCCCCAAGCTTAGGCTCTTGCCACCCTTTATTCCATAGTCCATAAAAGCTTTACCCAAAACTTGAAAACTTCACAACACAAAACTCAACAAAAAATCTTATAAGCTCCGTTAGTGAAAGAAAACAAAACCAGCACATAAGGTACTGCAATTAACTCATTATTTATTTAATTTGGTGTTAAACCTACTCTATTCCAACTTCTCTATGGATTATAAACTATTTTGTTGGCCATAGATTCATCAAAATAAGCAAACAACACACGAAAAACAGAATCTGTCAAAAATAGAACAGTCTGTAGTTATCTGTAACTAACGCAAACTTCTGGAACTCAAAAACTTCAGCAAAAATAGGACGACCTAGGAAATTTGTTAATTGATCATCAGCAATTGGAATCACTATTTTATCACGTTCTGGTGATTTTTAACAATTGTTTTCGTGAACCGAAAGTTTCCAGAAATTACAGCAAGATCAAATAACTATCATCCAAGAATATCCTATAGGTTTAACTTGGCACAAACACTAATTAAAAGATAAAACCACATCCAAACAGAAGGTAGATGGATTATTTATTCCTAAACAGAAACAAAAACAAAAAATATAAAGAAAATTGGGTTGCCTCCGAACTAGCGCTATCGTTTAACGCCCCTAGCTAGGCATAAAAGCAAGGATAGATCTAACGAGTGCCATCTTTGGCACTAAACTCATAAGTATCACGCATGATAGATTCATAAGGTAATTTAACTTTCTTTCTTGGAAAGTGCTCCATGCCTTTCTTTAAGGGAAATTGGAATCTAATATTCCCTTCCTTCATATCAATAATCGCACCAATCGTTCTAAGGAAAGGTCTACCAAGAATAATAGGGTAAGAAAGATTGCAATCTATATCAAGAACAATAAAATCTACGGGCACCAAATTTATATTTGCAACAATAAGAACATCATTGATCCTTCCCATAGGCTTTTTAATGGTGGAATCCACAAGGTGCAAATTTAAAGAACAATCATCAAGATCATGGAAACCTAGAATATCACATAAAGTTTCGGAATCGTGGAAACACTAGCACCCAAATCACACAAAGCAAAACACTCATAATATTTAATTCTAATCTTTATAGTAGGTTCCCACTCATTGTTAAGTTTTCTAGGTATAGAAACTTCCAAATTAAGTTCTTCATCATAAGATTGCATCAAGGCATCAACAATATGCTTGGTGAAAGATTTGTTTTGACTATAAGCATGAGGAGAATTAACAATGGCTTGCAACAAGGAAATACAACCTTTTATAGAGCAATTATCATAATTAAATTCCTTGAAATCCGAGATAGTGAGTTCAACATTATTAGAAGTTGAGGATTCTCTAATCTCACTTTTACCAAATTTAACATTAAGATCTAAAGATTCCGAATTCTTGGGACGCCTTCTAGGCAAAGTTGATTCATCATCAGTCCCATAATCATCAAAGTTCATATTGCAAAACATAGATCTAATCGGAGATGCATCAATAACTTTAAGATCCTCGTCATTATTTTCATGTAATTTTTCTGGTTTAGCGGCCATCTTATTGACTAAGGTGGCTTGCTTGTCAGAAATTTTGGCTATAGCATTTTCAAGCCGGGTAATTTGAGTGTTAACACCAAAGAATTCTTTATTCATATCATCAAGCTCTTTGTTCATAAAACCCAAAAAACTTTTTTGTTCCTTAAGCTCTTTTCTAAAGAAATTATTATGCTCAAATTGCAAATTCATAAAGCTTCTAATATTTGATTCAATCTCATCCATCCTTCTGAGAAGGTGGTCAGGACCCTTAGGCGCAGCCATAAGGTCAAACAAGCAAACAAGCACACACAAAAGAAGGCAAGCGAAAAGAGAGAGGGCGAATAAAACGGCAATGGTGAAGTGGGGGAGAGGAAAACAAGAGGCAAATGGCAAATAATGTAAATGCGGGTTTGTGATGGGTACTTGGTATGTCTTGACTTGAGCGAAGACCTCCCCGGCAACGGCGCCAGAAATCCTTCTTGCTACGTCTTGAGCTTGCATTGGTTTTCCTCGAAGAGGAGAGGGTGATGCAACAAGTGTAGCGTAAGTATTTCCCTCAGTTTTTGAGAACCAAGGTATCAATCCAGTAGGAGGCTTCTCAAAAGTCCCACGCACCTACACAAACAAACTAAGAACTCGCAAGCAACGCAATAATGGGGTTGTCAATCCCTTCACGGCCACTTGCGAAAGTGAGATCTAATAAAGATAGTATCATAAGATAAATACATTTTTGGTATTTTATAATATAGATGCAAAAAGTAAAGATGCAAGTAAAAGTAGATTGGGAGCAAATATGATAAGAGATAGACCCGGGGGCCATAGGTTTCACTAGTGGCTTCTCTCAAGATAGCATAAGTATTACGGTGGGTGAACAAATTACTATCGAGCAATTGATAGAAAAGCGCATAGTTATGAGATTATCTAGGCATGATCATGTATATAGGCATCATGTACATAACAAGTAGACCGATACCTGCCTGCATCTACTACTATTACTCCACACATCGATAGCTATCCAACATGCATCTAGAGTATTAAGTTCATAAGAACAGAGTAACGCATTAAGCAAGATGACATGATTTAGAGGGATGAACTCATGCAATATGATATAAACCCCATATTGCTATCCTCGATGGCGACAATACAATACGTGCCTTGCAACCCTTTCTGCCACTGGGTAAGGACACCGCAAGATTGAACCCAAAGCTAAGCACTTCTCCCATGACAAGAAAGATCAATCTAGTAGGCCAAACCAAACTGATAATTCGGAGAGACTTGCAAAGATAACTTAATCATACATAAAAGAATTCAGAGAAGATTCAAATATTATTCATAGATAAACTTGATCATAAACCCACAATTCATCGGATGTCGACAAACACACCGCAAAAAGAGATTACATCGAATAGATCTCCACAAGAGAGGGGGAGAACATTGTATTGAGATCCAAAAAGAGAGAAGAAGCCATCTAGCTAATAACTATGGACCCGTGGGTCTGTGGTAAACTACTCACAACTCATCGGAGGGCAAGGATGTTGATGTAGAGGCCCTCCGTGCTTGATTCCCCCCCGTGAGTGCTTGCCGCAAAGGCTCCAAGATGGGATCTTGCGGATCTGAAGGTTCGGCGGTGGAAATTGTGTTTCGTGGTGCCCCGGATGTTTTCGAGTGCGTGGGTATATATATGAAGAAGAAATGCGTCGGTGTGCGCCTAAGGGGCCCATGAGACGGGGGCGCCCTATAGGGGCGCCCTCCTATCTCGTGGAGGCCTCGGCTGCTTCTTGACTTGCACTCCAAGTCCTCTGGATCACGTTTGTTCCAAAAATCACGCTCCCGAAGGTTTCATTCCGTTTGGACTCCGTTTGATATCCCTTTTCTTCGAAATACCGAAATAGGCAAAAAAAAAGCAATATGGGATGGGCCTCCGGTTAGTAGGTTAGTCCCAAAAATGATATAAATGTGTAAAATAAAGCCCATAGACATCCAAAAGGGGTAATAAAATAGCATGGAACAATAAAAAATTATAGATACGTTGGAGACGTATCAGGTAACAAGCTAAACGTCGAAGTCCATGCGGAACTACTAGTGAGACTGACGTCTCTCTGCAAAAACATAAATTAAGCAAACGTGAGTACAAATGTACCCAACAAGACTTAGATCAAAGCTATCTACATATGCATCAGTATCAACAAAGGGGTGGTGGAGTTTGACTGCAGCAAGCCAGCTTTGACTCGGTGGCTATCCTGAACTACGACTGCAAGTAACTCTTTCGAGGTGGCGCACACGAGTCCACATATTCACCATATCAATACACCACTATGGATCCGCTCCCGTCTCCCTACGAGAACGCCATCCATTACACTCACAGTTATCTTGCGCATTTTAGAGTATCCACTTTCACTTGTCTATGAACCGTATAGGCAACCCAGAAGTCCTTTTCCGCGGACAGGGCTATTCGAATAGATGATGTTAACCCTGCAGGGGTGTACTTCTTCACACGCCTCGCCACTTACCACCATGTACACGTCGTGTATCTCGGCAACCTTCAAGCGGAAGCCTGGCTAGGGAGTCGGCCATGACCTGACTAAACACACAAGTCTCTAGTCCAGGTTTATCGCCTATTCGGGTTCCATCCGCAAGGAGATCCGGCCGGGGTGTTGCTCACGGCCCCAAACGATGTGAGCAGGGTTCCCAAGCCCACCATCCGGGTGCCACTTGGTACACCGTGCCACTGTGCCTAGTCTGTCCCAAGCCCACCTGTACCGGGTGCCACTTGGTAGACTACTAACACTACCTACAAACACCAGAAACTAGTTGCAACTCCTGGATAGAGATCAGGTTAATTAATAAGTCGAGAGAGCTTGGAGCGCCCGGAGCCCAATGTGTGGTAGTAACTATTCATGGATCAGAAACACAGAACTTAGTTCCTGAGGACGGCTGCAATGAGACAACCCACCATGTACTCCTACATGGCCTCTCACCGATACCTTTACCAAATCGAGTTCACACCCTTAGCTCTCAACAGTAGGACATGTTCACACACCTCCAATTCATCCCCGATAAATCGGACCTGACTCAACTCTAAGCAGTAGCAAGCATGACAAACAAGCATGAATGAGTAGGCACATCAGGGCTCAAACAACTCCTACTCATGCTAGTGGGTTTCATCTATTTACTATGACAATGACAGGTCATGTAGAGGAAAAGGGGTTCAACTACCGCAACATGTAGCAGATGAATCGTTGTTGTCCTAATGCAGTAAAAGAGAGCAGGAGCAAGAGAGTGGGATTGTATCGGAATGAACAAGGGGGTTTTGCTTGCCTGACACTTCTGAAGATAGTATAGCTCTTCATCGGTGTCATGGCAATATGAGAAGAAACACAATCAATGCAATGCAACAATATGATGCATGAACATGACATGGCAATATGATGTGATTTGAGCTAATGCAACTAAAACCAGAAGGGTTTGAGCTAATTTGAACCAAGGGTTCAAATTCAAACTCAAGTTATGAATTTATAATGTGCATTATCATGTTTTGATCTATACAGCAAGGTTAAGTTGATTTGTCATGCATGAAAACAGCATAAATGGATAGATTGGATTTTTCTGATAATTTTTCATATATAACTTATTTCATTTGGAATTACGGTTGATTTTCTATGATTTTTAGAAGTTCATACTATTTCCTGGAATTTCCTGGTTATTCTAAATTCAAACTAAACCAGAAAATGACTTATTGCATCAGCAATGCGTCAGGGTGACGTCAGCATGGTCAATAGGGCTGCCCCGGTCTAACTTGACCGGTGGGACTCGTAGGTCAGTGACACAACACTGGCTAGAGTCACAGGCAGGTGGGCCCAGTTATAGGCCACGTCAGCAAGGTTAATGCTGACGCGTGGGTCCACTGGAATTTGATTAATTCTAACTAATTTCTTTAGACGGTTAATTAAACAGGTGGGGCCCCGCGGTCAGCTACTTTGATGGTGATTAACTAAACTAAGCAGTTGGGTTAGACCCTAACTAAGCCGGCCATGTTGGTGGTTAACACCGACGCTAATCCAGGCACAGCGGCGCTCGCCGGCCGGCAGTCTCCGGCAACGGATGGCCACGCGGATGGGTTTTCTGGAATGCCCGCAGTAGGGCGTGTATGGTGGTGGTGGTGGCTAGAGCTGATGCGGGCTGTAGTGGCGCCGGCGATGAGCTTTGCGGCGGCGATGCTCGGGCTTGGCGGGGCGCGGGGCTGCAGCTTGCTAGCGAGCAGGTTGAGCGGCGCAGGAGCACCAGGGAAGCTCCTTGAGCACTACCGCATGCTCGGACATGAACAGATCAAGCTCAGGCCACAACAGCGATGAGACACGACGGCGGAAGCTCTCTGCGATGGCAGGAATCGAGCTAGCGGACCAAATCCACAATGGGGTATGAGGGGAAAGGGAGAGGAGCTCACAGGGAGTTGTATGGAGGTCTCGTCAGGCTCGGGGATGAACTACAGATGATGAACCGGGCGGTGGCATCTGGCAGAGCAGAGCTCGGAGAAGGCGATGGTGGCGTCGATGCGGGGCCTTCGGGCTCGCGTCCTTCAGTGCAGAGGTTAATCGGGGCTTGGCGAAGCTTTTGGACAGCTGGTGGAGGCGAGACGACGACGGTGGACAGCGCTAGGATTTGGACGGCGGCGACGGGCGCGTTCGGTCCAGGCGAGAGAGAGGGAGCAGAGGAGAGGAGGGCCGTGGGGGAGAGTGAGAGGGGTCGGGGGTGTGTGCGTGGCGACGTTACAGGTGGCCAGGGGAAGCAGGCAACCAGGAGGTGGCGCGGCGCGTACGCGGGGGTGACGGGCACATGCCCTCGTGCCCTCTGGCACGAGGTTGAGGACGACTGGCAGAGCCAGGTAGGCTGGGCCAGCTAGAGGAGTTTGGCCGGGTAAGTGGGCTGCCAGGTAAACTCTCTCTCTCTCTCTCTCTCTCTCTCTCTCTCTTCTTCTTCTTCTTCTTCCTCTTCTTCTTCTTCTTCTTCTGTTTTACATTTTCTATAATTTGTTTAGATTTAGTTTTAGACACTAAATCATTTTTGTTGCTTCTCATAATTCTTGTAGGGACTAGATGGATTATCCCAAAGTCCCTCACCAAAAATCAGAAGTATTGGAGCTACTAAATGTTTTATATGAATTAATAACCCCAATTCAAATACAATATGAATTGATTCAAAAATCCAAACGTCATGGAAAAATGTGCATCATCTCTAGTTACTGTTTCCAGCATTTTCCAAAAATGATGCACATTTTTTAAGGCCATTTGGGTTCATTGAAAAAATATTTTTAGTTGAACCTATTTGAATTGGTTTAGTGCTAGGGCTTGGTCATCCCCAATTCAAATTTCCTTTGAAATTTAAACATGATGCATGGATGCAGATGCAACTAATTACAAACAATTCTGGGACTGTGACACAAGTTATGGAAGGTGCTCGGGAATAGAGGGTCAGTGTTCAAAGGATGTAATCATTGAATGAATTTGTGTCCAGTTGCCATCTGAACATGTTGCTTTATTGTGTGGTCCGTTTGTATGTTATAATGACTCATTATGTCCGTCTGAACATGACGCTATATCATGATTCAGATCTGAAAGATTCAGCCGCGTCAGAAGTTTGTTACCAAGGGCATTGTTCGGCCCGCTTTATAAAAGATCGAATACCTTAGGGAGTGTTCGGCGTCTCGAGTTAGGCCATATATGCATCAGCTCCGAATCATGTCTTTGGTCAAATGTTGGGTTTGCCCGGCTCCAGTGTTTTGCTGCCTTACGTTCCGTTCTATCGGCTAACGCGGCACCGGGAGAACTCTCGCGATTGTGCCCGGTTCGCCGCGGCGAGCACCTCGATGAAAGCCGAAACCGACTGTCATGATATAGCGAGAGACTGGTCAACCACTCGATGACTCACCGGAATGTTTAGAATTCCTCCGCATTAACGAAGGACTGTTTTCCGGTCAGGCACATACGCACCCCGAATTCGGGAGAGTGCGGTGCCCCCAGGGGCTATATAGTAGCCCCACCATCGAACTCCTATGGCTAAGTGAAAGTGATAAAGCATTATAGTCCGGTTTCCTAGTTTGCTACGCCACCACCTCCTTTATAGGACCAAGACGTTGGATTAAGTGTGAAAGTGTGACTTCTTTGCAAACACCCCCGCACTATGTGCGTGGGGGCTGAAGCCGAAGACTGCCATCTTTCAGGTTATACACATATATACATCAACGGCCGCACAGGAGGTAGTTTACTACTTGAAGGCACAAGTATAAAAAGCTCTTACATTAAATTGAAACGTTGTTTCATAAAATTATACATGTCATTCAAACATAACATCCTTCGAGCATTGCGTCTCTATTAAACGAGCACCCGGAAGAACTTCCTCAAAATAGCGCTCGACTGGTACTCGGCTGCCGTCCGAATCTGGGGACGCAATAGCGGCTGCCTTCATCTCAGCCCAGTATGCCTTGACACGGGTAAGAGCCATCCGCGCCCCCTCAATACACGCTGACCGCTTCATTGCGTCGATACGCGGTACCGCACCAAGTAACTGCTGCACTAAGCCAAAATAACTCTTCGGCTGGGGTCCGCCTGGCCACAAATGAGTCATGACATGCTTCATGGCAAGTCCGGATAATCGATTCATCTCGGCCCATTCGGCCAACCGATCGGTCAACGGAAGAGGACGCTCCGGACTATGGAATTGCGACCAATATAGCTCTTCCCTTCTGTGCCCCTTCTGGCCTCGGAAGTGCTCAATCGCGTCCATGGCCGCCGCTAAGTCCGATAAGCATCCTCCGAACTCCACAACTTGTCCAGCGAGCATATTTCGGATCCAGTATATTTCCTCCGTAGCGAAACGGTTTTCCACCGCAATATCCCGGCCTGACTCAGCTCCTCCTTGGCAGCTCTCATAGCGGAACGGGCATCCTTGGATTCGGCGGTGGCCTTTCTCAGGTCCTCTTGTTCCGCTTGCCGTTCGTTTTCAAGAACCTCGCAGCGGTCGGTAGTATTCTTGATTTGAGGCCAAATCGGCCATTTCCTCTTTAACTTGGCGATGAGCAGCCCGTTCGGCTTTCAGCTCTTCGGCCGCCTTTAAAACGGCCGCATTACTCTCTCGGGCTTGCTCTTTAGCTCGGGCAAGTTCTGCCCGCAGCCTCTCCACAGCAGCGACACTGTCTGCATCAAAGCATACAAGTAGTAAGGCATGGGCGTCAAGCTCCCTTACCAGGTGTCCGCGGAGAAGTCGCATACCTTGTGACTCGTCAAACCGTTTATTGACCAGCGCGATGTCCGCATCCGCCTCGTCAAGTTGCCGCTTTAGTTCGGCAAATCCATCAGTCCGGCTAGCCACCGGACGCCCCGCCACCTACATAGGAACGACGACATGTTAGTACTGAGATTATGATCCTCGGCACGCTGTCAGTTGTGACAGCATACCGAGTCTCAGGGGCTACTATCTATACAGGGCGCATTCTATATGCATAACTGTCAGAAGGTACATCATTTTTTCGTACCTCAAACCCCGTCAGTAAACTTCTGGCGGCTTCATGCAATCCGCTCTCAGCGGATGCAATTCTTTCAATTACCGTAGCCATTAGCGCACGGTGATCTTCTAAGATATACGCTCGCTCGAGCAGGTCCTTCAGCTCCTCCGACCGCACGCCAGTTGGCGCCGGACCGTCCGGCCCCGCCGGACTCGGGGAAACTCTTCGTGACGACACTTCAGGGTCGCCTGCCTCGCACGAAGGTGCGATAGGTGGAGGCGTTTCGTTCTCTATCATCTCCGGACGAAGATCCCCCGAAGACGAGCTCTGCTGAGAAGGGCTGAGATCCGAACTACAAGGTACAATTTCGGTTATCTTCAGAAATAAATACAGGGATGTTCTTTATTCACAAGACCCCTTCTTTTTTACTTACGGCTCACTGGAGGGCTGATCCCCTTGGGGAAATAGTGCGGCTGGGGTACTTCCCGGCGCCGGACTTTCTGACGAAGACTTCTTTCCCTGTTTTCAGGCCTTGGCTTCGGGTCTTGAGCGGTCTTCTTCTCCCTTGGAGGAGGATCCCCGATCCCTCTTCCTTGAAAGCCTCCTTCATGGAGGCGCTTGCTTCCTGCTCCCCCTTCGCCTTCTTTAAAAGGCGCGCCTTCAACATCTTGGTCAAGATAGGATCCAGCGTGGTCTCTGGGAGGGGAGCCAGACACCTTATCAACTTTTCCTTGGCTATCCACTCCTGTTGAAGAAACGGCTCCCTTAAAGGGAATATATATGATAAATGAATGAACATCCTGTCCGGTTACAGGGTTACTTACTTGAGTATCTGGGTGATTGCAGCTTAGACCTGCGTCCTCGGTCAAGTCCGGACACTTCTCTTGTGATCCGAAGAACAGTTTGTACATCTCCTTGGGCGTCGCGCCCATAAAATGTTGGAGAGCTCGTGGTCCCTCCGGATTAAACTCCCACAGACGGAGGGGGCGACATTTGCAGGGCAGAAGGCGCCGAATCAGCATAACCTGCGCCGCCATAACTAGATTGATCTCTCTTTCTTGGAGGTCTCGAATACGGCCCTGCAACAGAGGAACGTCCTTGGACGGCCCCCAGTCGAGCCCCCGGTTGACCCGTGATGCCAGCCGCTGTGGTGGACCTGAGCGGAAGGCGGGTGGCGCCACCCATTTGGTGCCCCTGGGAGCGGTGATATAAAACCACTCCCGTTGCCACAAACCAAGCTCCTCTTGAAAAGAGCCCTCGGGTCACGGAGCATCAGCACACTTGCTTATGACCACCCCTCCGCACTCTGCTTGTTGCCCCTCGATCATCTTCGGCTCCACCTTGAAGGTCTTGAGCCACAATCCAAAGTGAGGGGTAATATGGAGGAAGGCTTCACATACGACAATGAATGACGAGATATGGAGGATGGACTCTGGATTCAAGTCATGGAAATCCAGCCCATAATAAAACATGAGCCCCCGCACAAAGGGATCAGTCGGGAAGCCTAAACCCCGAAGGAAGTTAGACACGAACACCACGCTCTCGCCGGGCTCGGGAGTGGGAATGACCTGCCCTGGAGCAGGCAGCCTATGTGAAATCTCGCCGGTTAGATACCTGGCGTCTCGCAGCTTTAGCACATCTTCTTCTGTGACGGAAGAAGACATCCATCGGCCGAGCTGGTCGGAGCCAGACATCGTTTGCAGCATACAAACAGACCACACAATTTTTTAATGACTCAAGAAGACTTTCTCCTTTTTTGTCTTCTCCACACAATTCCCATCATCATATTCTATTCCACCCATAGTGCTATATCCATGGCTCACGCTCATGTATTGCGTGAAGGTTGAAAAAGTTTGAGATTATTTAAGTATGAAACAATTGCTTGGCTTGTCATCGGGGGTATATAAGTTGGGAACATCTTTGTGTGACGAAAATGAAGCATATACTAACTATATGATTATGTAGGGATGAACTTTCTTTTGCCATGTTATTTTGAGAAGACATGATTACTTTGATTAGTGTGCTTGAAGTATTACTATTTCTTTATCAATATGAACTTTTATTTTGTTTTCATTTGGATCTGAACATTCATGCCACAATAAAGAAAATTAGATTATGAATTATGCTAGGTAGCATTCCACATCAAAAAATTTCTTTTTTATCATTTACCTACTCGAGGACGAGCAGGAATTAAGCTTGGGGATGCTTGATACGTCTCCAACGTATCTATAATTTTTGATTGTTCGATGATATTTTATTACCCCTTTTGGATGTTTATGGGCTTTATTTTACACATTTATATCATTTTTGGGACTAACCTACTAATTGGAGGCCAGCCCATATTGCTGTTTTTTTGCCTATTTCAGTATTTCGAAGAAAAGGAATATCAAACGGAGTCCAAACGGAATGAAACCTTCGGGAGCGTGATTTTTGGAACAAACGTGATCCAGAGGACTTAGAGTGCAAGTCAAGAAGCAGCTGAGGCCTCCACGAGATAGGAGGCGCCCCTATAGGGTGCGCCCCACCTTGTGGGCCCTCGGGCGACCACCGACGTACTTCTTCTTCCTATATATACCTCGTGCCCGAAAACATCCGGGGCACCACGAAACACAATTTCCACCGCCAAACTTACGTATCCATGAGATCCCATTTTGGAGCCTTCGTCGGCACTTTCTGCGGAGGGAATCAAGCACGGAGGGCCTCTACATCAACATCCTTGCCCCTCCGATGAGTTGTGAGTAGTTTACCACAGACCTCGGGTCCATAGTTATTAGCTAGATGGCTTCTTCTCTCTTTTTGGATCTCAATACAATGTTCTCCCCCGCTCTTGTGGAGATCTATTCGATGTAATCTCTTTTTGCGGTGTGTTTGTCGAGATCCGATGAATTGTGGATTTATGATCAAGTTTATCTATGAATAATATTTGAATCTTCTATGGATTCTTTTATGTATGATTAAGTTATCTTTGCAAGTCTCTTCAAATTATCAGTTTGGTTTGGGTTCAATCTTGCGGTGTCCTTACCCAGTGACAGAAAGGGTTGCAAGGCACGTATTGTATTGTTGCCATCGAGGATAACAAGATGGGGTTTTTATCATATTGCATGAGTTTATCCCTCCACATCATGCCATCTTTCTTAATGCGTTACTATGTTCTTATGAACTTAATACTCTAGATGCATGCTGGATAGCGGTCGATGTGTGGAGTAATAGTAGTAGATGCAGGCAGGAGTCGGTCTACTTGTTATGGACGTGATGCCTATATACATGATCATGCCTAGATAATCTCATAACTATGCCATTTTTTATCAATTGCTCGACAGTAATTTGTTCACCCACCGTAATACTTATGCTATCTTTAGAGAAGCTACTAGTGAAACCTCTGCCCCCCGGGTCTATCTCTTATCATATTTGCTCCCAATCTACTTTTATTTGCATCTTTACTTTTTGCATCTATATTATAAAATACCAAAAATATATTTATCTTATGATAATATCTTTATTAGATCTCACTTTCGCAAGTGCCGTGAAGGGATTAACAACACCTTTATTGCGTTGGTTGCGAGTTCTCAGTTTGTTTGTGTAGGTGCGTGGGACTTTTGAGAAGCCTCCTACAGGATTGATACCTTGGTTCTCAAAAATCGAGGGAAATACTTACGCTACACTTGCTGCATCACCCTCTCCTCTTCGAGGAAAACCAACGCAAGCTCAAGACGTAGCATTACCTCAGCTACGATCTTGTACCCTTGGGAGGGTCTTGTAGATAGTCAGGCTTCTCAGCCTTCTTCATTTGTAGTTGTCTGTACCCAGACAAGTTAAGCTTCCGCATGTGCGTTGTTGCTTGTATGCTCTGTATGTTGGGTCATGAGACCCATGTTTGTAATACTTGACACTTCAGAGCCTTATGAATAAATACTTTGAGTCGTAGAGTTTTGTTGTGATGCCATGTTGTATTTGCACATATCAAGCATATTGTGTGTATGATTTTGAAATTCTTGGTATGTGTGGGATCCGACAACCTAGTTGTCTATCCTTGTTAGCCTCTCTTATGGGGAAATGTAGTCTAGTGCTTCCACTGAGCCATGGTAGTCTGCTACAGCCCGGGGTTCCCGAGTCTGTTAGCCAGTTACTCTTGCTCGGAACACTTAGGCTGGCCGACATGTGTCCTACTTTGATCTCAGTATACATCCCTCGGAAATGTCACGTGGTGTATACCGGAGTCCTGTTAGCCTGGTACAGCCCGGTTTACTGGAGTCCTGCTAGCCCAACTGCTACAGCCCGGATTCACTCGCTGTTGATCGACACGTTCGATGTGGGTCATGTATGCTTGTCCCTGTAAGTTAGTGCCACTTTGCATTTACGACTAGTCATGTCGGCCCGGGTTCTCTATCATATGGATGCTAGCAACACTATCATATACGTGAGCCAAAAGGCGCAAACGGTCCCGGGCCAGGTAAGGTGGCAACCGTGGGAATACCATGCGTGAGGCCGCAAAGTGATATGATGTGTTACATGCTAGATCGGTGTGACTTAGGATCGGGGTCCTGACAGCTTTGGTATCAGAGCCTGACTGCCTGTAGGATTACCAAGCCAAGCTGGTCGAAGTCGAGTCTAGAAATGCTTTAGTTATGTAACGGAATTGATTGTGGAAGGGAACGTAAGGCTATTTTTACTCCTTTACCTTATGCCCTTCTGATTTGAGTCAACCTCTTCTTTTCTACGGGGATTGAGAACTAGGCTTCTCATCTTTCTATCAGGATCACGTGTTACTAATCCGTAGACTTATAGGATTGTTGGATTCAAGTTTCAGTTTAGTTTCTACTACCTCCGTGTGATAACAGTTGGTCTCGGAACCTTGATATTGTGATGTTGAGTGGTTATGCCACCATTTTGCAGGATGTCTCAAACCCTTTTGAGCATTTACAGCCGTTATGCTGTCCGAGTTGTCCTAGATCTCTAAATAATCTGATGCATTTGCAAATCCCTTCTTTCCGTTACCGATGTTCCTTTGGGCCAGATTAGGCACACTAAACGGTCTGTTGAGGTACTTCATTGCCTCGACATATATGTTGGAGCTATTATTATGACCCTAGGTGTCTTAGAGAACCACCTAGTAATCTAGCCATGTTTTGTGTTCCTAGTGTGATGATTCTGGCCGGCATTCTCGGAAGCATGCCGTGATGCCATTTAGTTAGTAGGTATTCTATTCCTGGGTTTTGAACCCGAGATTCACTCCACTCACCTACTGTTGATAGTGTTTGCTAGTTCCTTTAGGATATTAGTAACCTTTGTGATAGCCCTCGAGATCCATGGTATTTCCTTCTTCCAAATACCATAAACTGCTTATGGCAGAAGATCTTTGAACCAAAGATCACAACAAGAGTGCTCTTGATGAGTTCTCCATTCTGCATTGTGAATCTGCCAATCCTTCTTTTTCAGCATGGGTTATCCGGAAGAAATATGTTGAACTTGTTCGACATACTAACCTATGCATCCACAATTCAGAAAGATATATGTTCCTTTGAGTTGTCCCTCTGTAGTTGTATTCCGATCCTTGTCTATCAGTTGATAGTCAAGTTTATGTAGTGCATTCATGTTCTTCAATGCGTACTATTCTTGTGGTCCATCAAGCCGTTCTATTTCAGAATGAATAGGAGAAACAAACTCCACAACCTCATCCATATCTAGGATTGGGTCAAAGCAATTGTATTCACGGATCAAAATGCCAATCCATCTTTTGCTCCGCTCTACCTTGGAGTGTTACCATCTTTATGTCAAGAGTGTCATGAGAATTGCACCACCTCTTATGAATTCTTGACGCAGTAATACTTCTTGCCATCACTGTTCATTCCTCGGTTCCCATGTTATTGTAACTGGAATGCCGACAAGTGTACTGTGATGTGCGGAATCAATACTCCTAGCAAGTCCGTTGCTTGGTAGTTAATGGACAATACTCTCATTCTTAGCGTGTTGGTTATTGAATTATCATTTAAAGACTGATCGTGCTACCTAGTCCATTTTTCCTGGTGCACCCTTCGATTAAGAGTTAGGATTGTATCAATCCCTTTCTTGTTTGGTTACATCGTCTTGCCCTGAAAAGCAAGATTGTTCTCGAGCTTAGTAACATATCGGTGGTTCGTGATTTTCTGAATATCTTCTCGGAAGTATAACCAGGTTTCCCCCTGACTGTTATGTTGAGCTCGTGATCAAGTTGGTTTTCTTATAAACCACCCCTCTCCAAGAATCCGTGTTGGATACCCTGAGCTATTTGGTTAAGCTAAAACAACTTGGAGAGTTTGAAGATAAAAGATTGCCTAACTTAGTTCGTTCCAAAGGGATATCCTTGTGTTTGTGTGTTAATTGAAGAAAGATGCTATCTTCATCGATTGGTCCCTGTGATCAGTTGTTGGACCTATTGTCTTATCAAAACTTTGATTTGAGTATGGGCTATCATCAAATCAAGTTAGAACCAACGATATACATAATGTTGTCTTACTCGTGGTTGATTCCTCGAGCATACACCATTACATCTTATGGTCTGACCAATACTATCACATTGTTCACATAATGGTGGAAGTCCAGTGATATGGAAATTCCGATGAGTTGTTGTTGAGCCCATCAGCGGCATTTTGTCTCCTCCATGATTCATGTTGAACATCAAGCTAGTATTGGAAACTTTTATAAGCATTACCTTCATGTCCCGTGCATGAAGCATATGTTGGATGAAAGAAGTGACTTCCTCTAGGACCATGTGCACCTGATGCAAGTTGCCGCCGTGAATTCGAGAAAGCTTGGTTTTGCTTCCTTTGGAGTCATCCCAAGTTAGTCATGCAGCTGCGAAGTATTCTATGGTTTGATAGGCTCGCTACCTTCATTCCATATGTATTACCTAGCACACCAAGCCACTAATTGCCTTGTTCAAGGATAAGAAGTTCATCGATAAGTGCACAAGGACTTCGATATCCTTGATGATGGTTCCCTACCAGAACTCGGTAGTGTTTTGTTGTAAGACTACTGTGTGGTCTTGCTTGTCTGGGACAGCATGTTCACATGTGTTTACCATAGTCCATTTCCCGAGAATCTCGCAACGCCATCTCGTTGATTTGTGTTGCAAACTTTCATTTTCTTCTAGACTCGATGAGTCTGGAATATCCTGTTACCCACTAGATCTGAATCTCAGGCAGAGAAGATGGTTGGACCTTTTCCCAGGAATTATAATGTTGGTCTTTCTAAACCGGTAAGGTCGATGTCGTGGCCAACACACCCAGCCGGAAGACCTATCATTGTAGTATCTTGATTGAGGAAGTTGGCCACCTCCCCATAAGGATTTCGTAGGATTTACTCCAGTAGTTATTCCTTATGGATTCTTGTGCTCCCGAAGCCTGACCTTTTACTTGATGTTCTAGATACCAAACCATATCTATAAACGGGTTACGCTAGCACATCAAGGAGAACATTAGAAGCGGAGTGCTAAATGTCTCTCGGTCGAACATCCAGATTTCGTTTCCTTGGCATCGCTAAGGTGAAATCTGAGAAAGTGTTGTCTTCCTTTGCATCTGCATTGACCATCACTATTCATTATGGTAGTAAGATGTGTTGCCAGGATCCTCGGCACACATGTTGGTAAGACCTTGATGAGTATGGAAAGGCTCAAGTTCTTGAGAGCACACTCAGTCACTAGGTTATATCCTCGGTATCCACTAGAATGTGCCTCCTGTTTGCCGAGTTGTCTATAACCAAAGTTTCCTTTCTGATCTAAGTATGACATTCCTTCGAACTCCTTAAAATGATCGTTGTGAATTTCCTTAGGCTGGTATAGAGATTTTCAATGATCTCTGTATCCAAAGTAATTCTTTTTGCCACTTAAGGGAATAACTCTACGAGTCACCTCTCCCAAGGTGCCCGTTATGGGATCATGGCAATTGTTTCCTCGCTACTTTGAAACCCTCATCAAATTGTTTCTGCCGTCCCTCCTAATACATGTTTTGCCTATCAGCTCCAGAGATGTTTCTACATCTCATTCTGTGAGTTGATCTTGTGATCATTAATATGATCCTAAGTTGCTCGAACCTCAAGAAGATAGGTTCTTCTAAAATTCTCCCTTTCTTCTCGTTGTCATATTGGATGAAGTTCTCAAAGCAAGACATCGAGGTTAAGATGATGCAATGAATCAACATCTTCGAGAAGGACAGTTGGATCCTGAAATCATGTTAGCTTGTGTCCCTCTGTCTTCTTACCTCATGACTTGAATCTCGGGACGAGATTCTTGTTTAGTGGGGGTGAGTTCTCACAGCCCCAGAATTGTTTGTAATTAGTTGCATCTGCATCCATGAATCATGTTTAAATTTCAAAGGAAATTCAAATTGGGGATGACCAAGCCATAGCACTAAACCAATTCAAATAGGTTCAACTAAAAATATTTTTTCAATGAACCCAAATGGCCTTAAAAGTGTTCATCATTTTTGGAAAACGCTGGAAATAGTAACTAGAGATGATGCACATTTTTCCATGACATTTTGATTTTTGAATCAATTCATATTGTATTTGAATTGGGGTTATTAATTCATATAAAATATTTAGTAGCTCCAATACTTCTGATTTTTGGTGAGGGACTTTGGGATAATCCAACTAGCCCCTACAAGAATTATCAGAAGCAACAAAAATTATTTAGTGTCTAAAACTAAATCAAAACAAATTACAGAAAATGTAAAACAGAAGAGAGAGAGAGAGAGAGAGAGAGAGAGTTTACCTGGCAGCCCACTTACCCGGCCCAACTCCTCTAGCCGGCCCAGCCTACCTGGCTCTGCCAGTCGTCCTCAACCTCGTACCAGAGGGCATGAGGGCGTGTGCCCGCCGCCCCCGCATATGCGCCGCGCCACCTCCTGGTTGCCTGCTTCCCCTGGCCTCATGTAATGTCGCCACGCACACCCCCCGACCCCTCTCACTCTCCCCCATGGCCCTCCTCTCCTCTGCTCCCTCTCTCTCGCCCGGACCGAACGCGCCCGTCACTGCTGTCCAAATCCCAGCGCTGGCCACCGTCGTCGTCTCGCCTCCACCAGCTGTCCAAAAGCTTCGCCAAGCCCCGATTAACCTCTCCACTGAAGGACGCAAGCCCGAAGGCCCCGCATCGACGCCACCATCGCCGTCTCCGAGCTCTGCTCCGCCAGATACCACCGCCCGATTCGTCGTCCGTAGTTCGTCCCCAGCCTGGCGAGACCTCCATATGACTCCCTGTGAGCCCCTCTCCCTTTCCCCTCATACCCCGTGGTGGATTTGGTCCGCTAGCTCGATTCCCGCCATCGCCGAGAGCTTCCGCCGTCGTGTCTCATCACCGTTGTGGCCTGAGCTCGATCTGCTCACGTCCGAGCACGCGGTAGTGCTCCAGCAGCTTCCCTGGTGCTCCTGCGCCGCTCAACCTGCTCGCTAGCAAGCTACAGCCCCGCGCCCCGGCCAAGCCCGAGCATCGCCACCGCAAAGCTCATCGCCGGCGCCGCTACAACCCGCATCAGCTGCAGCCACCACCAGCACCCTACACGCCCTACTGCGGGCGTTCCAGAGAACCCATCCGTGCGGCCATCCGTCGCCGAAAACGGCCGGCCGGGGAGCACCGCTGTGCCTGGATTAGCGTCGGCGTTAACCACCAACATGGCTGGCTTAGTTAGGGTCTAACCCCCCTAGTTAGTTTAGTTAATCACCATCACAGTAGCTGACCGCAGCCCCACTTGTTTAATTAACCGACTAAAGAAATTAGTTAGAATTAATCAAATTCCAGTGGACCCACACGTCAGCATTGACCTTGCTGACGTGGCCTATGACCGGGTCCACCTGTCTGTGACTCTAGCCAGTGTTGTGTCACTGACCTACGGGTCCCACCGGTCGGGTTAGACCGGGGCAGCCCTATTGACCGTGCTGACGTCACCCTGACGCATTGCTGATGCAATAAGTCATTTTCTGGTTTAGTTTGAATTTAGAATAACCAGGAAATTCCAGGAAATAGTATAAAGTTCTAAAAATCATAGAAAATCAACCGTAACTCCAAATGAAATAAGTTATATATGAAAAATTATCAGAAAAATCCAATCTATCCATTTATGCTGTTTTCATGCATGACAAATCAACTTAACCTCGCTGTATAGATCAAAACATGATAATGCACATTATAAATTCATAACTTGAGTTTGAATTTGAACCCTTGGTTCAAATTAGCTCAAACCCTTCTGGTTTTAGTTGCATTAGCTCAAATAACATCATATTGCCATGTCATGTTCATGCATCATATTGTTACATTGCATTGATTGTGTTTCTTCTCTGTTGTCAGTGTTTGTCCCCTCTGAGTGGACGTAGTTCCGACGATGAGTTCGATGACACCGATCAAGAGCTATACTATCTTCAGAAGTGCCAGGCAAGCAAAGCCCCCTTGTTCATTCCGATACAATCCCACTCTCCCGCTCCTGCTCTCTTTTACTGCATTAGGACAACAATGATTCATCTGCTACATGCTGCGGTAGTTGAACCCCTTTTCCTCTGCATGACCTGTCATTGCCACAGTAAATAGATGAAACCCACTAGCATGAGTAGGAGTTGTTTGAGCCCTGATGTGCCTACTCATTCATGCTTGTTCGTCATGCTTGCTACTGCTTAGAGTTGAGTCAGGTCTGATTCATCGGGGATGAATTGGAGGTGTGTGAACATGTCCTACTGTTGAGAGCTAAGGGTGTGAACACGATTTGGTAAAGGTATCGGTGAGAGGCCATGTAGGAGTACATGGTGGGTTGTCTCATTGCAGCCGTCCTCAGGAACTGAATTATGTGTTTGTGATCCATGAATAGTTACTACCACACATTGGGCTCCGGGCGCTCCAAGCTCTCTCGACTTATTAATCAACCTGATCTCTGTCCAGGAGTTGCAACTAGTTTCCGGTGTTTGTAGGTAGTGTTAGTAGTCTACCAAGTGGCACCCGGTACATGTGGGCTTGGGACAGACCACGCACAGTGGCATGGTGTACCAAGTGGCACCCGGATGGTGGGCTTGGGAACCCTGCTCACATCGCTTGGGGCCGTGAGCGACACCCTGGCCGGATCTCCTTGCGGATGGAACCCGAATAGGCGATAAACCTGGACTAGAGACTTGTGTGGTTAGTCAAGTCGTGGCCGACTCCCTTGCCAGGCTTCCGCTTGAACGTTGCTGACATACACGACGTGTACATGGTCGTATGTGGCGAGAGCGTGTGTGAAGAAGTACACCCCTGCAGGGTTAACATCATCTATTCGAATAGTCGTGTCCGTGGAAAAGGACTTTTGGGTTGCCTGTACGGTTCATAGACAAGTGAAAGTGGATACTCTACAATGCACAAGATAAGAGTGAGTGCTATGGATGGCGTTCTCGTAGGGAGACGGGAGCGGATCCATAGTGGTGTATTGATATGGTGAATATGTGGACTCGTGTGCGCCACCTCGAAAGAGTTACTTGCAATCGTAGTTCAGGATAGCCACTGAGTCAAAGCTGGCTTGCTGCAGTCAAACTCCACCACCCCTTTGTTGATACTGATGCATATGTAGATAGCTCTGATGTAAGTCTTGCTGGGTACATTTGTACTTACGTTTGCTTAATTTATGTTTTTGCAGAGAGGCGTCAGTCTCACTAGTAGTTCCGCGTGGCCTTCGACGTTTATCTTGATACCTCAGCTACGATCTTGTACCCTTGGGAGGGTCTTGTATATAGTCAGGCTTCTCAGCCTTCTTCATTTGTAGTTGTCTGTACCCAGATAAGTTAAGTTGCCGCATGTGCGTTGTTGCTTGTATGCTCTGTATGTTGGGTCATGAGACCCATGTTTGTAATACTTGACTCTTCGGAGCCTTATGAATAAATACTTTGAGTCGTAGAGTTTTGTTGTGATGCCATGTTGTATTTGCACATATCGAGCATATTGTGTGTATGATTTTGAAATGCTTAGTTTGTGTGGGATCCGACAACCTAGTTGTCTATTCTTGGTAGCCTCTCTTATGGGGAAATGTAGTCTAGTGCTTCCACTGAGCCATGGTAGTCTTCTATAGCCCAGGGTTCCCGTAGTCCTGTTGGCCCAGTTGCTACTGCTCCGGAACACTTAGACTGGCCGACATCTGTCCTACTTGATCTGTATGCATCCCTTGAAATGTCACGCGGTGTATCCGGAGTCTGTTAGCTCTGCTACGGCCGGTTTGCGAGTCTGCTAGCCGGATGCTACAGCCCGGATTCACTCGCTGTTGACCGACACGTTCGATGTGGGTCATGTATGCCTGTCCGTGTAAGTTAGTGCCACTTTGGATTTACGACTAGTCATGTCGGCCCGGCTTCTCTGTCATATGGATGCTAGCAACACTATCATATACGTGAGCCAAAAGGCGCAAACGGCCCCGGGCCAGGTAAGGTGGCACCCGTGGGAATACCGTGCGTGAGGCCGCAAGGTGATATGATGTGTTACATGCTTGATCGGTGTGACTTAGGATCAGGGTCCTGACAACTTGGGCGAAGTACAGCTCGGGGCGGCGGTGCTCCTTTCCAGCCGGCGAAGGACCAACGGCCATATCCATCGGCTTGATCTTCGGCCAATGCACCATGGTCTTCGCGAAGGACAGCCCCGCACCCGCAAGGCACGCGGATCACTTTACATTATCGATCTGTGGCAATGCTTCATGTAGCCTCTGCACCAAGGCGAAGTAGCTGTGCGGTATAGGCTCATTAGGCCACAGCCGGACACAAAGATCCTTCAAGGCAGGTTCGGCCATTCGGTGCAGCTCCATCAACTGCTTCATTTGGTTGCTGATGAGCTAAGGGTGTTCTAGTGCCTGGAACTGCGACCAGAAGAGCCGTCGTTCCGAATACTCCTCCTGCACCGTGTAGTGCTCTGCCACAGCAGCCGCACTCTTCCGAAGCTCGGCGAAAATGCCAGACCCGCGTCAGCAAGGCGAACATGTTGCCTCCGAACACACTTTGTAGTGAGTACTTCTTACCATCAGCGATTTGCCCCACTTGGTGGAGCTCTTCCTGGATACCTCACACATTGGTCCTCGCCTCCTGGAGCTCCTTCTCCACCTTGGATAGCTCGGAAGACCGCTCCTTCTGCTTCTTCTCAAGGGCCTCAAACTTCTTGATGGCATCCTTGAGCTCCACCTGCACCTCGGCTACTCGAGCCTTGTGCTTCTCACCAGCAAGCTTGGCCTTCTCAAGCTCGGCCACTGCCTTTTTGGCGGTCGCTTTATCTGCAGCCGCTTCGGCCTCGGCCTTCTTCAAGGCCGCCTTCAAGCCCTCTACCTCAATAGTAGCAGCTGCAATATCTGCATATTACATGATTAGCATGTAGTCTGGAAAGTAAGTATCCGGCAATAAGCAATCATACACCTTAATAAGGGCTTACCTTGCGCCTCATCAAGCCACTTGTTGACAAGGTCAAGCTCTCCACTGAAGCACTTGAGCTTCCGATCAATCTCCTCTAGTGCCGTGGCATTAGCAGCTGCAGGCAAGGAAGATGCCAGTGACATCGAAAAATTCACACTACTTTAAAGAATGGCCTACAAAAATTGGACCCTCTACAAGTTTCTTTGTAATTCTTACAGAGTCTCAGGGGCTGTTATACATACGGCCTAATCAAACATTAAAACTAAGGGCTAAAACTACTTTATGGTAAAAGAGTATTACTTGACTTACCTCAAAGCCTGTTAGTAGGCCTTGGATAGCGTCATTCATTCTGGATTGGAAAGACCGAATACCCTATAAAACCGCACCCACATTCGCCAAGGTTGCGGTGCCCGTTGACGATGACGGAGTTATTCACCAAATCCTCCAGCACGTCCGGCCATCCGGCCGCGGCCTGGTTGGATGAGTTCAACGCGAGCGTTGGACCGTCAACCCCTTCCCTCTCGGAAGGAGGAACCGGCACCTTCGAGGGCCTTGGGGGCTCAGGTGCGGATCGTTGAGGGGGTCCGGATGGTCCGGTCTTCCCTCCCACATTCGCCAGGGGGGACGCACCCTCCTAGTCCTTGGTGATCGAGGTGTCAGCCTCAGCCATGACCGCGTCGTCCTCCTTCCCCATGTTCAGGTGAGGAAAGGTCCTTCGGGACAACACCTCCCTGATTTCTTCAGGAATCAGGGGACGTGCAGAGCGCGACGCTGATCCGCTGTCCACTAGCGTGGCGGGCGGAGATGTCCCCTCCGAGGCTGGCTCGGCGGGGTGGCCACATGGTGGGCTGCGACACCAGACAGTCGGTCTCCATTTGTAAGGGACTATTAGAAATAAAGCAATTAAAACATCCAAGGAATATACCTGGCAGTTGGGGGCTAGACCCTAGGTTCTTTCTCCGGAACGTTTTTAGACGCTTAGGACTCCTCATCGGAGTCCAAGCTGTCAGCCAGGATCACCTTAGGCTGACACCGCCTCTTCGGGGCTTGAGGGGGTGGTATCTCCTCGACGCCTTCCGGCCGCCACCCTCTTCTTGGAGTGCGAGGAGGTGCTTTTCTCCTCGTCCTCGTCTTCATCCCCGTCCTGAGCAGACGGGGCAGCAGCATCTTCGGACCGGGTGTCTGGACGAGCTCTTTGGCGGAGGCCCTCCCTGGCCTCTGGTACATCCTTCTTCTTCTTCTTGTCCTTCTGGCCGGGCGCCCTATAAGGCACCACGACCAGCAGCCTCTCTAGCTGGGTCGATCAGGGCTCTTCGGGCAGTGGCGCCGGACTGCTGATCTTCTCAGACTTTCCGAGCCAGCCCTGCGAAAATCCACAAAGGGAGGCTTAGACCAAATCATGCATGAATATTACTATCCGAACACATGTCGGACGAAAGACCACTCACCTCCCTCGGGGGGTGCGCAGCATCGAAGCCGATGTCTTCCTCCTCGGCCGGCCACGCCTCTTGAGGCTTGAACAGCAGACCCCACACCTTGTCGTGGGTTCTGCCAAAGTGGTACTGCACGGTGGCCAGGTCTTCGAGCTTGTACGCCCACATCGGTTTGGCCCTTTGCTGGCAAGTGAGGAGCCGACGCTTGAGCATTATTTGGACCACATTGGTCAGCTTGCCGCCGGGCTCCATCACGTTGACGACGTGCTTCTGGAGCAGCTTCACGTCAGTGGTGGACCCCTTGTCCGGACTTTTTGTAGTCCATGAGGCCAATCTCACCGGGGGTCCGGATCTAAATTCAGGAGCCGCCGTCCAGGCATCCCGTGGTTCAGTAATGTAGAACCACTCTTTTTGCCTCGCCTTGACGATGTCAATGAACCTTCCCTCCGGCCACTGGACCTGTGTCAGCTTGCTGATCATGGCCCCGCCGTATTCCGCCTGGGCACCACCAACTACTTTGGCCTTGACATTGAACACCTTCAGCCACATGCCAAAGTGCGGCTGGACTCGGAGGAGGGCCTCGCAGACAATAATGAAGGCCGTGATGTGGAGGAGGGAGTTGGGGGCTAGATCATGGAAATCTAGCCGGTATAAGAACATCAAATCCCTCACGAAGGGGTGTAGAGGAAATCCAATCCCCCGGATAAAATGGGGGTGGAATACAACCCTCTCACCCGGCTTGGCCGTGGGGATGAGCTGGCCCTCTTTATGGGCCCGATGAGCAATGTCAGCCGACAAGTAGCTGGCCCGCTTCAGCTCCAAGATGTCGTTGTTGGTGACGATGGAGGCATTCCACTTGCCATTTGCACCGGATCTGGACATGGCTGGGGAGGGCAGGATGGGATTCGCTGCGGAGCAGAAAGATTGGGCGCTAGAGCTTTGGAAGATTGCACAAGCAGCAGTGAGAGGTGGAAGATGGCGTGAGATGCAAGCTGTAGCAGTCCCCCTCTTTATAGGCCATGGAAGAGCCAAGGGTTCCTGTTTTCACGTCGTGGGCTTCTCCATGTCCTGATACACTCGCGACGTTATGTGCGGGCGGGGAATCGAAATCATTGATCATATCCCCAAAAAAATAGGGCATGATCTTTGCCTTAATGAGACGTGCCAATAGGGGGCGGCCTCGAGGCGCGTATCGAGAATTGCCAGCCACTCGTCATTATGACCAGTTGTGACCCTTCATTAAAGAGAAAAAAGTTGTCAGACAAGAGCACTATTCACACTGGAACGTTTTTTTGCCTTCAGAGCTAAGTAAAATGGACGCTTCAGATTCCGAACACTACTTGAATCCGAGCATGTATAGGAGACGGTAAAGAACTCGCCTCACAAGCCAAAGACCACGAGGTGTGCGGATTCCGGACATAAGCCCTGGCGTTGGAGGCAAGTTTGGGGGCTACTGAGGGAGTCTTGGATTAAGGGGTCCTCGGGCTGCCGGCCTGTTGTGTTTGGGCCGGACTGGTGGGCTACTATGAGGCCAAGCTAGAGTACGGATCCATGACCGGATAAGGAATCTTCGGAGTCGTGGTGTGCCCTCCAAGCCAAGATTAGGCATGATCTTTCCTTCACTGTAATCGATCGCATGTAACCCTAACCCTACCGGTGTCTATATAAACCGGAGGGTTTTAGTCTTTAGGGCTAGAGCTACATCCATCACCTCATCACCTTAGGGTTTTAGCTCGCCTGGTCTCGAGGTAGATCAACTATGTAATCATACTATACATCCAATACAATCAAGCAGGACGTAGGGTATTACCTCTTTGAGAGGGCCCGAACCTGGGTAAACATCATGTTCATTGTCCCTTGTTCCCCATTGATCCTACATCCACAGCTTGGGACCCCCTACCCGAGGCCCGCTGGTTTTGACACTAACAATTGTATTCAAGAAAGGTCTACCTAATATAATGGGACATCAATCATCTTGTGTGGAACCAAGAAGTAGAAAATCAGTAGGGTATTTTATTTTCCCACACAAGACTTCAACATCTCTAACAATCCCAAGTGGTATGATAGTATCTCTACTAGCGAGTTTAATAGTAACATCAGTATCTTCTATTTCAGCGGGTGCAATATCATTCATAATTTCTTGATATAAAGTAAACGGGATAGCACTCACACTAGCACCAAAATCACATAAGCCATGATAACAATCATCTCCTATTTAAACAGAGACAACGGGCATGCCAACAATAGGTTTGTTTTTATCTTTGGTATCGAGTTTGGCAATTCTAGTGCCATCATCACGGAAATAAATAATATACCCTTCAATATTATCAACCAAGAGATCTTTAATCATAGTAACACAAAGTTCAACTTTAATTTTTTCAGAGGGTGTAGGTGTTCTTATATAATTTTTATTAACCACAAATGAAGCTTTAGCATGTTCTTTTATCCTAACATGAAAAGGTGGTTTCTCAATGTAAGCAGTAGGAATAACCGGATCAACATTATAAGCAATAGTTTCTTCTCTAGCTTCAATGGGTTCTACTATTTTTACTTCAATGGGAGGATGATATTTAAACCACTTCTCCTTAGGGAGATCAACATGAGTAGCAAATGATTCATAGAAAGAAGCTAGTATCTCAGAGTCAAGTCCATATTTGGTGCTAGAATTATGAAAAGCATCGGTATTCATAAAGGTTTTAACACAATCAAACTCAAGCTTTATGCCCGACTCCTTACCTTCGTCGAGTTCCCAATCTTCAGAGTTGCATTTAATTCTTTCCAAAAGTTCCCATATGAATTCAATAGTATTCTTCATAAAAGAACCAATACAAGAAGTATCGAGCATGCTACTATCTCAGAGTCAAGTCCATATTTAGTGCTAAAATTATGAAAAAGAATCGGTATCCATAAAGGTTTTAACACAATCAAAATCAAGATTTATACCTGACTCCTTACCTTCGTCGAGTTCCCAATCTTCAAAGTTGCATTTAATTCTTTCCAAAAGATCCCATATGAATTCAATAGTCTTCTTCATAAAAGAACCAATACAAGAAGTATCGAGCATGAATTCATCATGACGAGAAAGCCGAGCATAAAAATTCTGAATAATAATTTCTCTTGAGAGCTCATGATTGGGGAATGAATATAAAATTGACTTAAGCCTCCCCCAAAATCGAGTGATACTTTCTCCTTCACGAGGCCAAAATTTTTATTTATAATTCCGATCAAGAAGAACCATATGCATAGGATAAAACTTTTGATGAAATTCCAATTTGAATCAGTTGTAATTCCAAGCTCCAATATCATCACATAGCCTATACCATTTCCGTGGCTTTCCCTTCAAATATAAAGGGAAGACCTTCTTCTTAACTTCATCTTCGGGTAAACCTACAAGCTTAAATAATCCACAAACTTCATCCACATAGATTAGATGCATATCAAGATGTAGTGTTCCATCTCCTACATAAGGATTAGCTAGCAGTTTCTCTATCATACCCGAAGGGATTTCATAATAAATATTTTCAGTAGGTGCAGTAGGTTGAGGGACAACTCTTTGTGCTTCCAGCCAAGTTGAAGATACCTCGAACAAGCCTCTCAAAGGATTATTTTACATAGTGACAAGTAACAGTAAGTTTCAGCATGTAATATAAATTTTTCCTTACAAAATTCCACTCACTAAAGGCGCTTCACTCCCCGGCAAGTATAGGGGATCAATCATAGTCCTTTCGATAAGTAAGAGTGTTGAACCCAACGAGGAGCAGAAGGAAATGGCAAGCGGTTTTCAGAAGGTATTTTCTGCACGCACTGGAACTATCGGTAACAGATAGTTTGGTAGTAAGATAATTCGTAACGGGTAACAAGTAACAAGTGTAAGAAAGGTGAAGCAAGGTGTTCCAATTCTTTTGATAGTAAAGGATAAGCCTTAACAAACTCCTATATAAAGCAAAGCGCTCCCAAGGACACATGGGAATTATCGTCAAGTTAGTTTTCATCATGCTCATATAATTCGCGTTCGTTACTTTGATAATTTGATATGTGGGTGGACTGGTGCTTGGGTGCTTTCCTTACATGGACAAACCTCCCACTTATGATTAACCCCTCTCGCAAGCATCCGCAACTACAAAGAAGAATTAAGATAAATCTAACCATTGTATTAGTCGATCCAAATCAACCCCTTATGAAGCAATGCATAAACTAGGGTTTAAGCTTCTATCACTCTAGCAACCCATCATCTACTTATTAATTCCCAATGCCTTCCCCTAGGCCCAAATCATGGTGAAGTGTGATGTATTCAATGTTAACATAACACCACTAGAGGAAACACAACATACATGTCATCAAAATATCAAACAAATACCAAATTCACATGATTACTTACAACAAGACTTCTCCCATGTCCTCAGGAACAACGTAACTACTCACAAAGCATGTTCATGTTCAAGATCATAGGGGTATTGAATATCATTCAGGATCCGAACATATGATCTTCTACCGAATAAACCAACTAGCATCAACTACAAGGAGTAATCAACACTACTAGCAACCCATAGGTACCAGTATGAGGTTTTGATACAAAGATTGAATACAAGAGATGAACTAGGGTTTGAGAGGAGATGGTGCTGGTGAAGATGTTGATGAAGATTGAACCTCCCACGATGAGAGGATCGTTGGTGATGATGATGGCTTCAATTTCCCCATCTCGGAAGGAAGTTTCCCCAACAGATTCCCTCTGCCGGAGCCCTAGATTGCTTCTGCCCAGGTTCCGCCTCGAGATGGTGGTGCTTCGTCCCGAAAGTCTTCTTATGATTTTTTTCTTGGTCAAAACCCTTCATATAGCAGAAGATGGACACCGGGGGCTTGCTAGGGGGCCCACAAGCTCGGGAGGCACGCCCTGGAGGTTAGGGCGCGCCCCCAGGCTTGTGGCCACCTGGTGGGTCCCCTTTTGTTTTTTCTTCGCCCAATATTTTTTTATATATTCCAAAACAATTCTCCATAAAGTTTCAGTACATTTGGAGTTATGCAGAATAGGTATCTCATATTTGCTCCTTTCTGGTCCAGAATTCCAGTTGTCGACATTCTCCCTCTTCGTGTAAATCTTGGAAAATAAGATAGAAAAGGCATAAGAATTGTACCATATAGTGAAATGATAGTCCATAATGCAATAAATATCAACAACAAAACATGATGAAAATGGACGTAACATTCTCTCTCAGAAAATGGATGGTGGAAGTGTAGGCACGTTCTGATGGCTCTCTCTTATGTGAAGAAGGGGGTGGATGGGTATATATAGCCTCCACAAAAAATCCAACCATTACACAGTTTGGACTCATCTCGGTGGCACCGAACAGAAAACTCGGTGGCACCAATCTGTTCAAAAATATGAACGTTAGGAATCTCGGTAGGACCGACGGGAACAACTCGATGGGACTGACGTGCTAGGGCTTAGGGAAAACCTCGTCTCGGTGGCACCGATTGCATCAACTCGATGGGACTAAACCACCTTCGCGCACCTCTTTTTGTTGATAATCTCTCAACATCTTTTGGAGGTGCGCGAAGGTGGTACAATTACACAAAGCCTAGCATGTAGGCATAAAGTACTTGTCAAAATCATCACATAAATTGGACTCATAGACACCCCTAAGCATAATTCTTGCTCGTCCTTAAGTAAGTACCATAGCTTGTAAGAGCAAGATCAACCTGGTGTTTATGAGATACAGATATGAAAAATGCATGAGTCCATCACTGTTTTAAAGGAACAATTAAGGATGAAAGGTTATGACACATGTATGCATCCATACTTTGTTGCTTAATTTTGTTGGGGACAAGTAACAACTTCATACCCTAGTTCATCATTGTTTCAACCGGGCAAGCAGTTATTCTTTTCCTCTTTTTATTTTGGAGGTCCCATATTCTTTAAGTGATTTAGTCCCCTGTCACTAAGACATGTTGAAGGCTGATTTCACTATTTGTATGATATGCAAGCCAAACCTGAATCTTGGAAAGACATATTTTACAAGAGCACTTTTTAATCTTGAAGAGGATTAATTTCTCCACTTGCCCTCTTGTGAGTTGAGCCTTCAATGAGGTAGCATATATAGTTATTTCATATCCTTTCAAAAACTTAATAATTGCAATGCGGAGTACTTATAATCACCATAAATGGTAGTGAAGTCACGTATTTAAATTGATAATCACCTACCATTGAAGAATCAAGAAAGAAGGCCAAATAAATAGGCATCATCATGCATCCAGAGCAAACGACATCATTCCATACGACTCCGCCCGCCCATATGAGTGGTTGTATAGCACACCATTGCGACTGCCAGATAAACTATTTCCAACCCGTCGAACCACATCGTTGCCGTTGCCACTGCCTAGAGATAGCAGAAACTCATCCAGAAGGCAGAACCCCAGCCCGCGGAGTTCATCCAGAGGAGGGATTGACAAGGAGAAGAAGGGGATCCTTCTCACCACGAGAAGGGGGCAAACATCATCACCACTATCATCATCATCATCATCCACTCCATCATCATCATCATCATCGTCCACATACTTATCATCTGCAACATCAAGAACCCTAGTCGATCCATTGGTGTATCATTTCAATCATTCATCCATGTATGCCATTATCATTGATATGATGTTTGTTGTTCCCATGTGTGAGTAAACCCCTAGTTCTCGGGGATATGGATGAACATTGGTATGTGTAAGATCTAAACCATTATTGTGGATATGAGATCCTCTATTGAATGCTTAGTTTAATAACTTCGTGAATGTTGTGAAGGGGCCCCACTTAGCATTTGTGCTTTATGGCCACCAACTATATCACTATCGTTGTAAAGGGCTAGGTTGTGGCGGTAATTCAAGGTGACAGTAAAATCCCACTACTCTTAACCATTGCAATTGGCTGGAGAATTACGGAGAACCCTTAGAGAGGCCGCGTCCATGGGGTAACCCTTAATTATCATGACTTTTAACCCTCTTGGGGAGACTATGATGGTGGCGTGCGTGGCATGAAGTCTACCACGAGTAGAACATGTACTATACCTGGCTCCACCCAGCATAATCGTCAACAGTGGGTCAAGTATCCATGCCATACTAGGCTTACACATAGGTGCGCTAGAAACATACCAGTGGTGATTCAAGACTCCCTGTAATGCCTTTCCATTTTTGTTGTTTCATCCATCACTACAATCGTTGTTCTTTATTTACTTTCATGTCATTTTGTTACAAGTCACTACACTACTCAATTATCATTTATATCCGCCCTCACTCTTCTTTAAGTCTACAATTATCTGCATGCATAGGAATACATAATTCTCTACGAGAGGAAAAAATCTGATCGATGTGCTCCCTGTGGGATCGATACTCTTCGTTCAAAAAGGCTACACCTAAACCATGTGCACTTGCAGGTCATCACATACCAACAACGATCACATTAACCTTGGAGCCATTTCCAACACGCATCGTCAACTCGTCCTTAACTAGTCTTCATTGATTTCGTAGCTCTTGTTTCAAGTTACAAATATTAGCTACAGAACCAGTATCAAATACCCAGGCGCTACTACGAGCACTAGTAAGGTACACATCAATAACATGTATAACAAATATTCCTTCATTGATGTTGCCAGCTGTCGGTGTCAAAACCGGCGGATCTCGGGTAGGGGGTCCCGACCTGTGCGTCAAGGCTGATGGTAACAGGAAGCAAGGGACACAGATGTTTACCCAGGTTCGGACCCTCTCGATGGAGGTAAAACCCAACTTCCTGCTTGATTAATATTGATGATATGGGTAGTACAAGAGTAGATCTACCACGAGATCATAGAGGCTAAACCCTAAGAGCTAGCCTATGATGGTATGATTGTAATTGTGATCGGTCTTCTAAGGACCAACCTCTCCGGTTTATATAGGCACCGGAGAGGGCTAGGGTTTACATGGAGTCGGTTACAAGGAAGGAAATATAATATCCGGATCGCCAAGCTTGCCTTCCACGCCAAGGAAAGTCCCATCCGGACACGGGCCGAAGTCTTGAGTCTTGTATCTTCACGCTTCAAGAGTCCGGACGTTGTACACAGTCCGGCTGTCCGGATACCCCCTAATCCAGGACTCCTCGGTAGCCCCTGAACCAGGCTTTAATGACGATGAGTCCGTAGCAGTCTTGTCTTCGGCATTGCGGCGGGTTCCTCCTCCGAATACTCCAAAGTGGTCATCGAACACGTAGACCGTGTCCGGATCTGCAAGATGATCTTCGTATGGTATGGATCTGATTTGCTGGCAACCTTCGTGCATCGTGCCCTTGCATTGGGGCTTGGTCCAACGCGAACCGACGTTTCCTGCCCCACAACGACTCATGTTGCGAGGCAGTTTTATTGGCACGTCCCGTCGAGGCAGAGATCGTGTTCCTCTTATCACGGGATTTTCCATCAATATGAGCACGCGTGACCCCACGACTGCTGTTGGGTATTACCCGTGTGTTTTTTAGATAAGCCTCAAACAGTCACACCGGGGACTCTTGATATTCACCCTCTTTATAAAGGGGTCGAGACCTAGGCCTCCTTTTTCACCTTCATCGCGCCTTCTCGCACCTCTAGTTCTAACACCCAAAACCTAAGCTCCACCCCTCCGGAATCCTCCTATATGTCCGGATCTGACCCTCAAGGCCGGTGGGTGGCCTCCTCGATTAAAGAAAAGTATATTGAAAAGCTTAGGGAGGTCGGCTACTTGACCGCAGATATCCAGCACAGGCTCCCTGCTCCAGGGCAGGTCATCCCTACGCCGGAGCCCAACGAGTGTGTCATTTTCGTCCCACACTTCCTCCGCGGTCTGGGTTTCACCCTCGATCCCTTCGTGAGGGGGCTCATGTTCTTTTATGGGTTGGATTTTCTCAATCTGGCTCCCGACACTATCCTCCATATCTCGTCGTTTATTATCGTGTGCGAGGCTTTTCTCCATGTCACCCCACACTTCGGCTTATGGCTCAAGACCTTCAATGTGACGCCGAAGATGATCGAGGGGCGACATGTGAAGTGCGGAGGTGCCGTAATAAGCAAGAACGGCGATGCCCCATGGCCAGAGGGTTCTTTACCAGAAGTATCCGATGTATGGCAGCGGAGGTGGTTCTATGTCACGGCTCCCAGAGGCACAAAGTGGGTGGCTGCCCCCGAGTTTTGTTCGGGCCCTCCGTCACAGTTGGCGTCTTGGACGGACGTAGGACGGAATTGGGGACCCGCTGGTGATATACCCGTACTGCAGAATCGCATCCGGGAACATCTTGCAAGGGACATTAATCTTGTCAGCATAATGCAAGTGATGTTGATCCGGTGGATGTTGTCGTGCCAACGCCGACCTCTCCGGATGTGGGAGTTCAATCCGGAGGGTCCACGGACCGTCAAGCACTTCTTCGGCCTGAAGCCCGAAGAGAGGTGCAAATTATTCTTCGGACGGAAAGTAATATGTCCGGACACCACCGAGGATGCGGGCCTAAGCTGCAATCGCCTAGCTACTCAAGTAAGTAGCTTTGATACCAGACACCCCGTTTTGTATTTGTCATGATTGTTTGTTCTGAAAATCACCCGTGGCCAGGAATGGCTCAACAAGGCGGAGAGAATCAGGTGTCCGGTGCCACTTCTCGAAGGCTCGCCTGGCCCCACCATGGCCAAGATGCTTGACCGGGTGCTCAATAGAATGCCCTCGGGGAAAGACAAGGGGAGGAACGAAGAAACCGAACCCCACGTGCTACGCATCCGAACCGGGGGAATTGTTACCTCCCTCAAGGAGGATAGTCGGGAAGGGGAGGCTAAGGCCTCCTCCCCGCGCGGGAAGAAGAGGGCTGCTTCCGAAGACTCGGAGACGGAGATGCCCAAACCAGGGAAAAAGATAACACCAGGGGGCTCTGCCCCAACGGGCACCCTCACCGCATCGTGCCCACCAACGGGCCAATCCTCTATCGAGCTGTAAGTTAATTTTTAATTCGAAGGTACTGCGTTACTCCTAGATCAATAACCAGGATTCGTCTTTCGCAGTCCGGCTAGCAGCCCTTCTCAACAGAGTTCGTCTTCGGGGGACCATCCTCCGAAGATGATGGAGAGCGAGACCCCACCTACCTCTCCGGCTCGCGAAGCGGGTGACACCGAAGTGTCGTCACGGAAGAGTCCGGATCTGCCGAAGCCGGAGGCCAACGCGTCAGCCGCCCTGATCTCGGAGCATTTGGCTCCCGCGAGGGGCGATGGGAAGGGTCCGGCGCAGTTCGGTGTCCAGCCGGACATACTGACGGGCCTACTGGAGCGAGCTGCGCTCTCGGAGGATCACCGCTCATTAATGAGCGCGGTGCTCAGGAAGATTTCCTCTGCTACAAGCGGTTTGAATGAAGCATTTACAAGTCTGCTCAGAGGCTTTGAGGTATGTAGTGAGGAATACACTATTTTTGGCTGTGAGGCACGCATTAGGTGTGCTCCATATAGATAGTAGCCCCTGAGACTCTGGTTGCACGCCGTAGGCGGCAAACGGGGGATCATAAATCAATGATTGCGCTGTAAACACTTGCAGGTACCTGTCAGTCCGGCCGCCGACTAGTCCGTCGAAGTTTCCGAACTGACCAGGCAAATTCGTTCGATTGATGCCGATATCACGCTGGTGTACAAGTGACTGGACAAATCACAAGGTATGCGCTCTGCCTTCCTTTGTATAGGAAAATATGGAGGCGGCATGATATTAATGTAATATGTTCAGACTGCAGATGGTGCTGGTGCCATGGAGGCCCTAAGGGCAGAACTTGTCCAATCGAAGGAACAAGCTCGGGTTAGCAATGCGGCTGCCCTAAAGGCGACCGAGGAACTTAGACCCGAACAGGCTGCTCATCGCCGAATCGAGGAAAAGATGGCCGAAATGGCTATTGAGTTAAAAAATGCCACTGACCGGTATGAGCTCCTTAAAAAGGAGAATAAGGATAGCTTGGCCGAGCTGGGCAAGGCACGCAATGCCACCAAGGAAATACGGACCGAGCTCAGGGGTACACGGGAGGAGCTTCAACAGGCCGGTAAAATCGTGGCTGGAGGTTCCTACTTGCTGCGGATGAAGTTTTTCGATCCGAAGTACGCTCCCCTGGATGGGCGCTGGAGTCCTGCGGACGCGTATGCGGATTTGGCGAAGAGTACGGCTGACGCTGCCAAGTTCTTCAAGGGTCAGGGTGATAAGGAGGTGGAGAAGCTTTTATGGTCGCAATTCAATGCTCCCACTCGCCCGCTGCCGTTAAATGACAAGATGGCTGCTGTAGCGGAGCTCCACAGGCTGTCCGGTCTTGCAATACGGTCTGTGATAGACCATCTTTGGTCGGAAGGGCCTAAGCCGGACAGTTACTTTGGCTTGGTGTAGCAGTTCCTTGGGGTCGTGCCTCGGATCGCCGCCATGAGGAGGTCGGCATGCATAGAGGGTGCGCGGATGGCTCTTGCCCGCGTTAAAGCTTATTGGACGGATATGGAGGCCAATATTATAGCAACCCAAGATCCAGCGGGGGGCCAGTATCCGGCCGAGCACTACTTGGCGCAGGTCACAGAAGGTGCCCGCCTAATAGAGGCGTAGTGCTCGAAGAATGTCTTAATCGAGTTATGAATCGAATCATTGTAAAAGACAATGTTAGTTTGATTATAAGGCTATATTTATACTTTTTGCCTGAAAGTATTATTGTGTCCCTTGTGTGGCCGTTTACATATATATATAAATATAAATGTTTAATTCGAAAGATAGCAGTCGTTGGCTTCATCCCCCATGCAGGCAATGCGGGGGTGTTCGCAAAAATATGCTTAATCACACTTGATCCAACGTCTTGGTCCATGAAGGAGGTGATCGCATGTCGAACTAGGCAACCGGACTATATAGCTGTAACACTTTCGCTTAGCCATGGGAGTCTAATGTTGGGGCTACTATGTAGCCCCTGGTACCTTCGCGTGCATCCGAATACGGGCGCTTGTGTACATGACCGAAAGCGGTCCTTCGTTAATGCGGAGGATCCTAAAGATTCGATAAGTCTTGAGTGGTTGAACAGTCTCTCGTTGTATCATGACGATCAGTTTTCGCTTTCTCTCTTGAGGTGCTCGTCCGAATAACCAGGGCACAATTGCAGTAGTTCTCCTTTAGCCACCTTAGCGAAAGTAACAGAGCGTAAGGCGGCAAACCCAGGGCCGGGCAAACCCAACATTTGACCAAAGACATGATTCGAGCTGCTGCATATAAGGCCAAACTTCGTGGCCAACACTCCCGAGGGTATTCGGACTTTATAATAGTCGATGGGCTCAAGAATGCCCATTCGTTACAAACCCTGTTTTTCCGTGCGTGCGTTAATCTATCGTGGCGAGATGCCAAAACGGCAGTATCCTCGTGGGTATGGAACCCATGGGATGGTTAAACAACAAGAGGCGATAAAAAGGTTTACACAGGGCTTAATCTAAAAGAAACCTGTTGAACGGGCCCTGCTGCACGTCTGCGCCTTTGTCTCTGTTGTAGCCGATCCTCGAAGGGTATCGCGAATGTTGTCTGTGGAAAAAGGAAAACTCGTAGAAGAGTACAACGTAAGTATGCGATGGATAATAAAAGTGTAAGATGTTGGCCTGCCCATAAGGTTGAGCCAACTTTGGGACTGTTTTAAGTATTTATAGCCCCCGGTGTCCACTATGGGATTACATATACGGTGCCCTGGTTCAATTTTATCCGGGCGACCGGACTTGTCTAGCCGAGTATGTGGTCTTTAAGGACCAGTCATGTTTTCTGATGTTGGAGGCCTCTTATAGTCCGGCCGCGAGGGCCATCGCGTGTTCCTCTGCGCGTGACGAGCGCTCTGTTAGTCCGCTAACGGTGTTTCCCTTTCCTTGTGTTCGGCATTTAATTTGCCGGCTTGCTTGAAGACCCATCACTCTCTATGCGTGTGGTTTGCAGGTTTGTCAGGGGTGCCATGAATTTGGCATAGTCTGTCTAGGACTCTATTCAGACCGGGCGGTCCCTCTTTGCTGCCTTTAGATGGCTTGTTTTGCTGATTAGGTCGAGAGCACCTGAATCCGGCATTAACTGTCGTGTTATCCGGGCTCTCTTCCTTGTTTTGGCGTTTGTTTTTATGATGCCGTGGCTTCCCGTTGCCATCCCTTATTTCAGATGTGCTGGGGTCGCTGGTGCCTTTACGGGCTAGCCAACTATCTTATCCCGTGCAAAAGCGGGTCATAAGGCTTGTTAGGGCTGCCATTCTCCTTGGCTTTTCTTGGCCGAGGTGTCTGGCGAGCCACTCGTCACGGATGCTGTGTTTGAATGCTGCTAAGGCTTCGGCATCCGGATAGTCAACAATTTGATTCTTCTTAGTGAGGAATCTGTTCCAAGACTTGCGGGCGGATTCTCCGGGCTGTTGGACTATGTGACTTAAGTCGTCAGCATCCGGAGGCCGGACATAGGTCCCTTGAAAGTTGTCCTAAAAGCGTCCACGAGTTCCTCCCAGCTCCCAATTGAATTTTCGGGGAGGCCTTTCAACCAATGCCGAGCTGGTCCCTTCGGCTTGAGGGGGAGGTATTTGATGGTGTGAAGGTCATCCCCACGAGCCATATGTATGTGTATGATAAAGTCTTCGATCCAGACACCTAGGTCTGTCGTTCCGTCGTATGCCTCTATGTTCACAAGTTTAAAGCCCTGTGGGATTTCGTGGTCCAGTACTTCATCGGTAAAGCACAGGGGGTGAGCAGCCCCTCTGTATCTGGACGTGCTGTGGCATGTCGTCGGCTGTTGTTGTGTCCGGTCTTTATTATGGACTGGTAATCGATTGGCGTAATCGTTTTGGCGACCATAGTCCTTCGCCGGGGTGCGTCCTCTGGATCCATAAATGGACCTGGCCGCGCCAGCTTTCTTATTCAGGTGTTCATGTGGATCGGTAGCCGTTTTGTAGCGGTTATGAAGTGGTACAGCTTCGTCGTCGAATTCTGGCAATAGCTTGTGTTTTGGATAGCTCTTTGTATGGCGATCATCGCCGTATCTTTCTTTAGTGTCTAGCACTTTATTCCATCTACGGTTGAGCGTTTCCTGTGCGGCCTTGAGCCGTTGCTTCTGCTTCTTTAGACTTCTTGCGGTGGCCATAAGCTTTCTGTGGAGGTTATCTCGTTCCGCGTGTTTTTACGGGGTTGCATCATTATCCAGACCGTTTTCCTGTGCTGGTTCGTTTTGATGACCTCGTCCGTCGGGATCATTGTCCTCGGGCGTCTGCTCCGAACTGTGTTCAGGGTGACCTGGTTCGTCCTGCTCCATCGCTGGGTCAGTATGGTCGTTGTTGCCTTCGGAGTTGATTGTATTATCGATCCTTCTGGCGCTCTTGTCACTATTTTTACTGTTGCTGGACTTAGAACGATGTCTGCGCCGTCGCTTTGGCTTTTGTCCGGGGGTTTTATCGTCCGGATTGTCGCCTTTGTCCTCTTTGGGTGTATCCACCATGTATACGTCGTGTGACGAGGGGGAAGTCTGGTGCCCCATAGATTCCGCATCTTCTCCTGCATCGTCGTCCATACCGTCGATGTCTTCGGAGTCGAAGTCAGGCACGTCGGTTAAATCATCGACCATGGCAATGAAGTGCGTGGTGGGTGGGCAACGAATTTCTTCATCGCCTGCTTCCCACTCGAACCGGACGTAGTTTGGCCTAGAAATTTCTGTCAAAGAGAGAGTTTTCAATGAGTTCAGCATGTCGCCAAAGGGAGAGTGCCGAAAAATGTCTGCGGCGGTGAATTCCATTACCGGAGCCCAACCTGGCTCAACCGGTTCGGGAGCGCGCGGACCGGACTCAACATCCGGATACGAATCCGGAGGTCCGGAGTCATAGGCCACCACAGACGTAAGGCCCGTGTTTGGCTCCAACACCGATGAGTGCGCGACCTGTGGGGCAGGGTCTAGCCCTCCGTCCTCAGGCAACGCAGCCTGCTCCAGATTTAGGTCCGAGGCTAATGCGGGGGTGACACCCCGAGCTTTGTCCGACAGCAGGTCTAAGCCGTGCTCGTTGTGACATTCCGGTATCACGTCATTGGTGATGGTTGAAGGAGCCATCGAGCCCAGTAGCGACGACACAGAGGAACTCTCAATGAAAGCACCAATGTCGGTGTCAAAACCGGTGGATCTCGGGTAGGGGGTCCCGACCTGTGCATCAAGGCTGATGGTAAAAGGAAGCAAGGGACACAGATGTTTACCCAGGTTCGGGCCCTCTCGATGGAGGTAAAACCCTACTTCCTGCTTGATTAATATTGATGATATGGGTAGTACAAGAGTAGATCTACCACGAGATCATAGAGGCTAAACCCTAAGAGCTAGCCTATGATGGTATGATTGTAATTGTGATCGGTCTTCTAAGGACCAACCTCTCCGGTTTATATAGGCACCGGAGAGGGCTAGGGTTTACATGGAGTCGGTTACAAGGAAGGAAATATAATATCTGGATCGCCAAGCTTGCCTTCCACGCCAAGGAAAGTCACATTCGGACATGGGCCAAAGTCTTGAGTCTTGTATCTTCACGCTTCAAGAGTCCAGACGTTGTACACAGTCTGGCTGTCCGGATACCCCGTAATCCAGGACTCCCTCACCAGCCTTCTTATCTGCAAAGTACTTAGGGCAATTCCACTTCTAGTGGACATTCCCCTTGCAACAGAAATATCCAGTCTCAAGTTTTGGGTCCGGCCTTGGGTTTCTTCATGGGAGCGGCAACTGGCTTTCCATTCTTCTTGAAGTTCCCTTTCTTTCCCTTGCCCTTCTTGGAGCTGGTGGTTTTTTTGACGATCAACACTTGATGCTCTTTCTTGATTTCTACTTCCGCGGGTTTAAGCATTGTGAAAATCTCAGGGAGTGTTTTCTCCATCCCTTGCATGTTCTACTTCATCATGAAGCCTTTTTAGCTTGGTGGTAGTGATTGAAGAACATTGTCAATCGCTACTTCATCCGGAAGATTAACTCCCAACTAATTCAAGCGGTCGAAGTACCCAGACATTTTGAGTACATGATGGCTAACGGAGATATTCCTCCATCTTACAGCTAAAGAACTTGTCTGAGGCGTCATACCTCTCCACACGGGCGTGAGCCTATAACACCATTCTCTGCTCCTGAAACATCTCATATGCCCCGTGGTGCTCAAAACTTTTTTGGAGCCCTGGTTCTAAGCCGTAAAGCCTGGTACACTGAACTATCAAGTAGTCATCACAACTCGCCTCCCAAATGTTCACAACATCCACAGTTGAGGGAGTGGATGGCACACCTAGCGGTCATCAAGGACATATACCTTATCTGCAGTAGTGAGGATAATCCTCAGATCATGGACCCAATCCACATAATTGCTTCCATCATCGTTCAACTTTCCTTCACTAGGAACACATTAAAACTTAGCGGGGCTATAGTGTGAGCCATTGATCTACAACATAATTGTTGGGAAACGTAGTAATTTCAAAAAATTTCCTACGCACACGCAAGACCATGGTGATGGCATAGCAACGAGAGGGGAGAGTGTCCGTCCACGCACCCTGTGAGACCGAAGCGGAAGCGTTATAACAACGCTGTTGATGTAGTCGTGCGTCTTCACGATCCGGCCGATCCAAGTACCGAGCGTCACGGCACCTCCGTGTTCAAGACACGTTCAGCTCGATGGCGATCCCGGGCTCCGATCCAGAAAGCGTTGGGGATGAGTTCCACAAGACGACGGCGTGGACGATGATGATGCTCCACCGACGCAGGGCTTCGCCTAAGCTCATGACGATATGACTTCACCGGCGAAGGGCTTCGCCTAAGCTCCGCGACGATATGACCGAAGTGGAATATGGTGGAGGGGGCACCGCAGCGGCTAAGGAACGATCCGTAGATCAACTTGTGTGTCTTGGGGTGCCCCCCTGCCCCCGTATATAAAGGAGCAAGGGGTGCGGCCAGCCCTAGGGGCGCGCTGGAGGAGTCCTACTCCCACCGGAGTAGGACTCCCCCTTCCTAGTTGGATTAGGATTGGGGAGGGAAGAGGGAAGGGGCGCCCCTCTCCTGTCCTATTCGGACTAGAGGGGAGGGGGCGCGGCCTGCCTGGCCGGCCCTTCCTCTTCTCCCTATGGCCCATCAAGGCCCATTGACCCCGGGGTTCCGTAACCCCGGTGTTCCGGTAACGCCCTGTTTTCATCCGAACCTTTCCAAGTCCAAACATAGGCTTCCAATATATCAATCTTTATGTCTCGACCATTTGAGACTCCTCGTCATGTCTGTGATCACATCCGGACTCGAACAACCTTCGTACATCAAAACTTATAAACTCATAATAAGCTGTCATCGAAGCGTTAAGCGTGCGGACCCTACGGGTTCGAGAACTATGTAGACATGACCTAGAACCATTCTCGGTCAATAACCAATAGCGGAACCTGGATGCCCATATTGGTTCCTACATATTCTACGAAGATCTTTATCGGTCAAACCGCATAACGACATCGTTGTTCCCTTTGTCATCGGTATGTTACTTACCCGAGATTCGATCGTCGGTATCCAATACCTAGTTCAATCTCGTTACGGTAAGTCTCTTTACTCGCTCAGTAATACATCATCTCACAACTAACTCATTAGTTGCAATGCTTGCAAGGCTTATGTGATGTGTATTACCGAGAAGGCCTAGAGATACCTCTCCAGACAATCGGAGTGACAAAACCTAATCTCAAATCGCCAACCCAACATGTACCTTTGGAGACACCTGTAGTACTCCTTTATAATCACCCAGTTACATTGTGACGTTTGGTAGTACCCAAAGTGTTCCTCCGGTAAACGGGAGTTGCATAATCTCATAGTTACAGGAACATGTATAGGTCATGAAGAAAGCAATAGCAATATACTAAACGATCAAGTGCTAAGCTAACGGAATGGGTCATATCAATCACATCATTCTCCTAATGATGTGATCCCATTAATCAAATGACAACACATGTCTATGGTTAGGAAACATAACCATCTTCGATTAATGAGCTAGTCTAGTAGAGGCATACTAGTGACTATCTGTTTGTCTATGTATTCACACATGTATTATGTTTCCGGTTAATACAATTCTAGCATGAATAATAAACATTTATCATGATATAAGGAAATAAATAATAACTTTATTATTGCCTCTAGGGCATATTTCCTTCAGTCTCCCACTTGCACTAGAGTCAATAATCTAGATTACACAGTAATGATTCTAACACCCATGGAGTCTTGGTGCTGATCTTGTTTTGCTCGTGGAAGAGGCTTAGTCAACGGTCCGCAACATTCAGATCCGTATGTATTTTGCAAATCTCTATGTCTCCCACTTGGACTTGGTCCCAAATGGAATTGAAGCGTCTTTTGATATGCTTGGTCCTCTTGTGAAATCTGGAATCCTTTGCCAAGGCAATTGCACCAAGATTGTCACGAAAGATCTTCATTGGTCCCGATGCACTAAGTATGACACCTAGATCGGCAATGAACTCTTTCATCCGCACTCCTTCATTTGCTGCTTCGAAGCAGCTATGTACTCCGCTTCACATGTAGATCCCGCCACGGCGCTTTGTTTAGAACTGCACCAACCGACAGCTCCACCGTTTAATAAAAACACGATCCGGTTTGCGATTTAGAATCGTCTGATCGAGTGTCAAAACTTACATCGGCGTAACCATTTACGACTAGCTCTTTGTCACCTCCATATCGAGAAACATATCCTTAGTCCTTTTCGGTATTTCAGATGTTCTTGACCGCTGTCCGATGATCCACTCGGGATTACTTTGGTACCTTCTGCCAAGCTTCTTTGCTAAGCATCGTCAGTCTGGTACACAACATTGCATACATGATAGAGCCTATGGCTGAAGCATAGGAACATCTTTCATTTTCTCTCTATCTTCTGCTTGTGGTCGGGCATTGAGTCGACTCAATCTTACAACTTATGTCTGAGTAAAAACCTTTCTTTGCTGATCCATTTTGAACCTTTTCAAAACTTTATCAAGGTATGTGCTTTGTGAAAGTCCAATTAAGCGTCTTGATCTATCTCTATAGATCTTGATGCCCAATATGTAAGCAGCTTCACCGAGGTCTTTCATTGAAAACTTTTATTCAAGTATCCTTTTATGCTATCCAGAAATTCTATATCATTTCCAATCAATAATATATCGTCCACATATAATTTCAGAAATGCTCTGAGCTCCCACTCACCTTTTTGTAAATCTGAGGCTTCTCCAAAAGTCTCATATAAAACCATATGCTTTGATCACACTATCAAAGCGTTTATTCCAACTCGAGAGGCTTGCACGCACCATAAATTGATCGTTGGAGCTTGCACACTTTGTTAGCACCCTTTGGATCAACAAAACCTTCTGGTTGCATCATATACAACTCTTCTTCTAGAAATCCATTCAAGAATGCAGTTTTTACATCCATTTGCCAAATTTCATAATCATAAAATGCGGCAATTGCTAACATGATTCGGACAGACTTAAGCATCGCTACGGGTGAGAAAGTCTCATCGTAGTCAACCCCTTGAACTTGTCGAAAACCTTTCGCAACAAGTCGAGCTTTGTAGATAGTTACATTACCATCAACGTCAGTCTTCTTCTTAAAGATCCATTTATTCTCAATGGCTTGCCGACCATCGGGCAAGTCAACCAAAGTCCATACTTTGTTCTCATACATGGATCCCATCTCAGATTTCATGGCTTCCAGCCATTTCGCGGAATCTGGGCTCACCATCGCTTCTTCATAGTTTGTAGGTTCGCCATGGTCAAGTAACATGACTTCGAGAATAGGATTACCGTACCACTCACAGTGCGTATTTTACTCTGGTTGACCTCTGAAGTTCAGTAGCAACTTGATCTGAAGTTTCATGATCAACATCATTAGTTTCCTCACTAATTGGTGTAGTTGTCACAGAACCATTTCTTGTGGTGAACTACCTTCCAATAAGGGAGCGAATCTGATTATCTCATCAAGTTCTACTTTCCTCCCACTCACTTCTTTCGAGAGAAACTCCTTCTCTAGAAAGGATCCGAATTAGCAACGAAAACCTTGCCTTGGATCTGTGATAGAAGGTGTACCCAACATCTCTTTTGGGTATCCTATGAAGACACATTTCTCGATTTGGGTTCGAGCTTATCTGGTTGAAGTTTCTTCACATAAGCATCGCAGCCCCAAACTTTAAGAAACGACAACTTTGGTTTCTTGCCAAACCATAGTTCATACGGTGTCGTCTCAGCGGACTTAGATGGTGCCCTATTTAGCGTGAATCGACCGTCTCTAAAGCATATCCCCAAAACGATAGCGGTAAATCAGTAAGAGACATCATAGATCGCACCATATCAAGTAAAATACGATTCGACGTTCGGACACACCATTTCTCCGTGGTGTTCGGGTGGCGTGAGTTCTTGAAACTATTCCACATTGTTTCAAATGTAAGCCAAACTCATAACTCAAATATTCTCCTCCACGATCAGATCGTAGAAACTTTATTTTCTTGTTACGATGATTTTCCACTTCACTCTGAAATTCTTTGAACTTTTCAAATGTTTCAGATTTGTGTTTCATTAAGTAGATATACCCATATCTGCTCAAATCATCTGTGAAGGTGAGAAAATAACGATACCCGGCGTGCCTCAACATTCATTGGACCACAAACATCGGTATGTATGATTTCCAACAAATCAGTTGCTCGCTCCATAGTTCCGGAGAACGGCGTTTTAGTCATCTTGCCCATGAGGCACGGTTCACAAGTACCAAGTGATTCATAATCAAGTGATTCCAGAAGCCCATCAGTATGGAGTTTCTTCATGCGTTTTACACCGATATGACCCAAGCGGCGATGCCACAAATAAGTTGCATTATCATTATCAACTCTGCATCTTTTGGTTTCAACACTATGAATATGTGTATTACTACTATCGAGATTCAATAAAATAGACCATTCTTCAAGGGTGCATGACCATAAAAGATATTATTCATATAAATAGAACAACCATTATTCTCTGTCTTAAATGAATAACCGTCTCGCATCAAACAAGATCCAAATATAATGTTCATGCTTAACGCGGCACCAAATAACAATTATTTAGGTCTAAAACTAATCCCGATGGTAGATGTAGAGGTAGCGTGCCGACCGCGATCACATCGACTTTGGAACCATTTCCCACGCGCATCGTCACCTCGTCCTTAGCCAATCTTCGCAATCCGTAGTTCTGTTTGAGTTGCAAATATTAGCAATGAACCGGTATCAAATACCAGGTACTATGCGAGTATTAGTAAGATACACATCAATAACATGTATATCATATATACCTTTGATCACCTTGCCATCCTTCTTATCCGCCAAATACTTGGGGCAGTTCCGCTTCGATGTCCAGGTTTGCTTGCGGTAAAAACACTCGATTTCAGGCTTAGGTCCAGACTTGGGTTTCTTCTCTTGAGCAGCAACTTTCTTGCTGTTCTTTTGAAGTTCCTTCTTCTTTCCTTTGCCCTTTTCTTGAAACTAGTGGTCTTGTTGACCATCAACACTTGATGCTCTTTCTTGATTTCTACCTCCGCTGCTTTCAGCATTGCGAAGAGCTCGGAATTGTTTTGGTCATCCTTGCATATTATAGTTCATCACGAAGCTCTTGTAGCTTGGTGGCGATGATTGGAGAATTCATCAATGACACTATCATCCGGAAGAGTAACTCCCAGTTGAATCAAGTGATTATTATACCCGGACATTTTGAGTATATGTTCACCGATGTGAACTATTCTCCTCCATCTTGCAGCTATAGAACTTATTGGAACTTCATATCTCTCAATCCGGGCATTTGCTTGAAGTATTAACTTCAACTCTGGAACATCTCATATGCTCCATGACGTTCAAAACGTCGTTGAAGACCAGTTCTAAGCCGTAAAGCATGGCACATCGAACTATAGAGTAGTCATCAGCTTTGCTCTGCAGACGTTCACAACTTCGGCGTTGCTCCTGCAGCAGGCACTGGCACCCAGCGGTGCTTCGGGGCGTAATTCTTACGTGCAGCAATGAGGATAATCCTCAAATTCTGGACCCAGTCCGTGTAATTGCTACCATCATCTTTCAACTTTGCTTTCTCAAGGAACGCATTAAAATTCAACGGAACAACAACACGAGCCATCTATCTACATTAAACATAGACAAGCAAAAATACTATCGGTACTAAGTTCATGATAAATTTAAGTTTAATTAATCATATTAAAACTCCCACTTAGATGACATCTCTCTAGTTATCTAAGTGATTACGTGATCCAAATCAACTAAACCATGTCCGATCATCACGTGAGATGGAGTAGTTTCAATGGTGAACATCACTATGTTGATCATATCTACTATATGATTCACGTTCGACCTTTCGGTCTCCGTGTTCCGAGGCCATATCTGTTATATGCTAGGCTCGTCAAGTTTAACTTGAGTATTCCGCGTGTGCAACTGTTTTGCACCGTTGTATTTGAACGTAGAGCCTATCACACCCGATCATCACGTGGTGTCTCAAAGACGAAGAACTTTCGCAACGGTGCATACTCGGGAGAACACTTCTTGATAATTTTAGTGAGAGATCATCTTATAATGCTACCGTCAATCAAAGCAAGATAAGATGCATAAAGGATAAACATCACATGCAATCAATATAAGTGATATGATATGGTCATCATCATCTTGTGCTTGTGATCTCCATCGCCAAGCACCAATCATGATCACCATCGTCACCGGTAGCGACACCTTGATCTCCATCGTAGCATCGTTGTCGTCTCGCCAACTATTTCTTCTCGACTATCGCTCTTCGCTTAGTGATAAAGTAAAGCAATTACATGGCTTTTGCATTTCATACAATAAGCGACAACCATATGGCTCACTGCCATTGCCGATAACTTCGGTTACAAAACATGATCATCTCATACAATAAAATATAGCATCACGTCTTGACCACATCACATCACAACATGCCCTGCAAAAACAAGTTAGGCGTCCTCTACTTTGTTGTTGCAAGTTTTACGTGGCTGCTACGGGCTGAGCAAGAACCGTTCTTACCTCGCATCAAAACCACAACGATAGTTTGTCAAGTTGGTGCTGTTTTAACCTTCGCAAGGACCGGGCGTAGCCACACTCGGTTCAACTAAAGTGAGAGAAACAGACACCCGCGGTCACCTTTAAGCAACTAGTGCTCGGCGGTGAAACCAGTCTCGCGTAAGCGTATCGTAATGTCGGTCGGGCGCTTCATCTCACAATACCGCCGAACCAAAGTATGACATGCTGGTAAGCGGTATGACTTATATCGCCCACAACTCACTTGTGTTCTACTCGTGCACATGACATCAACGCATAAAACCAGGCTCGGATGCCCTTTGTTGGGAAGCGTAGTAATTTCAAAAATTTCCTACGCACACGCAAGACCATGGTGATGGCATAGCAACGAGAGGGAGAGGTCCGTCCACGTACCCTCGTGACCGAAAGCGAAGCGTTATAACAACGCGGTTGATGTAGTCGTGCGTCTTCACGATCCGACCGATCCAAGTACCGAGCGTCACGGCACCTCCGTGTTCAGCACACGTTCAGCTCGATGGCGATCCCCGGCTCCGATCCGGCAAAGCGTCGGGGATGAGTTCTGTCGACCTGACGGCGTGGTGGCGATGATGATGCTCCACCGACGCAGGGCTTTGCCTAAGCTCCCGACGATATGACTTCACCGGCGCAGGCTTCGCCTAAGCTCATGACGATATGATCGAAGTGGAATATGGTGGAGGGGGCACCGCACTGCTAAGGAACGATCCGTAGATCAACTTGTGTGTCTTGGGGTGCCCCTGCCCCGTATATAAAGGAGCAAGGGGTGCGGCCAGCCCTAGAAGCGGCGCTGGAGGAGTCCTACTCCCACCGAGTAGGACTCCCCCTTCCTAGTTGGATTAGGATTGGGGAGGGAAGAGGGAAGAGGCGCCCCCCTCTCCTTGTCCTATTCGGATTAGAGGGAGGGCGCGCGGCCTGCCCCTGGCCGGCCCTTCCTCTTCTCCTATGGCCCATCAAGGCCCATTGACCCCCCAGGGGTTCCGTAACCCCGGTGTTCGATAACGTCTGTTTTCATCGGAACCTTTCCAAGTCCAAACATAGGCTTCCAATATATCAATCTTTATGTCTCGACCATTTGAGACTCCTCGTCATGTCCGTGATCACATCCGGGACTCGAACAACCTTGGTACATCAAAACTTATAAACTCATAATAAACTGTCATCGAAGCGTTAAGCGTGCGGACCCTACGAGTTCGAGAACTATGTAGACATGACCTAGAACCATTCTCGGTCAATAACCAATAGCGGAACCTGGATGCCCATATTGGTTCCTACATATTCTCGAAGATCTTTATCGGTCAAACCGCATAACGACATCGTTGTTCCTTTGTCATCGGTATGTTACTTACCCGAGATTCGATCGTCGGTATCCAATACCTAGTTCAATCTCGTTACGGTAAGTCACTTTACTCGTTCAGTAATACATCATCTCACAACTAACTCATTAGTTGCAATGCTTGCAAGGCTTATGTGATGTGTATTACCGAGAAGGCCTAGAGATACCTCTCCGACAATCGGAGTGACAAAACCTAATCTCGAAATCGCCAACCCAACATGTACCTTTGGAGACACTGTAGTACTCCTTTATAATCACCCGATTCGTTGTGGCGTTTGGTAGTACCAAAATGTTCCTCCGTAAACGGGAGTTGCATAATCTCATAGTTACGAGGAACATGTATAGGTCATGAAGAAAGCAATAGCAATATACTAAGCGATCAAGTGCTAAGCTAACGGAATGGGTCATGTCAATCACATCATTCTCCTAATGATGTGATCCCATTAATCAAATGACAACACATGTCTATGGTTAGGAAACATAACCATCTTGATTAATGAGCTAGTCTAGTAGAGGCATACTAGTGACTATCTGTTTGTCTATGTATTCACACATGTATTATGTTTCCGGTTAATACAATTCTAGCATGAATAATAAACATTTTATCATGATATAAGGAAATAAATAATAACTTTATTATTGCCTCTAGGGCATATTTCCTTCAATAATTTGCAAAGACATTTAGAATTTTCATGATAATTAGTGTTAGTGTACTAAATTCGGGGTCCCTTAGTACCCTAGACTTGTGCATAGGCAGTTGCCGCCCTCTGGACGGAAAGGGCTTGCCAGGGATAACTCAATCCAAGTCTCAACACTTGGATACCAAGACCATGAAGAAGACCTCCAGGCAGATAATCGAGAAGTGCTAAGTTAGTATTGTAGATCAAGACTTTGGTTGCCGGCAAGCCAAGACCCGACAAGGACTCCCTCTCGCTCTTGGGTCGCTCCACCTCATTGACCAGCTAATGGCTTGTCAAGATTAGGTGTCAAGCGGGCAGGCAGCTTGAGGAGAGTCACCAGGGCACGTGTCAGCATGTTGCATAAAGATTAACTTTATTGACACCTGCCTCATGGATGTGTCAAGAAGGTAGGGCTCGGCCAGCCCGACGACACAGAAGAAGAGACACATTTTTTCAAAGGATCGGTATCAGCTCATGGCGCATTAAACGCCCTTGTCCTAGTCTGACAGGATTAGGATGGATAACATTGATGCCACTATTCACATACATGGCTCATGGCACATTAAATGCCCTTGTCCTAGTCCAGCAGGATTAGGTTGGATAACACCGAGGCCACAATTCCCTTACACGTAATGACCATGTTGCCACTATGGTGACTTATTTTCATCTATAAAAGGAGGCCCATGGCTACCTTGGCATGGTTTGACACTTTGCACATGCTTACACAGTACACTACTAGGGAAAACTGTAGTACCAGTGTGGTGTAATGGCCTAGTAGTAGCACGGGGCTAGCGCTACTGCTACAACGCTACAGCTAACATTTAGCAGTAGTGCTTGTATGGTCCACGCTACTGCTAAGTCAGTTATCAGTAGCGCGTTCCTCGGCGTGTGCTACTGCTAGTTACTAGTAGCGCGCCTCAACCCCATGCTACTACTATTTTTACCTATTCTATTTCTATTTTATTTAATATCATCTTTATAAGTTTCATACAGTAGCAATTTAGAGATTGTTGTATCATTATGATCATAATGAGTTATTACATCATTGGGTGAAAGAACCGCGGATTAGATTCCAGTGGGTGGATCCAAAGTGACCAAGTTGGATTAGTAGGACGATCTCTAATCCGCGGTTCTTTCACCCAACTTGTATCCACTTGGTTAATTGGATCCATCCACTGGAATCTAGTCTGCGGTTCTTTCACCCAATAATATAGTAACCCATCATTATCATAATAACAACTCATCATTATCATCATAATAACAACTCATCATCATAATAATAATACCAACTCATCATCATAGTCATAACAACTCCACATCATCATATCAACTCCTCATGGGCATCATCTATGAGTCATATAACAACTCATCATTCTAGCTAACACATTGTAGCACTTAACTCATCATCATCATCATAATAACAACTAATCAACATCATCATCACAGTCATAATCAACACTAGCTACTAATTGTTCTTACTACTTAGAACCTACTCCTCTCTCCTAGGTAAAATAGCATAAAACAGGTAAACCGATCCATCTCCAAAATGGAGATCCACCTATCGCCAACTTCTGGCTTGAGCACACACATGTTGTCTCCAATCGGTTGCGTGTGCGCCTCCATAAGTTTGCTCCATTCTTTGATATTGAGCCTTCCATCTTTCGAAGAAATAGAGTATGCACTTTGGTAAGCCGTCGACGAAAACGGTCGTAAGACAACCATGTACATACTCCCTTTGTTAAGCATCATGTGAGGCACAACCTCGCTCGGGAGCTTCTGTTGAACAATATAGTAACATATATAGTTAGCAATGTAGTTTACTTAAGAAGAATGTATGCAATGAAGTTACCATCATTAACAAAATCATAACAAGTTTTTGGCAATGAGGTTGCCATCAAGCAACTAATGGACTAGTGGCACATATCTAGTATAATTTGGGCTGATAAACTATTTCGTCTTAAAAGTCTCAACATCATCTATAAATGAGACAAGATATCCTTTCTCCTCACAATGAAGCTCGGAGCCATAGCTGTACTACGTCATTTCCACAACTTTCCGAGTATTTTTTGAAGATAAGAAATAAGCTGACAATTATAAATAAACAAGTTCTGTAGCGATGAACACCAAATATTTTTAAATAAAAAATATAAATTGCTTAAAAAATTAGTTTGACAAACTCACATTTAGGCAAAATAGGAGGCATATCCACATCGACCCAAATGTTGATATTATCTTCAATATGTTCACCTTTGGGATGAATATCAAAAGTTATTTGGACATTCTCCGCAAATCCATATGCCTTGCAGAGAGCTCCTCAATTTTGACAACCGAAATAGGAGTTATTAAGCACATTGTAGTACTTAACTTGGAAAGCATAACCATGTTTAGTCCTGAGGTAAGCTCTCCTCGTCTCCATATTCTCAAAGTCTTGGAAACCAAGACTCTCCAAGACATAATGTCTTGCATGGCAGGGGATGTACTACTCAAATTGAAAAAATAGAAATTACACGTTGAAGCAAAGAATCACAAGTCATGATTAATTGCGAAGAAATACTTGTCGTAGTTGCGTACTGTACAAACATCGCATGTCTCTTCCGACTGGATGGTGAAGTACCTATCATTTTGCAGGTGCAACATTCTATCGCACATACCCCGGTCATTGCAACAGTATTCACACTCTGGGATCCTATCATCGTCAGACATTTCCTGTGTTCAAAATTCAAAGATTATAAATTGACGGTAATTACCAGGAACTTAACACACAGATCACTATTCACAACTGGTTGACTTTCGGTCTGTTGAGACTTTCCTTGAAAACTCTCATCTCATGTGGTGTATATGGTGGGACTCCCTCTCAGATATATTCAACCATTGGTGATGGTCGCTCCTCCCTTCGGTCTAGCACACGGGAACGAAGGAGAAGCAACCCCCACGACAACAGTCAGGATTCTTCCTCTCTGACATTTGCAATTGTCGGTGATGGCCGCTCCTCCGTTCATTCAAAAGTGCATTACATCAAAATCTCTAGCACATTCGAATGAACAAGAAGCGGCCCCCACGACAACAGTCCGGATTATTTCTCATAATTTGACAGTATATATATGGTAGAATCTCCCTCACAAATATTTTGACCGTTCGTGATGGTCGCTTCACCTCCTGTCTCGTGCATTACCAAGGTATATCACGAGAAGAAGGAAGAGAAGCGACCCCCACACCAACAGTCGACATTCTTCTTCTCTCATATATGTGGGCACTCTCCCTCGCTGATTTTTTGACTGTCAAGTATAGAGCCTCGACAGACTTAAAGTCAACCCAAAATGTCGTTTAATTCATTTCCCACAAATCCAGGACACTCGATATTTCTAAAGGAAATATGCCCTAGAGGCAATAATAAAGTTATTATTTTATATTTCCTTATTCATGATAAAGGTTTATTATTCATGCTAGAATTGTATTGATCGGAAACTTAAATACATGTGTGAATACATAAACAAATATCATGTCCCTAGTAAGCCTCTACTAGACTAGCTCGTTGATCAAACATGGTTAGGGTTTCCTAACCATAGGCATGTGTTATAATTTGATAACGTATCATCATTAGGAGAATGATGTGATGGACAAGACCCATCCGTTAGGTTAGCCTATTAATCGTTCAGTTGTTGCTATTGCTTTCTTCATGTCAAATACATACTCCTTCGACTATGAGATTATGCAACTCCCAGAAATCGGAGGAATACCTTGTGGCTATCAAATGTCACAATGTAACTGAGTGATCATAAAGATGCTCTACAGGTATCTCCGAAGGTGTTTGTTGAGTTGGCATAGATCGAGATTAGGATTTGTCACTCCGAGTATCGGAGAGGTATCTCTGGGCCCTCTCGGTAATACACATCATAAGAAGCCTTGCAAGCAGACTAATGAGTAGTTGCAAGATGATGTATTACGGAACGAGTAAAGAGACTTGCCGGTAACGAGATTGAACTAGGTATGAAGGTACCCACAATGGAATATCGGGCAAGTACCATACTGATGGACAAAGGGAATTACGTATGTTGTCATAACAGTTCGACCGATAAATATCTTCATACAATATGTAGGAGACATTATGGGCATCTAGGTTCCGCTATAGGTTATTGACCGGAGAGGTGTCTCGGTCATGTCTACATTGTTCTCGAACCCCTAGGGTCCGCGCGCTTAACGTTCATTAATGATATAGTGTTATATGAATTATATGATTTGGTGACCGAATGTTGTTTGGAGTCCCGGATGTGATCGCGAACATGGCGATTAGTATCGAAATGGACGAGAGGTAAATATTGATATATAGGACGATGGTATTTGCACACCGGAAGTGTTTTAGAGTGTACCGGGTAGTCATCGGAGTACCGGAGGGGGTACCGGACACCCCCGGGAGGTTAGTGGGCCTGTTGGCCCATTAGAGGGGAGCACTCCAGCCCACAAGGGGCTGGCGCACCCCCTATGGCAGCCGCCCAAGTGGGGAAAGGAAAGGGGGAGGATTCGGCCTCCCCTTCCTTCCCTCCCCCCTTTCCTTTCCCTCTCCAGCAAATAAGGAAAGGGGGCACCACTTGGGGAGGACCCCAAGTAGGATTTTGCCTACTTGGGGCGCCCTCCTGGCTGCGCCCTCCTTCCCCCACCTATATATATGTGGGAGGGGTGCCTAGCACACCATAAAATTCTCTTAGCCGTGTGTGGTGCCCCCTCCACCCTTTACACCCCCGGTCATATTTTTGTAGTGCTTAGGCGAAGCCCTGCGGAGATAGCTTCACCATCACAGTCATCACACCGACGTGCTGCCACAACTCATCCACTAGCTTGCCATCTTGCTGGATCAAGAAGGCAAAGGACGTCATCGAGCTGAACGTGTGCTCCACGCGGAGGTGACTGTGGGGACCCCGACTCATAAGTCGAGATCGCCGAATGCACGTTTACAGTGATCCCGGAGATCAATGCTCACTGAACACTTAGAAGCTGAATAACAAGAGTCTTACATCCATACATACCGTCTTACACAAATTATGACCCTTATGGTCAAGTCTTACATAGATAAAGCCACAAGGGATGAATACCAAATAAACTTAAGCAGCGGAAATCTTTGTTGATAAGTAGAACCCATGCCATCTGCCTTAACCCTATAGGCATTTTGACTGGGAAACGTCCTAGTTCGCATGTTCGTCTCCAAATAACTCTTCTTTGAACTCCTGCTCTTCCATGCCTGGCTAATTAAATAACCAGTGGAAAGGAAATGAGTACTTTGAATGTACTCGCAAGCAACCCATGATTGGAACAGGGCACAGTAATGCAATGGTATAGCACTAAGTAGGTAGTTTGCAGAAAGCTAGTTTTGAGTGCAATGACATGATCTTATCAGCATGTAAAGTATGCATCATGAGAGTACAGATATCCATATGAACAAGTTACAGATATCAACATAAGTGGAGGTGGACACCAATCCAACTTGATCATCGTGTCAAGCCATCTGACTTAACCCAAATAGTCTTATCAACACACACACACACAGTTTGTAAAACTCTGAACGTAGTTTAAGCAACACCGCCCAACTGTCCTTGACCGTGGACACGGCTATTCGAATAGTTTTACACTCTGCAGAGGTTGCACACTTTACACACAAGATCCGGGGAACTTCCATGTCATCCACGACCCGCGGTACCTCAAGTACCCGGGGTAAGCACCCGATCACTATCTTTCCTTAGAAGACATTAACATAGAGTCCACTCGATTGGTAGTAACCCCCGTGCCCAACATTTCACAACTTCAAATTGTGGAGCCTCGCTCCCATATTCGTCACATACCACTGGCACGGGATACCAACGGTGTGTCCGGTGCCCCATAAAAATGTTCTTGGCCACCCTACCTGGCACGACCCCGTCCCGAGAGAGCAACAACTCTCCCGTCACTAGTAATGTGGGCATCATGCTAGTATCGGCCTAGGTAATCAATAATGCCCTTTCCCATATAAGGGTAGAGTTGTTGCGCATGTAAGGTTGGGACAGTCGACAAATCTTAAATCTAATCCGTTTTCGAAAACAACACACACACTTGCCTTGGTACACCACTTCGTCATCAAGTGGTTACCTATCTCATTATCTCCCTCGGTCATAGGTGGCACCCGACAGGGTTTTCGAAAAAGTCTTTTGAAAATACTTTATCTCCATCACCATGCATATTGCCGTCCCTTTTTGCGTAGGAACTACTTTAGCATCCTATCTACTCCCACCTGCATAACCCTCACAGGAAGGTAGGGTCATGCACAATGCAAGTATCAACACGGAAGTAAAAGAGGCAACCCACCCAAGTGGTTACCATCTCATCATGATTCCGATGCAACAATAATAAAGTGTTATATGATATGCATAAAAGGGGTTTCTTAGACATGGTCAAAGGGCTGCTTTCCTGGCTCAGTAAAGTCTTCTGGGTCTTCAAAGTCTTCTGGTCCAACTCCTTCAGCAATGCAATCTATCGTCACAAAATAATAACGAGAAAAATAAGACAATAATAAAACAGAAAAACCAAAGTGCTCAGAAAAATGTCAACTTATTTTTGTTAAATACTAGGGTGTAAGAAGGGGAAAAAAATCCTAGTTTTGGATTTGGAGTAGCAGAATAGAATAAATGGATTTTCAGAGGGGTTTAATTATATTCAAATTCAAATTTGAATATGAACAATACATAAAAGTTGGTTGGACTTGAATGAAAGTTATACCATTAAATAAGTGGGATTTTTACAAGAATTTAGGAACTGGAATTATTGCATTTGGATTAGTATTTAGTCCTGAGGAATTTTTCAAGTTTATGGAAAAATAAAAAGGAGAATCAGCACTGTGAAACTGGGCCAGAAGGACCACAGTGCAGCAGGCCCAGAGAGAATCCAGCCCGCGCGAGGCTACCACGTCGAAGGCGTAAATGCAAAATACGCCTTCAGCCGACGGTGAACCGGTACGCGCGCGTGCGTTTTAAACCTAACGGGTGGGGCCCACCCGTCAGAATGTGAGGCTGACCGACGGCCCCCATGGCCGTTGTCTTCAACCTCGGGCCAGAGAGGGAGTCGAGCTCACCGGCGTCGCTGTGGTCGACGGCGAGGCGATCCGAGGTCACTGGCGTGCTCAGGGCGGAGTCGCTGTTCGGGTGGAGGTGCAGGCGGTCGCCAGAGTGTAGGGGTTCGCTGGCGACAAGGAAACCGGCGAAAGAGCTTCAGGAGGTGGCAGTTCCGGCCGTTTCTGGCTGCAAAAGAAGAGGGGAGGAAAGGGGAAATGATTAGTGAGCTGCGGCGGTTCCAGATCGAGGAAGAGGAGCGGCGGAGAGGGCCTGTACCCTGAGATCGACAGCGACCCGAGGCGGCGGAGCTCGAGCTCGATCTCGAGCTCGGGTGCTTCTGAGAGGAGTGGGTGGTTCAGGGGGGGTGTTTTGGAGCTGCAGAGGTCGAGTGGTGAGGAGAGGAGGGCTCGGGGAGGTCTTATATAGCCGGGCCAGGGCTTGCCGTGGACCCATGCGCCGGCGAGGTCGTTGTCATTGCTGCGGGTCACGGGGGCGTCCGTGGGCGTGTCTTGGGTGCTTGTGGAGTTGGTCTAGGGCGAGGGGAAAGAAGAGAGGGAAAGCAGGGGGGCCAGGGCGCCGCGCGTGTGAGCGCGCTCGGGCGGCAGGGGCACGTGTGAGCTGGGGCGAGAGGAGGGAGAGGGAGGAGGGGGAAAGAGGCGTGGCGTGACGCAGACGTCGAGGCGCATCGTCGGGCACGCTGGGGAGGCCCGAGGTGGCCGGAGGTGGTTGTCACAGGGCGGCTACAGTGCCTGGCCGCACTATAGTGCGCTCCAGAGCACCCAAATGGCTTGGCATGCCATTTTCTAAGCAGTGTGGGCGCCCCCAAGCATGTCCAGCAGGTCTAGGAGGGAGTAAAGAAAGGGGGAGGGGCTTTGGATGCCCTTGGTGGCCACTGGAGTGAGGAGGGAAGTTGAGGGAGAGAGAGAGAAGCTGCTGTCCAGGGAGGTAAATGGGGGTGTTTCACCCCTCAATCAATGAGCAATGGCCGGGGGAAAGTTACTAGGGGTAGAAGAGCGCCAGGAGCAGCTGTGGTACAAAGTTGAGCCCATGGAGATTAGTGGAAGAGGTCAAAAATGGCATTTGGGTAAAGTGTCAAAAGGTGTTTGATAATGGTTTGGGCAAGTAGATGATTTCCATTTGTCATGAGACTCCATAGGGTGAAATGACACATATAATTAGGGCCTTCCACCAATTTGGAGCTTATTTGGGCAAAGTTGCCAATGCAACTTTTGTAAACCCTAGAAATTAGCAGAAATGAACTTGTGTAGATCTAGTTGAGCAATTCACTTTCCCTTGATGCACCACTTGGTGTAGTGGCCTCATTTGGTCATGTGAACATGCTCACAAAAGTTGGGGTCAATGAGAGAAAGTTGGTAGTACAAAGTTGTTCAAATTTGATTCTGGTCAGAGAGGGTTTTGGGGCATTTTGGTGAACCAAAATGACCTTGATTGATATGGGGCTTTCCAAGGTGATCACCATATGCATTTCTGACTTGCTGGATTTTCCCTGGATTTTTATGAAAATATTTCCTATAGAAATATTTCGAATCCTTGAAATGGGCAGAAATGGTTTTGGGAGGTGAACATGACCATGTGTTGAAACTCTTATATATGGAAAATATATGTCCACTGAGTTTCCTTGATTTTTGTTAAATATTTTTGAAACAATAAAATAATTTTTCCCTATTAAAGACCATTTCTGGCCTTAAAGAAAAAGCTTTTAAATAAAATAGGAAAATAACTTTTAAAATTGTATTTTTGTGGTTTATGGGATCCTATATCTAATAGGTTTCAAACATGCTCTTTGAAATATTTTTCATACCCCAAATCAAGTACTTGTAGTGCAAACCTCAATTCAGGGGGTTTTGGAAAACTAATTTTTGAAAATACTTTTTGGCCAAATTATTTTTGTAAGAAAATACTATATTGCACTATACACATGGCATGATCATTGGGAAGAAGTTTGGGGCAGGGAGATGAAGTATATAAAGTGGAGTAGTTGACTTTAAAGAGCACTTGAAAATCACAGAGAGAAAACCAACTCCAAAATAAAAAGCCAAATAATGCAAAAGTTTTTGTTGGTCCAAATTTTCATGCTTTATTAATGCAAATGACATGTTACAAAATGCAGGGTGTGACAGACCTACCCCCCTTACAAGAATCTCGTCCCCGAGATTCCCAAACTAGGCTTTAAAAGAAATCGGGAAACTCGGATCTAACGTAGTATTCACGTTCCCAGGTTGCTTCTACTTCAGTGTGGTTGCTCCAATGGACCTTGAAGTACTTAATGGTGCGGCTTCGAGTGCGTCGTTCGGCATCGTCCAAAATGCAGATGGGCCTCTCACGGTAGGTCAAATCAGGCTTAAGGTCAATGGCTTGGTGATCGACGTCCTTGTAGAGATCGGGCCTTCCTGGAACTTGGAGACACCTCCGGAGTTTTGACACGTGGAACACGTTGTGCACATCGGATAGTTCAGGTTGCAGTTCCAACTGGTAAGCCACTTCTCCGCGTCGTGCGGTGATCTCGAAGGGGACAATAAATCTTGGTGCGAGCTTTCCCTTAACGTGGAAACGCTTGGTTCCCTTAAGAGGAGTTACTCGCAGGTATACATGGTCTCTGACTTGGAAGTCTACTTGTCGGCGACGAGTGTTATCATAGCTCTTCTGTCTTGACTTGGCGGTCTTCAGTTGCTCTCTGACTAGCTGAACTTGCTCTTTTGCTTCACGGAGGATATCGGGCCCAAATACTAGTCCTTCTCCGATTTCTGACCAATTGAGGGGTGTGCGGCACTTCCGTCCGTATAACACCTCAAATGGTGCCATCTGAAGGCTTGACTGATAACTGTTGTTATAGGAGACCTCGGCAAAAGGGAGGCAATCTTCCCACTTAGCTCCATATGCTAAGACATAGGCTCGGAGCATGTCTTGAGTATCTGATTCACTCGTTCTATCTGACCTCCGGTCTGTGGGTGGAAAGCTGTGCTGAAGGACAACTTGATTCCCATAGCCTCTTGGAACTTCTTCCAGAACCTTGAGGTAAACTGGGTCCCTCGATCTGACACAATATCCTTAGGAACACCATGAAGGCTTACAATTCTGTTGATGTAAAGGGTTGCCAGATGGTTGCCATCATAGGTACTCTTGACAGGAATGAAATGGGCTACTTTGGTCAAATGATCGACTATGACCCAGATGGAGTCATGTCCCTTGTTTGACCTAGGTAGTCCAATGATGAAATCCATTCCAACTTTATCCCATTTCCACTCGGGAACCTTGAGTGGTTGTAGCAATCCCGTAGGTCGCTGATATTCAGCCTTGAACCTTTGGCATACATCACACTTTGCAACATAGGTGGCAATCTCTCTTTTCATCCCGTGCCACCAAAATATTTCCTTCAGGTCTTGATACATCTTGGTCCCTCTAGGATGGATGGAATACAGGGTGTCATGAGCTTCTGGCAAGATCAAGTTCTTGAGCTCAACCTTGTTGGGTACGCAAATGCGATTCCTGAACCACAAAATTCCTTGCTCATCTTTTGAGAATCATGGGGCCTTGCCTGCCTTGATCTTCCTCTTGATGCCTTCAATACTCTCGTGTCCCTTCTGAGCTTCCTTAACATCATCCATCAGGGTAGGCTTGACTTCGAGGTTAGCCAAGAATCCTGGTGCAACCAGTTCCAACCCGAAGCTTTCAAGTTCTTCATACAAGGCGGGTAGCTTTTCCTTAAGCATAGCATTCAAGGAACAAGCCTTTCTGCTTAATGCATCTGCTACCACATTAGCCTTTCTAGGGTGGTATTGAACACTGATATCATAATCCTTGATCAATTCTAGCCATCTTCTCTGCCTCATGTTCAATTCCTTCTGAGTGAAAATATACTTCAGACTTTTGTGATCCGTGTATATCTCACACCGCTTCCCTAGGAGGTAATGTCGCCATGTCTTCAGGGAATGAATCTCTGCTGCTAACTCAAGCTCATGAGTAGCATAGTTCTCTTTGTGAGGATGTAGCTGTCTGGATAGATATGCTACGACTCTGCCTTCTTGCATAAGAACACCTCCAAGACCGGCTCTCGACGCATCACAATATATCACAAATTCTTTGTGAATATCAGGTGTGGCCAGAACTGGGGCGGTGGTCAATCTCTTCTTCTGCTCCTGGAAGCTTTCTTCGCACTTCGGCTTCCATTCAAACTTCTTGTCCTTCTTCAAGAGCCGGGTCATGGGTCGGGCAATGCTTGAGAATCCTTCAACAAACTTGCGGTAATATCCCGCGAGTCCGAGGAAGCTTCTGACTTCCTTCACATTGCTCGGGGTTTGCCATTCAGTCACGGCTTGAATCTTGGTGGGATCCACTGACAATCCTTCGGCAGTCAATTTATGACCCAAGAATCCAACCTCATGCAGCCAAAATTCGCACTTGCTGAACTTGGCGTACAGTTGGTGCTCTCGAAGCTTGTCTAGGACCATCCTGAAGTGTTGCTCGTGCTCTTCTTCCGTCTTTGAGAAGACAAGAATGTCATCAATGAAGACGACGACAAACTTGTCCAAATATTCCATGAAGACCTTATTCATGAGATACATGAAGTAAGCTGGGGCATTGGTCAATCCAAAGGACATGACCGTGCACTCATATAGGCCATATATGGTTACAAATGTCGTCTTTGGAATATCTTGGGTTCTGATTTTCAGCTGGTAGTACCCAGATCTGAGACCGATCTTGGAGAACACCTTGGCCCCATTGAGTTGATCAAATAGATCTTCAATCTTGGGAAGTGGATACTTGTTCTTGATTGTAACTTCATTGAGGGAGCGATAGTCAATGCACAAGTGGATGGTACCGTCTTTCTTTGCCACAAATAGGACAGGTGATCCCCAAGGGGAGGCACTAGGGCGGATAAATCCCTTCCTCAACTGCTCTTCCAGTTGCTTCTTTAACTTTGCTAACTCTTCCGATCCCATTCTATAAGGCTTCTTGTAGATGGGTCCTGCTCCGGGCATGAGCTCGATGATGAACTCAATGTCTCGGTCAGGAGGCATTCCCGCTAGCTCATCGGAAAAGACATCGGGGTATTCGCACACTACTGGCACTTGCTCTAATCCAACTTCTGACAGACAGTTGACTTGGGCACCTCGACCAGAGGAGGGGTTGGGAGCAAACTTAACTTCGACTCCTTGGTCATTGGTCACAGTGACAGTTCGGTTGGCACAATCTAACAAGCCTTGGTGCTTGATGAGCCAATTCATTCCTAAGATCACATCCAAGCCTGGTGACCTTAAGACGATAAGGTCTGCTAGGAAGTCTACCCCGTTAATGACGATTCCGACTCCCTTACATACCTTGGCTCTCATCTCTCGCTCGGGGGTTTGTACCACCATAGGGTTATTCAGGTGTAGGGTCATGCCACTTTTTAATGCAAACTCTTGGGTGACAAATGAATGTGTGGCTCGAGAATCAAACAAGACGATTCACGGTCTGAGTTAACAAGGCGCATACCCGGCCGACGTCCGGTCTTCGGAGCTTCTTCTGCGATGACATGATTCACACGACCCTTGCCATTGTTAGGCGGGTTGCGGGAGCTTGGTTCCTTGGTGGCATTCATGCCTTGTCCTTGGTTCTGCGCATTGGGGGCGGCGTCGGGCTTCTTGTTGGGGCAATTCTTGGAGTAGTGTCTTGGTGACCACATCCAAAGCAAGTGACTTTATTGGGGTTGCTGGTCTTGCGGCATTGTTATTGGGGTTGTTGTAAGCTGGCACGGGGTTGGCATCTTCTTTGAGGCGATAGTTGGTGCAGGTGCAAGGGCTCTTGGCTGCTGATAGGTTGGCTTGACCGGGGTTGGCTGCCACGGGCGAGGCTTCTGGATGCTGGAGCTACCCTTGCTGATCATCTTGCGCTTACGGGTATCATCCAAAGCACGTTACTTGTCCTCAAGCATGAGTGCCTTGTTCACCAGATCAGGAAAGGTCGGGCACTCACACACAACAAGCGAGTACTGCAAAGTTTGGTTAACGCCTTCCATGAAGCGCTCCCTTTTGGCAGCATCAGTGCTGACATCCTAAGGAGCATACATTGAGAGAACACTGAACTTCTGCATGTACTCCTTGACAGTGCTACTTCCTTCCTTCAGGGCTCGGAATTCACGCTTCTTGATGGCCATGATTCCGGAAGGAATGTGAGCCTTGCGGAATTCTGCCTTGAAGTTATTCCAAGTGATGTTTTGCTCAACATGCATGGTCTTGAATCCATCCCACCAAGCTCTGGTTGTTCCCCTGAGACAGTGAGCAGCATATGCCACCTTCTCACGGCCCTCAGTGCATCCGACTAGTTCCAAAAGATCCTCAATAGTGCGGACCCAGTCGTCTGCATCGAGGGGTTTAGCAGTCTCGATGAAGGTGGGTGGTGCATGCTTCTTGAACTCTGCCAACATGGAACATCCATTTCCGTTCCTCGCCGGCTGGCGGTTGACAACTTGAGCAATCATCTGGAGGGCTGCAGTGTTGGCTTGGCGTTCCTCTCGGAAGGCTTGGAGAAGCTGAGCCATGTCCATGTTTGGAGGTGGTGGCGGTGGTGGAGCTTGTCCTTGGGTTTGGTCCTGACTGGCTCCTGCTCTGGCTTCTTGCTGCTGGGTAGAGGTACCAGTACATGTTACAACAGGCATCCTGTTGGAGCGGTCAAGGTCTCATGATTGGGATAGATGAGGGAGAGCAATATAGATGGGATGCCTAGTAAGGGGGTCGGTATGAAACTAATTGTTTTCATGCAAGGGCCAAAAGGCCAAACGCATTCATTAAAATCCAAATGGGTGATGTAGTCGCTTACAAGTTCCCGAAGGAAAGCACGACGTCCATCAAACACATCAAAAAAACACAACCCTACATGGTTTCGTATGAACCATTACAAGGACTCGACTTCGCATAGGGGGGTACACGACCTATCCTACTGTAGGGGTTACTAACGGGCATATCCAAGTTGCGAAGGATGCCTAAGTGGTGGAATGCTCGGTCGCGTAATCTGGCTCTTCTGGGTCTTCCTCCTCGTCATCAGTAGCATGACTTCCTTCATTGCTCGAAGGGGTGGGGGAGTGGAGGAGCTCAACACGGTGCTGCTTTGCCGGTGGTGTGAAGAGCTTGCAGTAATCTCTTGCGCTCATGCAGTGTTGCTGTGGGGGTCCTCCATTCTTCGGGTGTCTTCCGCCTCGGTAGGCGATTGCGGGCTGTCCAGGGGGAGCACCTTCCTTCTTGATCCTATCCGTCTTCCCTTGTGCTTGGCGAGGAAGTGCCTTGGTATCATGAAGTTCCTTTTGGAGCTCCATTGATTGCGAGGCCAAGTGTTGTGCCAAACTATCGGCACAAAGGCTGAAGTAGGTCTGGAATGGAGTGGAAGTCCTTCTTCTAATGGTGGAGCTGGTGCACTTCTCTCATCCTCACCTTCCTTCCGATAAGCGGGTTGCCAACTCGTCTTCCATCTCTGGAAGAAGGTCCCGGAGGCGGGTGAGTGCCTTGAGGGTTGCTGTCTCGATGGCAAGAACTAGTGTTGCCATCTGGGGTCCCTCGAAGAACCAGCTTTTTGGAGAGTCATTAGCCTTCACGATCACTTCCACATGATACTCCGTCTCGGTGTCATTGATCCAATGCTCATGGTAGGTGAAAATGGGGGCTCGGTAAAACTGGCACTTCTTGAGGCCATCCTCGAGAAGCACGGGAAATCCGGTGGTCAGGAAGTCTTCGGGTAAAACAGCCATCTACAAAGGTTGAATGGGAGAGGTCAATATGGAAATATATCTTGGGTTTGGTAAGCTTAGGAAAAAGAAGAGTATAGAGGGTTTTGCAAAATGGGTTTTATCCTAACTAACGCCCATGCTAACTAAGGCTTCCTACAATCATCCTGGCTCTGATACCAGCTCTGTGGGGACCCCAACTCATAAGTCGAGATCGCCGAATGCATGTGTATAGTGATCCCAGAGATCAATGCTCACTGAACACACATAAGATGAATAACAAGAGTCTTACATCCATACATACCGTCTTACAAAAATTATGACCATTATGGTCAAGTCTTACATAGATAAAGCCACAAGGGCTGAATACCAAATAAACTTAAGCAGCGGAAATCTTTGTCGATAAGTAGAACCCATGCCATCTGCCTTAACCCTACAGGCATTCTGACTGGGAAACGTCCTAGTTCGCATGTTCGTCTCCAAAGAACTCTTCTTCGAGCTCATGTTCTTCCATGCCTGGCCAACTAAATAACCAGTGGCAAGCCAGTGAGTACTTTGAATGTACTAGCAAGCAACCCATGATTGGAACACGGCACCATAATGCAATGATATAGCACTAAGTAGGTAGTTTGCAGAAAGCTAGTTTTGAGTGCAATGACATGATCTATCAGCACGTAAAGTATGCATCATGAGAGTACAGATATCCGTACGATCAAGTTACAGATATCAACATAAGCAGAGGTGGACACCAATCCAACTTGATCATCGTGTCAAGCCATCTGACTTAACCCAAATAGTCTTATCAACACACACGCGCGCGGTTTGTAAAACTCTGGACGTAGTTTAAGTAGCACCGCCCAACTGTCCTTGTCCGTGGACACAACTATTCGAATAGTTTTACACTCTGCAGAGGTTGCACACTTTACCCACAAGATCCAGGGAACTTCCGTGTCATCCACGACCCGCGGTACCTCAAGTACCCGGGTAAGCACCCGATCACTATCTTTCCCTAGACGACACTAACATAGAGTCCACTCGATTGGTAGTAACCCCCGTGCCCAACATTTCACAACTTAAAATTGTGGAGCCTCTCTCCCATATTCGTCACATACCACTGGCACGGGGTACCAACGGTGTGTCTGGTGCCCCATAAAAATGTTCTTGGCTGCCCTACCTGGCACGACCGCGTCCCGAGAGAGCAACAACTCTCCCGTCACTAGTAATGCGGGCACCATGCTAGTATCGGCCTAGGTAATCAATAATGCCCTTTCCCATATAAGGGTAGAGTGGTTGCGCATGTAAGGTTGGGACAGTCGACAAATCTTAAATCTAATCCGTTTTCGAAAACAACACACACACTTGCCTTGGTACGCCACTTCGTCATCAAGTGGTTACCCATCTCATTATCTCCCTCGGGCATAAGTGGCACCCGACAGGGTTTTTGAAAAAGTCTTTTGAAAATACTTTGTCTCCATCACCATGCATATTCCCGTCCCTTTTTGCGTAGCAACTACTTTAGCAGCCTATCTACTGCCACGTGCATAACCCTCATAGGAAGGTAGGGTCATGGACAATGCAAGTATCAACACAGAAGTCACAGAGGCAACCCACCCAAGTGGTTACCATCTCATCATGATTCCGATGCAACAATAATAAAGTCCTATATGATATGCATAAAACGGGTTTGATAGACATGGTCAAAGGGCTGCTTGCCTGGCTCAGCAAAGTCTTCTGGGTCTTCAAAGTCTTCTGGTCCAACTCCTTCATCAGCAACGCAATCTATCGTCACAAAATAATAACGAGAAAAATAAGGCAATGATAAAACAGAAAAACCAAAGTGCTCAGAAAAATGTCAACTCATTTTTGTTTAATACTAGGGTGAAAACTAAGAAGGGGAAGATTCCTATATTTGGACTTGGAGTAGCAGAGTAGAATAAATAGATTTTTAGAGGGGTTTAATTATATTCAAATTTGAATTTGAATATGAACAGTACATAAAAGTTGGTTGGACATGAATGAAAGTTATACCATTAAATAAGTGGGATTTTTACAAGAATTTAGGAACTGGAATTATTGCGTTTGGATTAATATTTAGTCATGAGGAATTTTTTCAAGTTTATGGAAAAAGAAAAAGGAGAAGCGAGACTGTGCAAGCTGGGCGGAAGGACCACAGTCAGCAGAGGCCTGGAGGATCCAGCCTCATGAGGCTGCCACATCGAAGGCGTAAATGCAAAATACGCCTTCAGCCGACGAAGGGAGAGGGGCGCCGCGCGGGTGAGCGCGCTAGGGCGGCCGGCGCGCGTGTGAGCTGGGGCGAGAGAAGGGAGAGGGAGGAGGGGGAAAGAGGCGTCGCGTGACGCAGACGTCGAGGCGATCGTCGTCGGGCGTTGGGAGGCCCGAGGTGGCGGAGGTGGTTGGCACGGGCGGCTACATTGCTGGCGAGAATCAGAAGGCCTCAGGCGCCCAAATGGCTTGGATGCCATTTTCTAGCAGTGTGGGCGCCCCAAGCATGTCCAGAGGTCTAGGAGGAGTAAAGAAAGAGGAGGGCTTTGGATGCCTTTGGGTGGCCCTTTGGAGTGAGGAGGGAGGTTGAGGAGAGAGAGAGAGTTGCTGTCGAGGGATGTAAATGGGGGTGTTTCACCCCTCAATCAATGAGCAATGGCCGGGGGAAAGTTACTAGGGGTAGAAGAGCGCCAGGAGCAGCTGTGGTACAAAGTTGAGCCCATGGAGATTAGTGGAAGAGGTCAAAAATGGCATTTTGGTAAAGTGTCAGAAGGTGTTTGATAATGTTTTTGGCAAGTAGATGATTTCCATTTGTCATGAGACTCCACAGGGTGAAATGACACATATAATTAGGGCCTTCCACCAATTTGGAGCTTATTTGGGCAAAGATGCCAATGCAACTTTTGTAAACCCTAGAAATTAGCAGAAATGAACTTGTGTAGATCTAGTTGAGCAATTCACTTTCCCTTGATGCACCACTTGGTGTAGTGGCCTCATTTGGTCATGTGAACATGCTCACAAAAGTTGGGGTCAATGAGAGAACGTTGGTAGTACAAAGTTGTTCAAATTTGATTCTGGTCAGAGAGGGTTTTGAGGCATTTTGGTGAACCAAAATGACCTTGATTGATATTAGTCTTTGCAAGGTGATCACCATATGCATTTGTGATTTGTTGGATTTTCCTGGGATTTTTATGAAAATATTTCTTGTAGAAATATTTCAAATACTTGAAATGGGCAGAAATGGTTTTGGGAGGTTTTGTCCAATATTTTGAACATGGCCATGTGTTGAAACTCTTATATATGGAAAATTTATGTCCACTGGGTTTCCCTGATTTTTTTAAACTATTTTTGAAACAATAAAATAATTTTCCCCTATTAAAGACCATTTCTGGCCTTAAGAAAAAGCTTTTAAATAAAATAGGAAAATAACTTTTAAAATTATATTTTTGTGGTTTATGGGAATCCTATATCTAATAGGTTTCAAACATGCTCTTTGAAATATTTTTCATACCCCAAATCAAGTACTTGTAGTGCAAACCTCAATTCAGGGGTTTTTGGAAAACTAATTTTTGAAAATACTTTTTGGCCATATTATTTTTGTAAGAAAATACTATATTGCACTATGCACATGGTATGATCATTGGGCAGAAGTTTGGGGCGGGGAGATGAAGTATATAAAGTGGAGTAGTTGACTTTAAAGAGCACTTGAAAATCACAGACAGAAAACCAACTCCTAAATAAAAAGCCAAATAATGCTCATGTTTTATTAATGCAAATGACATGTTACAAAATGCAGGGTGTGACTGTGACGTACGTTCAGTGCTCGATCGGTTGGAACGCGAAGAAATTCGATTACATCAACTGCGTTATCAAACGCTTCCGCTTACGGTCTACGAGGGTACGTAGACACACTCTCCCCTCTCGTTTCTATGCATCCCCATGGATAGATCTTGTGTGTGCATAGATTTTTTTTGTTTTCCATGCAACGTTTCCCAACAGTGGCATCCGAGCTAGGTCTATGCGTAGATGATATACATGAGTAGAACACAAAGAGTTGTGTGCGGTGATAGTCATACTACTTACTACCAGCGTCTTATTTTGATTCGGCGGTATTGTGGGATGAAGCGTCCCGGACTAACGTTATATGCCGACGCACATGAGACCGGTTCCACTGACTGACATGAACTAGTTTTGCATAAAATGTGGCTGGCGGGTGTCTGTTTCTCCTACTTGAGTTGAATCGAATTTGACTACGACTGGTCCTTGAAAAAGGTTAAAATAGCAAACTTGATAAATTACCATTGTGGTTTTTGGGTAGTTAAGAATGGTTCTTGCTAGAAGCCCGTAGCAGCTACGTAAAACTTGCAACAAGAAAGTAGAGGGCGTCTAACTTGTTTTTGCAGGGCATGTTGTGATGTGATATGGTCAAGATATGATGTGATATATGTTGATGTATGAGATGATCATGTTTTGTAATATCGACAACTGGCAGGAGCCTTAGGGTTGTCTCTTAATTGTATAAAGTGAAAGCGCCATGTAATTGATTTACTTTATCACTATGTGTTAGCGATAGTTATAGAAACAATAGTTGGCATGACGACCTCGACGCAACGATGCTACGATGGAGATCAAGGTGTCAAGTCGGTGATGATGGAGATCATGACGATGCTTTGGAGATGGAGGTCAAAAGCACAACATGATGATGGCCATATCATGCGGCATATTTTGGTTGCATGTGATGTTTATCCTTTATGTATTTTATTTTGCTTAGAACGGCGGTAGCATTATAAGATGATCCCTTCACTAAATTTTGAGATAAAAGTGTTCTCCTCGAGTATGCACCATTGCCAAAGTTCGTCATTTTGAAGCACCATGTAATATCGGGTGTGATAGACTATACATTCACATACAATGGGTGTAAGATAGTTTTGCACATGCAGAATACTTGGGTTAAACTTGACGAGCCTTGCATGTACAGACATGGTCTCGGAACACTGGAGACCGAAAGGTCCAACGTTAGTCATATAGTAGATATGATCAACATAGATATGTTCACCATTGATGACTACCCCATCTCACGTGATGATCGGACATGGGTTAGTTGATTTGGATCACATATCACTTAGATGACTTGAGGGATGTTTATTTAAGTGGGAGTTCATTAGTAACTAGCAAATATGCCCGTGCGTTGCACCGGGAGAATCAAAACACACTTCCCTGGCCCAATGACCCAAGACAACATTCTGTTGCATCAGCCATGTAATATATATTTTACCAATGGTCTTAAAATGCATGTATGAGATGCTACACTTCAATCATGAAAGAATTGATTAATTTAAATATCTAAATTACCTTCCTAGTTAATTTGCAGTATAAGGTGTCATTATCTTCATCATTTGATTTATCATTGAGAGCCTAAATCATGAGGATCGTACATGTATGTACATATATAAGAAATTAAGGTTTAATTGGTAAGTTACCAGATGCCCATTACTGATTTTCGTTACCAAATTTCTTCTAAACATACATGCACGGAGACCTATAAAGTATAAAGTACAACTCAATTATCTTTCATATAGAAGGAAACATAATAAACGGATGTTCACATACCACACTAAAACGATTTTTTTTATTTGAAGAGGTCACAATAATTTTCATGAAATCAGGTGTATGATTCGGAATTTGTTTTTTAACCATGCATGCTTCAGATTCCACGAGAAGGCATTATTCCCCATGCTTGAAACAAAAAAAAATCATCCCTCATACACACACCTGAGCATCGGCGAATCCCTTCAAATTGTAACATCCCAAATTTTCAATTTGGAATGTTATACATAGGTCATTCATGCACATCATATTTCATTGCATTTTTGTTCCGCAATCCTCGAAATCCTAAGCAACTCAAGGACCCTCGGAGAGAGTTGGGTATTTCCCGGTTTTCATATTTGATTCCTATCAAATAGTGAAACGAGGATTTTTGATTTTAATTATTCTTCTCTCCGAAAAATATTTCAGAGAAAAAATATATGAGAGCAGATAATATGACTTCTCCAAAACAATTGAAATATTGGAGGAAAAATGTTAAAATCATTTATTTGATTTTATTTGAGTTTATTTGGATTTTATTTGCATTAGAAATATTTCACATTTTCAAAATTGCATTTTAGGGCCAAGAAAATGTTCATCTCGTTCTAAATATTTCATTTAGACGGTGAAAATTTGTTTTGGCATTTTAGGTTTTTTTTTTATTTTCTAGGATTTTATTCCTGTCGTGAAATTATTTTAAAAAATCTTACGCTTGACCGGGCGGGAGGCCAACCGAGCCAGTGGCCAGCAGCGCGCTGCCTTCCCAGCAAGGCCGCCGCCACGACCGGACTCAAGTCCGAGCCGGACTCCCGCCGCCACCGTTGCCTTGCCCCTCCCAAGCAGCCACCCCTCTTTATAAACCGCCGCCACCCCTCCTCGCCACCCGACCCGCCCCGCCTCCCGACTACCGCCCGAGCCGCCGCCCGCCGTGCCGCGCCGCCGCCTCCCGCCGCCGCCCGCCACCCCACGCCTCCCGGGACCCCACGGAACCCATGAGCTGAGCCGAGTAGCCGCCCCGCCGCCCCGGTTTTCTTTAGAAAACCCTTCGGTTCTTTTTTTCAAAAAAAACCCTGGTTTCGTTTTTTTTGGTTCGTTGTTTTTGTTCCGGTTTTTCTGTTTAGCGGACGTTCGTCCGTACGTTCGTTTTAACGAACGGTTGTTTGCCCATTAGTTACAGCTAACGTACGCTCGTTCGTTAGTCCGTTCGTCAGTTTTCTTTTTATCAGATTTATCCGCGATTATTTTTTATCGCGATTTCTGATCCGATCTTAGTTTCTGTTTATCTTTTCGCTCGTTTGTCAGAATCAGGCGATTCAAGCGCATAGATCTTCGTCTCGAGACCCTCTTTCTTTTTAATCAACTTAAACAAGATTTTGGTACTATAAAATTTGACCTTGGTTCAGATTAGTAAACGGATCTTGTCTCTTCCGCCGTTTGAGTTTCAGCGCTCCGTCTGGTTTGATTCTTTTTGCGAACAGGAGTTCTTAAGTTGAACTTTCTGGTCAACCTCTTTTATTGGAGTTTTGTTTGTGCATCTTTGCTTGTTGCTTATGCATGTTATTGTTTGTTTGCGATAGAATTCCCGGAGTGCGAAGCGTGTTACTCCGAGTCTCTAGGATTCACGGATCGTCAGCCAGGCAAGTAACACATTGATCATACTCTTTTCATACCCAGTTTTTATGCATTGGTTCAATCCTCAAACATTGCATGATTAGGATGTCATTAACTTGTGGGTTGGGAAGTATTTGTTGAGGTAGAACCTATTGCCCTGTTACTATCAAACCCTTGGGAGTTACCTCTACGCATTTCTTATATTGCTATGCTATGCTCGTAGACGTGGTTTGGGTTTGAGTGAATCCATGACAGATGTGAGATTGTTAATTAATGGATTAACTTAAGGTGGCAACTTAAATTAACATCTAGGTGGATTGAGGCACCTGGGGAACCCAGTGTTGTCTGTATTTTTTTTGGAAATCCCGGGGTACCCGTGTGATCTTCCGATGGACCGTCACCCAGGCTCAAAGGGAACTGAGATGATTCATGCTAGAAACTTCCGTGTGCAGCCACAAGCTATTATTGGATCTAGCATAGTTGTGTAGGTTACGTGAAGCTCTTGAAGAGGTAGATCAGCAGGTAGTGGGTTTTGTAGGTTTTGTATGGTCTACCCTGAGTAGAGAGTTAATGTTTCTGAAAGACTATGTCTCGGTCATCCGTTCCTCAAACACCGTGCAGTGCGAGAAATACAACGGAAGCGATCGAGTCTTATGGATAAAAGTGCGCAAACCTCTGCAGAGTGTACAATCTAATCATGGTTAGCCGTGTCCCCGGTTATGGACAATCTTGAGTATCTAGTACTTGAGTTATCACATGTATCTCATCACTCTTAATTAATATTGTTGGGTTGTTAACTACTTTAATTGGGATTGAGTTGGGGTTGTACCTTCTCAATGTTGTTTCAACCACCATGATAGTTAAATTAAAATTTATTCCTTTGTTGTAGGAAAAAATTGGCTTTTCGCAAAACTATAACCATAGAGCTTTCCACCAGCCAAATATGCATGTAGTGATAGCATTATTCTGTTCTTGCTCTCTTGTGTTATATTGCGGCATATTCCATGTCTTGACCCGTTTTGGCTGCAACATATTATGTTGCAGACTTTTCAGACGAGGAGTAAGGTTCGTTAGGTCGTTGCCGTGCAGCTCAGATATGCCGTTGGAGTTGATGGACCCACTTTATCTTCCAAGCCTTCCACTGTTATCGCATTAGACGGCCTTAAGCCATATTATTGTAATAAGTTCTCTTTTGAGACATTCGATGTAATAAGTGTGTGATTGCTACTCTGTTATAAATCCTTGAGTATTGTGTGTGTCAAGATTCTTGATCCGAGGATGACAACGGAAGCACGAGGACTTGACCATCTGAGGTCAGGTCGCTACAAGATGGTATCAGAGCACATGCTGAGTGTAGGACTCGTAGGATACCAGTTTCCTTGGACTGGTATGAAGAAGGATATTGCCGAGTATGTGGCCGTATGTGATGTATGTCAGAGAGTGAAGGCAGAGCATCAAAATCGAGTAGGACTGTTACAGCCGATGCCGATACCCGAATGGAAGTGGGATAAACTTGGCATGGAATTTATCACCGGATTGCCCAGGACCAAAGCAGGTTATGATTCAATATGGGTAGTAGTTGATCGCTTGACCAAAGTGGCTCACTTTATCCCAGTGAAAACCACCTATACAAGTGCGAAGTTGGCCAAGATATATATGTCCAGGATCGTATGTCTGCATGGAGTTCCGAGGACCATCGTATCAGATAGAGGAACACAGTTTACTTCAAAGTTTTGGCATCAACTACACCAGACCTTGGGTACGAGATTGGAGTTCAGTACAACATTTCACCCACAGACAGATGGACAGGCCGAGAGAGTCAACCAGATACTGGAAGGTATGTTGAGAGCCTGTGCGCTAGATTATGGATCTAGTTGGGATGACAATTTGCCTTACGCAGAGTTCTCATACAACAATAGCTACCTAGCCAGTTGTAAGATGGCACCGTTCGAAGCTCTATATGGACGCAGATGCAGAACACCGTTGATGTGGGATGAGGTAGGAGACCGACAACTGTTTGGACCTGACCTGATCAAGGAGTCTGAAGAGAAGATTAAGCTAATTCGAGATAGACTGAAGATTGCTCAGTCCAGGCAGAAAAGTTATGCAGATTCAAAATGGAAGGAGGTAACTTATGAAATTGGAGATAGAGTATATCTGCGAGTATCATCCTTGCGAGGAGTGAAACATTTTGGAGTTAAGGGAAAGTTAGCCCCGAGATTTGTAGGACCGTATCATGTTCTGGAACGGATGGGAGAAGTTGCCTACAAGTTGGAGTTACCAGAGGGATTGTCAGGAGTTCACGATGTGTTCCATGTCTCACAGTTGAAGAAGTGTCATCTTTGAGATGGCGATATACCGTTAAGAATCTGATACCTTTGGAGGCAATTCAATTTGGGCGGTGATTTGACTTATGAGGAGAAGCCAGTGAAGTTTCTTGAGTTTGCCAGCCGAGTCACCCGCAGCAAGGTTATTAAGTTTTGCAAAGTTCAGTGGAGCCACCATGCCGACGATGAAGCCACCTGGGAACGAGAGGAGGATCTTCGCAAAGACCACCCGCACCTATTTTCTAGCCAACCCGAATCTCGAGGACGAGATTCATCTTAAGGGGGTAGGTTTGTAACATCCCAAATTTTCAATTTGGAATGTCATACATAGGTCATTCATGCACATCATAATTCATTGCATTTTTGTTCCGCAATCCTCGAAATCCTAAGCAACTCAAGGACCCTCGGAGAGAGTTGGGGATTTCCCGGTTTTCATATTTGATTACTATCAAATAGTGAAACGAGGATTTTTTTTATTTTAATTATTTTTCTCTCCAAAAAATATTTCAGAGAAAAAATATATGAGAGGAGATAATATGACTTCTCCAAAACAATTGAAATATTGGAGGAAAAATGTTAAAATCATTTATTTGATTTTATTTGAGTTTATTTGGATTTTATTTTCATTAGAAAAATTGCACGTTTTCAAAATTTCATTTTAGGGCCAAGAAAATGTTCATCTCGTTCTAAATATTTCATTTAGACGGTGAAAATTTGTTTGGCATTTTTAGGTTTTTATTTTATTTTCTAGGATTTTATTTCTGTCGGCAAAATTATTTAAAAAAAATCTTCCCCGCGCCCGTCTAGGCCGGAGGCCCAGCCGAGCCAGGCCGGCCCGCACCGCCGCCGCCTTCCCCGCGCCGCGCCGCCGCCGACCCGGACTCCAAGTCCTCGCCGGACTCCCCGCCGCCACCGTTGCCTTGCCCCCTCCGCCAAGCAGCCACCCCCCTCTTTATAAGCCGCCGCCAACCCCTCCCTCGCCACCCGACCCTTGCCGCCTCCCGACCAGACCAGCTGCCGCCGCCGCCGCCGCCTCCCGCCGCCGCCCGCCACCCACGCTGTCCGGGACCCCTGAACCCCGGAGCCCACGAGCCGAGCCAAGGTAGCCGCCCCGCCGCCCCGGTTTTCTAAAGAAAACCGTTCGGTTTAAAAAAAACAATAGTTTCGTTTTTTTGGTTCGCCGGTTTTTTTCTGGTTTTTCTGTTTAGCGGATGTTCGTCCGTACGTTCGTTTTAACGAACGGTTGTTCGCCCGTTAGTTACAGCTAACGAATGCTCGTTCGTTAGTCTGTTCATCAGTTTTCTTTTTATCGGATTTATCCGCTATTATTTTCGATCGCAATTTCTGATCCGATCTTAGTTTCTGTTTATCTTTTCGCTCGTTTGTCGGAATCAGGCGATTCAAGCGCCTAGATCTTCGTCTCGAGACCCTCTTTATGTTTAATCAACTTAAACAAGATTTTGGTACTATAAAATTTGACCTTGGTTCAGATTAGTAAACGGATCTTGTTTCTTCCGCCGTTTGTGTTTCGTTGCTCCGTCTGATTTGATTCTTTTTGCGAACCGGAGTTCTTAAGTAGAAGTTTCTGGTCAACCTCTTTTATTGGAGTTTCGTTTGTGCATCTTTTCTTGTTGCTTATGTATGTTATTGTTTGTTTGCGATAGAATTCCCGGAGTGCGAAGCGTGTTTCTACGAGTCTCTAGGATTCACGGATCGTCAGCCAGGCAAGTAACACATTGATCATACTCTTTTCATACCCAGTTTTTATGCATTGGTTCAATCCTCAAACATTGCATGATTAGGATGTCATTAACTTGTGGGTTAGGAAGTAGTTGTTGAGGTAGAACCTATTGCCCTATTACTATCAAACCCTTGGGAGTTACTTCTACGCGTTGCTTATATTGCTATGCTATGCTCGTAGACATGGTTTGGGTTTGAGTGAATCCATGACAGATGTGAGATTGTTAATTAATGGATTAACTTAAGGTGGCAACTTAAATTAACATCTGGGTGGATTGAGGCACCTGGGGAACCCAGTGTTGTTTGTATTTTTTATGGAAATCCCGGGGTACCCGTGTGATCTTCCGATGGACCGCCACCCAGGCTCAAAGGGAACTGAGATGATTCATGATAGAAACTTCTGTGTGCAGCCACAGGTTATTATGGGCTCTAGCATAGTTGAGTAGGTTACGTGAAGCTCTTGAAGAGGTAGATCAGCAGGTAGTGGGTTTTGTAGGTTTGTTATGGTCTACCCTGAGTAGAGAGTTAATCTTTCTGAAAGACTATGTCTCGGTCATCCGTTTCTCAAACACCGTGCAGTGTGAGAAATCCAATGAAAGCGATTGAGTCTTGTGGGGAAAAGTGCGCAACCCTCTGCAGAGTGTACAATCTAATCATGGTTAGCCGTGTCCCCGGTTATGGACAATGTTGAGTATCTAGTACTTGAGTTATCACATGTATCTCATCACTCTTAATTAATATTGTTGGGTTCTTAACTGCTTTAATTGGGATTGAGTTGGGGTTGTACCTTCTCAATGTTGTTTCAACCACCATGATAGTTAAATTAAAATTTATTCCTGTGTTATAGGGAAAAATTGGCTTTTCGCGAAACTATAACCATAGAGCTTTCCACCAGCCAAATATGCATGTAGTGATAACATTATTCTGTTCTTGCTCTACTGTGTTATATTGCTAGCATATTCCATGTGCTGACCCGTTTTCAGACTGCAATGTATTATTTTGCAGACTTTTCAGACGAGGAGTAAGGTTCATTAGGTCGTTGTCGTGCACCTCAGCTATGCCGTTGGAGTTGATGGACTCACTTTATCTTCCAAGCCTTCCGCTGTTATCGCATTAGACGGCCTTAAGCCATATTATTGTAATAAGTTCTCTTTTGAGACATTCGATGTAATAAGTGTGTGATTGCTAATCTGTTATAAATCCTTCAAGTACTGTGTGTGTCAGCATTACTGATCCAGGGATGACACCAAAGCACAGGGACTTGACCATCTGAGGTCGGGTCGCTACAAGATGGTATCAGAGCGCATGCTGAGTGTAGGACACGACCACTAAGATAAACCATAGGTCACCCGTCTCTACTCATTTCTGACTCCTATCCATTTTCTACTCTTTAGGATGACGGAGATGAAGAACAAGTTTGCACAATCGGATGAAGACACACCTTTTGGACACCACTTGAAGGAAGTCACTAGGTACTTGAACATTGGAATACCAAGTTTCACCGAGACGTACAACGCCACCTTACCAGAAGAGGAGCGCTGCATGATTCAAGTACAAGTTCCAGGAAGGACGTTCTCGCCAACTTCTAAACCCATAGAATTTTCTTTCGAAGCACCCACCTGGAGTCTAGGCAAGAGCATGGCAGCCCACATTACCATGGGACGCATTGGAGAAGTCTACAACAGGGAACTCAAGGACACTATCTATCAAATATGTGGGCGCCGAGATGAGCAATGGGAAGTAATCAGCACCAGGAAGGATAGATCCATTGCAGCTTTCATCCAGGAGCTAAACCAGCACATTCAACGTCAGGAGAACCAGATGTGCGCAGACATGATGGAATTGAAGAAGGCGAAGGCATGGATCATCGAGCTGGAGGAAGAACTCAAGTTTACACGCGAAGGATATGAGGAAGAAATCAAGACATTACTGGAGAAGAATGACGACCTGGTTAAGAAGATCGGAGTATTCATGGGAGGACCAGCACCGGTAGAAGAAGACGACGACCCCACTTGCCCGGACAACTACATCATCATCGACGACACCGATTCCGATCCTAGTGATGATGACTACGAAGACGAAGCTGGAGCAGACATCATGGAGTCTTCCACCGATCAAAATTTCTAGATAACCACCATATATTAGTAGTATTTCCACATGTATTTAGTAGTAGTTGAGCACTTTTGCGATAGTTCTAAACCGTTTGTATGCCCTTGCTTGATTGATTGAGTGAAATGATTGTATTTGTCTCATGTGTATATGGGTAGTGCTTTCTCGTTAGATCTTTTTTTCTATTCTAATCTCTTCCATCTAAACCCATCAGAAGCCTCCGAGACGTGACACCGGTTTTGCTTTCCCACCGGAGCTCACCCAGTTGATCCTGCAGCAGAATGCTTTGATGCAATTGTTAGTTCAGAACCAGGGCAACAACAACAACAACAACAATAACCCGCCGCCAGTGGACAACCTAGCCCGTTTTCTAAGGTTACAGCCATCGGTGTTTTCGAGTAGCACCGAGCCAATAGTTGCTGATGATTGGATGCACTGTATTGGAAGGGAGTTGACCACCACAGGTTGCACAGATGCTGAGAAGGTGCACTTTGCCGCACATCAATTGGATGGACCAGCAGCCTCATGGTGGGAGAATTACACGGCTACTTTTCCTATAGCCGATATTACTTGGGACCAGTTTCAGCAAGCTTTCTGCACAGCCCATGTCTCAACTGAAGCTATGCAGATGAAGAAGCGGGAGTTCCGCAACTTACGCCAAGGGAACCATACTGTGGCTCAGTACGTGGATGATTCTAGCAAGCTATCACGCTATGCCCCTGATGATGTGGCCACAGATGCCGCGAAGCAGGAGAAGTTTATGGAAGGGCTGAATTATGAGATGAGCATGCAGTTGATGGTAGCAACCTTCAACAACTACCAGGAGTTGGTAGATAAAGCTCTTATGATTGAAGGGAAGCAGCTGCAGATTGAAAGCCGTAAGAGGAAGAATGGACAAGGGAAATATAATTCAGGAGCTCAACAGAAGCCTCGCTTAACCCCGAATTCGGGAGGACTTGTTCATAACCATGGAGGTCACACCCACACTGGGGGAGGATCGCATAACCACAATGGTGCTAAGAATGGGAACGGAGCTAACAACAATCAGAACCGCTCCAATCCAGCCACACCCGCCAAAAGAGACCTAAGTCAAGTTACTTTCTTTTAGTGCGGGAAGACAGGGCATTATGCCAACGATTGCCCTAAAGGAAGGAATGGAAATGGAAATGGGAGCGCTGGGAAGAAGCCTAATCCACTCAACAAAGGACAAGTGAACCACGTTAATGTGGAGGAGGTAGAAGAGCAGCCCGATGCGGTAATAGATAAGTTTTGGTTAAGTGATTTACCGCTCTTGTTCTTTTCGATACTGGTGCATCACATTCATACATATCAAGGGGATTTGTGGATAAGTTTAAACTACCAACTCAAACCCTTAGGACCCCTCTTTTAGTAAGCTCGCCAGGAGCAGAGTATATGGCTAGCCGATGGTGCAACCAAATGCCCCTAACCATTGGTACCCATGTTTTTCCGTCCGACCTAATTATCTTGGAGTCACAAGGATTGGATGTGATATTAGGTATGGACTGGATGTCGAAGTATGGAGGAAGCATTGACTGTGCTAGTAAGTCAATTTATCTCACCACCCCGTAGGGAAAAAGGATTAAGTATGTATCTAGGCATGTGCCTAGGAGGAGCCAAGTGAATACCCTCACAGGAGTTGTGCAGGAGGAAGTGCCTGTAGTGAAGGATTTCCCGGATGTTTTCCCCGAGGAGGTACCAGGCATGCCACCAGATAGAGACATTGAGTTTTTGATTAAGCTATTGCCAGGAACAGGGCCAATATCCAAAAGACCCTATCGGATGCCCGCAAACGATCTGGAGGAAATTAAGAAACAGATCAAGGAGTTATTGGAGAAAGGTTACATTTGAAGGAGTTCATCACCTTGGGGAGCTCCAGTGCTTTTGGTTGAGAAGAAGGATAAATCCCTAAGGATGGTTGTTGATTATCGAGCCTTGAATGAGTTAACGATTAAGAACAAGTACCCACTACCGATGATCAATGATCTGTTTGATCAGCCGCAAGGAGCTAAGGTGTTTTCGAAGATTGATTTACGGTCAGGATACCATCAGTTGAAGATACGAGAGAAGGATATACCAAAGACAACTTTCACCATGCGTTATGGACTATACGAGTATACGGTCATGTCGTTTGGACTGACTAACGCCCCTGCCTATTTCGTGAGCATGATGAACAAGGTGTTCATGGAGTATTTGGACAAGTTTGTTGTGGTGTTTATCGATGATATTATGGTATACTCAAAGAATGAAGAAAATCACAAGGAGCATTTGCGTTTAGTTCTCGAGAAACTCAGGGAACACCAGTTATACGCCAAGTTCAGCAAGTGCGAGTTTTGGTTGAAGGAAGTCGGATCCCTTGGGCATGTTATATCAGGAGAAGGTATAGCAGTAGACCCTAGCAAGGTTCGATCGATCCTTTGAATGGTTGGCACCCACTTGATTAGCGAGATCCATGATTTCCTTGGACTCGCAGGATACTATCGGAGATTCATTGAGAATTTTTCCAAGATTGCAAAGCCAATGACTGAATTATTGAAGAAGGATACTAAGTTTAAATGGACGTAAGATTGCGAGGCAAGTTTTACGGAGTTAAAAAACGTTTGACTACAGCTCGGTGCTCACACCGCCAGATATACATCAGGAGTTTCAAGTGTATTGCGGCGCCTCGCTTGGGACTTGGATGTGTGCTTATGCAGGAGACGGAAAAAGTTGTTTCGTATGCCTCACGACAACTAAAACCCCATGAGTTGAACTATGCCACGCATGATTTGGAGCTAGCAGCCGTAGTGCATGCTTTGAAGACTTGGAGACATTACCTTATTGGAAACCATTGTGATGTGTATACGGATCATAAGAGTTTGAAGTACATTTTCACCCAAAAGGAGCTGAACCTTAGGCAGAGAAGATGGTTGGAGCTTATAAAGGATTACGACATGAAGCTACACTATCATCCAGGAAAAGCCAATGTCGTAGCAGACGCTTTGAGCTGGAAGAATTATGCCAATATCCTTGAAAGTAAAGGATTGCCGAAGGAGTTAGCTAAGGATATCATGGAACTTCGGTTAGAGATTGTTCCAAGAGGTTTCGTTGCAACAATGGAGGTTCAGTCGACATTGTTGGACAAGATTTGAGAAGCTCAGAAGGATGACAAAGAGATTGCTGAGATAAAGGAGAAGATGAGCAAAGGAAAGGCTAAAGGTTTTCGCGAGGATGAGCACGATACCCTAAGGTTTGTGGACCGAGTTTATGTGCCCAATAACCCAGAGATCAGGAAGTTAATACTTCAGGAGGTTCATGACTCACCATACTCGATACACCCCGAAAACACCAAGATGTATTTGGATTTGAAGAAACGTTTCTGGTGGACTGGTATGAAGAAGGATATTGCCGAGTATGTAGCCGTATGTGATGTATGTCAGAGAGTGAAGGCAGAGCATCAAAATCCAGCAGGACTGTTATAGCCGATGCCGATACCCGAATGGAAGTGGGATAAACTTGGCATGGAATTTATCACCGGATTGCCGAGGACCAAAGCAGGTTATGATTCAATATGGGTAGTAGTTGATCGCTTGACCAAAGTGGCTCACTTTATCGGTGAAAACCACCTATACAAGTGCGAAGTTGGCCAAGATATATATGTCGAGGATCGTATGTGCGCATGGAGTTCGAGGACCATCGTATCGAGATAGAGGAACACAGTTTACTTCAAAGTTTTGGCATCAACTACACCAGACCTTGGGTACGAGATTGGAGTTCAGTACAACATTTCACCCGCAGACGGATGGACAGACCGAGAGAGTCAACCAGATATTGGAAGATATATTGAGAGCCTATGTGCTAGATTATGGATCTAGTTGGGATGACAATTTGCCTTACGCAGAGTTCTAATACAACAATAGGTACCAAGCCAGTTTGAAGATGGCACCGTTCGAAGCTCTGTATGGATGTAGATGCAGAACGCCGTTGATGTGGGATGAGGTAGGAGACCGACAACTGTTTGGACCAGACCTGATCAAGGAGCCTGAAGAGAAGGTTAAGCTAATTCAAGATAGACCGAAGATTGCTCAGTCCAGGCAGAAAAGTTATGCAGATTTGAAATGCAAGGAGGTAACTTATGAAATTGGAGACAGAGTATATCTGCGAGTATCACCCTTGCGAGGAGTGAAACGTTTTGGAGTTATGGGAAAGTTAGTCCCGAGATTTTTAGGACCGTATCATATTCTGGAACGGATGTGAGAAGTTGCCTACAAGTTGGAGTTACCAGAAGGATTGTCAGGAGTTCACGATGTGTTCCACGTCTCACAGTTGAAGAAGTGTCATGCTGAGATGGCCGATATACCGTTAAGAATCTGATACCTTTGGAGGCAATTCAATTGGACGGTGATTTGACTTATGAGGAGAAGCCAGTGAAGATTCTTGAGTTTGCCAGCCGAGTCACCCGCAACAAGGTTATTGAGTTTTGCAAAGTTCAGTGGAGCCACCATGCCGAGGATGAAGCCACCTGGGAACGAGAGGAGGATCTTCGCAAAGACCACCCACACCTATTTTCTAGCCAACCCGAATCTCGAGGACGAGATTCATTTTAAGGGGGGTAGATTTGTAACATCCCAAATTTTCAATTTGGAATCTTATACATAGGTCATTCATGCACATCATATTTCATTGCATTTTTGTTCCGCAATCCTCGAAATCCTAAGCAACTCAAGGACCCTCGAAGAGAGTTGGGGATTTCCCGGTTTTCATATTTGATTACTATCAAATAGTGAAACGAGGATTTTTGATTTTAATTATTTTTCTCTCCGAAAAATATTTCAGAGAAAAAGATATATGAGCGGAGATAATATGACTTCTCCAAAACAATTGAAATATTGGAGGGAAAATGTTAAAATCATTTATTTGATTTTATTTGAGTTTATTTGGATTTTATTTGCATTAGAAAAATTGCACGTTTTCAAAATTGCATTTTAGGGCCAAGAAAATGTTCATCTCGTTCTAAATATTTCATTTAGACGGTGAAAATTTGTTTTGGCATTTTTAGTTTTTTATTTTATTTTCTAGGATTTTATTTCTGTCGGTGAAATTATTTTTAAAAAATCTTCCCAGCCTGGATCGGGCGGAGGCCAGCCGAGCCAAAGCCAGCCCAGCCGCCCCCGCTTTCCACGCCACCAATGTGACCGGACTCAAGTCCGAGCTGGACTCCCATTGCCGCCGTTGCCTTGCCCCCTCCCCAAGCAGCCACCCTCCTCTTTATAAGCCACCGCCACCCCTCCTCGTCACCGACCCGCCCGCCCGCATCCCGACCGCCCCAAGCATTGCCGCTGCCTTGCCGCGCCTCGTGGCATGGCAGCCGAAGTCGTCGCCGCCGCCCCGCCACCCCACGCCGTCCCGGGACCCCAACGGAACCCCGCCGGAGCCAAGCCGAGGTAGCCGCCCCGCCGCCCCGGTTTTCTAAAGAAAACCGTTCGATTTTTTTAAAAAAAACACTAGTTTCGTTTTTTGGTTCGCGGTTTTTTTCCGTTTTTTACATTTTAGCGGACGTTAAATCTGCGTGACGTTCGTTTTAACGAACGGTTGTTCTCCCGTTAGTTACAGCTAACGAACGCTCGTTCGTTAGTCTATTCGTCTATTTTCTTTGTCAGGACCCCGATTCCAAGTCACATCGACCTAGCTGGTAACACCTCATATCACTTTGCGGCTTCACGCACGGTATTCCCACGGGTGTCGCCTTACCATGGCCCGGGACCGTTTGCGTCTTTTGGCTCACGTATATGATAGTGTCGCTAGCATCCACATGACAAAGAACCCGGGCCGACATGGCTAGTCGTGAACCCAAGCGGCACTAACCTATGGGGACAGCATACATGAAACACCTCGAGCATGTCGGTCATCAGCGTATGAACTTGGGCTGTAGCACTGGCTAACAGGACTCCGGTATCCCGGCTGTAGCAGCTAAGCAGGACTCAAGTATCACCGCGTGACATTTCCCGAAGAACGGACATAGGAACGAAATGAATCACATGCCGGCCGATCAAGTGTCCAAGCAGTAGTCTTTGGGCTAGCGAGACTCGGTGAACCGGCAGTAGCGGACTACTATCGCTCGAAGCACAAGACTTACATTTCCCCATATGAGAGGCTGCCAAGGATAAACAACTAGATTGTCGGATCCCACTCATACCAAGCATTTCAATCATACACTAATATGCCCGATATGAGTAAATACAACAAGGCATCACAACAAAACTCTACAACTCAAGTACTTTATTTAAGAGGCTCAGGAGCCATACACAACATAGTCATACAGGTAGGGGTCACATGACCCAACACTCAAATCATACAATCATACAAGCACATGCGGAAGCAAAGTAGTCTGAGTCTGAGACGCTAGAAAGAAAGAAAGCTTGTTGGAGCCTTTCTATCTACATGGCCCTTCACAAGTCTTAGATCGCCACACGGTGGCTAGCTTACTCGTCAAGTCAACATCTACATAGAATCCGTCGGAGGGTAGTATAGTCCTCTGAAAAATATTGATTAAGCAAACATGAGTACAAAAGTACTCAAAGCAAGTCTTACCACGAATCCTATCATACATGCACATTCTCAAGGAAGGAAGTGGAGTTAAATGCAGCAAGCCAGCTTTGACTCTTGGCTAAGCTATCCTCGTGACACACTTTGTAAAGCATTTTGTCGCATACGAGTCCACTATCCACCATCACAATACTCCACCGTGGATCCTCTCTCGTCATCCCGAGAGGGCCATCCACGATACTCACACTTATCTTGAGGCTTTTAGTAGTATCCATCTACTTGTCTATGAACTGATATAGGTAACCCGAAGTCCTTCTCCGTGGACACGGCTATTCGAATAGATCATATTTAACCTGCGCAGGGTATACTTCTTCACACGCTCTCACCACTTATAAATCGTTTACGACATGTACTCGCAACCTTCAGCGGAAGCCCAGCGTGGGTGTCGGCCACAGCCTACCTAAACACTCAAGTCCCTAGTCCAGTTATCGCCTATTCGGGTTCCATCCGCATGAGAGTCCGCCGAGGTTTCCCATACAGCCCGAGCGATGTGTGCAGGGTTCCCGAGATACCAAGCGGGCACTCGGTACACAGACCACAGTGCCTACCGCAACACAACCCACCCCTAAGGTCAGCGTTGCGTCATTGACATACTACAAACACGAAACTACTTGCAACTCCGGACTATGAGCAGGGGTGGTTAAGAAGCGAGAGGGTCCATTGGTTTGGGCCCAATGTGTGTAGTAGCTAGTTCATGGATCACAAACACAGATCTCAGTTCTTAAGTTCGGCTTCAATGAAACAACCCACCATGTACTCCTACATGGCCTCTCATCGATACCTTTACCAAATCGTGTTCAACACTTACACTCTCGAACCAACACAACCTTTCACTCCAGTTCATCATCCCGATGAGCGGACTGACACAACTCTAAGCATAGCAAGCATAGCATGGTAGGAATCACAAACATGGCTCAATCAACTCCTACACATACTAGTGGGTTTCATCTAATTCTTGTGGCAATGACAGTCATGCAAAGGAAGTGGGTTCAACTACCGCAGCACACAAGCAGTTGAATCGCGTTGTCTTAATGCATAAAATGAGAAGCGAAGCGAGAACATGGGTTTGTATCGGAATGTTCAATGAATTGCTTGCTGATGGGCTGGGGTAGAGAACTGCCCTTGAGATGGGTTATCGAGGTTATCTTGAGGCAGAACCTATCATGAAAACACACCAAAATAAACATACAACCAATGTACAACATTATGATGCATGCTATGACATGGCAAGATGAATGTGTGTTGGCCTAATGCAAGTTGGAGGGATAGGATGATCTCATTTGAACCAAAGGTTCAAATGATAGATCATGTGAGTTAGTCCTAATGGTGCAAAATCTTAATCTGGTTGTTCAGCATAGTTAACTTGTTTTAACATGCATGAAACCTGTACCAATGGATAGAGTGTATTTTTCTGATAAATTTTCATATATAAATCTTTGCATTTGGAGTTATGGATAAAAGTTATAAGCATTTGAAATTTGAATTATATTCGGATTTTATTATATAAAAATAATTCCAGAATTTGAATTAATCTTGTCGACATGAGGTCAACATGACGTCGGAGGTCAGCAGGTCGTCCAGGTCAAACTGACCAGTGGGACCCGCATGTCGAGTTAGTTTAACTAATTAGTTTTAATTAAAACTAATCCTAATTAGATTAGCCGCAGGGGTCCACTGTCATCGACCCGGAGGTCAGCAGGGGCCTGGTGAGGTCAACTCACGGCGTCTAGCCGCCGGGCGAGGCAGACGCGGCGGAGCAAGTGCTTTTGCACGTTCGGGCTCCAAATGGAGCAGGGAGCATCTACGGATAGCTAGAGGTGAGCCGCGGTGTTTGGTGGGGTCGATTGGGTTAGGGGTGGCGGAGTGGGCGCCGGCGACGAAGTCGGGCGGCGACGAGGCTCGCCACCGACGGGTTAGGGGTTAGCGGCCTCGGCGAGGCGCGGGAGTGCGTGGTTAGACTCGTTGGAGAGGGTGAGTCACGATGGGCATAGTGGTGCGGCCAATAGGTGGCCGGAGGCTCGTCGGCTGACAGCGCCAAGGGCGTGGGTTGAGCGATCGTCGGGTGCTCGCTGTGGTGCAAGAAGGAGAAACGGAGAGGATAGAGGTAGCTAGGTTCACGGTGAACCTGCGGGAAGCTTCGTCGGGGTCGGGGCGGACTGATGCGGCGGCGGCGGCGATGGGGATCTCCGTGACCTTGGACTCGGCGAGTCGGAGTAGTGGCCTCGGGGTCTTGGGCGAGGGACTAGCTGGCTAGGGGTAATCTGGTCGGCGGGCGGCGGACATGGCGGTGAGTGCGTGGGCCAGGAGCACGGCGGCGACGGTGGCGTGTCGGCGATGGCGTCGGCCAGGTCGAGAGCGAGCGAGAGAGAGAGGCGGGGGGAAGTGCGGTGTCAGGGGGTCGGGAGGCGACGCGGGTCGTCCCGAGTCGGCGAGGCGGCGAGGGCGGCGGTGGCGGCGGCTAGCTGCGTGGCGCGCCTGGCTGCGCTGCCGGCCGGCACCACTGCTACTGCTGGCCGAGCCAAGCAGCTCATTGGCCAGCGCTCTTTGGGCTGGGCAGGCAGTGGGCGAGTCTTGGCGACAGTAAGTATTTTCCATTTTTAACGTTTTCTATTTATGCAACTCTGTTTAGGGTTTTAAAATACCAAAACCTTTTCAAAAATTACCAAAATGCTCCTGGTCACTAGTTGGAATATTCCCAACATGAAACATTTTAGTTTAACAATTTTGAACACTTAAAATATTTTCCATAATTTTAAATGCCCATTTCAGAAATTTGTGAATTAAATTTAGAACCCTTAGGTGACCTAGAAAATGTCCCACCTTCTTTGACATGGATCTTAAACCCAAACAAAGAGGATGAGTATTTTGAAGGGCATTTGGTTCATTGAATTAAATTTTAATAAACCCTAGTTATTTTAAGGGGGTGTTACGGGGTTTCTGCCTTCCCCATTTCAAATTCAGATGAAATTTAAACATGATGCACACCCTAATGCATGGTCTATCGGGATGTGACAACTCACCCCCACTCAAAAGAATCTCGTCCGAGATTTAGAATCTGTTCGAAAAAGGTGGGGTACTCAAGTCGAAGGCGATCCTCCCTTTCCCAAGTTGCTTCTTGCTCGGAATGGTTTGACCATTGAACCTTTAGAAACTTGATATTCCGGCGTCGAGTGGTGCGCTCGGTTTGATCGAGGATCTGAGCGGGTACTCTCGATAGGTGAGGTTATCTTGGAGATCAAGCGTTTAGTGGTCCACTCCACGGATAGGATCCGAGAAGCAACGCTGAGTTGGGAAGCGTGGAAGACATCATGGACCTTGGAAAGATGCGGAGGTAGTTCAATTGGTAGGCAACTTCTCCTCGTTTGGCAAGAATGCGAAAGGGTCCAATGTAACGAGGAGCCAACTTGCCCTTGATACGAATCGATGGGTTCCTTTAAAGGAGAAACCGGAGGTAAGCCTTCGCCAATTTCATAAGCCATAGGCTTATGCTTGCGATCATATTGGCTCTTCGGCGAGATTGGGCTGTTTTCAAATTCTCACGAACAACGCGAACCTGTTCCTCGGCTTCTGAATCATATCCGGGCCAAAGAGTTGTCTCTCCCGGTTTCGACCAGATTAAGAGGCGTTCGACATTGTCATCCATAAAGAACTTGAAAGGGCTTTGCCCGGTAGCTTGATAACTATTGTTATAAGCGAACTTCGGCGAATGGGAGGCATTTCTCCCAATTCATGCGAAAGAGATGATGAAGCTCGAAGCATATCCTCTAGGATTTGATTGACTCGTTCTACTTGACCACTTGATTGGGGATGGAAAGCGGTGCTAAAGGAGAGCGAGTTCCCATAGCGTTTGGAAACTTTCCCAAAATCGAGAGGTGAAGAGACTACCACGGTCGAGTTAATTTCCAATGGAACACCATGAAGGGACACTATTAGGAGATGTACAAATCAGCTAGCTGGCTAGCGGTTATACTCTCACGAACAGGTAGGAAGTGGGCTACTTTGGAAGGCGATCAACGACAACGAAGATAGCATTATTTCCTCTCTTGGTCCTGGAAACCGGTAATGAAATCCATACCGATTTTATCCCATTTCCATTCAGGAATGTCCAAAGGTTGAAGGGTACCAAGAGGCCGTTGATGCTCGCTTTAACTTTCGACGACAAGCGTCGCGATTAGCAATGTATTGAGCGATTTCTCTCTTCATCCTAGTCCACCAAAACCTCGGCGTAGATCTTGATACATTTTAGTACTACCGGGATGAATGGTGAGAGGAGAGTCATGAGCTTCCTTAAGGATCAATCGCCTCGGGTTGCGCACCTTGGGAACCACTAGGCGGTCTCCAAAGAACACGACACCTTGTTCATCAATGGAGAAACAATCTGCGACTCCTTTCTTGAAGTTTCTCTTGATACGGAGATTCCGGATCTACCTTCATGCTTTGATGATCTGATCCGTAAGGTAGGTTTAGCCACCGGGGTGGAAAGGAATCCTCGAGGAACAATGTGAAGGTTAAGCTTACGAAATTCCTCGTGGAGAATTGGTTGACCTTGTTGTAACATCAAATTATTCTGATGATTTGCGACTTAGTCGTCGGCCATGACATTAGCTTTGCACAGGGTGTAGGATATTCCTAAGTCGAAATCTGTAATCAACTCGACCCAACGTCTTTGCACGAGATTCAAATCCGGTTGGGTGAAGATATATTTCAGACTTTGGTGATCGGTGTAGATTTATAGCGATTACCCAAAAGGTAATGTCGCCAGGTTTTGAGTGCATGAACCACTGCTGCAAGCTCTAGATCGTGTGTGGGATAGTTATCCTCATGTGGGCCTTCGTATCGAGATCGTAGGCAATCACATGACGATCTTGCATGAGTATGCAACCTAGTCCTTGTCGCGGCGTCGCAATAGATAATAAAGTCCTTAGAAAAATCTGGTGGAATAAATGCGGGAGCAGATGTCGAGCGTCTTTTCAGTTCTGAAAGCTGATCTCGCCTTTATGGCGTCCACTCGAACTTCTTATCTTTCTTGAGGAGTTCGGTTAGAGGTTTAACAACTTTAGAAATTCTCGTGAAGCGGCGGCAATAGCTCGCTAACCCGAGGAAACTCGAACTTGCTTTACCGATTCAGGTGGAGTCCAATCAGGGCGGCTTGAACTTCGCTCGGGATTGACAGCAATACCCTTACCGAAATTACATGTCCTAGATAGGTCACTACGGTAACCAGAATTCACACTTAGAGAATTTGGCATAAAGGCGGTGCTCTCGAAGTTTCATCAATACTAGCCTTAGATGTTCGGCATGTTCTTCCTCATTCTTGGAGTAGATGAGTATATCATCGAGGTATACCACGACGAATTTATCCAAATACTCCATGAAGATTGAGTTCATTAACCGGGAGAAGGTGGCTGGAGCATTGGTTAATCCGAAAGACATGACGGTGTACTCGTATTGGCCATAACGAGTGACAAAGGCCGTTTTAGGAATGTCCCCGTTCCTGATTTTGATTTGATGGTAGCCCAACCTCAAATCCATCTTGGAGAAGACTGAGGATCCAGCGAGCTGATCATACAGGTCGTTGATCTGAGGGAGCGGATACTTGTTCTTGATAGTGACCAAATTGACGGTCGGTAATCTACAACCATCCGATCCGTACCATCCTTCTTCTTAACGAAGAGGACGGGCAAGCCCATGGAGAGGAGCTAGGGCGGATGAAACCCTTTTGCAAGGACTCATCGAGTTGTTTCTTAAGTTCAGCTAGTTCTAGGGGTGCCATCTTATAAGGTCTTCTAGAGATTGGGGCGGTTCCGGGAATAAGATCTATCACGAACTCGACATCCTGTCGGGTGGAACACTGGCAGTTCTTCGGAAAGACATCCGGGAAATCACGGACTACGGAATATCTTGAGATCTGGAAGAGGTTGGCATTTAAGGAGTAAAGTGGCGCTTAGACACTCGGGTTAAAACATCCTTTGTTTTGCCCAAGGATGGGTAAGTTGAGCGGTTCTAGTCGAGCAATCAATCTTGGCATAATGGGCTGACATCCAGTCCATACCCAAGATGATGTTTATGTCAGAGGACTTGAGAGCTATTAGGGATGCAAGGAAAACTAATCATCGACAAGAATTTCATTCCCATGACTTATTCTAGAGGTTTGCCATCTAGAACCAGGAGTTTAATTTCCATGGAGGTAGGCATGTCGCAGAATGTGGTGTTGTGCAAGCGAGCATAGCTCTCGAAATAAATGAATGAGATGCTCCAAGATCAAAAAGAACAGTTGCGGATGGCAATTAACAAGAAGCGTGCGAGGGCGGCGTTAGGATCCTCATAGGTTTCTTCAAAGAGACATAGTTGACATGGCCACGGCGGTGGCAACCGGCTTGGCATAGGGAACCTTTCTGGCTGGCTTGCCGCGACCAATGACTTTCCAGCTTGATTGGGGTTGTTCTGGGACACTCTCGAATATAGTGGCCCGTCTCCCCACATTTGAAGCAAGTGATCACATTTGGCCGTGGGGCCACATTAGCGATTGGACCTCCATATGTCTTGGGTGGAAAATACGGCTGGTTGGGGCGGCGCCTCGAAGGATGGCCTCGGGGTGTACACGGGTGGTAGAGCCGTATTAGGAACCCAAACCCGCGCTTCGGGAACGAGCGGATGATGATCGAGAATCACGGATGTGCTTGCGTGAAGCCTCGAAGTCGATCTGCCCGATCTGCGCCGATAGCCTTATTGACTAGCCGAGAAGAGGTGCATTCATGCGACGGAGATCTCGGCGTAGCTCGGGGCTAAGTCCCTTACGGAACCTCGCCGCTTCTTAGCATCGGTAGACACTTCTTGGGAGCATAACGTGCTAACCTCCCGAATTCACGGTGTAGGCATCCACGTTCAGCCGGCCTTGGGTGAAACTACGAAATTCCTCACGTTTGCGGTCCATAAGTCCTACGGAATATGGTGCTCATGAAAGCGGCACTGAATTCATCCCAAGTTGTAACTTGTCCAGCGGACGCATAGCCTCATAGTTTTCCCACGAGACCGGCGGGGCCTTCCGGATGGTAGGCGGCAAAGGTAACTTTGTCGCCTCGGACACGATGGCGGAGCGCAGCTTGTGATGGATCTGCGGAGCCAATCATCGGCGTCGAGTGGCTCGGCGGAACATTTGAACTTTGGAGGATAAAGCTTGACGAAGTCATTGAGTGAAACCCCATCGTTTCTTGGTGGCGAGCTGTGTTTTGTTCAATCCGCTCCAATAAGCGGTTAGTTTAGCGCTTATTGCGTTACGCTTCAAAGATCACCTCAGCCAAAGATGGCGGTTGCGGCAGATTCACATTTCGGCTGCATGGCCTCTCCTGCTCTGGAACAGCAGGAGAATTTGAGTGTTGACCATCACGGGAGACAAAACAAAGGTTTAAACCAGGATGGCAGAATTTAACAAGGAAGTGCGGAAGGTAATGGACAGTATGGAATGCAAAGATGTTCATCCGTATGACATGGTAATATAAACTGCCATATATATATATACCAGCGGTCATACACGCCATTCATAGTTTAGTACAAGCCCGACGGAGTACAACTATAGGGAAAGGCGTTACATCTCATCGGAAGCATTCCATCTCCTATACATTATTTTCTACACTTCCGAATGATACACACTAAGTCGTATTCCACGAGTCACGCAGGGGCGGTGGAAACACAACTAGTACCATACAAGGAATACTACTACTATCTCGGGCAGCTCCATAGTAGTCCTCATAGAAGTCACCACCCAGGACACAGAAGTGGAACATGATCGTGCAGAAGCAGACAATCTGTGGAGCCTGTGGACCATAAGGACTCGGATGTGGCCGTGGACCCACAAAGGGTGGCGAAGAGGCCCACGAGGAGGTGATGCCTCCAACCTCACGCCACTCCATGAAGTCCGCAAACTCGCCCATACAGGTACAAATCTCTCATGTCCATACATCCGCTTGCACGCAGGCGGTGCAAACCTAGTCGGGGTAGCCCAGTGGTCGGAGCGGGCATTATACAGCTCCATACGCAAGGCCGGTTCTCACGGTCCTTGTCCTCCAACAACTCAAGAGTGGTAGTGCGGAGGTGAGTCCTCATGGGTTGCATCACCGTGCAGACCACAGGTAGCCATGCGCCCGTGAAGGATCTTGGCATATAGCGGAAGTCGGTGTTGCTCGACAAAGCGGTCTGGCTCGAATAATAGTCATCATGGAATAGGCTGCATCTTGTACAGACATTCCGATAGTGATTCGAGCCCATAAGAACGATGAAGTGGCTCGATAGCTCCGGGTAGGATGGATAAATCCGGACCGTGCATAGGTATTGGCTTTGATTGAAATCCTGAACTGCTCCTCGGCGGTATATTCAGGATACCATCGATAACCAGCCTCAATCATCACCCTAACCAACATGGCCGTGTGACCGCACACATCAATGCAGCGAGTCAGCGAACCACTTGGTTACGGGAGCAGGTGGCCATCTGAAAGCACAGCCATAATGCAAAGGCATTAGAATTTCTAGGGAAAATCGGGCAGCATAACATCGTAAATGCTCAAATCAAATTTGAGACATTCAAAATCAGATTTGCAAGACCACTCAACAACATCATATCAAGGTTCGGTTCAAATGGTAGCATACTAAAATTTAGTAACACTTTGAATCGAGGATGTAACCAACAATCCTACAAGGTACTATGGATAGTAACACGTGATCACGATAGAGAAAGAGAGCCTAGTCCTAAACCCACGTTGAATGAGAAGAGGATGACTCGGATCGAGGGCATAAGGTAAAGGAGTAAAAGAGCCTTACGTTCCTCCACAATCAATTCCCTACATATAACTAAAGCATTTCTAGACTCAACTTGACCAGTTTGGCTTAGCGGACCTCGAGCAGCCTGCTCTCGATGCCAACGCTGTCGGACCCGATTCAAGTCACATCGACCTAGCTGGTAACACCTCATATCACTTTGCGGCTTCACGCACGGTATTCCCACGGGTGTCGCCTTACCATGGCCCGGGACCGTTTGCGTCTTTTGGCTCACGTATATGATAGTGTCGCTAGCATCCACATGACAAAGAACCCGGGCCGACATGGCTAGTCGTGAACCCAAGCGGCACTAACCTATGGGGACAGGCATACATGAAACACCTCGAGCATGTCGGTCATCAACGTATGAACTTGGGCTGTAGCACTGGCTAACAGGACTCCGGTATCCCGGCTGTAGCAGGCTAGGCAGGACTCAAGTATCACCGCGTGACATTTCCCGAAGGAACGGACATAAGAACGAAATGAATCACATGCCGGCCAGTCAAGTGTCCAAGCAGTAGTCTTTGGGCTAGCGAGGACTCGGTGAACCGGGCATGGCGGACTACTATCGCTCGAAGCACAAGACTTACATTTCCCCATATGAGAGGCTGCCAAGGATAAACAACTAGATTGTCGGATCCCACTCATACCAAGCATTTCAATCATACACGCAATATGCCCGATATGAGTAAATACAACAAGGCATCACAACAAAACTCTACAACTCAAGTACTTTATTTAAGAGGCTCCGAGGAGCCATACACAACATAGTCATACAGGTAGGGGTCACATGACCCAACACTCAAATCATACAATCATACAAGCACATGCGGAAGCAAAGTAGTCTGAGTACGACGCTAGAAAGAAAGAAAGCTTGTTGGAGCCTTTCTATCTACATGGCCCTTCACAAGTCTTAGATCGCCACCGGGTGGCTAGCTTACTAAATCAAGTCAACATCTACATAGAATCCGTCGGAGGGTAGTATAGTCCTCTGAAAAATATTGATTAAGCAAACATGAGTACAAAAGTACTCAGCAAGTCTTACCACGAATCCTATCATACATGCACATTCTCAAGGAAGGAAGTGGAGTTAAATGCAGCAAGCCAGCTTTGACTCTTGGCTAAGCTATCCTCGTGACACACTTTGTAAAGCATTTTGTCGCATACGAGTCCACTATCCACCATCACAATACTCCACCGTGGATCCTCTCTCGTCATCCCGAGAGGGCCATCCACGATACTCACACTTATCTTGAGGCTTTTAGTAGTATCCATCTACTTGTCTATGAACTGATATAGGTAACCCGAAGTCCTTCTCCGTGGACACGGCTATTCAATAGATCATATTTAACCTGCGGGGTATACTTCTTCACACGCTCTCACCACTTATAAATCGTTTACCGACATGTACTCGCAACCTTCAGCGGAAGCCCAGCGTGGGTGTCGGCCACAGCCTACCTAAACACTCAAGTCCCTAGTCCAGGTTATCGCCTATTCGGGTTCCATCCATGAGTCCGGCGAGGTTTCCCATACAGCCCCGAGCGATGTGTGCAGGGTTCCCGAGATACCAAACGGGCACTCGGTACACAGACCCACGGTGCCTACCGCAACACAACCCACCCCTAAGGTCAGCGTTGCGTGCGGCCCCACATACTACAAACACGAAACTACTTGCAACTCCGGACTATGAGCAGGGGTGGTTAAGAAGCGAGAGGGTCCATTGGTTTCGGGCCCAATGTGTGGTAGTAGCTAGTTCATGGATCACAAACACAGATCTCAGTTCTTAAGTTGGCTTCAATGAAACAACCCACCATGTACTCCTACATGGCCTCTCATCGATACCTTTACCAAATCGTGTTCAACACTTACACTCTCGAACCAACACAACCTTTCACTCCAGTTCATCATCCCGATGAGCGGACACGACACAACTCTAAGCATAGCAAGCATAGCATGGTAGGAATCACAAACATGGCTCAATCAACTCCTACACATACTAGTGGGTTTCATCTAATTCTTGTGGCAATGACAGTCATGCAAAGGAAGTGGGTTCAACTACCGCAGCACACAACAGTTGAATCGCGTTGTCTTAATGCATAAAATGAGAGCGAAGCGAGAACAGGGGTTTGTATCGGAATGTTCAATGAATTGCTTGCCCGATGGGCTGGGGTAGAGAACTGCCTTGGATGGGTTATCGAGGTTATCTTGAGGCAGAACCTATCATGAAAACACACCAAAATAAACATACAACCAATGTACAACATTATGATGCATGCTATGACATGGCAAGATGAATGTGTGTTGGCCTAATGCAAGTTGGAGGGATAGGATGATCTCATTTGAACCAAAGGTTCAAATGATAGATCATGTGAGTTAGTCCTAATGGTGCAAAATCTTAATCTGGTTGTTCAGCATAGTTAACTTGTTTTAACATGCATGAAACCTGTACCAATGGATAGAGTGTATTTTTCTGATAAATTTTCATATATAAATCTTTGCATTTGGAGTTATGGATAAAAGTTATAAGCATTTGAAATTTGAATTATATTCTGGATTTTATTATATAAAAATAATTCCAGAATTTGAATTAATCGTCGGCATGAGGTCAGCATGGCGTCGAGAGGTCAGCGGGTCGTCCAGGTCAAACTGACCAGTGGGACCCGCATGTCGAGTTAGTTTAACTAATTAGTTTTAATTAAAACTAATCCTAATTAGATTAGCCGCAGGGGTCCACTGTCATCGACCCGAGGGTCAGCAGGCCCTGGTGAGGTCAACTCACGGCGTCTAGCCGCCGCCGAGGCAGACGCCGCGGAGCAAGTGCTTTTGCACGTTCGGGCTCCAAATGGAGCGCGGGGAGCATCTCGGATAGCTAGAGGTGAGCAGCGGTGTTTGGTGGGGTCGATTGGGTTAGGGGTGGCGGAGTGGGCGCCCGGCGAAGTCGGGCGGCGACCGAGGCTCGGCCACCGACGGGTTAGGGGTTAGCGGCCTCGGCGGGCGCGGGAGTGCGTGGTTAGACTCGTTGGAGAGGGTGAGTCACGATGGGCATAGTGGTGCGGCCAATAGGTGACCGGAGGCTCGTCGGCGACAGCGCCATGGCGGTGGGTTCGAGCGATCGTCGGTGCTCGCTGTGGTGCAAGAAGGAAGAACGGAGAGGATAGAGAGTAGCTAGGTTCACGGTGAACCTGCGGGAAGCTTCGTCGGGGTCGGGGCGGACTGATCTGGCGGCGGCGACGATGGGGATCTCCGCGACCTTGGACTCGGCGAGTCGGAGTAGTGGCCTCGGGGTCTTGGGCGAGGGGACTAGCTGGCTAGGGGTAATCAGGTGCGGCGGGCGGCGGACATGGCGGTGAGGTGCGTGGACGGCGGGGAGCACGGCGGCGACGGTGGCGTGTCGGCGATGGCGTCGGCCAGGTCGAGAGCGAGCGAGAGAGAGAGGCAGGGGGGGAAGTGCGGTGTCTGGGGGGTCGGGGAGACGACGCGTGGGTCGTCCCGGGTCGGCGAGGCGGCGAGGCGGCGGCGGCGGCAGCTGCGTGGCGCGCTCTGGCTCGCTGCCCGGCACCAACTGCTGCTGGCGAGCCAAGCAGCTCATTGGCCAGCAATTCTTTGGGCTGGGCAGCAGGTGGGCGAGTCTTGGCGGTAGTAAGTATTTTCCATTTTTTAACGTTTTTCTATTTATGCAACTCTGTTTAGGGTTTTTAAAAATACCAAAACCTTTTCAAAAATTACCAAAATGCTCCTGGTCACTAGTTGGAATATTCCCAACATGAAACATTTTAGTTTAACAATTTTTGAACACTTAAAATATTTTCCATAATTTTAAATGCCCATTACAGAAATTTGTGAATTAAATTTAGAACCCTTAGGTGACCTAGAAAATGTCCCACCTTCTTTGACATGGATCTTAAACCCAAACAAAGAGGATGAGTATTTTGAAGGGCATTTCGGATTCATTGAATTAAATTTTAATAAACCCTAGTTATTTTAAGGGGGGGGTGTTCTGGGGTTTCCTGCCTTCCCCATTTCAAATTCAGATGAAATTTAAACATGATGCACACCCTAATGCATGGTCTATCTGGGATGTGACATTCTTTTTATCGGATTTATCCGTGATTATTTTCGATCGTGATTTCTGATCCGATCTTAGTTTCTGTTTATCTTTTCGCTCGTTTGTCGGAATCAGGCCATTGAAGCGCCTAGATCTTCGTCTCGAGACCCTCTTTCTGTTTAATCAACTTAAACAAGATTTTGGTACTATAAAATTTGACCTTGGTTCAAATTAGTAAACGGATCTTCTTTCTTCCGCCGTTTTAGTTTCGTTGCTCCGTCTGATTTGATTCTTTTTGCGAACCGGAGTTCTTAAGTTGAACTTTCTGGTCAACCTCTTTTATTGGAGTTTCGTTTCTGCATCTTTTCCTGTTGCTTATGTATGTTATTTTTTGTTTGTGATAGAATTCCCGGAGTGCGAAGCGTGTTACTACGACTCTCTAGGATTCACGGATCGTCAGCCAGGCAAGTAACACATTGATCATACTCTTTTCATACCAATTTTTATGCATTAGTTCAATCCTCAAACATTGCATGATTAGGATGTCATTAAATTGTGGGTTGGGAGGTAGTTGTTGAGGTAGAACCTATTGCTCTGTTACTATCAAAACCTTGGGAGTTACTTCTATGCGTTGCTTATATTGCTATGCTATGCTCGTAGACGTGGTTTGGGTTTGAGTGAATCCATGACAGATGTGAGATTGTTAATTAATGGATTAACTTAAGGTGGCAACTTAAATTAACATCTGGGTGGATTGAGGCACCTGGGGAACCCAGTGTTGTTTGTACTTTTTTTTTGGAAATCCCGGGGTACCCGTGTGATCTTCCGATGGACCGCTACCCAGGCTCAAAGGGAACTGAGATGATTCATGCTAGAAACTTCCGTGTGCAGCCACAAGCTATTATGGGCTATAGCATAGTTGAGTAGGTTACGTGAAGCTCTTGAAGAGGTAGATCAGCGGTGTAGTGGGTTTTGTAGGTTTGGTATGGTCTACCACAGTAGAGAGTTAATGTTTACGAAAGACTATGTCTCGGTCATCCGTTTCTCAAACACCGTGCGGTCGAGAAATCCAGCAGGCGATCGAGTCTTGTGGGGAAAAGTGTGCAAACCACTGCAGAGTGTACAATCTAATCATGGTTAGCCGTGTCCCTGGTTATGGACAATCTTGAGTATCTAGTACTTGAGTTATCACATGTATCTCATCACTCTTAATTAATATTGTTGGGTTGTTAACTACTTTAATTGGGATTGAGTTGGGGTTGTACCTTCTCAATGTTGTTTCAACCACCATGATAGTTAAATTAAAATTTATTCCTTTGTTGTAGGGAAAAATTGGCTTTTCGCAAAACTATAACCATAGAGCTTTCCACCAGCCAAATATGCATGTAGTGATAGCATTATTCTGTTCTTGCTCTACTGTGTTATATTGCTAGCATATTCCATGTGCTGACCCGTTTTCGGGCTGCAACGTATTATGTTGCAGACTTTTCAGACGAGGAGTAAGGTTCGTTAGGTCATTGCCGTGTAGCTCAGCTATGCTGTTGGAGCTGATGGACTCACTTTATCTTCCAAGCCTTCCGATGTTATCGCATTAGACGGCCTTAAGCCATATTATTGTAGTAAGTTATCTTTTGAGACATTCGATGTAACAAGTGTGTGATTGCTACTCTGTTATAAATCCTTGAGTCTTGTGTGTGTCAAAGATTCTTGATCCAGGATGACAACTGAAGCACAGAGACTTGACCATCTGAGGTCGGGTCGCTACACAGATCTTTCACAATGCCACACAAGAAACATTATGATAAGTGGTGTCGCGCAAAGTTCATAAGGTTGTATTATTTGTGTAATGTACTCAACATGTTTCCAATTTATTAGACAACATAAATATCAACGTTAAGACGGGATTTTCAATATACCCCATATAAATAAGATATTAATAAAGGTTTCATCATAAATGGAATTTTAGGAATGATGATTAATATAATAGCATATTTCCAATCTACACATCTTTTAAAGGGATTACCATATATAACATGTTAGATTTTGAGTTAGGATTTGAAAGTGATTAATATATTACCATATTTGAAATCTACACATCTTTTAAGGGATTTCTTTATATAACATGTTAGATTTGAAGTTAGGGTTTGAAAGTTATGAGTTTTTTGACATTGAAAGTGATTAATATATAATACCATATTTGAAATCTACACATCTTTATAAGGGATTTCTATATATAACATGTTAGATTTGGAGTTAGGGTTTGAAAGTTATGAGTTTTTTTGAAATATTTGAATATGTCCAAAAATAAAAAGAACAAAAATAGAGTAACTGGTACATTGTGTAGCCCATCTGTTAAGTGATGCTGGGGCAAGTAGTAATATCCTACGCTTACCAACATTAATAGGAGAGAAAAGGAAGAAAAGAGAGAAAGGGGAATCGAACCTAGGTCTCCCAGGTCGAGAGGTGAGGCTCACACCACTAAGTCATCCACCCACATGTTATTGACTACAGAGGCTTAATTTTAATAATCGAGCCTGTCGCGGATTTTAGAAGGGGCAAACCAAACCCTTTTTTTCACTTATCAATGGCATGGTGGGTAATTCTTTACAACCTCAGGGGCAGTTTTAATGACGGACGATAGAAACCCAATTCTTTTTATTATTAGGTAAAGATTTCATTAATTGAACTTAATTTTTCATGAACTTAGTCTTATAGTTTTGCATATCTATGTTGTAGATCAATGGCCCAAGCTACCGTTCCCCTCAATTTTAATGCGTTCCTAGAGAAAGCTAAGTTGAAAGAATATCATAGCAACTACACGGACTGGGTCCGTAACTTGAGGATTATCCTCATTGTTGCTCAAAATAATAATGTCCTTGATGCACCGCTAGGTAAAAGGCCTGCTGCATGAGTTGAAGCTGATGTTATGAACGTATAGCAAGCTCGATCCGATGACTACTCAATAGTTCAGTGTTCCATGCTATACGGCTTAAAACAGGGACTTAACGTTTTCAACGTCATGGAGCATATGATATGTTCCAAGAGTTGAAGTTAATATTTCAAGAAAATGCCCGGGTTGAGAGATATGAAGTCTCCATCAAGTTCTATAGCTGCAGGATGGAGGAGATTAGTTACGTCAGTGAACACATACTCAAAATGTCTTGGTATCATAACCACTTGACTCAACTAGGAGTTGAACTTCCAGTTGATAGTGTTATTGACAGAGTTCTTCAATCACTGCCACCAAGCTACTATTGGCTCTGCAGCATGATTCAGTTAAAACGGACGTTTAGTTCAAATCCACCAAAATCCCAAGAGAAATGCAAAACATTTTAGTGCATATCGTAGATAAGAAATGCAGTTTCGGCAATGAAACTACCTTTGCAGGCTTGACGTTTCCTTGCGCAGGGAGGTGGTGATGCGCGCCACCTTGTTCACCTTGCTGGTCATCATGCCCAATAAACCTAAGAAGGTGGACCGTGTTCAGCATCTTTTTTGTACTGTGAAAAATAATAATATGTATACTTGTCAATTAGAGGCCCACAACAACACTTTCTATTGACTTCAATATTTGAAAATTTATTTTCTTCCCGCGGGACATTTTTTGTATGAAACAGTATTAGAGAAATTCAGTTAAAAAGACATTAATTATGCTCATGTCACCAAAATCCCAAGGGAATGCAAAACATTTGAGTGCATATGGTAGAAAAAAATACAGTTTTGGCGGCGAAACTACTTTTATGGCTTGGCAGTCCTTGTGCATGGCGGTGGTCATGAGCTCCACCGACTTCGCCTTCTTGTAATCGTGCTCAATAAACACAGGGAGCAAGAAGGTTGAACATGCTCATCATTTTTTGTAGTGTCCAAAATAATAATATGTATACTTATCAATTAGAATTAACAACAACACTTTCTATTCACATTTTAAGTTCATTTTCTTCCTTAGTAAGAACAAAAATCATGCTAGGAAAACAAATTTTACTCAATGATTAGTTTAACTGTTGAGCAAATAGTTATAGGTTCAATGACACCTTTGTTTTTTTGTTACTGATTTGTAGCTCCTCTGTTTTCTACATTCTTTGTAGGCTGAGAGTATATCCAACCTTTGATAAAGTTTTGAGCGTTGAAAGTTCTAAATCTATATGTTAGATTTATCTAGCTTTTTATAGGCTGAGTATATCCACACCCTTTTAAGGCAGTTAATGGACAGAAAATTAGTAGAAGAACGGTAGATACGGTGTGTTTGAGGATATAAGCAGTAACATAAATGGGGTTTCATTGATTCTAAAAGTATGCATTGCAAATGCTCTTGTCGAAGCAACTCGCCGAGAACCTGTAATATTTGTTGCAACAACAGCGACCACAACATGGAGCAGAGGAAGAATAGCCCAGCAATTGCATGACCTGCAAACCAAAAATTAGGACCAAATTAGAGAGTTCTATAGGACTTCAATGGATGGGAAATTTCAGGAGAATCCTTCAATGTTCATAAGAATCCCAAGAAACAAAACATATAGGCTACTATGACACGGAGGCCCATGCCACATGGCGCGGAAGCGGGAGGCGTGCCTCCTTCAAGCATGGCGCCCTCCGCCGTGCAGCCGCCATGGCACTGCTAAGCACCAGCGCCATAAGGCTCTGCCACGTGCAGCCGCCATGAGCCCCTCACACACGTCTCCTCCTCTATTCTCTCTGTTCTATTTCTCTTCTGGAGCAGATTCATTTATCTCCCCATGATCCAATCGCACTATCAAAGGTCTGATTGTACCACCTTTGGGTCAATTACTTCTCACTTTTCTCTCATGTTTCTCACATCTCTACTCGCTTCTTTGAGTCCGATTGTTTTGGGTGAACAATTCTTCAATTAACCTCCGTGGTACACAGCTTGTTTCTATGGACGCCGGGCCAATAATTAATACCTTTTGTTTGATTTAAAATTATCCATTTAGACGAATATGCAGAACAGAATCATACAAATACATATTAATGAAAACACATCTAGGAGTAGATGGAACTTTATCTGAAGCCACACGACGCGGACTTCAATTCAGCCTAGGCAATCTAACGAAAACTACAGAGAGATGTCGGTCCAGTGCGAGGAACTTGGAGGGTTATACAAGTTGCAGCCAAATTGGCTTCAATTGAAGCAGGAAAGTAGGGAATACACACACACAAAAAAGATCGATCTACATCGCTCGCTATGGAGGTTCAGGGATGCGGCTTAGTGATGAACCTGGTCGCGGCGTCTCCACCTCCGAGTCGGCCATGTGGCGAGCAGCCCCGACGTAGGCAGGCCGGCACTGTGCTATCGATGCAGGGAAGAAGACGAGAACTCCGTCGGCACCGACGCCAGACCGCATCGCTGCCGCTGCAGCATGGCCGAGGGTACGGAGACGCGGCCCGCGTCGGCGGGCACGGAGGAGAGGGCGAGATCGAGGATGACGAATCCTCGTCTTGCAGTGGACTCCGGTGTGGTTCGTTGTGTTGACGCCATGACAGAAGAACCAGGACGAGAGCTCAGATCCAATCGCCCTTGAAGACGCCGTGTGATTTGGTTTAGAATAGTATAACCGAATCGTGGGTAGTTAGGAAGGCAAGGATAAATACTCCTAGAACTCTATTTTTTTTGGTGGGAACACAAAATATTGACGCAAACTACTGTAAACCAAAATTAGGTGGTGGGAAAGTAATTATTTATGGATGGAATGTTTAGAATAATAAAATAAATTGGAAAAGGAATATTTCAAAGCAATATGAGATATATATGCTCCTAAAAATAATGTTACTAAAATATGTTTGTCAAAAGTTATTTCTTGTTGAAAAGACCACCAAATCCGAGAATCATGGAGGGGCGATCCGGCGCCTTCCCCTCTAACTTTCCGGCCTTCGATATTTGTATATTTCTTATTTATACATTGTTTCCCCGTTATTTAGTATACATGTATGGTACGTATAAGTAGTTCAACGTGACCAATCCAGGCATCATATGTTTAGAGGATACCGTATTTTGCATTGTTGTTGTTATTGAGTGTTTTCAAGTCCCGACAAAATTGTCTCACGATTGTCATCTTCCTTCGAACTAGATCGGAGATTCGATGAAGTTGTCTCACGCCTGTCATCTTCCTAAAATGCGGCGGTGGCGGCGTGTCGGGCTTCGCATCCATGGCGGTGGAGAGGCTCGAGCTCATGGGCGAAGGTCGGGAAGAGGGACATAGGAACTGCTTGGTCAACACCGAGGATGGAGGAAGAGGACGACGGGAGCCATGGCCGACCAGGAGGCGGCGTGCAAGGTCGAGGGGCTCGCGCGGACGGGCTTGTCGTCCCACATAAGTAGGGGTTCTGTTGGTGCTAGAGCATTGTCGCAGACGACCAGGCTGTAGGTACAACCAGGTTTGCACTACAATTTCAGAAAATCATTTCAAAAAGTAGCAAAAACTTGGCCAATTTTGAACTATAGCACACAGAAACCTGATGTGACCCTCACTTTAAAACTACTAGGTTATATTCTTGCCTTGAAACACAAGTACATATGGGATGGGTTGATGAAATGGTCGATCTATGTCTATCTTGATCTCACATTTTGATCTTGAGATGGGGTAATCTCTAAACATCTTTCATCTTACCGAACAATCCATGGAGAGTTCCTCCGCGGTAGAGTAGGTCCAACAAAATAGAGATTAAACTGTATAAATTAATAACCAAACCAATTTCGTTATGAGATCTTTTGTGTTAGGAACGTGTTGTTACATCATGGATCTGCAATTGTATATCTTTGTTTAATTCCTAGTTGCCATGACAAAATTCAAACTTTGAGAACAAATATTGCTTTGCAATGAAGTTAAACTTAGTCCTAGCATTTCACACACAAACTAAATCTCATCCAGCCAGCAAGAAAATTGTGTGCAAATCCTCTATGTTTCTAAGCTCCCTCAAATTGGGACGCTGAGAGCGCTCCGGCTATGGTCGTGTGGTGGACCTTGTCCATCAGCGCCAGAAGCGACAACCCAAGCTGGTTTAGACATGTATTTTGTGTGTCGATCGCACATGATTTTTCCGTATCTTTGAGTCGTCCATATGTTATGTAGTGCTTCGTGATTTGAATGGGTTGGGGCTTTTGATTTTGCGAGTTGCCACCTGGTCACTTTCCTGCTTTGAAGTAATAATCCTTTGTTTGATACTCTCACTCTCCTGCAGTGTAGATTATTGCTCTGATTAAGTTCCGCATCCTCCGAATAGAAATCTTTCTCTCTGATTTATAGTCGAGATAATTGCATCTATCATCCTCGTAGTCGCTGGCTGGCGAGGTCCAACTTGGTCCTGGTGGTTGCAAAGTGCTTCAATACGGTCCCGCACAAGAAAATCGTGCTCAATACGGTCTCGAGGTTGAAACAACAGTCCTGACTCTACACGCTGCATAGTATCGCGTATTTCTATAGCTAACAGGCCCAGTCGTTTGTGGGTCGAGTAATACAAAGAAAAAAGTGTGCCGACAAATAAAAGGAAAAAACACGGCGTGGGGATTATGCGCTTAAGCTTCTGCCCCATCGTTGGGCAAGGAAGCCACCAGGCGAATCAGTGATATGTTTAATATGGGGATGCATCGTCTATTATATAGATATCCCGTCTTTTAAAAATTCATAAATTTTAAAAAAATTCATGAGTTTTTTCAAAAACATTCATCGCTTCCCACCATGCCAAATCCGTGATATGTTTAATATGGGGATGCATTGTCTATTATATAGATATACTTGTCTTTTGAAAGTTTCATAAATTTATAAAATGTTCATGAGTTTTATAAAAAACGTTCATCGCTTCCAAAAAAATTCATGATAGAAAAATAAAGTTCTTGTCCACAAAAAATGTCCATTATAGTTTTTCAAAATATTCAAAACAATTTTTGAATTTCTTTAAAATATTTCAATTTTATAAAATGTTACGCGATTCAAATAAAATTCATGAATTTAAAAAATATTCTTCACAAAAAATGTTTCTGATTTTCAAAAGTTGTTCCCCAATTTCAAGGAATGTTCGCCTATGCAAAAAAAAACTTGTCAACGAGTTCCAAAATAATTATTAGTCCATCATTATTGGGAATTTTATCAAACTACGCAAACTTTTCTTTTACATTGTAAAAACATTTGGAAATTTCTCATACATTATTTGTAAACTATGCAAATTTTTTACATTGTATAAACATTTTGGAAATTTTCACATACATTATTTGGAAATATGTGAGTATTCTGTTAAATGTCACGTTTATATTTAGAATGGGAATAAACATTTTCTGAACATTGTTGGGAATTTTGTCAAACAATGCAAACCATGTACAGTGTATTCTGGAGTATGACAGTTAGCCCGGTCCTGCTCGTCCGAATAGGCCCATATGTCAGTGGGATATAGGAGAAATAAAGAAAAAAAAGCACGCTGGGGTGTCGAACTTGAAACCTGCTTGGCTGGTAAAGCACGTGCTAACCACCAGACAAAGCATGTATGTGCTCTATATCTGGAGATGCACTTCTTATATATTAGTCTTTTCTATTAGGAATCTATTTAGGTTTTTTTTTGGGTGAAAAGAAATCTATTTAAGTTTTTTGGGAAAAGAAATCCATTTAGGTTTTTTTTAGCAACAGAAATCCATTTAGGTATACATAGTCTTTTCTTTTGCACTGGACGGGCCTGTATTTTTTGTTTTAAAGGTACAACCCAGTTGTCTTCTGTGTGCTCTAGTTTTTTGTTCGTGTTCATTTTTTTGGCGATCTCCTATTTGGTGCGAACAGCCTGGTGTGTAACCCCCTGCACTCAGTACATACATTTTTTTTGAAATTGCGAATATCTTAAAATTCATGATTTTTTTTTCGAAATGGTAAACATTTTTACAAATTGGGGTGACCATTTTTCGAATTTAAAATTTGTTCACCAAATTGAAAAAGTTCACCATAATTTTGAAGTTATATATTTTCTAAATTCATGAACTTTTTACAAATTCTTGAATCTTTTTGAATTCACAAACATTTTGAAATTGCATACATGTTTTTGGAACTTGTCAACAAGTATTTTTTTACATAGGCGAACATTTCTTGGCCATTTCAAATCCAAATGTAATGAGTTAAATATGTATTCCTATCAAGAAAGTGTGTTCTATCCATTTATAAAGTTTTTCCATAGTCTTGGTTAATTAAAATTGGTGCAATTTAAAATAATTTAATTACTCCTTAGAGCTTGCAAAAATACAACTTAATATCTATAAATTGAATAATATATTTTCCACTGTTTTACTTGTAAATAATGCAACGTCACACTGATGTTGCAATATCTTTCGAATATTACCACGAATAGTTATCCTGTTGAAATACCTAGTCTCTATTGCAATAAAATGACTGCTTGGCGCAACAGAATTTTATTGTCGCAATATCGCTACCATATTACAACGCCGATTTAGTTTGTTGGAATAGCTAGCCACTTTTTGCAACAATATTTGTAAAATGCAACGTCATGCCTGTGTTGCAATATCTTTCGAATATTGCCACGGATAGTTATTCTGTTGAAATACCTAGTCTCTATTACAACAAATGATTGCCCTCACGCATAGCGGAATCTGTTTGTCGCAATACCGCTGCCATATTGCAATGCCGATACAGTTTGTTGCAATATGAGGCCTCTATTGCAACAAAGTTAGTATTTATCGTGACCAAACTAAGTTATGGCAATATGTGCTACCTATTACCACAACGAGAGAATTTGTGGTAATATTGTGTTTTATTGCATCAAAACGTAGTTGTAGCAATAAATTTTGTTGCAATAGACCGGAATCCTTGTAGTGACACCCATTCCACATTCCGCTGCCAGGAATCACGCTAGGCAACATTCAAGAAAAACTCTAAGACGGGGAGGTCACAACCTCGAATAGCATGGGATCAAATATATATCACACGCTCTAAGGGGTGCCCCCCTCTCGGTCCCAACCGGAAACACCCATGCCCCCTGACCGGATGACGGGATTTAATCCAGGGCCATGGAACCCTCATCACGGTCCCTCTGTTTGGTGTGTACAAGGAAAGAGGTTTGCAACTTACTAAACCGCACTCTTTGCAGAAAACATGTGGCAGTACGGAGGGGAAAACGAACGGGATCGAGACCTGATCCACGTTAACACTGGAGTTAGACGGTTGTCGTAAGACCGGCATGCTACAACAGTACCAGCTTACAACCTTCATGTCACCACATGATCATGTTGTCTTCCATCAAATGAATACACCCAGTTTCGAAGCTCACACGTAGTGGCCTTGCATGCGATATAACACTCACAGTTGCTTATATGAACATGCCATGCAATAAATACTCAAGCAAACATGAAAAACACTCATCATATCAAAGGTTCAAACATGCTTTCCTGGTTCGGAGTAGTTGGAGTCTAGCTCGGTGAAGTTTCCGGTTCCGTCACCTCCTCCGGTATCTACGGTATAAAGAAAACGCGTACTAACGTAAATACCGTGTGTGCCCAAAAAGTGTTCCAAATATTTTTCAAATAAATATGATAAAAACCTAAACAGAAAAATAAAGATGGCAGAAAAAGAATCAATTCAAAATCATCTTTAGTTTAAAAAATATTAAGGTTTTAGTCCAGGGACTCATCTGTAATGAAACAGAAAGTTTCCAGGGGTTAGTTTATAAAAACAGAAAACGTTTCGATTAGAAACACGTCAACCCCAAAGGAAACGTATTCTGCCCGAAGGCGTTTTCAGAAAACAGTTCGAAGAAAAGAAAAAAAAAAGCGGCGAGGGGTCCACCCGTCGGTTTAATTCAAACAGCCACCGGCGCCCGAGGGTCAGCGGTGGTCGCCGCGTCGATCCACGGCGAGTTAGGAGGAGTGGCGGGTACCTATGGACTCAGGGTGCTCTCCCGCGTCTGTGGGTGGTGGAGTTGTTCGTCGGCGAGCACCACGTCGACGGCGGCCCCAACTCCGGCGGACGGTGGTTCGGGCGTTGGTCCATCTCGCCGGGGAGGGCTGCAAACGTCGAATTGGGGCTCGGGTTAGAGCATTGGGTGTAGTAGGAGGTGATTGGAACGGTCTGGGAGGCGGGGGTGGTCTCACCTGAGTGAATCGCGCCGGAGCCCGAGGCCGATCGGGGCGGCCGGATTCGAGGAAGGAGACCTCCTCGAGGTCCTCCTAGTGGCTAGGCGGGGCTCTGGTGAGGTGGAGGAGTGGTGCTTGGTCGAGAACGAGCTCGAGGGCTCCTTTTATAGCTGGTCCGAGGCGTTGGCCGAGAACAGGATAACTCTGGTGACGATTTACGGTGAGGCAGTGGTCGGTCAGGTGATTTAGGGGTCGGGGTAGCAGCGGATAGGTTCACTGGTTCCATCCCCGGCGAAGTTTGGCAAAACTTGGGCGTCACTCCACGCGCTCGACGGAACGGCCTCACGGGGCTCGTCGGCGGTAGAGAGCGTGCCCTGCGCATCTCTGGCTGCGGTGACTATGCGGCAGCGTGCACAGGGGAGGGGTCGCCACGCGGAGGCTTCGGGTGGCTTTGGCGGTGTTGGACGGCGCCGAAAGGCAGGGCCGTCCCCTACTGGCTGCCACTGGTGGCTCTGCCACCGCAGAAGACGCCAGCGTTGGCAGGACACGTCGCCACCGATGCTTGTGCCCGTCCAAAAGACCGTGCGGCGCTCTGGATAAGGAGGGGGAACAGGGAGCAATGCGCCACTGCAGTTACTGGCGAGATCGACGCCGTGCTCTGAAGAAAACGACGCTGTCGACTGAACCCAACACTAAAACTTTGAATTTTCTGAATTTGAACAGCAACAATGCATGCCAGGTGTTCGATGCAATGTTTTTGGCATTTGGAAATTTCTTCTGGATCTGAACTTTGGTGAGGTGACCTCTCAATGCACCTGGGGCTGCCTGATTTATCTCATAATTTTTGGAGAAGGAAAATATTGAATTTCACCAAAAATGGTAAATCTGGTCCAATCTTGCAGCAAGCAAAATTTGAAAATTTTGAATTGTGGAAGAGTGGATCTTGATCGATCTAGGTTGGGGGTACTAAGGACTAGTCATGGGTGTTTGTTTGAGACCAAAACTCAAAAGGAAACTGGTACTTCCTTTGTAAATCACCTAGGTCCAAAATAAAAGACAGAAATTGTTTTGAGGGTAAAATAAATAGAATAAAAATAAAAAATGGGTTGAGCTTGCTGGGATTGGGTATTTGACTTGACAAAAAGAGGAGGGAGGGGTTTTGGAAGAAAATTTCAACAAGAGGCATGGCAAAAGAGAATGGTTTGAAAAAAAGAATGAAATCCAAAACCCATAGGATTTCTTTTTAATTGAAATACTTTCCAAAATTAATTGTGATGGGTCGACACCAAATGAAAAGTCTTCAATACCAAACATCAAGGTTGGGGATGACAAAAAAAATATTTGTCATAAGAGAAAATTTTGAGAAAGAGAGTCTTTTTAGAAAGATTTTAAATATCTCCTTCAAATCAAATAAAGAATTTGATAAAAACCAAATTAAATTTTTTTGGAGTGTCACAACACGTACCCCCTTAGGAAAAATCTCATCCCCGAGATTTCAGCAGATCCTCAAAAAGGTGTGGGTGTTCTGTCCGAAGAAAATCCCCTCTTTCCCATGTTGCTTCATCCTCGGTGTGATTGCTCCACTGAACTTTGAAAAACTTAATTGTTTTCTGACGGGTCCTCCTTTCAGACTCCTCCAATATTTTTATTGGATGTTCCCTGTAGGTGAGGTCAGGCTATACGTCAATGTCCTCATGAGATACCTGCTCTTCTGGGTTGCTTACACATTTCCTCAACTGTGAGACGTGGAACACGTCGTGGACGTCTGACAGCTCTTCGGGTAGGTCTAGCTGGTAGGCTACAGTGCCTCTTCGTGCAACTACACAGAAGGGTCCGATAAATCTTGGCGCTATCTTTCCTTTAACTTTGAATCGTTGCAGGCCCCTCATAGGAGATACTCGTAGGTACACATACTCCCCGGGTTCAAAGCTGACTCCCCGATGTTTTCGATCGTAATAATTCTTTTGTCGGCTTTGAGCTGTCTTGAGTCGGTCCCTGATTAGTTTAACTTTCTCCTCAGCTTCCTTGAGCATATCTGGGCCGAAGATACGGTTGTCTCCTGTTTCTGACCAATTTAATGGAGCACGACATCTCCGCCCGTACAAGGCTTCAAAAGGTGCCATTTGCAAGCTGGCTTGGTAACTATTGTTGTATGCAAACTCGGCATATGGCAAGCTTTCTTCCCAACTGGTTCCATAGGTGAGAACACATGCTCTCAGCATGTCCTCTAGAATATGGTTTACGCGTTCAGTTTGTCCATCAGTCTGGGGATGGTATGTTGTACTGAATGCCAGTTGAGTTCCCAGAGCTTGTTGTAGTTGACCCCAAAATCTAGAGACGAATTGAGTGCTACTGTCAGAAATTATAGTCTTTGGGATTCCATGCAGACAAACTATGCGGGAGAGATAAAGTTTGGCAAGCTTCTGAGTGGTGTGGGTTGTCTTTACGGGAATGAAATGTGCCACCTTGGTTAGTCTATCTGTGATGACCCATATGGCATCATTTCCGTGTTGTGACCGAGGTAGTCCAACAATAAAGTCCATCCCAATTTCGTCCCATTTCCACTCCGGTATCCTGTTTGGTTGTAGTAGACCTGCTGGTTTTTGTTGCTCGGCCTTAATGCGTTGACACGAATCACAACATGTAATGAAGGTGGCTATATCCCTCTTCATACCGTGCCACCAAAAATTTTCCTGAATGTCCTTATACATTTTGGTTCCTCCAGGGTGGATTGAATATGGAGCGGTGTGGCCTTCGGCTAGAATTTGCTGTTTGAGGTCCTCTATGTTTGGTACGCAAAGTCTGTCTCCGTACCATAATATTCCCTTATCGTCTATGACGAATTCTGAGGCCTTGCCCAAACTCACTTTTCTTTTTATGCCTTCGATGCTGGGGTGTCCATGCTGAGCCTCTTTAATCTGTTCCATTAGGGTGGGCTGTATTTCTAAAGTTGACACCTTGCCCTCCGTGACCATCACCAAGTTGAGTTTGGCGAACTCCTGCTGAAATTCAGATCTCAAGTCTGGTAGACCATCGTTGCCCGAACTGGTGTTTCGACTAAGAGCATCTGCCACTACATTCGCCTTTCCTGGATGGCAGTGAATGCCAACATCATAATCTTTCACTAATTCCAGCCAGCGTCGTTGTCGTAAATTGAGTTCTGGTTGCGTGAAAATATACTTGAGGCTTTTATTGTCCGTGTATATTTCACAACGATTCCCAAGTAAAAAGTGCCTCCACTCTTTGAGTGCATGAATGACTGCTGCCAATTCCAAGTCATGAGTAGGGTAATTTTCTTCATGCTTGCGTAGTTACCTGGAAGCATACGCAACTACTTTGCCTTCTTGCATTAATACGCATCCGAGGCCCTTCCGGGATGCGTCACAATACACCTCAAAACTTTTGTATATGTCTGGCACAACCAATACTGGTGCTGTTGTCAATTTCCTTTTGAGTTCTTGGAAACTTTTCTCGCAAGCTTCGGTCCATACAAATTTCTTATCCTTCTTGAGTAACTGTGGCATTGGTTTTGCTATGGTGGAGAACCCTTCAATAAACCTTCGGTAATATCCTGCCATTCCCAAGAAACTTCAGACGTCCGTTATCTTTGGTGGTGGCTTCCACCAAGTCGGCCTTGACTTTTCGGATCTCGACAACACCTTCTTGGGTTAATACATGGCCTAGAAAACCAACCTGTCTTAACCAAAATTCACATTTGCTGAACTTGGCGTATAATTGATGTTTCCTTAATTCTCCCAAGACAATCTGAGATGTTCAAGATGCTCTTACGGTGTCTTGGGTATACGAATATCATCAATGAACACCACAACAAATTTGTCCATAAATTTCATAAACACTTTGTTCATGAGGTGGACAAAATATGCGAGGCGTTAGTCACCCAAAGCGGCATTCTTGTAAATTCATACAGCCCGTATCTGGAGGTGAATGATGTCTTGGGGATATCTTCATCCGTACTTTTAATTGATGGTATCCCGACCTTAAATCAATTTTTGAGAAAACCTTGGCTTGAGCGAGCTGGTCAAATAAATCATTTATCCGTGGCATCGGATATTTTTTCTTGGTGGTGACCATGTTGAGTGCTCGATAGTCTATACATAATCTTAGTGTCCCATCCTTTTCTTTGCAAATCATACCGTGAACCCCAAGGTGAGGAGTGGCTCGTATAAATCCTTGTCCAAGAATTCTTTTATTTGCTTCTTTAACTCTACCAACTCGGAGGGTGCCATCCTATAGGGCTTCTTATAAATGGGGGTGGTTCCAGGTGCTAGCTCAATGCTGAATTCTATTTCCCGGTCTGGTGGCATGCTTGGCAGTTCTTCGGGAAATACGTCGGGGAACTCACACACCACTGGCACTTTGGTTAACTCTGAAATGTCCACCTTGTTCAACCTTGGTTGTCGTGATATTTGTCTTTCTTGAGCTGCAATTTTTATTGTCTTCCCGTGATGATGGATAAGAATCATAGTCCGATTGAAGCGATCGATAAATCCTTGTTGGTGGTTAACCACCCATTCCTAGGATAACATCCAGTCCTTATTTTCCAATACAATGAGGTTTGCATGAAACTTTAGTCCCTCAAACTCAATAACCACACCTTGGCGGTAACTACGAGTAATTTGCTTAATCACGGGGACTTGATGATCATGGATTTTTTCAAGGGAAGCATCGAAAAATCATTTTTCAAAGCAAATTTCTTTGAAATGAACGAGTGAGAAGCTCCAGAATCAAACAAAACCACGGCAGGTATTGTGTTGACAGGGAATGTACCGAGTACGATATCCGGGGCAATCTGTGCTTCCTCCTTGGTCACATGGTTCAAGTGACCCTTCTTGTGATTGTTATTGGGGTTGAATTTGTTACGTTTGGGTGTTGAATTATTTCCACTATTGTTTGGCTTGGGAGCTGAGTTTATTGGCTTTGGGCACTGTTTGGCATAGTGCCCTTCCTCTCCACAAGCGTAGCAAGTAACACCTGGGCGGTATGTAAAATCCTTGTCCCTTGAATGAAATTTTTTGTTTGGGCGTGGCACATTGGTTGTGGACTTGTTTGCTCCATTCTTCTGAAAATCAGTCTTGTTCCGGTTGTTGCGTGCATGAGTAGTCTGGTCCCTTTTGCGCTTGCGGAAATCCTCCAAGCCGCGGCACTCATTTTCCAATGTAATGGCTTTGTCCACAAGTGTTTTGAAGTCTGGAAAGGTGTGTACGACCAGCTGGCATTTAAGTGCTGGTGCTAGACCGTCCAGAAATTTTTCCATCTTTTTATTTTCAGTCATGTGCTCTTCGTTGGCATAACGAGATAATTGGGTAAACTGACTATTGTACTCAGTCACTGTCATACTTCTCTGCTTGAGGTCATCAAACTCCCTTTTCTTGATCTTCATAATGCTTCTGGGGATATGCGCCCCACGAAAACCTTCTTTAAATTCTTCCTAGGTGATGTTATTTTCATTGGGGTGCATGTGTAGGAAACTTTCCCACCATGATGCAGCTGCTCCAGTGAGGTAGTGAGGTGCATAAAGTACCTTCTCATGGTCCAAACATTGTGCGATAATTAATTTCCTTTCAATGTCTCGAAGCCAATCATCGGCCTCAAGTGGCCTATCAGTGTGAGAGAACGTTGGGGGACGTGTCTTTTGTAGTTCATACAATTTGGAATGTTGCTGATATGGTTCACGGTAATTTCCCATGTTGATGACATGATTCATCATTTCTTGATGCTGCTGCTGGCTTTGTTCATAAAGGCGACATACTTGAGAAAATGCTGCTTCACTGCCCTGCTGACTTGACTGCCCCTGTGTGAAATTGTTGCCTGTTTGGGTACCATAATTTTCTTCTGGCGGACATGGCATGGAAAGAGTCCAAGGACGAGGCATTTTCCACTCTGGGATATTTTTTGTAAAACTCATGAGAAAAGAAAACTAAGTCGCAAAAATAAAGAAATTCGCAACGGTAGAATTTTAAAAACTCCAAGATTTTTCAAGAAAATATTTGATTGCGCATGGAGAAGGACTGCTCAATACATATCTTACACGCAAGCAGTAATTATACAATACATCACTCAGGATGTGCGTACACATTCCTGACAAGTTATTTAGGCTAGTGCACTTCTCCCAGTTCCTACATGATGCGCACACAAACTACTTCTGACCAAACCTATATACATATAAACATATCACACAAGCTGGTACATCGCACGACTGCTAGGCGCACTTAGTCGGAGATGGTAAGGATTTCCCTCGGCCTGCAGAGGGTAAGACCCAGTGATGCTGGGGACTCAACCTCCTCCTCACTAATAGGCTCTAGGAGCGAAGTGCTGAGTTGAGGAGCTGGTGCGGGCGTGACAGGTGGTGCAGCAGGGACTGGAGTAGGAGCAATGACTTGGTCAAACTCCTCAGTGGTAGGCAGGCGACGAGTGGTGGCGAGGATGGCAGGTGTATAGGATGCTGCGGACGAGACGTAAGTCAGTGGTGGTGCTGTGTGGAGGAGTTCCCTCCTGTTGGTGGAACAGCCATGGACTGAGTCCATACGAGCAGCCATGAGGTCATCCACGAGGTTATCAAAGGCCGCCTCAAGAGCCTTGAGATACTCAACAAGCATCTCAATAGCCTCATCTCGCTCTGCCCTAGGGCAAGTGAATACATAGTGACAAGTGTATGGCACGTGGCATGGGAGGTAGCGGTAGCGATGAGTCTTCATCGAAGGAAGAACATCCCGGAGACGAGCTATCGCCTCCCGGGCACCCATCTGCATGGCATGCCTCTCCGTAGGCATGGCCCTTCCCACAAATCGGAAGCGGCATGACTCCGAATGCCCTCCTTTGAATTGTACGCGGCCTGGTGCATAGACACACTGCCGCTGATCTTGTGCTGGTAGAGTGTGAACACTGGACGAGCCGATGGACCAATCGCGATCTTGACGATGGATGTGAGGAGCTTGATAAACCCCTCAGGTACATTGGCGAACACATGTGACTCACAGTCCCTGCTAGCCATCTACAAAAGTAGACAAAAATTCCGAATAGTCAGATCATAAATTTATGATGACTAACAGAAAATTGCTACGTTTTGCCAAACGCTAAAATAGAACTTAAAACGCTAATAACTGATTAGCGATCGCACCTAGTGGTTTCCTACAGTCAGCCTGGCTCTGATACCAAGTTTGTCACGACCGGTTTTCCAATAAAACATTTATTGAGAAACCGACCCTTTATTTCGGTATAAGAGAATCCTCCTTCTTGGTAGAAAAATTCTTGATCTGAAATCCGGAAGGACAAAATATTATACAAGGTTGAGCTGAGGCTGCTCAACAATTTATTACAAGCACGCCTATATTGCACATAAAGGTGGATATGACACAAGGGTATGGTGGCATAACAACTGACTCGTAATAAAAGTGGTGGTGGATATGTCACAGTGACGTGGGTGACATGACTCCTAAATCTTCAGACTCATCGGCGCGGAGTGAGGCTCGATGATTTTATTCGGGTAGCGGAAGCGTATATGATACAAGTGACCAATTGCAGGATCGCACGGGACTGACTGGGACTCCTCTAGGCGTCGGACTCGCTATCGAACTCTTCATCCATAAGATCGCCTTCGTCAACGTCTGGCCAAATCAACAAGCCAGGTGAGTACTTTGAAAGTACTCGCAAGACAGCTCGGACATAAGATATAACAAATGCGAACATGATGCACATGAGCAGTTTAGCGATGCACACTCAGATAATAAATTTGCAAGGCATGTTAAAGAAAAAGGGAAGTCAGGCAGTAGTCCTCCCGAAATCCCAATGAAATAACTGAGGACCGATTGGGTGTTTGAAGCGGCGCCTCGAAAGGTAAACAAATAAATTAACATGCCGCAGTCGGGCGTTAGGGCGACACCGCATAAAGGGCTTATATTGAAATGTAAATAACGGTCGTGCCACGATGGGGCGTCGGCGACATCACATAAAGGGCTTATATCGAAAGTAAATAACAAGAATGCCACAGTCGGACGTCTGAGCGACATCACATAAAGGGCTTATATCAAAAGTAAATAACAAGAATGCCACATTCGGACGTCTGAGCGACATCACATAAAGGGCTTATATCGAAAGTAAATAACAAGAATGCCACGATCGGACGTCGGCGACATCACATAAATGGCTTATATCGAAAGTAAATAACAGAATGCCACGATCGGATGTCGGCGACATCACATAAAGGGCTTATATTTCATCTTCGTATTCAAGCAGTTTAAATCATTCCAAGGAAATACTCAGCACATAATAATAAATGGGTTAGTCCATCCACGAAATAACATTCAGCTGGGTTTGACACTCATGTTCCGTTACTGGACATTGTCACTGAGGCTGACACTGAGACGGACATTGAGACTGATACTGACACAGACATAGATGAGTTGACCACAATCCTTGACCACAGATTCGGTTACTCGAATGGTTTTGACTCTGCAGAGTTTGTACTCTTTAACCACAGCTAACGGATTTCAGTAGTCACAAGGGACTAGTTCCGTTTACGGCATATTAGAAGAAACACATCTAACCAGTACACACCCATTCCACATTCCGCTGCCAGGAATCACCCTAGGCAATGTTCAAGAAAAACTCTAAGACGGGGAGGTCACAACCTCGAATAGCATGGGATCAAATTTATATCGCGCGCTCTAAGGGGTGCCCCCCTCTCGGTCCCAACCGGAAACACCCGTGCCCCCTGACCGGATGACTGGCTTTAATCCAGGGCCATGGAACCCTCATCACGGTCCCTCTGTTTGGTGTGTACAAGGAAAGAGGTTTGCAACTTACTAAACCGCACTCTTTGTAGAAAACATGTGGCAGTACGGAGGGGAAAACGAACGGGATCGAGACCTGATCCACGTTGACACTGGAGTTAGACGGTTGTCGTAAGACCGGCATGCTACAACAGTACCAGCTTACCACCTTCATGTCACCACATGATCATGTTGTCTTCCATCAAATGAATACACCCAGTTTCGAAGCTCACACGTAGTGGCCTTGCATGCGATATAACACTCACAGTTGCTTATATGAACATGCCATGCAATAAATACTCAAGAAAACATGCAAAACACTCATCATATCAAAGGTTCAAACATGCTTGCCTGGTTTGGAGTAGTCGGAGTCTAGCTCGGTGAAGTTTGCGGTTCTGTCACCTCCTCCGGTATCTACGGTATAAAGAAAACGCGTACTAACGTAAATACCGTGTGTGCCCAAAAAGTGTTCAAAATATTTTTCAAATAAATATGATAAAAACCTAAACAGAAAAATAAAGTTGACAGAAAAAGAATCAATTCAAAATCATCTTTAGTTTAAAAATTATTAAGGTTTTAGTCCAGGGACTCATCTGTAATGAAACAGAAAGTTTCCAGGGGTTAGTTTATAAAAACAGAAAACGTTTCGATTAGAAACACGTCAACTCCAAAGGAAAACGTATTCTTCCGGCGTTTTGAAAGCGGTTCAAGAAAAGAAAAAAAAGTCGACGAGGGGTCCACCGTCGGTTTGAATATCAAACAGAGCCACCGGCGCCCCAGGGCCGTGGTGGTCGCCGGCGTCGATCCACAGCGAGTTAGGAGGAGTGGCGGGTACCTACGGACTCAGGGTGCTCTCCTGCATCTATGGGTGGTGGAGTTGGTCGTCGGCGAGCACCACGTCGAATGGCGGCCCCAACTCCGGCGGACGGTGGTTCGGGCGTTGGTGGATCTCGTCGGGGAAGGCTGCAAACGTCGAATTGGGGATCGGGTTAGAGCACTGGGTATAGTAGGAGGCGATTGGCACGGTCTGGGAGGCAGGGGTGGTCTCACCTGAGTGAATCGCGCCGGAGCCAGGCGGATCGAGGCGGCGGAGTCGAGGAAGGAGACCTCCTCGAGGTCCTCCTAGTGGCTAAGCGGGCTCTGGTGAGGTGGAGGAGTGGCGTTGGGTCGAGAACGAGCTCGAGGGCTCCTTTATAGCCGGTCCGGCGGTGGCGAAACAGGATAACTCCGTGACGATTCGGCGCGGCGGTGGTCGGTCGAGATGATTTAGGGTCGGGGCAGCAGCGGATAGGTTCACTGATTCCATCCCCAGCGAAGTTTGGCAAAACTTGGGCGTCACTCCACGCGCTCGATGGAACAGCCTCACGGGGCTCATCGACGGCAGAGAGCGCGCCCTGCGCCTCTCTGGCTACGGTGACTGTGCCGCAGCATGCACAGGGGAGGGGGTGGCCACGCGGAGGCTTCGGGTGGCTTGGGCGGTGTTGGACGGCGCCGAAAGGCAGGGCCGGCCCCTGCTGGCCGCCATGGGTGGCTCTGCCACCGCAGAAGACGCCGGCGTTGGCGGGACACGTCGCCACCAACGCTTGTGCCCGTCCAAACGACCGTGTGGCGCTCTGGATAAGGAGGGGGAACAGGGAGCAAGGCGCCACTGCAGTTACTGGAGAGATCGACGCCGTGCTCTGAAGAAAACGACGCTGTCGACTGAACCCAACACTGAAACTCTGAATTTTCTGAATTTGAACAGCAACAGTGCATGCCAGGTGTTCGATGCAATGTTTTTGGCATGTGGAAATTTCTTCTCGAGCTGATCTTTGGTGAGGTGACCTCTCAATGCACCTGGGGGCTGCCTGATTTATCTCATAATTTTTGGAGAAGGAAAATATTGAATTTCACCAAAAATGGTAAATATGGTCCATCTTGCAGCAAGCAAAATTTGAAAATTTTGAATTGTGGAAGAGTGGATCTTGATGGATCTAGGTTGGGGGTACTAAGGACTAGCAGGGGAGTTTGTTTGATACCAAAACTGAAAAGGAAACTGGTACTTCCTTTGTAAATCACCTAGGTCCAAAATAAAAGACAGAAATTTTTTTGAGGGTAAAATAAATAGAATAAAAATCAAAAATGGGTTGAGCTTGCTCGGATTGGGTATTTGACTTGACAAAAAGAGGAGGGAGGGGTTTTGGAAGAAAATTTCAACAAGAGGCATGGCAAAAGAGAATGGTTTGAAAAAAAAAGAATAAAATCCAAAACCCATAGGATTTCTTTTTAATTGAAATACTTTCCAAAATTAATTGTGATGGGTCAACACCAAATGAAAAGTCTTCAATACCAAACATCAAGGTTGGGGATGACAAAAAAAAAATTGTCATAAGAGAAAATTTTGAGAAAGAGCGTCTTTTTAGAAAGATTTTAAATAGCCCCCTTCAAATCAAATAAAGAATTTGATAAAAACCAAATTAATTTATTTTGGAGTGTCACAATATTTGAGTTACGGGTTTGGCCTTCATTTAAAACAATGTGGAATTGTTTCACAACTCACGCCACCTGGAACACCACAGCGTAATGGTGTGTCCGAACGTCATAACTGTAGTTTATTAGATATGGTGTAATCTATGATGTCTTTTACCGATTTACCACGATCATTTTGGGGTTATGCATTAGAGACGCCGCATTCACGTTAAATAGGGCACCGTCTAAATCTGTTGATACGACACCGTATGAACTATGGTTTGGCAAGAAGCTTAAGTTGTCGTTTCTTAAAGTTTGTGGTCGCGACACTTATGACAAAAGGCTTCAGCCTGATAAGCTTGAACCCAAATCAGAGAAGTGTGTCTTCATAGGATACCCTAAGGAAACAATTGGGTACACCTTTCACCATAGATCCGAAAGCAAGATCTTTGTTGCCAAGAATGGAACATTTCTTGAGAAGGAGTTTCTCTCAAAAGAAGTGAGTGGGAGGAAAGTAGAACTTGATGAGGTAATTGTACATTCTCTCAATTTGGACAGTAGCACATCTGAGAAATATGTTCCCGTGATGCCTACACCAACTAGAGAGGAAGCTAGTGATGATGATCATGAAACTTCATATCAAGTTACTATTGGACTCGTAGCTCGAATAAAGCACGTTCCGTACCAGAGTGGTACGGTAATCCTATCCTGGAAGTCATGCTACTAGACCATGGCGAACCTATGAACTATCAAGAAGCTATGATGAGCCCAAATTCTGATAAATGTCTTGAGGCCAAGAAATCTGAGATAGGATCCATGTATGAGAAGAAAGTGTGGACTTTGGTGGACTTGCCCGGTGATCGGCAAGCCATTGAGAATAAATGGATCTTCAAAAAGAAGACAGACGCCGATGCAAATGTCACCATCTAAAAATATCCACTTGTCGCGAAAGGTTTTCGACAAGTTCAAGGGGTTGACTACGATGAGACGTTCTCACCCGTAGTGATGCTTAAGTCAGTCCGAATCATGTTAGCAATTGCCGCACTTTATAATTATGAATTCCGGCAAATGGACGTAAAAACTGCATTCCTTAATGGATTTCTTAAAGAAGAGTTGTATATGATGCAACCAGAAGGTTTTGTCAATCCTAAAGGTGCAAATAAAGTGTGCAAGCTCCAGCGATCCATCTATAGACTGGTGCAAGCATCTCGGAGTTGGAATATACACTTTGGTGAAGCGATCAAAGCATATGGTTTTATACAGTATTTTGGAGAAGCATGTATTTACAAGAAAGTGAGTGGGAGCTTTGTAGCATTACTGATATTATACGTAGATGACATATTGTTGATCGGAAATGATACAAAATTTCTGGATAACATAAAAGGATACTTGAATAAGAATTTTTCAATGAAAGACCTCAATGAAGCTGCATATATATTAGGCATCGAGATCTATAGGGATAGATTAAGATGCTTAATAGGAATTTCACAAAGCACATACCTTGGTAAAGTTCTCTAGAAGTTCAAAATGGATCAGTCAAAGAAAGGGTTCTTTCCTGTGTTACAAGGTGTGAAATTGAGTCAGACTCAAAGCCCGACCACTTCAGAAGATAGAGAGAAAATGAAAGTCATTCCCTATGCCTCAGCCATAGGTTCTCTCGTGTATGCTATGCTGTGTGCCAGACCTGATGTGTGCCTTGCCATAAGTTTGGCAGGGAGTTACCAAAGTAATCCAGGAGTGGATCACGACAGCGGTCGAGAACATCCTGAAGTACCTGAAAACAACCAAGGATATGTTTCTCGTTTATGGAGGTGACAAAGAGCTCGTCGTAAATGGTTACGTCGATGCTAGCTTCGACACTGATCCAGATGACAGACTCTAAGTCACAAACTGGATACATATTTTTATGGAATGGTGGAGGCCAGTTGTTGCAGTTCCAAGAAGAGCATCGTGGCGGGATCTGCGTGTGAAGCAGAGTACATAGCTGCTTCGGAAGCAGCGCATGAAGGAGTCTGGATGAAGGAGTTCATATCTGATCTAGGTGTAATACCTAGTGCATCGGGTCCAATGAAAATCTTTTGTGACAACACTGGAGCAATTGCCTTGGCGAAGGAATCTAGGTTTCACAAGAGAACCAAGCACATCAAGAGCCCACTTAGTAGCAACTTGTTGTGGATCCCCGTGCTACTGTTATGTACTACCTGTAGCGCATGTTCCATCCCCTCGCTACTGCTACTAAATAGTAGCAGGGTCATAGAACCCCATGCTACTACTAAGCATCTACCTATAGCCCTTTTCCTAGTAGTGGTAGCTGCACCCTGCACACGTCTTTCTGGCAAGCTGCGCTTGTAACTTGTGCTCCAAGTCAAACCACTCAAAGACAAGAGTAGGGTTTTACGCCTCCACGGCGGCCCGAACATGAGAAAACCTCGTGCGTGTACTTTTGGATTTTCTCTCCGTGATCGTCGATCTCCCAAGTCGAACTGCAAAGGGGCCTCACTTGTCCCATGGATCGTCGTTCCTCCGACATCTTTCGCGCGCCAGGTAGGGGGATCACTTGTGCAGATCTACTCTAGCAGTCTTCATGTAAGTTTTGCCATCTTCTTCGTCCATGGCACTAAAGAAGAAGAGCGCGGCGGTGGGTGAACAGTGTGCCTCCAAGATGCCGGCCCAGACGCCTCCGGCGAATGAGGTCAGTGGCGAGAGCTCTTCCCACCATTCCAGCAACAAGAGTCGTACTCGCTCTACCGGAAGCCAAGACCAGCGCATCGCTACGTCTAGAGGCAGGGATGCAGCCTGTGGGGTGGCCACAGCTATGTCTAAGGACGACGCCAAGACCAACGGTGTTACGAGGCGCGCACCAAGGACATCACAAGATGGACATGAGATGATTCCCCGCGACAACGACGACCCTGGCCAACGTCCAGGTAATGAACATGTGCACCATTCTCATGGTGCACATGTCCTTCCGCCATGTCAAACTGCTGGCGTGCATCGGCCGCAACAGCAGGATAGAGATGGAGCTCCTTCTGGCTCGCACAGAAGTCGAGCCACCTCTCAGTCCTTGCACCTAGTCATGCAAAATCGTCGGTGGAGGCATTGGCACAGGTGGATCTATTGTTGAACTTTCCTCCAACTCTGAAGAAGATGGACGAGTGGCGTGCCACCATCCAAAGCTTCATGGGCTGCGCCAACAACGATGGACGCGGCTGACGGGGCCCTCTCACTGGCCGCCAACGGCGCCGGTGTGGGGAGCTGGTGGGCGAACCGCAGGTGGTGCACCAACGGTGCAATATCCTCCCTGGAAAGTACGACAAAGCCAGCTGGTCAACGCCCATGACGACATGTCCATGGCGTCGTTTGATCTGCAAGGCCATCAGAATCGCCATCAATATCAGCGCCAGGTCGCATGCCAAGGATGCTCGAACTACCATTGAGCGCCACTGGGAAGCGTGTCATCAATCGGACGCGTGAGAAGGGCCAGTTGTGAACGAGCCTGCGTTGGGGTTCCCTGGGTGTCTGCCCTATGATGTGGGCTATTGAGCGTTTACCCGCGAGTTGCGGCAAGTTCATTGGCCCTCTTCCCGGAATTTCAGGCATGGCTTGCCAGAAAAGTACGGCGGCAAACTCAATCCATCCGAGTTTCTCGGGATTTACACCATCGCAGTGCAAGCTGGTGGTGATAGAGATGACAAGGTTCTCACCAACTATTTTTCATTGGTGCTCAAACCCAACGTGAGATCTTGGCTGATGAATTTGACACAGGGCTCTATTTCTTCTTGGTCGGACTTGTGTCATGTGTTCAGTGACCTCCACTTGATTCCATAGAAGGATGGTGAATCTCTTCGTAAGTACGTTTAGAGGTTCAGCAGAGTGCACCACAACATCCATGATATACACCTTGCTGCATTGATCGCTTCTTTCCATGTGAATGCTCGCAATCGCAGGATGTGGGCTGAGCTGAATATCGAGCTGGCCAAGACTGTCAATGAATTGTATACCTTGATGGACCAGTGTGCATGTGCTGAGGAGGGGAGGAGACTTTCAGGGGAGGACGCTGGAGCCGAGGTTGATTATAAGGACGACGACGCATCCACCCCAAAGAAGACAGGTCCGAAGCACAATCGCAAGTGCAAGGGCAAGGCAGTGATGGCAGTTGAGGGTTCCGCCAACTCAGATGCCGCCAAGAAGCCCAATATGGATGACCCGGCAAGGAGGTTGCCGGATGCGCTGATTTTTGGGAGGCTGCGGCAGGCGAGAAGGTGGATGGCTCCGGCAAGACCAAAGGGCCATACTGAAAGATCCACCGCACGAAGGGACATGATCTCAATGATTGCCGGGGAGTGGAGTATCTTGCCGAGAAGTAAAAGAAAGAGTACGAGAAGTGTGACAAGTAGAAGGGCCAGGACGGCACCGGTGGGTCTGGCAACAAGAACCAAAGTGGCCGTCGTGCCAAGGGCCAACAACAGAAGGAGAAGCCTGCTTGCGGCCATGACAAGAAGGAGGGCAAGGATGGTGGTGATTATGATGTAACACCCCGGAAGTAACTTTCCATATTTGTAACTCCAACTCTTGCCATTTTCGGCTTTGATATATGATATTCCCTCCGTGGTTGGGTTTTCTTCTTTTTGCTTTTTGTCCGTGTCATGCATTTTATATTATGTCATCATGTGCATCGCATTTGCATACGTGTTCGTCTCTTGATTCCGAGCATTTTTCCCGTTGTCCGTTTTGCAATCCGGCACTCCTATCTCCCCCGGCGGTCCCTTTTACATTTTTCCGTGTGCGGGTATTAAACCTTCTCGAAATGGACCGAGGTTTGTCTAGTGGCCTTGGTATAACACCCGGAGACCACCGGTCAAGTTTCGGGTCATTTGGAGCTCGTTTGGTACTCCAACGGTTAACCGCACCTTCGCAAGGCCTCTTTTAAGTTGCAGCCCAACACCCCTTCAAAACAGCCCAATAACCCATCTAAGTCACCTCCATGCTCTCCGTCGTTCGATCAGGATCGTGTGGGCGAAAACTACACCTCATTTGGACTCTCCTAGCTCCCTCTATGCCTATTTAAGCAAACCTCCCCCGAAATCTGGATCATTCCACCCCTAACCCTAGCAGTTTTGCTCCTCCGCCGCCCGCCACGCGCCGCCCACGGCGACCTCCCTCCGCCTCCCGGCGAGCAGCCCAGCCAAGCGCCCGATCCGGTCGTTCGGCCCGATCCAACCTCGAATCGCGTAGCGTTGACTTCTTCCCCTTCCCCTTTTTCCTTCTAAGTCATTTGCATCATTGTTATTTTGTGCAATATTCAACATGCTATATCTTCGCATCCGTAGATCCATTTTTTCGCGTATAATATGTCAAAATGTTCGTCTCGAAGAGTAGATCATTTCATTCCATTGCATCATTTTCATTTGAGCTCATCTTGATGCCCGAAATGCTGTTGGAAGAGTGCTATGTGCTGATAGTTTCTGATTTTTATCAGAAGTTGCACTTTTGTTATTTTTGCCATGATTAATATGTGCACCCTATGGATTTGATTCCTACATGTGTTTTGTAAAATGCCATGTCATCTTTCCAGGGGTATATGCCATGTATTTTTGTGATCTATGTGGTGACTAGCACAAGCATGCAAAGTAGGTGTCCTAATGTTGCTGATTTCAGCCCTGTTTTAGCTGATTTTGATGCCATGTTTACTTGATGATACCGAGAGACCTATGCATATTTTGAGGTACTTCAGTAAGGGTGTTTTGTAAAGAATGACTTGCTCTATCCATCCATGCCTTTGTTTGCAATTATGGGATGCTATAGCTTGAGTCAATCGAGCTCTACTTTTGCTACCAAATGATTCCTGGCAGATTGTATACATGTTATTCAATTTTGCCTAGCTTGTTGTGGTTGATCCATATATGCTATGTTATTGTTCTTGCCATGTATGTCTTCTATGTCAGGTCTTCTTGATGTAGGTATGCTTAGTTTATCATTTGGGGCTCTGTAGTGAGTGCTTTGAGCTTGTTAACATGCCATCTCGTTATCAGTTTTTGACATGTCATGTTGCTGAATCTGTTAACAAGACTTTCAATATTGACATGGGTGTTACTATATTTTCTAGTCCTTTTTGGCTTATGGTCAGTAAGGGACTTTTGTTCTAGGCTTTGAGTAGATTCATGCCATGCCATGTTTTGCTATTTTAAGGTCCTGTAGCATGTAGTTTTGATGCTCTAAACATTGCAACCTGTTACTGTTTTTGCCATATCCAGCCTGATTATTATTGCTCTTTTGCCATGCTTGTTTGAATATGTTATGATGTGAACTAGCCGTAGCTCAGTGCTCATCTTTTGTCGAGCATCATGTGTAGATCACTGCCATGTGCTTTGTTGATACGTTTGGGTGCAGTAGCTTAATTAATTGTTGCTTGCTAAGTGGTATCATGTTGTTAATGGCAGATTTGCGCCATTCTTGTTTTGCTTGCCATTTGCAAACCGTGCATCCGTTTCCGGTGATCTTTATATCAATTTCAACCGAAATCACCTCATCTTTCCAGTGGCATACTTGGTTTGCCAAGTTGATGCCTGGTTCATCATTTACCTTCCGGAGCGCACATAAGCATTGCATATCTCATCATGCATATCATGCCATGTTTTGCATCATGTTGATTGTGCATTGCACCGTGATTTATTGTGGTTCCTTGTTTGTGTTGTTGTTTTGGGTAGAGTCGGAGACGAGTGCGTGAACGAGGAGCCTGTTGAGAACGTTTTCGAGGATCAAGCTTTCGACAACTCGAGAACATTGCGAGCAAGATGACCATACCCTCGAAATCACTTCTATCTTTGCTATGCTAGTTGCTCGCTCTTTTGCTATGCCTATGCTGCGATGCCTACCACTTGCTATATCATGCCACCCATATTGCCATGTCAGCCCCTAACCATCCTTTCCTAGCAAACCGTTGATTGGCTATGTTACCGCTTTGCTCAGCCCTCTTATAGCGTTGTTAGTTGCAGGTGAAGCTGAAGTTTGTTCCTTGTTGGAACATGGAGTTGTTGTTCCTTGTTGGAACATGTTTACTTGTTGGGGATATCACAATATATATATCTGCTATAATTAATACATCTATATACTTGGTAAAGGGTGGAAGGCTCGGCCTTATGCCTGGTGTTTTGTTCCACTCTTGCCACCCTAGTTTCCGTCATACCGGTGTTATGTTCCTTGATTTCGCGTTCCTTACACGGTTGGGTGATTTATGGGACCCCCTTGACAGTTCGCTTTGAATAAGACTCGTCCAGCAAGGCCCAACTTTGGTTTTACCATTTGCCACCTAAGCCTTTTCCCCCGGGTTTTCGCGAGCCCGAGGGTCATCTTTATTTTAACCCCGGACCAGTGCTCCTTCGAGTGCTGGCCCGAACTAGAGTCTTGTGCAGCGCCCCTCAAGGCAACTTGAGGTTTGGTTTTAGTTGTATGGACTGCTCATCCGGATGTGCCTGAGAGCGACATATGTGCAGCTCCTATCAGGATTTGTCGGCACAATCGGGCGGCTTTGCTGGTCTTGTTTTATTGCTGTCGAAATGTCTTGTAGTCCGGATTCGAGATTGATCGGGTCTTCCGGTAGAAGGAATATCCTTCGTTGACCGTGAGAGCTTATAATGGGCTAAGTTGGGACACCCCTGCAGGGTAATATCTTTCGAAAGCCGTGCCCGCGGTTATGAGGCAGATGGGAATTTGTTAATGTCCGGTTGTAGCAAACCCAAAGTTGACCTCAATAAAGTACACATCAACCGCGTGTGTAACCGTGATGGTCTCTTCTCGGCGGAGTCCGGGAAGTGAACACGGTGTTGGAGTTATGTCTGACGTAAGTAGTTCAGGATTACTTATTGATCGCTATTAGTTTCACGACCGTGCTTTGCTTCTCTCCTCGCTCTCTTTTGCGATGTAGCCACCATACATGCTAGTCGCTCGCTGCAGCTCCACTTTACTACCTGTCCTTCCTATAAGCTTAAATAGTCTTGATCTCGCGGTTGTGAGATTGCTGAGTCCCGTGACTCACGAGATACTTCAAAACAGTTGCAGGTTCCGATGAGGCGGTGCAGGTGATTCCACCGAGCTCAAGTGGGAGTTCGACGAGGAACGTGGTCGTTACTATGTGTCGTTTCCAGATGATCAGTAGTGGTGCCCAGTTGGGACGATTCGGGGATCTGTGTACCATTTGGGGTATCTTCTTTATTTTGGTTCCGTAGTCGGACCTTGAGTGTACTCTGAATGATGGATGTTTATTTATGTACTGTGTGAAGTGGCGACTGTAAGCCAACTATGTACCTTTCCCTTAATTATTACATGGGTTGTGTGAAGATTACCTCACTTGCGACATTGCTTTCAATGCGGTTATGCCTCTAAGTCGTGCCTCGACACGTGGGAGATATAGCCGCATCGGGGGCGTTACAAGTTTGGTATCAGAGCCGACCCTCGCGGTTACACGGATGGTTGCGGACAGGTGCGCGGTCATGTTGTTCATGACGTTTGTGACCCGTCATGGCACGCGGCATGGCACATGTACCGGACTGGATGCATGACGGTTGTGCCAAGAGGAACGTTCTCGTGGCCCGACGAGGACGTCGGTTCCTCCGAGTGGGGGTGTATGTAATAGCCTGGCTTATTAGGGATGATAGACTACTCATATCAATAAGGAATTCCTTCTTTTCCGGGAGCCCATTCGGACAGAACTCCAAAGTTAAGCGTGCTCAGCTTGGAGTAGTTTTAGGATGGGTGACCGACCGGGAAGTTGCTCCCGGGTGCGCACGAGTGAGGACAAAGTGCGCAGAAAAGACTAGTATTGATCTGTGGGGCCAGTCTAGATCCTGCCAGGAGTAACGACCACCGGCGGGTGTGTCCGGGGCGTTACATATGATGAGGAGGAATATGGAGAATAGAAGTTCCAAAAGGCAGTGGAGGCCATGTGCATTGACGGAGGTGCATCTTTACACTCCTCTCACTACCAGCTCAAGAAGTGGTAGCATGAGATCAACGCGGCTGAACGAGCAGTAGAAATGCAGAAGCCACTCAAGTGGTCTGACACGCCGATTGTTTTCGACACTAAGGACCACCCTGACCGCACCACTGTGGTCGGTTTTTTGCCTTTGTTGGTCACACCAACAATTCACAACCTCAAGTTGATGAAAATACCAGTTGATGGCAGGGCCATCTTGAACCCGATCTCCCCCGATGAGATCAGAAGGCTGCAAATCCCGGATGGAGATATCTGAGAAATGGGAACGTTTCAAGGGATCAATCCGCGAAGGAGCCAGCCCACCGGTGTAGGCGTCATGGGAACGGGGGTACCCAGACTTGCCTGCCTGCAACCCACGGCGTGGCTCTATCGACGGCCTGGTGCGGCCCAGCTTCGACAACAACAACTCAAGACCCTCCTGAGGGACCAAGCCTCGCGAGGCGGACGACACCAAGACCCCCCTGGGGGGCGGCCTCCCCAGGATGGCTCCCGAGGAGCAGAGATATCAATGCAAGCTGCACCTCGCGAGGTTCACATGACGTGAGCCATGATGACCAAGGCCAGGCGGGCGCCAATGGGCGCAATGCGCCAGTTTCCTCTTTGGTGCTAAGGAGGCAAGCATAGACGCGGGGTCCCGAGGAATCAAGCAAAGGTTTCCATATCGGTGCAACAAGACCAAGACTGCCAGGGCAGCAGGACGGAGGTCACCACGGAGCCCACCGCGGCATCACCACCAGAGGCTTTTGTAGGCGAAGACTACTTTTGTCAGGATAACTTGTACTAGTTGTCTCCCTTCGAATTTGGCCATTGTGGGATCCCTTCCCGCCTACATTTGGGAAGAGGAACAAGGCCACTATATATAGGAGTAGCCACCACCATAGGAAGGGATAGAGGCGGACGGATCGATTCCACCCTTACCAACTCACCAGCTCATCGAGCACAAGAACACCTCACCTCCTGAGGCCGTTCCACCACTGTACTAGTTCATCCTCAGCTCCTCGAGGCAATACACCACAAAGCTGGAGTAGGGTATTGCACCGCAAGGTGGCCCGAACCAGGATACATTGTTGTGTCTCTTGTTCGTTGGGTTCGTCTGGCTAGGTCGTGGATTCGGGGAGCGGGCAGTATGACGAAGACGAGTTCTTCGCACGCACCCCAGAGTTCGAACCTCTCAAGGGTCTGCGGAACCCCGAATCCGACATTTGGCACGCCAGGTAGGGGTGCACCGAAGCTTCGCCTCTCCGTCTGCTCTGCTTCTTCGCTCACTTTGCTTCTCCGTTCAGCTCCCATGGCAAGCGCCACTCCTCCGGCCGGATCGAAGAGCATTCATGGAGGCGTTGTGGGTCTCTGGGCTTTCACCCCCGCCTTGCGGCAGGTACAGTAGCTGCCCAAGTTCAGGTCGGAGATGCCGCCTCGCTACGACGGTGCGGCAGATCTGGCAGGCTTCCTCCAGGCCTACGAGGAGGCCGTTTGGGTGGCCGGCGGCGACGATAAGGTCAAGGCCAACTAGTCTCCGATGGCCCTCACTGGCGTACCACATGCCTAGCTGCTCAGCCTTCCCCATCTTTTGTGGCCTCCTGAGAGGAGCTGCGCATCCTCTTCATTGTGCGCTTCGGGGCACCGGCTCCCCACGCTGTCGTAGCCCTCCTCGGCGGTTCACAGGCGCCTCCCATGGACCACCACGTCAAGCAGTTCTTCCACCGAGTGGGTGCCGCTCGCGTGCAGCAGGGAGCTCCTTCGCGGTGGGCGGCGCCCAAAGGCGACCTCCCCTTCGACTCGAGGGACCACCCCGCGACCACCGCGGGTGCAGGCGCGCTCCCGATGCTTTGCACCCCCACCATCTTGAATGTGGCGGTGACCAAGACCCTCATCGACGGAGGGGCCGGCCTCAACATGCTCTCCGTGGAAGCTTTCGGCCCGCTTCACGTGCCATATGTTCGGCTCCGCCCTACCAAGCCGTTCTCCGGGGTTGTCAACGGCTCCACGAGCCCCTTGGGAAAAATCCGCCTCCCAGTCACCTTCGGCACACGCGACAACTACCGCACCGAGCTTATCAACTCCGACATTGCCCGCATCAGCATCCTGTACAATGCCATCCTCGGGTACCCAGCCCTGGCCAAGTTCATGGTAGCAACTCTCCCCGCCTACAACCTCATGAAGATGCCCGGGAGCAGCGCGTCCTCACCATGGTTGGAGACACCAAGGAGGCCCTGACGGCCCTCAAGCTTGCCTTCAGGGCCGCGGCGGCAGCGCGTCCGACCGATGAAGGGGCCCCTGAGGTCCCGAGGGCTGCGCCGGCAAAAAAGAAGCAGTTGTTCTCTCAAGACCGGGCCGAAAGGAAGCAGGTGCCAGTTGAGGGTGCCAACCTCGCCCTAGACCAAGAAAAGGCATTGATCGACTTTTTGCGTGCGAACAAGGAGGTGTTCGCGTGGGATCCCAAGGACCTGATTGGAGTCCCAAGGAGGGTGATCGAGCATCACCTGAGGGTGTGTCCCAATGTGCGCCCGGTCAAGCAGAGGGCGCGGCGGCAGTCCACAAAGAAGCAGTCATTCATCGTCCAAGAATCCCGCAAGCTGCAGGATGCTGGTGTCATTCGGGAGGTTCGGTACCCAGAATGGTTGGCGAACCCGGTCATCGTCCCCAGAAAGGGCGGGAAAGAACGCATGTGCGTCAATTTCACCAACCTCAACAAGGCTTGCCCTCAAGACCCCTTTCCGCTTCCGTGCATCGACCAGATTGTCGACTCCACCGCCAAGTGCGACCTGCTGTGCTTCCTGGACGCATTCTCGGGGTATCACCAAATCAAGATGGTAGTGGAGGATGTTGAGAAGACGGCCTTCTTGACCCCGTGTGGGGTGTATTGCTACACCTTCATGCCCTTTGGGCTGCGTAATGCCAGAGCTACCTTCCAGCGGCTCATGCACATCGCTCTGGGCCGGCTGCTCGGGAGGAACCCCGAGGCCTACGTCGACGACATAGTGGTGAATTCTCGGGAGGCGAGGACCCTCATCGAGGACCTGGAAGAAATGTTCACCAGTCTGCGCAAGGTGGACCTGTGGCTCAACCCGGAGAAGTGTGTATTTGGCGTCCCCTCCGGCAAGCTGTTTGGCTTTCTTGTGTCGCACAGGGGAATCGAGGCAAACCCGGAGAAGATCAAGGCAATAGAAATGATGATTCTGCCACAGACTCTTAAGGAAATGCAAAAGCTGGCGGGCTATGTGACCTCGCTGGGGTGCTTCATTTCTAGGCTGGGGGAGCGTGCGCTCCCGTTCTTCAAGCTGATGAAAAAGAAGGGGCTGTTCGAGTGGACTCTGGAGGCTGACCCGGCATTTCAACACCTCAAGAGATACCTCACCAACCCACCAGTGATGGGGGCGCCGTGTCCTCTTGGGCCCCTGGTGCTTTACCTGGCCGCCACGCCCCACTCAGCCCGCACAGCGCTGGTGGCCGTCCAGGAAGACCGCCAGGCCAAGGGCATGCCACACGACGCCACGCGCTCGGTCGAGATAACACACCCTCAAGACGACGTCCCTGAAGCCTCGGCGGCGCCAACAAATGACCAGGCTCCACAAGACGGTGCTCCTGAGGCCGTGGTTGCCCCAATAGACGACGAAGCTCCTGAGGTCCCCCACCCTCAGGAGGTGCCCCAGCCTCAGGAGGTCTCGGGCTCCACCAACAGTTCTGCCCTCGTCGAGCACCCGGTGTACTTTGTCAGCACGGTACTGCGTGACGCGCGTACAGGCTACCCCATGCCATAGAAGCTCTTGATGGCGATCCTCATTGCCTCATGCAAGCGGCGCCACTACTTCCAAGGCCACCCCATTAAGGCTGTCTCAGCTTACCCGCTGGAGAGGGTGCTCTGTAGCCCCAATGCTGCAGGGAGGGTCACGGAGTGGAACATCGAATTGCAGGCATTCCATTTGGAGTTCAGCACCACCAGAGTCATCAAGGGAGCCGTGCTCGCCGACTTCGTGGCGGAGTGGACCGATGCACCCATCCTCGGAGTAGGCGAGGACCAACCCCTCTCACCAGGAAGCAAAGCACCAGACGGCTGGGTCATGTACTTCGACGGCGCCTTCGGACGTCAGGGCGCGGGGGCTGGAGCTATGCTCATCTCACCCACTCAGGACAAGCTCTACTACGCCGTGCAACTCTTCTTCCAGCAGGCTGAGAAGGTCTCCAACAACATCACGGAGTACGAAGGCCTAATCGCCGGTCTCAAGGCTGCGGCAGCCTTGGGAGTGAAGCGCCTCACCATCAAGGGCGACTCACAGCTCCTCGTCAACTTCTCCAACAAAGTGTACAAGCCGAAGGATGAGCACATGGAGGCATACCTTGTGGAGGTACGCAAAATTGAGAAACAATTCTTAGGCCTGGAACTGCTGCATGTGCCCCGCGGCATAAACAAGGAAGCCGGCGATATTGCCAAGAGAGCGTCCAGGCGCCTGCCCCAGGAGCTCGGCGTCTTCGAGGAGCGGGTCCTCAAGCCTTCGGCAGCCCCTCCTGCTATAAAGCCAACACCTCCTCAGGAGGAGCTCCCCCTGGCACAATCCTTGAGAGCCCCCGCCTGTGGTCTAACCTCAGGAGCGCGTCTGCTCCTGGCGCTCGAGCCTCAGGAGCGGTGCTGGACCGAAGATTTCAAGGCGTACCTGCTTTTGGGGACCCTGCCGGAGAAGGAAGAATACGCGGAGCGCGTGGCTCGGCAGGCCACCGCCTACTCCGTTCAGGACAGTGAGCTCTACCAGAAGCGGCCAAACAATCTTTCTCTCCGATGTATCTCCAGGGAGCAGGGGTGTGAGCTGCTGACCGACATACAAAGTGGGGACTGCGGGCGCCACTCATTGTCACGCACCCTCGTAGGCAAGGTGTTCCGCAGCGGATTCTATTGGCCCACGGTGCTCAACGATGCCACAGAACTGGTGAGATCCTGCGAGGCTTGCCAGTACCACGCCAAGCAAACCCACTAGACTGCCCAGGTTCTGCAAATCATTCTGCTCTCATGGTCGTTCGCGGTCTGGGTGCTGGACATCTTGGGCCCGTTCCCAGAGCACCCGGGGGCTACCACTACCTCTACGTCGACATCGACAAGTTCACCAAGTGGGCAGAGGTGGAGGTCGTCCGCACCATCCCAGCCAACTCGGCAGTCAAGTTCGTCAAGGGCCTCGCGAGCCGGTTCAGGGTCCCAAATCGCATCATCACCAACAATGGCTCGCTGTTCACTAGTAACCTTTTCAAAACATACTGTGCTAAGCTTGGAACGCAGATATGCTACGTCTCAGTGGCACACCCTAGGAGCAACGGCCAAGCCGAGCGCGCGAACTCAGAGGTCCTGAAGGGCCTAAAGGCGAGGACTTTCAAGAAGAAGCTCGAGGCCTGTGGTAGGGGCTGGCTGGACGAGCTCCAGTCTGTACTGTGGTCCATCCGCACCACCATGACCAAGCCAACCAACGAAACTCCATTCTTCCTCGTCTACGGAGCTGAAGCGGTTCTCCCACACGAGGTCAGGCATCGCTCTGCGCGGGTCTTGGCGTTTGACGAGGCACGCCGGAACGCCATGCAGGGGACAGACCTCATGCTGGGGGAGGAACGCCGCCATCAAGCTTCGCTCCGGGTGGCAAGGTACCAGCAGGCGCTGCGGCGGTATCACTGCCGCAGCATCCACTCCAGGACGCTCGAGGTGGGCGATCTCGTCCTGAGGCAGGTGCTCTCCAGGGTGGGGATGCATAAGCTCTCTCCCATGTGGGAGGGCTCGCTTAGGATTGCCCGCGTCTCTAGGCCTGGCGCCACGCGCCTGGAGACGCAGGACAGGATCCCCATCCAGAACGCCTGGAACATCCAGCACCTCCAGAAGTTCTACCCATGAAGCAAGGCCTAGTGCCTGTGAAGGTCTCTGCTCGTGCCACTCTCACATAATAATGAGTGGGGTTGTACATGCCCCGAAGTCTCCGGAGAGCCGCCCTCGGGCCTCGGGGGCTCCCTCCCACGTCCTAGTGGCAGCACTTAGCTCCACGCTGGTGAGAAGACTAGAATAGGTGTCGGACACGGCTATTCATTTGCTTGCTTTCTGTAGTTCGTTTGCAACCTTTCAATGGAATTTGGACTTCTAGAGTTTCTCGGTTGACAAGTTGGATTTTTCTCCTTTTGATCCACTCGATTCTTTATCTTGGGTTAGGAAGAACGGCAGTTGCCCGTCACTCTTCCTCGTGCGCCTCACGCGGGCGCCGGGCAGGTGCGTGATACGTCTCCAACGTATCTATAATTTATGAAGTATTCATGCTATTATACTATCCTTCTAGGATGTTTTATATGCATTTATATGATATTTTATATGATTTTTGGGACTAACCTAATAACCTAGAGCCCAATGCGGTTTACTTTTCTCCTTGTTTTAGAGTATCGTGAAAAGGAAAACTAAATGGAGTCCAATTGACGTGCCACTTGACGGAGATCATTTTTGGACCAGAAGAAGCCCACGGAGTACCAGAAGCAGGCCAGAAGAGTCCTGGGCTGCCCACGAGGGTGGGGGGCGAGCCCACCCCCTAGGGCACGCCCCCTACCTCGTGGACAGCCCGGAGACCCCCTGACCTAAAATCAACGCAGAACTCTTCTATATATACCCAAACTTCCAGAAAGAAGCCTAAATTGGAAGTTCCACCGCCGCAAGCCTCTGTAGCCACGAGAAGTCAATCTAGGCCCTCTCCGGCACCCTGCTGGAGGGGGCCATCATCACCGGTGACCATGGAGGAGTATCCCGGAGGGGCCATCGTCACCATGAAGGCCAAGGACCAGAGGGTGGAGGCCATGGAGGAGGAAGCACAAGGGGGAGAACCTCTCCTCCTCTCTTCCGGTGGCGCCGGAGTGCCATCGGGAGGGGAATCATCGCCACGGTGATCATCTTCATCAACATCACCATCATCATCACCATCCTCATCTCTTTTATGTGGTCCACTCTCCCGCACCCCGCTGTAATCCCTACTTGAACATGGTGCTTTATGCCACATATTATGATCCAATGATGTGTTGCCATCCGTTGATGTTTTGAGTAGATATCTTTTGTCTTTGGGTTGATTCATGATCTAGATTGGTATGAGTTGTATGTTTTACTTTGGTGATGTCCTATGGTGCCCTCCGTGTCGGGCAAGCGTGAGGGATTCCCGCTGTAGGGTGTTGCAATACGTTCATGATTCGTTTATAGTGGGTTGGTGAGTGACTGAAACACAAACCCGAGTGAGAGGGATTGTTGCGTATGGGAATAAAGAGGACTTGATTCTTTAATGCTATGGTTGGGTTTTACCTTAATGATCTTTAGTAGTTGCGGTTGCTTTCTAGAGTTCCAATCATAAGTGCATATGATCCAAGTAGAGAAAGTATGTTAGCTTATGCCTCTCCCTCATATGAAACTACAATAGTGATTACCGGTCTTGTTAACAATTGCCTAGGACAATTACGCACACCGATCCACCATTATTACACACTCGCTATTTATATTATTTAGTAATATATTCTAACTTTATGATAACATCACCTACTTTTATATTTTAGCTCTCTGATACCATGCAAAGTTATCCTCTTCATACCCACAACGTAGTTTTATTTCTCGTTTCTAGTTGGAAGCAAACGTTCGGTGAACGTAGAGTCGTATCAGTGGCAGATAGGGCTTGAGACAATATTGATCTTACCTTTAGCTCCTTGTGGGTTCGACACTCCATACTTATCACTTCCACCTTTAGAAAGTTCTACGATGATTCCTTGCACTTGGGATTATCAAGCTCTTTTCTGGCGCCGTTGTCGGGGAGCAATAGCGTGGGGTTGATATTCTCGTGTGTGCTTGTTTGCTTTCTTCACTAAGTAGATTTTTTTCCTTTTTGGTTTCTGTTTATTTGTGGGTGAAACATACAAAAAAAATTCAAAAGAATGAAAATGCAAAAACATTACTTGCCTTTCATGCCTAAAAAGTTTTTTCAAAAAGAGAAGCGATTGGAAATTTATGCATTGAAGAAGTGAGGGTCGACCTTGAGCACTTGTGTTCATGCTCACGGAAACAATGTAGAATTTTTCATGGAAGTTTCTCTGTAAATAATTATCCCCTTGTATATATCCATTGTATTATAAAAATAATGTGCCAACCTTTGGTTTTAGGATGATTAGAGTGCTTGTTTAGTATGTGCAGAACAAAAACAGAAACTTTTGCTGTAGTACGTGAATTTACATTTTTTTTACTAGAAAGTCAAATGGGTCTAAAATTTTTTGCACATTACTTCTGTACAAATTGTTCAAATTTTCAAATTTAGTTCATAATTTTAGGAGTTACAGAAGTTTGCTGAACTTCCAGATTACTATAGACTGTCGACAGATTCTGTTTTTGATGCATTGCTTGCTTGTTTTGATGAAACTATCGATTCCTATCAGTGGATTAAGCCATGTAAAAGTCATATTAAAGTAGCTATAATGCAAAAATAAAATATGAATTGGTTTGCAACAGTACTTATAGTAGTGATTTGCTTTGTTATACTAACGGATCTCACAAAGTTTTTGTTAAGTTTTTGTGGATGAAGTGTTCAAAGAACGAGGATTTACTGATGTGAGAAGAATAAATAGAGGCAAAAGTTAAAGCTTGGGGATGCCCAAGGCACACCAAGTAAATATTTCAAATGATACTCAAGCATCTAAGCTTGGGGATGCCCCGGTTGGCATCCCATGTTTCTTCTTCAACAATTATCGGTATACCTCGGTTTTTGTTTTGTTCACATGATTTGTGTCCTTTGTGTTTTTGTTTTTTCCTTGAAGAAACATGCTAGCATGATATATCCCTTCATTGATTTATAGAATACTTCATGTGCTTCACTTAAATCTTTTAAGTACAATCTTATTGAATTGCTCTTTGTGCTTCACTTAAATATTTTGAGTATGGTTTTATAGAATGCTTCATGTGCTTCACTTATGCATTTTGAGCTTGGATATTGGTTAGTTGTAGAATGCTCCATGAACTTCACTTATATCTTTTGGAGTATGAATAATACTATCATTTAAAGTGGGTTTGGAAGAGTGTCAACTTTAGGAATTAGTGATCCCACTATTTTTGAAGTGTTGAATCTTAGTGTGATATTTATGAAAGTGGATTTGAAAGAGTGTCAACTTTAGCTAGTAATGATTCCACTATTTTGGAAGAGGTTCCAATTGAGTATGAGAACAAAGTTGCTATCCATGATACTACTGAAAATTATTATGAGGAAGGAATACATGCTTGTAGGAGTTGCAATAATATTAAGTTTCCTCTCTATGTGCTTAAAGTTTTGAAGTTATACTTGTTTTGCCTTCCTATGCTAGTTGATTGTTGTTCTAATAAATTGTGTGCTCACAAAATCCCTGGGCATAGGTAGTAGGTTATATTTAAATGTGCTAGTCATATTCTTCAAGATGCTCTCTTTGTACTTCAATTCTTGTCTATTATGTGAGCATCATTGAAATCATCATGCCTAGCTAAAAGGCATTAAAGAAAAGCGCTTGTTGGGAGACAACCCAATATTTACCCTTACTGTTTTTGTGTGTTTAAATGATTAAACTACTGTAGTAATCATGTTTTATAGCTTTTTTTCAATAAAGTGCCAAGTAAGACCTTTGGGAAGACTTGGGTGAAAGTTAATGTGATCTTGCTGTAAAAAACAGAAACTTTGCGCTCACGAGATTAGCTGTCATTTTTTACAGAAGAGTGCTTTTGAGTTGATTATTTTTTCAGAAGATTAATAGACAAATTACTCACGTCCACCAATTTATTTCATAATTTTTGGAGTATCATAAGTATGGTTTATGTTCAGATCATTACAGACTATTCTGTTTCTGTCAGATTCTGTTTTCATTGCATAGTTTGCCTGTTTTCTAGTTTCTATGGCTTATATTCCTCAATATAAATTGTAGAAATGATATGGTACAGTATGCATTGTGTGAGAAAAATTATGAACCTTGTCTTTGACAGTACCAAAGTGGATGGTTTGCTCTTTATCATACTAACCTATCTCACGAAGTTTGGTTAAGTTCTGTGTGATTGAAGTTTTCAAGTTTTGGGTGAGATATCGATATGAGGAGAATAAGGAATGGAAAGACCCTAAGCTTGGGGATGCCCAAGGCACCCCAAGGTAATATTCAAGGAAGACTCAAGTGCCTAAGCTTGGGGATGCTCCGGAAGGCATCCCCTCTTTCGTCTTCAAAACTATCGGTATACCTTACTCGGAGCTATATTTTTATTCATCACATGATATGTGTTTTGCTTGGAGCGTGTTTTTGGTTTTACTTGATGTTTGAATAAAATCATTGGATCTGAAATATTGAATGAAAAAGAATCCTCCCATGGCTAGTCAATTATTTGACTACTCAGTGTTCTTCACTCATATCTTTTGCAGTAGTTTGTCATTTACTCGTGTGCCTCACGTATATCCTATGAGTAAATGGTTGAATAAATTGAACGTCATAAACCTGAATTTATATATGTTTCATATGCTTATAACATGGGGGGTAATGACTTCACACATAATAAGTATAGGTAGTAAACTTATTGAAAGTTAGCAGACGTAGAATTGGTCACTTGAACAATTCATGAAAGAATATTGAAGGAAGAGAGGTTTCACATATAAATATACTATTCTGGACATCTTTTATGATTGCGAGCACTCATTAAAATATGACATGCTAAAGAGTTGATGTTGGACAAGGAAGACAACGTAATGGGTTATGTTTTATTATATCTGAAATAAAGTATATTGTCATGGATCATCCAACACGTTGAGCTTGCCTTTCCCCCTCATGCTAGCCAAATTCTTTGCACCAAGTAGAGATACTACTTGTGCTTCCCAAAACCCTTAAACCAGTTTTGCCATGAGAGTCCAACATATCTACCTATGGATTGAGTAAGATCCTTCAAGTAAGTTGTCATCGGTGCAAGCAATAAAAATTGCTCTCTAAATATGTATGATTGATTGGTGTGGAGGAAATAAGCTTTATACGATCTTGTGATGTGGAAGAAATAAAAGCGACGGACTGCATAATAAAGGTTCATATCACAAGGGGCAATATAAAGTGACGTTCTTTCGCATTAAGATTTTGTGCATCCAACCCAAAAGCGCATGGCAACTTCTGCTTCCCTCTGCAAGGGCCTATCTTTTATTATTATCTTCTACCTTATGCAAGAGTCATGGTGATCTTCACCTTTCCTTTTTACATTTTATCCTTTGGCAAGCATGTGGTGTTAGAAAGATCTGATATATATATATATATATATATATATATATATATATATATATATATATATATATATATATATATATAATTGGATGTAAGTTAGCATGAGCTATTATTGTTGACATTACCCTTGAGGTAAAAGGTTGGGAGGCGAAACTATAAGCCCCTATCTTTCTCTGTGTCCGATTAAAACTCCATAACCACAAGTACTGAGTGAGTGTTAGCAATTGTGAAAGACTAAATGATAGTTCAGTATGTGGAGTTTGCTAAATCAAAGCTCTGACATAGATTCTTCCTGAAAATAAGATGAATTGCAATTGTTTGATGACTGATAATATTGTTTGTTAGTTTTAAAGAAAGTTTATGATCTATACTTTAACATGTGATAGCTTGTTACTTTATCATGAAAAGTTTTATGAGATGAGCTATTGTTATGACATATAACGATGCTAGAAAAGGTGATTGGAATTATAATTGATCAAACTTATGCACTTGCTAGCATTCACACTTCATAAATTATTTCTTTTATCATTTACCTACTCGAGGACGAGCAGGAATTAAGCTTGGGGATGCTGATACGTCTCCAACGTATCTATAACTTATGAAGTATTCATGCTATTATACTATCCTTCTAGGATGTTTTATATGCATTTATATGATATTTTATATGATTTTTGGGACTAACCTATTAACCTAGAGCCCAGTGCCAGTTTTTGTTTTCTCCTTGTTTTTGAGTATCGCACAAAAGGTAAACTAAACGGAGTCCAATTGACGTGCCACTTGACGGAGATCATTTTTGGACCAAAAGAAGCCCACAGAGGACCAGAAGCAGGCCAGATGAGTCCCGGGCTGCCCACGAGGTTGGGGGGCGCGCACCCCCTAGGCGCGCCCCTACCTCATGGACAGCCCAGACCCCCGACGTGAAATCAACGCAAAACTCTTCTATATATACCCAAACTTCCGAGAAGAAACCTAGATCGGAAGTTCCGCCGCAAAGCCTCAGAGCCACGAGAAGTCAATCTAGGCCCTCTCCGGCACCCTGCCGGAGGGGGCCATCATCACCGGTGGCCATGGAGGAGTATCTCGGAGGGGCCATCATCACCATGAAGGCCAAGGACCAGAGGGTGGAGGCCATGGAGGAGGAAGCACAAGGGGGAGAACCTCTCCTCCTCTCTTCCGGTGGCGCCAGAGTGCCATCGGGAGGGGAATCATCGCCACGGTGATCATCTTCATCAACATCACCATCATCATCACCATCCTCATCTCTTTTACGCGGTCCACTCTCCCACACCCCGCTGTAATCCCTACTTGAACATGGTGCTTTATGCCACATACTATGATCCAATGATGTGTTGCCATCCTATGATGTTTTGAGTAGATATCTTTTGTCTTTGGGTCGATTAATGATCTAGATTGGCAAGTGTAATGCCCCGGATATAACTTTCCATATTCATAACTCCAACTCTTGCCTTTTCCGGAGATGCGGTATGTTTTTTTCCTCCGTGGTTGGGTTTTTTGTCTTTTGTTTTGCATTTTGTTCATGTCATGCATCTCATCTCATAGCATCATGGGCATTGCATCTGCATGTTTTCATAAAACTCGTAGCCGTTCATAGTTGCCCTTTCTCTCTTTGCCTCCGTTGTCACTTTGTCAGGCCCTTGTCCTCGTTGACCTCTCTCAGACCCCTCGTGTGCGTGTCCGAAACTTACCCGAACCCGACCCGGGCTGTAATGACCGTTGGATCCGGATCATCCCTAAACATCCCTTTATCATCATCGGTTTCTCGTTGGACTCTCCTAAGCTATTTATTCTTGTTCGTCCGATTAAAATCGGAGGGACCAAATGCCCCTCCTATTTACCTAGTTGCTATATAAACAGATCAACCCTAGAAACTAGGGATCTTGTCCCATCCTCCGCCGCCGCCAGCCCACTGTCTCCTCCTCCTTGGGATCCCCTCCCGATCCAAAACCACCAGCCACAGCCGCCACCGCTCCTCCTCAGTTTCCACGCCCAACCAACCAGTGCCTCTCCTGGATCTCGTCGTCCACCCAACCAGCGCAGCACGCCCGATCCCCTCGCTTCTTCACCAGCCCACAGCTGCCTCCTCCTTCCTCGCGTCTGAGCCCGAGGAGCCCCTGCACCGTGCTCCTCCCTTGCCCTTGCCTCTGCCGTCTCCAGATCACACTGGCGAAGCGCCACCGCCCAAGCTTAAGTCGTCCCCTTCACATCGAGCACCAGCAGAACGAGCCCAGCCGCCGAGCTCAAGCTGCTCGACCCCAACCCGTGCCCGGCGCTCTGACGCTGTCCTCGCGCCCATCGTTCTTGACCACCGATGAGCTCTGTTTCTCTCTTCTCTCTTTCTCAATGCTCTCTCTCTCTTCTCTCTCTCTCTCTCTCTCTCTCTCTCTCTCTCTCTCTCTCTCTCTCTCTCTCTCTCTCTCTCTCTGTTGCAACAGGAACCGAGCCGCCATGTTCATCGCCCTTGTTTTCCCGCCAGAGATCGACCGCAGCCTCCTCGACTGGATCCACGCCGTCGTGTTGCTACGCCCTCACCTCGTCCCTTCTTGCGCCGGATCCGCACCTCCCTTCGTTCCCTCGCACCACAGATCGCCGAGCAGAGCTCCATCCGCTGCCGCGCCTCGCATCGCTGGCGCCTGCGTCTCGCCTCCTCTGTCTACTTCCTCTGCATCGAGCGAGGCGAGCAACAAGCGCTGTTGACCGCATCGGCAGCCCACCCGAGCGGGTCGACCTCCTCTCCACCAAGGCCAAGGCCCAACTCACCTCTGCCTCGCTCACGGGCCTCTTCCTCGTTCGGCCCAGCTAGTTCTGGCCGCTGGGTGAGCGCCTGCAGCCCCTCTTTGTTGGCCCAGTCCGCCCAGATTCGGCCCATGTATTTTTTTTCATGCGCTGCGAATTTTGCCAATTAATCAGAGAACTGCAGTTTTTCAGAAGACCCTCATGTTCATGCATTTGTAATTCACAAACAGTGCATCGGATTAAAATGAGTTAAACTTGTAAAATGCTTAGAATTTTATCTAGTTTCATAATCTGCTACTTTCATCCATGTTAAAAATGTTCAAAATGTTGTTTGTTTAAATTTGTTCAAATGCCATGTTAAAATGATTTATTTCATAACTAAATAATCGTAGCTCCATTTTTAATAAACTTTATATGTAAATGGGGTAGAAAAATGCATAGATTAACTTGGTGCACTTTGTTTTGCTGTTTAACAACAATAAAATATGTTTTAGGGCAGAACAGTACCAAGTTCGAAATATGCACATGAGTATTTTCCGGAATTGTTTTTTCTTATTTCCAGCCTCATTTAAACTTGCCTAAATAGTTTGTTTAATTATGCTTCACCTCTTTCCATGTTTAAAAACATTTAATATTGTTTGGTAGCTTAAATGAGATTAAACTAAATATGTCAATGTGGTGTTTTGTCAATATGCAACTCGTTGCATATTGAGTTCCACTTAACTTGTAGCATTGTTTGTTGCACTTTGCCATGCCATGCCTCATTAAACCGGACATGCATCATACTTGGTTGTGCATTATGCCATGATTGCGCTTCCGTGTTTACCATGTTGTTTGCTTCTTTCCGATTTGCGTCTCTCGTTAGCTTCGGTTTCGTTCCGGAGTTGTGAGGATTCGTTCGACTACTCCCGGTTGTCTTCTTCATGGACTCGTTCTTCTTCCTAGCGGGATTTCAGGCAAGATGACCGTCACCTTGGATCTCATTACTATCATTGCTATGCTAGTTGCTTCGTTCTACCGCTATGATGCGTTACCTACCACTTGCTTATCAAGCCTCCCAAATTGCCATGAACCTCTAACCTTTGTCACCCTTCCTAGCAAACCATTGTTTGTCTATGTTACCGCTTTTGCTCAGCCCCTCTTATAGCGTTGCTAGTTGCAGGTGAAGATGAAGATTGCTCCATGTTGGATTATGTTTATGTTGGGATATCACAATATCTCTTATATTATAATGCATCTATATACTTGGTAAAGGGTGGAAGGCTCGGCCTTATGCCTGGTGTTTTGTTCCACTCTTGCCGCCCTAGTTTCCGTCATATCGGTATTATGTTCCCGGATTTTGCGTCCCTAACGCGGTTGGGTGATTTATGGGACCCCTTGACAGTTCGCTTTGAATAAAACTCCTCCAAAGAAGGCCCAACCTTGGTTTTACCATTTGCCTCACCACTACCTACCTTTCCTTGGGAGTAATTAACCCAAGGGTCATCTTTATTTTAGCCCCCGGGCGTTGCTTCTCTAAGTGCTGGTCCAAACCGAAGCGATGTCCGCGCCCCACAGGCAACCAGTGGTCTATGCCAACCCGTCGCCTTGCTCATCCGTGTGCCCGAGAATGAGATATGTGCAGCTCCTATCGGGATTTGTCGGCACATTCGGGCGGTCTTGCTGGTCTTTTTACCATTGTCGAAATGTCTTGTAAACCGATTCGAGACGGATCGGTCTTCCCGGAGAAGGAATATCCTTCATTGATCGCGAGAGCTTATCATGGGCTAAGTCGGGACACCCTGCAGGGTTTGAACTTTCGAGCGTGCCCGCGTTATGTGGCAGATGGGAATTTGTTAATATCCGGTTGTAGTAAACTTGAAGTAAACTCTTCTAAAATACACCAACCGTAAAGCGAATCGTGATGGTCTCTTTTCGGGTTGTTCGAGAGGAGAACACGGTTTCTGGGTTATGTTTGACGTAAGTAGGAGTTTCAGGATCACTTCTTGATCATTACTATTTGACGACCGCTTGCTTTTCTTCTCTTCTCGCTCTTATTTGCGTAAGTTAGCCACCATACATGCTTAGTCGCTGCTGCAACCTCGCCACTTTACCCCTTCCTTACCCATTAAGCTTTGCTAGTCTTGATACCCATGGTAATGGGATTGCTGAGTCCTCGTGGCTCATGGATTACTACAACACCAGTTGCAGGTATAGGTTATACGATGATCATGACGCGAGAGCGATGTTTACTTGTGTTGGTGTTCTTCTTCTCTGTCGATCTTGGGTTAGGTTCCTGGTCGGCAGCCTGGGCTAGCAGGGTGGATGTCGTTTGAGTTTCTGTTTATGTTTCATCCGTAGCCGGGTGTTGATCTTGTATATGATGTATTGTTGTATTCTTGTGATATTGTATGTCTTGGTTGTATCCCCACTATTATGTAATGTTGATGTAATGGTATCCACCTTGCAAAAGCGTCTTAAATATGTGCTTCTATCCTTGGTGGGACCTTCGAGTTCCTTTAGGATAAGGTCGCATCTTGGGCGTGACAGTAAGAGTTGTATGTTTTACTTTGGTGCTGTCCTATGGTGTCGTCCGTGTCGCGCAAGCGTGAGGGATTCCCGCTATAGGGTGTTGCAATACGTTCATGATTCGCTTATAGTGGGTTGGTGAGTGAATGAAACACAAACCCGAGTGAGAGGGATTGTTGCGTATGGGAATAAAGAGGACTTGATGCTTTAATGCTATGGTTGGTTTTTACCTTAATGATCTTTAGTAGTTGCGGATGCTTGCTAGAGTTCCAATCATAAGTGCATATGATCCAAGTAGAGAAAGTATGTTAGCTTATGCCTCTCCCTCATATGAAACTGCAATAGTGATTACCGGTCTTGTTAACAATTGCCTAGGATAATTCCGCACACCGATCCACCATTATTCCACACACACTATTTATATTATTTAGTAATATATTCTAACTTTATGATAACAGCACATACTTTTATATTTTAGCTCTCGGATACCATGCAAAGTTATCCTCTTCATACCCACAACGTAGTTTTATTTCTCGTTTCTAGTTGGAAGCAAACGTTCAGTGAACGTAGAGTCGTATCAGTGGCAAATAGGGCTTGAGAGAATATTGATCTTACCTTTAGCTCCTTGTGGGTTCGACACTCCATACTTATCACTTCCACCTTTGGAAAGTGCTATGATGATTCCTTGCACTTGGGGATTATCAGTGTGCGCATGCGTGGGCTTGCCCACGCCGCAGACACACCTCGCCAGAGCCCTGTCTTGTCGAATCGTCGCTCCAGAGCTTTAGCTTTCTTGGCTTTCTTGATTCTTCGCGAGGCGCCCTCGAATAAGCTCATGATTTACGCACCCCCTTAAAGTTCGTGCCCCCCAGGTACCGGGACGCAGTGCACTGAGCCACGACTAGCCCATGCCTGAGGGCCTGCGCAAGGAGGAACAAGGCACCCGAAAAGTCTTCTAACAAATTCTGCAGCTTTATGATGCCTCCCGTGGCCAACGGCTCCTGAGTCGTCAGTAAGGAGTCCTCACCAGATGCCAAATGGCGCGCCCTCGCGAGGTGGGAAACTACCGCGAGTGTACTAAGCTAAGTTATCCTACCACACTCGCTCAGAGCACGAACATCGTAGCATAGCACAAGAACAATAAACATTGCATAGTGGCATTAGTACCATGGTTCATTAAACGCCCCAGCAGGGCCCTCTACTTTTTTCAAAATGCAGGACGAAGGAAAAGTTAAACAAAAGCAGCCGCACAATCGCAGCAGCTCCCGAGGCCTGGCTCCGGAGGCCTCCCGGGCTCAGCCCGAGCTTTCCTCCCGCTTCACCGGAGCGTGGCGGCGGGATGACCCGCCACCGTCCTCAAAGCGAGCCCGACGATGTGGCGGCTGGTCATAGCCGCCGCCGCTGGTGCTCTCGCTGGAGGAAGAGCCGCCGCCGCTGGACAAGCCGCGGCCATCGCCGAGGGCACGCTAACCCTCAGCATCGTTACGGCTGTCGTCAAGGCCAAGCTCATCGTCGTCGCCGCTGTCTTCGGGGCAGCACCCTGCGCGATGCCCATCTTCCCCAAACACCCTCATGTAGAGGGTCGCGACGCCGTCGTACTTGAAGTGGAGGGTGCACCTCCCACTCAGGCTGCGCGCGGGGGAGAACGCCTGCCAGCCGCGAGTCAGGGCCATGTTGCCGCGGCAGAGACCCCGACTGCGGCCCACGAGGCCTTACTGCAGCAGCCATCGGCCTGCAGCCAGAGGCCGTCAAGACCCTTGGCCGGCAGCTCGCCGGTGATGAAGCGCGGAAGCTGGAGCCAGGTGCCGGCCGGCCTCTCCGACCACAGGACGAACCCTGGGAGCACCTCCGCCGAGTGGAAGCACGGCTGGGGAGGCCGGGCAACCATGGTGTGCCTCCTTTTGTTGCAGGGGCTGCCTCGCCCTGGGCGACTCCCGCCACGAGAAGAAGCACTGCCACAGCCGCTCAGGGTGACGCCAGTCCCCGAAGGAGTGGGCCCATGCCCCCGAGGAGCCACTGCAGGGGTCGCGATGAGCTTGCGGGGGCGGCCCCGCCCTCTCTTGGGGGGCGGCGAGCCGGGTCCCTCCTGGCGAGCCTTCCCCTTTTTGGCGGCGGAGAACCTCCTTGTCGGCGCCATGAGAACTACGACAAGATGGCAAGGCAAAGAGGAAGAGCAAGGAGCGAGCCACAAGAAGAAGGAGATGAGCAAGGGGGGCTCCGCCCCTCTCCTCATTTATAACCGAGAGGAGGCCAACCGTCAGCCTGCACGATCGCACGCAATGATGGTTTTCTCCGCATGCAGCAGGGTCTCGTCAAGTCGAACGGTTGCCGAGGCAGTGTGGGAAAGTGGAGACGTCCACGTCCCATCAATTGCCACGTGTCAACCGAGGCTGCAAGCGGTTGGGGCCCGTGGCGCTCCGCACTTGCCCTTTGGCTTCGCCTCGAAGCCAAGTTCGAGCGCGCCTTGGGCCCAGGGGCTGCTGTCGGCGTCCTGGGAACGGGGGTACCTAGACTTGCCTGCCTGCGGCCCACGGCGTGGCTCTATCGACGGCCTGGTGCGGCTCAGCTTTGACAACAACAACTCAAGACCCTCGCGAGGGGCCAAGCCTCGCGAGGCATACAACACCAAGACCCCCCTGGGGGGCGGCCTCCCCTAGCTGGCTCCCTTGGAGCGGAGATATCAATGCAAGCTGCACCTCGCGAGGTTCACATGACGTGAGCCGTGAAGACCAAGGCCAGGCGGGCGCCAGCGGGCGCAGTGCGCCAGTTTCCTCTTTGGTGCTAAGGAGGAAAGCACAGATGCGGGGTCCCGAGGAATCAAGCAAAGCTTTCCATATCGGTGCAACAAGACCAAGACCGCCAGGGCAGCAGGACGGAGGTCACCACGGAGCCCACTGCGGCGTCACCACCAGAGGCTTTTGCAGGCGAAGACTACTTTTGTCAGTTTAACCTGTACTTATTGTCTCCCTTTGAATTTGGCCGTTGTGGGATCCCATCCCACCTACATTTGGGAAGAGGACGAAGGCCACTATATATAGGACTAGCCACCACCATAGGAATGGATAGAGGCTGGACGGATCGATTCCACCCTGACCAGCTGACCAGCTCATCGAGCACAAGAACACCTCACCTCCTGAGGCCGTTCCACCACTATACTAGTTAATCCTCTGCCCCTCGAGGCAATCCACCAGAAAGCTGGAGTAGGGTATTACACCGCAAGGTGGCCCGAACCAGGATAAACTGCTGCGTCTCTTGTTCGTTGGGTTCGTCTAGCTAGGCCATGGATTCGGTGATTAGGCAGTCTGGGGAGGATGAGTTCCTCACACGCACCCCAGAGTTCGAACCTCTCAAGGGTTTGCAGAACCCTGGATCCGACAACTGGCAAGGTTACTTGTCGGTCACTTTTGGTACCGAACTGAACTACATGATTGAGAAGGTCATTTTTGACGTCGTCAAGATGGTGTTGCCCTACAATTTCATTCTTGGTCATCCGGCCCTGGCAAAGTTTATGGAAGCATCCCATTATGCCTATAATACTTTGAAAATGCTGGGCCCGATGAGTGTCATCACCATCCACTCTGACAAGAAGGACGCAATTGTCTGCGCCGACAAGCTCTACCGGGAGGCACTGGCAGCATCTGCCAACAACTCACCTGCTCCTGCCGGTAAAGCCCTCGGGGGAGTAAAGAAGAAGAAGACCAGTAAGACATTTGATAAGAACTCCAGGAAGCGCACCTTTTTGGAGTGTAGCACACCCGTTCAGGACATACCAGACAAGAGCAAGAAGGCCAAGGCCTCACCACGTGCTCCGAAGCAAGTCTCTGCAAGGGAGGATGGCACTAGCAGTACTTTTACCATAAGTGCTACCTTCGATGGGAAATAGGAAAGCGCACTCATCGACTTCCTGCGGGGGAATATTGACATGTCTGCATGGCAACCATCAGATATCGTTGGCGTTCCTAGGGAGGTGATTGAGAACCACCTTACTATCTGTCCTAATGTGAGAGCCGTCGAGCAGAAGGTCAGGAAGCAGGCCTTGGAGCAGCAAGAGTTCATTGCCCAAGAAATCCAAAAACTAGATGCAGCAGGTTTGGTCATAGGAGTGCTACACCCAACTTGGCTCTGTATTGACTTTACTGATATAAACAAAGCATGCCCAAAGGACCCCTTTCTGTTGACGCAGATTGATCGGATTGTGGACTCCACCGCTGGCTGCAACATGCTCTCCTTTCTTGAAGCCTACTCTGGTTATCATCAGATCTTCATGGCCAAGGAAGATGAGGAGAAGACGACATTCATTACTCCATGTGGTATGTACTGCTTTGTACGCATGCCTTTTGGGTTAAAGAGTGTCGGGGCGAGATTTGCAAGGGTTGTGCAAATTGGTTTTGGTTCTCAGCTACACAAAAATGTGGAAGCCTATATGGATGATATAGTGGTTAAAACCAGGTGATACGTCTCCAACGTATATATAATTTTTGATTGCTCCATGCTATATTATCTTCTGTTTTGGACATTATTGGGCTTTATTATCCACTTTTATATTATTTTGGGGACTAACCTATTAACCGGAGGCCCTGCCCAGAATTGTTGTTTTTTGCCTATTTCAGAGTTTCGCAGAAAAGAATATAAAATGGAGTCCAAACGGAGTCCAAACGGAATGAAACCTTCAAGAGCGTGATTTTTGGAACGAACAAGATCGAGGAGACTTGGACCCTACGTAAGAGAAGCTTCAAGGGTGCCACGAGGTAGGGGGGCGCGCCCTCCACCCTTGTGGGCCCCCTGTTGCTCCACCGATGAACTCCTTCCTCCTATATATACCTACGTACCCCCAAACGATCAGATACGGAGCCAAAAACCTAATTCCACCGCCACAACCTTCTGTACCCACGAGACCCCATCTTGGGGCCTGTTAGGAGCTCATTGAGGGGGCATCCATCACGGAGGGCTTCTACATCAACACCATAGCCTCTCCAGGTGAAGTGTGAGTAGTTTACTTTAGACCTTCGGTCCATACTTAGTAGCTAGATGGCTTCTTCTCTTTTTGGATCTCAATACAATGTTCTCCCCTCTCTCGTGGAGATCTATTCGATGTAATCTTCTTTTTGCGGTGTCTTGGTTGAGACTGATGAATTGTGGGTTTATGATCAAGTTTATCTATGAACAATATTTGAATCTTCTTTGAATTCTTTTATGTATGATTGGTTATCTTTGCAAGTCTCTTCGAATTATCAGTTTGGTCTGGCCTACTCGATTGATCTTTCTTGCAATGGGAGAAGTGCTTAGCTTTGGGTTCAATCTTGCGGTGTCCTTTCCCAGTGACAGTAGGGGCAGCAAGGCACGTATTGTATTGTTGCCATCGAGGAAAACAACATGGGATTTTTATCATATTGCATGAATTTATCCCTCTACATCATGTCATCTTGCTTAAGGCGTTACTCTGTTTTCATGAACTTAATACTCTAGATGCATGCTGGATAGCGGTCGATGAGTGGAGTAATAGTAGTAGATGCAGGCAGGAGTCGGTCTACTTGTCTCGTACGTGATGCCTATATACATGATCATACCTAGATATTCTCATAACTATGCTCAATTCTGTCAATTGCTCAAAAGTAATTCGTTCACCCACCGTAAAATACTTATGCTCTTGAGAGAAGCCACTAGTGAAACCTATGGCCCCCGGGTCTATCTTCATCATATTAATTTTCCAACACTTATTTATTTCCTTTGCTTTTTTACTTTGCTTTTATTTTACTTTGCATCTTTATCACAAAAATATCAAAAATATTATCCTATCATATCTATCAGATCTCACTCTCGTAAGTGACCGTGAAGGGATTGACAACCCCTTATCGCGTTGCTTGCGAGGAGTTATTTGTTTTGTGTAGGTGCGAGGGACTCGCGCGTAGCCTCCTACTGGATTGATACCTTGGTTCTCAAAAACTGAGGGAAATACTTACGCTACTTTGCAGCATCACTCTTTCCTCTTCAAGGGAAAACCAACGCAGTGCTCAAGAGGTAGCACCAGGCACAAGGATTCCCTGATCAAAGATTTGGAAGAGACATTTGCAAACTTGTGCAAGATCAACTTGAAGCTCAACCCTGAGAAGTGTGTGTTTGGCGTTCCATCCGGTAAGCCTATCGGTTCTTTGTATCTCAGCGTGGAGTTGAAGCCAACTCCGACAAGATCAAGGAAATTGAGCAGTTGGAGGCACCCGGATTCGAGCTTTTATGCCTAGCTAGGGGCGTTAAACGATAGCGCTTGTTGGGAGGCAACCCAATTTTATTTTTAGTTTTTTTGCTTTTGCTTCTGTTTAGGAATATATCTTTGATATAGCCTCTGGTTAGATGTGTTTTTATGTTTTAATTAGTCCTTGTGCCAAGTTAAACCTATAGGATCTTCTTGGAAGATAGTTATTTGATCTTGCTGTAATTTCCAGAAACTTTCTGTTCATTAAAACAATTGTTAAACATCACCAGAACGTGATAAAATACTGATTCCAATTTCTGCTGATCGATAAACAAATTTCCTAGTTCTTCCTATTTTGGCTGATTTTTTGGAGTTCCAGAAGTTTGTGTTAGTTACAGATTACTACAGACTGTTCTGTTTTTGACAGATTCTGTTTTTCGTGTGTTGTTTGCTTATTTTGATCAATCTATGGCTAGTAAAATAGTTTATAAACCATAGAGAAGTTGGAATACAGTAGGTTTAACACCAGTATAAATAAAGAATGAGTTCATTACAGTATCTTGAAGTGGTCTTTTGTTTTCTTTCGCTAACGGAGCTCACGAGATTTTCTGTTGAGTTTTGTGTTGTGAAGTTTTCAAGTTTTGGGTGAAAGATTTTGATGGATTATGGAACAAGGAGTGGCAAGAGCCTAAGCTTGGGGATGCCCATGGCACCCCCAAGATAATCTAAGGACACCAAAAAGCCAAAGCTTGGGGATGCCCCGGAAGGCATCCCCTCTTTCGTCTACTTCCATCGGTAACTTTACTTGGAGCTATATTTTTATTCACCACAAGATATGTGTTTTCCTTGGAGCGTCTTGTATGATTTGATTCTTTGATTTTTAGTTTACCACAATCATCCTTGCTGTATACACCTTTTGAGAGAGCCATACATGATTTGGAAATTATTAGAATACTCTATGTGCTTCACTTATATCTTTTGAGTTATATAGTTTTGCTCTAGTACTTCACTTATATCTTTTAGAGCACGGTGGTGGATTTGTTTTGTAGAAACTATTGATCTCTCATGCTTCACTTAGATTTTTTGAGAGTCTTAAATAGCATGGTAATTTGCTTAAATAATCTTAACATGCTAGGTATTCAAGATTAGTAAAAACTTTCTTATGAGTGCTTTGAATACTAAGAGAAGTTTGATGCTTGATGATTGTTTTGAGATATGGAGGTAATAATATCAAAGTCGTGCTAGTTGAGTAGTTGTGAATTTGAGAAATTCTTGTGTTGAAGTTTGCATGTCCCGTAGCATGCACGTATGGTAAACGTTATGTAACAAATTTGAAACATGAGGTGTTCTTTGATTGTTATCCTTATGAGTGGCGGTCGGGGACGAGCGATGGTCTTTTCCTACCAATCTATACCCCTAGGAGCATGCACGTAGTGCTTGGTTTTTGATGGCTTGTAGATTTGTGCAATAAGTATGTGAGTTCTTTATGACTAATATTGAGTCCATGGATTATATGCACTCTCACCCTTCCATCATTGCTAGCCTCTTGATGCACTGCAATCGCCCTTTCTCACATTGAGAGTTGGTGCAAACTTCACGGTGCATCCAAACCCCGTGATATGATACACTCTTTCACACATAAACCTCCTTATATCTTCCTCAAAACAGCCACCATGCCTACCTATTATGGCATTTCCATAGCCATTCCGAGATATATTGCCCTGCAACTTACCACCATTCCGTTTATCATGACACATTCATCATTGTCATATTGCTTAGCATGATCATGTAGTTGACATAGTATTTGTGGCAAAGCCACCATTCATAATTCTTTCATACATGTCACTCTTGGTTCATTGCATATCCGGTAGACCGCGGAGGCATTCATATAGAGTCATACTTTGTTCTAGTATCGAGTTGTAATCATTGAGTTGTAAATAAATAGAAGTGTGATGATCATCATTTTTCTAGAGCATTGTCCCAAGTGAGGAATAAAAAAAAGAAAGGCCATAAAAAAGAGAAGGCCCAAAAAAATGAGAGAAAAAGAGAGAAGGGACAATGTTACTATCCTTTACCACACTTATGCTTTAAAGTAGCACCATAATCTTCATGATAGAGAGTCTCTTGTTTTGTCACTTTCATATACTAGTGGGAATTTTTCATTATAGAACTTGGCTTGTATATTCCAACAATGGGCCTCCTCAAGTGCCCTAGGTCTTCGTGAGCAAGCAAGTTGGATGCATACCCACTTAGTTTCTTTTGTTGAGCTTTCATACATTTATAGCTCTAGTGCATCCGTTGCATGGCAATCCCTATGCCTTGCATTAACATCAATCGATGGGCATCTCCATAGCTCATTGATTAGCCTCGTTGATGTGAGACTATGTACTTTTTTGTCTTCTCCACATAACCCCCATCATCATATTCTATTCCACCCATAGTGCTATGTCCATGGCTCGCGCTCATATATTGCGTGAAGGTTTATAAGTATGAGATTACTAAAGTATGAAACAATTGCTTGGCTTGTCATAAGGGTTGTGCATGATGAGAGCATTCTTGTGTGACGAAAATGGAGCATGACTAAACTATATGATTTTGTAGGGATGACCTTTCTTTGGCCATGTTATTTTGAGAAGACATAATTGCTTAGTTAGTATGCTTGAAGTATTATTATTTTTATGTCAACATGAACTTTTATCTTGAATCTTTCGGATCTAAATATTCATACCACAATTAAGAAGAATTACACTGAAATTATGCCTAGTAGCACCCTGCATTAAAAATTCTGTTTTTATCATTTACCTACTCGAGGACGAGCAGGAATTAAGCTTGGGGATGCTTGATACGTCTCCAACGTATCTATAATTTTTTATTGCTCCATGCTATATTATCTTCTGTTTTGCACATTATTGGGCTTTATTATCCACTTTTATATTATTTTTGGGACTAACCTATTAACCGGAGGCCCAACCCAGAATTGCTGTTTTTTTGCCTATTTCAGAGTTTCGCAGAAAAAGAATATCAAACGGAGTCCAAACGGAATGAAACCTTCGGGATTGTGATTTTTGGAACGAACAAGATCCAGGAGACTTGGACCCTGTGTAAGAGAAGCTTCCAGGAGGCCACGAGGTAGGGGGCGCGCCCTCCACCCTCGTGGGCCCCCTGTTGCTCCACCGACGTACTCCTTCCTCCTATATACCTCACGCACCCAAGCGATCGACACGGAGCCAAAACCTAATTCCACCGCTGCAACCTTCTGTACCCACGAGATCCCATCTTGGGGCCTGTTCCAGAGCTCCGCCGGTGGGGGCATCCATCACGGAGGGCTTCTACATCAACACCATAGCCTCTCCGATGAAGTGTGAGTAGTTTACCTCATGACTTCGGGTCCATAGTTAGTAGCTAGATGACTTCTTCTCTCTTTTTTGGATCTCAATACAATGTTCTCCCCTCTCTCGTGGAGATCTATTCGATGTAATCTTCTTTTTGCGGTGTGTTTGTTGAGACCGATGAATTGTGGGTTTATGATCAAGTTTATCTATGAACAATATTTGAATCTTCTCTGAATTCTTTTATGTATGATTGGTTATCTTTGCAAGTCTCTTCAAATTATCAGTTTGGTTTGGCCTACTAGATTGATCTTTCTTGCAATGGGAGAAGTGCTTAGCTTTGGGTTCAATCTTGCGGTGTCCTTTCCGAGTGATGAGAGGGGCAGCAAGGCACGATTGTATTGTTGCCATCGAGGATAACAAGATGGGGTTTTATCATATTGCATGAATTTATCCTCTACATCATGTCATCTTGCCTAAGGTGTTACTCTGTTTTCATGAACTTAATACTCTAGATGCATGCTGGATAGCGGTCGATGAGTGGAGTAATAGTAGTAGATGCAGGCAGGAGTCGGTCTACTTGTCTCGGACGTGATGCCTATATACATGATCATACCTAGATATTCTCATAACTATTCTCAACTCATCAATTGCTCAACAAGAATTGTTCACCCACCGTAAATACTTATGCTCTTGAGAGAAGCCACTAGTGAAACCTATGGCCCCCGGGTCTATCTTCATCATATTAATCTTCGAACACTTATTTATTTCCTTTGCTTTTTTACTTTGCTTTTATTTTACTTTGCATCTTTATCACAAAAATACCAAAAATATTATCCTATCATATCTATCAGATCTCACTCTCGTAAGTGACCTTGAAGGGATTGACAACCCCTTATCACGTTGGTTGCGAGGAGTTATTTGTTTTGTGTAGGTGCGAGGGACTCGCGCGTAGCCTCCTACTGGATTGATACCTTGATTCTCAAAAACTGAGGGAAATACTTACGCTACTTTGCTGCATCACCGTTTCCTCTTCAAGGGAAAACCAACGCAGTGCACAAGAGGTAGCACCAGGCACAAGGATTCCCTGATCAAAGATTTGGAAGAGACATATGCAAACTTGCGCAAGATCAACTTGAAGCTCAACCCTGAGAAGTGTGTGTTTGGCGTACCGTCCGGTAAGCTTATCAGTTCTTTGTATCTCAGCGTGGAGTTGAAGCCAACTCCGACAAGATCAAGGAAATTGAGCAGTTGGAGGCACCAAAGCGCGTCAAGGACGTGAGGCGTCTTGCTGGTTGCGTAGTAGCTCTAAGCAGGTTCATCGGCAAGTCAGCTAAGTGCGCCTTGCCGTTTTTCCAAATCTTAAAAAAGGCAGGTCCAATGCAATGGACCCCTGAAGCAGGGGCTGTGCTCTAAGACATGAAGGAGTACCTCTCCTCTCTGCTAGTACTAGTTGCACCAATCCCACGAGAGCCGTTGCTTCCATACTTAGCAGTAACCAATCAAGTGGTTGGTGCTGCACTAGTGGCTGAGAGGGAAGCCGCAGATAAAGAGATAGTAACTGTAGAACCTCAAGCCGACAAGGGAGAATCTTTTTCGGCAAGGTCAGGTGCCGACAACCCAGGCCCAGTGCAAGCAAATGAGACAGAACAACAAGTTGTGAAGAAGAGAAACATGGTGCAGCGCCGAGTGTGCTTTGCTAGTTTCCTTATCTAAGGGGCTAGTTCAAGGTATTTTGGCATACAAAAGTTGCTATTTGGCCTCCTCGTGGCCTCAAGGAAGTTGCGCCATTACTTCCAAGCACATCATATCACCGTCGTCACTCGCTTTCCGCTGCAGCACATCTTGAGAAATCCAGAAGTTATTGGCAGGATAGTTGAGTGGGCCTTGGAACGATCAGGCTTTTATTTGAAGTTTGAAAGTACATCAACAATCAAAAGCAGTGCCTTGGCAGAGTTCATTGCAGAATCGGCACCTCGCTTCCTGTCAAGGAAGCGCACCATGATTGGATCATGTACTTTGATGGTGACTTTTTGCTCGAGGGCGCCGGTGCCGGAGTGCTGCTTTGTCTCACCCATTGGAGAGCATCTCAAGTATATGGTCCAAACAGAAGGAAATATGCCCTAGAGGCAATAATAAAGTTGTTATTTATATTTCCTTATATCAACTTTATTATTCATGCTAGAATTGTATTAGTCAGAAACTTAGTACATGTGTGAATACATAGACAAAGCAGAGTGTCCCTAGTATGCCTCTACTTGACTAGCTCGTTAATCAAAGATGGTTAAGTTTCCTAACCATAGACATGTGTTGACATTTGATGAACGGGATCACATTATTAGAGAATGATGTGATGGACAAGACCCATCCGTTAGCTTAGCATAATGATCGTTTAGTTTTATTGCAATTGCTTTCTTCATGACTTATACAAGTTCCTCTGACTATGAGATTATGCAACTCCCGAATACCGGAGGAACACCTCGTGTGCTATCAAACGTCACAGCGTAACTGGGTGATTATAAAGATGCTCTACAGGTGTCTCCAATGGTGTTTGTTGAGTTGGCATAGATCAAGATTAGGAATTGTCACTCTGTGTATCGGAGAGGTATCTCTGGGCCCTCTCGGTAATGCACATCACTATAAGCCTTGCAAGCAATGTGACTAATGAGTTAGTTGCAGGATGATGCATTACGGAACGAGTAAAGAGACTTGCCGGTAACAAGATTGAACTAGGTATGAGGATACCGACGATCGAATCTCGGGCAAGTAACATACCGATGACAAAGGGAATAACGTATATTGTTATGCGGTTTAACCGATAAAGATCTTTGTAGAATATGTAGGAACCAATATGAGCATCCAGGTTCCGCTATTGGTTATTGACCGGAGATGTGTCTCGGTCATGTGTACATAGTTCTCGAACCCGTAGGGTCCGCACACTTAACGTTCGATGACGATTTGTATTATATGAGTTATGTAATTTGGTGACCGAATGTTGTCCAGAGTCTCGGATGAGATCACGGACATGACGAGGAGTCTCGAAATGGTCGAGAGGTAAAGATTAATATATAGGACGATAGTATTCGGACACCGGAAGTGTTCTAGGGGTACCGGGTACATATCGGGTCATCGGAAGGGGTTCCAGGCACCCCCCCCCCCCCCGGCAAAGATATGGGCCTTATTGGGCCTAGGGCGTGACAGACCAACCCCTTGTGGGCTGGTGCGCCCCCATATGAGCTGATCTTAGTGGACAAAGGAAAAGGGGAGGAGGAAAGGAAATAGAGGGAATAGGATTCCCCCTTCCTTTCCCCTCTCTCCTCTTTCCTTCCCCCTCCGGAGATAAGGAAAGGGGGATGCCGAATTGGAGGAGGCCCCCAAGTAGGATTCCTCCTACTTGGGGAGCCCCATGGCTGTCCCCCTCCCCCTCCCACCTATATATATATGTGGGGAGGGGGCGCCTAGAACACACAACAAACATTGTTAGCCGTGTGCGGCGCCACCCTCCACAGCTTACGCCTCCGGCCATATTCACGTAGTGCTTGGGCGAAGCCCTGCGCGGATCACTTCACCATCACCATCACCACGCCGTCGTGCTGATGGAACTCTCCCTCAACACTTTGCTAGATCAAGAGTTCGAGGGATGTTATTGAGCTAAACGTGTGCAGAACTCGGACGTGTCGTACGTTCAGTGCTTGATCGGTTGGATCGTGAAGACGTTCGACTACATCAATCGTGTTGAGCTAACGCTTCCGCTTTCGGTCTACGAGGGTCATGGACACACTCTCCTGTCTCGTTGGTATGCTTCTCCTAGATAGATCTTGTGTGATCGTAGGTAATTTTTTTGAAATACTACGTTCCCCAACACAAACGAAGTTTCCCCGAGAGCAGGTCACCAACAACACTACTAAGTATGAAGGATTGCTTGCTGGACTCCACATTGCAATCGACCTTGGTATCAGAAAGTTGATCATTAGAGGCGACACGCAGTTAGTGCTAAAGCAGGTAAACGAGGATTACCAAAGCCCGTTGATGGAGGCGTATATGGATGAAGTGAGGATGTTGTAAGCATACTTTGATGGTCTGCAGCCAGAGCATGTTCCTCGTCCTGAGAACAACATTGCCGATGACTTGTCGAAGCGTATCACCAAGAAATTACCTGTGGAACTAGGTACCTTTGTGCTCCATCTGAATGAACCCTAAGTTGCACCGTCGACGAGGCCAAAAAAGAGAGGGAAGTTGAATTCTGGTGAGTACTTTCTAGCAGAGCTTCCTACAGCCACTGGGAAGGAAGTTGTCGGAAACAACAAGACGCTTGCCGGTGAGCAGCAGGCTCCGACAAGGCTTGAGACCCTTGCCATCGAGACAAGCGCTCCTGAAGAGAAAGAGATGCCTTTAGTCATTGTTATCGAGCCACAGGCTCTGGCATGGGCACAACAGATCGTCCATTGCATTCAGACGGGTCAACTTCCCGATGAACAAGAAAAAGCTGAGAAAGTAGCCTGCAAGTCAAGTATGTATCAGTTTGTTGATAGCATTCTATATAGAAAGAGACTGAATGGGGTGAAATTGAAGTGCATGTGCCAGTAATATGGATAGAAGCTGGTGACAAAGATGCATGAAGGGTTGTGTCATTGCATATCGGGTCCCACACACTTGTCGGCAAGGTTTTCCGTCAAGGTTTCTACTGGCCGATGGACCTTCAAGATGCAGTGGTTGTGGTAACAAGGTGCGAAGCATGCCAGTTCCACTCCAAGAACATTCATCAACCAACTTAGGCTCTTCAGAAAATCCCTCTCTCCTAGCCCTTCTTGGTCTGGGGGGCTCTACATCCTCGGCCCCCTCCCCCGTGCTATCGGGGGCTTTGAGTACTTGTGCATAGAAATCTACAAGTTCACAAAGTGGCCTGAGGTAGCTAGTGACATAGGTAACAACATAGTGAGCCGCCAAGTTTTTCAAAGGACTAGTTTGCCGTTTTTGGTGTGCCCAGACAAGTGATCATCGACAACAGCACGTAGTTCATGAGTCACGCCTTCATGCAATGCCGCCAAGACCTTGGTAGCAAAATATGTTTTGCATCAATTCCTCACCTCAGAAGCAATGCCAGGTCGAGAGGGCAAATGCATAAGTGCTGCGAGGACTCAAGACAAGAACATTTGATAGGCTGCACAAGTGTGGAAGAGGCTGGATCAATGAGTGGCTGACGATTCTTTTGTCACCCGGGACGACACCAAGTCGAGCCACTGGTGAGACAACCTTCTCCCTGGTCTATGGTGCAGAAGCGGTGCTCCCCACGGAACTCACATATGGGTCACCTCGAGTGCAAGCTTTTGACGAAGCTGAGCAAGAGCAAATGCGTCATGATGATGTCATGCTCCTCGAGGAAGATCGTCTCTGGGCTGCTATGCATTCTGCACGCTATCAACAAGCTTTTCACTGCTACCATAGCCGCAAAGTGCATGCTCGGAGCTTTGAGGAAGGTAACCATGTTCTTCGTCGGATTTAGTCCGTGAAGGGATCAAACATGCAGTCCGTTTGGACACCAAAGATGGCACACCGGTGTGCAAATCATGGGATATTGACCATCTTCGCAAGTTCTACCCATAAGGCGCGGTTGCCCCCGACAACCCCTTATGTACAAATTTGTCAGCAAGACATGTAATCCTTTGTACAAATATAGGCGCAGACCCTGTGTGTAGTGAAAAAAGATAAGTGTTTTACAGTTCTTTGTCAAATACATATATGTTTGCACATGTTGTATGCAGGGTTGTGTTACATTTTGTCTTGTACGATATGCCTAACGAACCGTCAAGGTTACCAGCCTCCTCTTTTTCTCTTCTTTATTTTTCTCAAAGAACAGATGGGTTCCTCGCGTTCAAGCTTCTCGGGGGGGGGGGGGTGATGGTATGGATACCACAAGTGACGTTCAAGTTATCATCCTACAACAAGAAGTACAACAAGAAAAGCTAAGTTGAAAAACTTTGGAACAAATTCTTTGTTGTAGTTGTAGTTTTCCCTTGAACAGTTATTGCCTTTGTGTGAGAAACCTCACGCTAAGGAACCTTGTCGTGATCAACTGCGCTCTTATTTTGTTTCGGGTCCGCTCGACAACTTGAGTAGCTGCGCTATGACCGTCAAGTGTGACCTTGTTGGCAGCAGCACTTCCGGCAGGCTGCTAAGGACCCGTTTCTCAAGCGCTCGTGGTAAGAGTGTGCGCACCGGCAAATTGTCGGCAAGCATAGGGTACAAAAAGCATGCAAAGACAGAATAAGACAAGGAAGATAGCACACATCCATCCATCATATAGCCAATGGTTAGGACCGAGAGTATATCAACTAGAGGGGGTGAATGGGAGATTCAAAATTTCCTACATAAGTTTTGAACTGATCTCGAACACAGCAGCGGAAACAAGGTACGATAGAAAATAACTTAATCGAGCGCGATGTTGAGGAGCATTTCTATCAACATAGGAAGCAATTATGGTACAGGCTTGAGATATCACAGGTTTGACTACAATGATAGTAATGCAACAAGCAAACACATGTAATAGCAATAGGTATAACATGGCATGAACTGTGAGAGGAAAGCACGAGACTTAACACTAAAGAGGTGAAAGTCAAGACACAGGAGGAGCACACTAGTCTAAACAGGGTGAACACGAGGAGAAATAACTAAATGATATGAATGACTAAAGGGATAGAAGATAATACAACATGGTGAACAACTAACAATAACGGATGAGGATGACAGAGTGAATGAAATGCAATAGACTATCGTCACGGAGCACGAAAGTAAACTATCGAAGGTAGTGCAGTAAAGTAGAATGAACCAGTGGTGCTCGATGGCGACAAATGGATTTGGTAGATCAGTTCGCCCTTCTGCCAAAGGATTATGTTTGGTTGGAGGGGTTGTGACTTAACATGGAAGATAAACTCTCTTTGTCCTATTTTTCTTCAACTCAGACCTGATCAGACTCCAGTTGATTCCACTCGTGGTAGATACTTGTCGGCGATCTCCAAACCTTCGCTCGGCCTTCGCGAACCACAATCACTCCTGGTTGCTGAAGATCATGCTCGCTGAATACAACAACTCTTCAACACTCGAGCCGACACCTATCCGTCTAGAGAGTGCGCGACTCTCAAGAGTAATAGGAACAAGAACTCTAACTCAGAACTACTATGATTCTCAACCACTGTCTAAGTTTGGGCTCTTTATTTTTCTATCGGTGGATCTTAAGCTCAAATCACTCAGAGAGGGGATGCTCAATCAATCTTCTGAGAAATCTTAAGCGGAGCAGCCAACGGGCAATGTTGGAGCGGGGTGGCTATTTATAGCCGCAACCTTCCCTGACGAGAAATGACCAAATTGGACATGTGGAGCACCCAATGGTCGAACAACATGAGCCCAACGGTTGGAAATTGAACACGACGGTAACATTACTTGCGGAGCAAGTAAAGTAACTCCTCAGTTCGAAAGATATCTCCTAAAACACGAAGAACAATGTCTACAGCTTCCAGGTAATCATTCGAAGCATAAAAATATTTCTCTCTCATCTTTCGTAGGTTTTTGGCTAAGCATCGTTGTGGATCTAAGCTTCGAGAACCTATACCCCTCTTAATAGTATGGAGGTCCTATGACTCAAATGAACGAATGAAGAACAATGAAATGAATACTACGCCTTCACTTTGTCTTTTACTTCCATTCGCTAAAGTCAATTTCTTCGGACAACAACATCCAACCAAATGCTTCCCCTCAGTAATAGAATTTTGAGGGGATAATTCCTTCACATCAATCATCTGGTCTACATGTCTTCAACAGATGTAGCTCGTTTTTCTCTGCAACGCAGATATACTTCGGTGAAGTTCCTCGAACTTTGCACCGGACAAAATATTCTCTTTGGTTCTGTATGGACTATTTCTCTCTGTATGTACTAGCAAACAAATAAATCCATACCTGTTTCTGTCAACAATCTGCAAAACACGGGAAGGCAGATATTGCACCAACAATCTCTGCCTTTTTGGACGATTATTGCCAAAACAGAACACATCGAAGGATAAATAATGAATAGAATGTAATGCAAAGTATAATGAAAAACGAGAGATAATTACCAAGATAAAACATGCTCCCCCTGAAGATATGCATCATTTGAGTGTGTAGTTAAATAGGAAGGTAGGGAGGTTGATAGAGGCAAAGGTGTCCCGTCTTTCGATGAGATGGTGATTATCGTTTCGGAGGAGTAGACTTTGACGATCCGACATGAACGTCCGAGGACATCGCGCCTTAGCAATCGCTAAACCAACTCCGAGAGGTTATTGACCACGTCGGAGCAATCAACCAGACCACAAAGGTCTATTTCCTGCAAGAAAACGAAGAACAAGGAAGAAACTAAGATTGCAATCTGGATATTGCGAATTTAAGATGAAAGCTTTATTGATCAAGGTGGGGTTCTATGACGTTTTGGTCTGGTCGTTGAACACAAACAAAGTACACGAAGTTGCAACTATGGCGAACTTTTAATCTGAACAAAACCCTAAGTCTAAACGACGCCCTAAGGGCTATATATATGGAGGAGTACGGGGAAATTTCGTGACCCCTTGTAGGAGGGGTCTGAAACCAACCCTAATTTTGTTTCCCCAGACATACGGACTCTAAAAATAGCCTATAATTAAGTATTTCTAAATTACATGGGCCTGGCCCAACAATAAGGTGGCGCAGCACATAAAATAAGCTATGGACGAAATTTATGAAGGGGCATATTGTATATTTCGTCCATGTCCTTGTAGGTCATCACTAGAAATGCCATTCTGGATCCCTTCTTGCGCGCCTTCATATCCATGCTCGATCCTGCTCAAGTGTTCATCCCTCTTGTCCATGCTAGGCCCTTCAATAGTAATCAACACAAATGTATCCAATTTAGGCAGCATCATAATATCATGAACATTAGAATTGTTTGTAACATCCCAAATTTTCAATTTGGAATGTTATACATAGGTCATTCATGCATATCATATTTTATTGCATTTTGTTTTGCGATCCTCAAAATTCTAAGCAACAAAAGGACCCACGGAGAGAGTTGGGGATTTCACTGTTTTCATATTTGAATTTTCTCAAATATTGAAACAAGGATCATTTTGCTTTTAGTTATTTTTCTCTCCGAAAATATTTAAAATTAAACTATATGAGAGGAGATAAGATGAATTCTCCAAAATAAATGAAATATTAGAGGAAAAATACTAAAGTCAAATAAATAATTTTTATTTAGATTTATTTCTATTTTATGTGAATTAGAAAAATATGCATTTTTCAAAATTGCATTATTAGGCCAAGAAAATGTTCACTTTATTCTAAATATTTTATTTAGATGGCGAAAATTTGTTTTGGCATTTTTAGATTTTCATTTTTATTTATTTAGGATTTTTCATGAATCATTAAAAAACTCTTCACTTGACCGAATCGGGTTGAAGCTCACCGCCGGCATCTGCAGCCTTTCCTTCTTTTCCTGCCGCTCGTGCGAGCCAGACTCACGGAGTTCAGGACGCCGCCGCCTCGGTTGCCCCCTCCCAAGACGGCCCGCCCGCCTCCTTAAAAGCCGACGCCCCACCCCTATACCCCCACCCGAGCCGCCGCCAATAACCCATACAGAAGCGCTAGCTTCGCCGCCGCCTCACCGCGCCTCGCCTGCGCGCAGCCGCCGCCTCACCACCAGAGCCGCTGCCGTTCCCGATCCGATCTGGATCCGCCTATTTTTTTTGGTTCTTAGGTAAAAACCTCGGTTTTCTAAAAAAACTAGATCATTTTTTTATATCGATTCGGTTTGTTTCGTCGGTTTATTTGTTTAGCGGGCGTTCGTCCTTCGTTCGTTTTATCGAACGCTATTCACCGGTTAGGTTCAGATAGCGAATGTCCGTTCGTTAGTAATTTCTTTCTATTTTTATTTTCGGCCAAGGACCTATCCGCGATTATTTTTATCGCAGATTAGCCCCTGATCTTCAAACCCTCGTAACTTTTTAACCGTTTGTCCAAATCCAGTGAAACCAACGCCAAATCTTTGTCTCGAGCACCTCTTTCTGTTTAATCAACTTGAACAAGGTTTTGAAAAAAAATAAAATTTGGTTTCAAGCAGATTTGTTTACGAAGTTCTTTTGACCGTAGTTTCAGTTCTGTAGCTCTGATTCGATTGATTCTTTATGAAAATCGAATCTCTTTAGTTGGTTTTTCAGATTCGATTTTCTTATTTGAGTTTTACCCGTGCATCTATGCTTGAGTGCTTATGTATGCTATTGTTTGTTTGCGATAGAATTCCCGGAGTGTGAAGCGTGCTACTACGAGTCACTAGGTTTTGCGGATCGTCAGCAAGGCAAGTAACACATTGATCATACTCTTTTCATACCTAGTTTTTATGCAGTAATTACAATACTCAAACACTGCATGACTAGGATGTGATTAACATGTGGGTATTGGGAAGTAGATGATGAGGTAGAACCTATTACCTATTTTATTATCAAACCCTTGGGAGTTACTTCTACGCTATGCTTATATTTCCATGCTATGCTCGTAGACGTGGATTGGGTTTAGGTGTATCCATAACAGATGTGATATTGTTAGTTAATGGTTCAACTTAAGGTGGCAACTTTAATACACATCTGGGTGGATTGTTGGTTTGGGCACCTGGGGTTATACCGTGTGATCCTCCTATGGTCCGCCACCCAGGCTCAAAGAGATCATAAGATTGTTCATGCTAGAAACTTCCCTGTGCAGCCACAAGCTATTATGGGCTCTAGCATAGTTGAGTATGTCGCATGACCTCTTCCAGTGGTAGGCTAGAAGATCTAGGGGATGTACGTTGGTACTGTCTACTCGGGGTTAGAGTTAATGCTTCTGAAAGACTGTGTCTCGGTCATCCGTTTCTCAAACACCATGTAGTGCGAGAAATACAACAGAGGAGATCGAGTCTTGTGGGGAAAAGTGTGCAAACCTCTGCAGAGTGTACAAACTAATCATGGTTAGCCGTGTCCCCAGTTATGGACAACTTGAGTATCTGGTTCTTGGATTATCATGTGGATCTCATCACTCTAAGTTAATTTGTTGGGTTGATAATTATTTTTAATTGGGATTGAGATGGGGGTACCATTCTCAATGTTTCAACTACCATGATTGTTAATAAAAATATATTCCTTTGTTGTAGGAAAAAATCATCTTTTCGTAAAACATTATAACCATAGAGCCTCCACCAGCCAAATATGCATGTAGTGATAGCATTTATCTTGTTCGTTGCTCTACTGTGTTATATTGCCAGCATATCCCATGTGCTGACCCATTTCGGGCTGCAACATATCATGTTCCAGACTTCTCAAACGAGGAGTAAGCTGCGCTATGTCGTTTGTCGTGCACTCAGCTATGCGTTGGAGTTGATGGACTCACTTTATCTTCCAAGCCTTTCATTGTTATCTTATTTAGATGGCCTTAAGCCATATTTATTGTAATAAGTTCTCTCTTGAGACTATCGATGTAATAAGTGTGTGATTGCTACTCTGTTATAAATCCTTTGAGTCTGTAAAGGCCAAGATTATCGATCGAGGATGACATCAACACGAGACTTGACCGTCGAGGCGGTCGCTACAAGATGGTATCAGAGCACACGCTGAATGTCGGACACGACCACTAAGATGAGCCATAGGTTACTCTTCTCTACTCATTTCTGACTCTTCTCCATTTTCTACTCTTTAGGATGGCGGGCTCAAGGAACAAGTTTGCACAACCGGATGAAGACACACCCTTTGGACGACACTTGAAGGAAGTCACTAGGTACCTGAACATCGGAATACCAAGCTTCATCGGGACCTATACCGCCACTTTACCAGAAGAGGAGCGTTGGATGATTCGAGTTCAAGTTCTAGGAAGGACATTCACGCCAGTTACTGAGCCCATAGAGTTTTCCTTCGATGCACCAACGTGGAGTCTAGGAAAGAGCATGGCAGCCCACATCGCCAGGGACGCATCGACAAAGTTTATCACAAGGAACATAAGGACACTATCTACCAGATATGTGAGCGCCGAGATGAGCAATGGGAAATGATCAGCACCAGGAGGGACAGGTCCATTGCAGCTTTCATCCAGGAGTTAAACCAGCACATTCATCGCCAGGGGAACCAGATGTGCGCAAGCATGGTAGATTTGAAGAAGGTGATGACCCGGAACATGGATCTAGAAGAGGAACTCAAGTATACACGCGACGGATATGAGGAGGAAATCACAATATTAGTGGAGAAGAATGACGACCTGACGAGGAAGCTAGGAGTATTCATGGGAGACCCCGCGCCAGGAAGAGATGACGATCGTTCGGATGACATTCGTTCTGAAGACTACATCATCATCGATGACACCGACTCCGACCCCGATGATAGTGATGATGATTATGGAGACGAAGCTGGAGCAGATGTCATGGAGTCTTCCACCGATCAAAATTTCTAGATGACCACCATATGATTAGTAGTATTCCCCAAGTATATATTAGTAGTCCGAGCACTGTAACGATAGTTAGATCGATTGTATTCCCTTGCTTGATTGAATTGATTTGGTGTGATATGAATGTGTTTGTCTCATGTGAATATGGGTAGTGCTTTCTCAGTAGAACTCATTCTATTCTAATCTCTCCCCTCTTAACCCATCAGATGCCTTCGAGACGTGACCTCGGATTTGTCTTCCCACCGGAGCTCACTCAGTTGATCCAACAACAGAATGCCTTGATGCAGCTACTAGTCCAGAACCAAGGCTACAACAACAACAATAACAACAACAACCGGCCACCACCACCTCCAGTTGACAACTTAGCCCGTTTTCTAAGGTTGCAGCCACCGGTGTTTTCCAGTAGCACTGAGCCAATAATTGCTGATGACTGGCTACACAGGATAGGAAGGGAGTTGACCACCGCAGGTTGCACAGATGCAGAGAAGGTGCGTTTTGCCACACATCAGTTGGATGGACCCGCAGCCGCATGGTGGGAGAATTACACGACCACTTTCCCTATAGCCAATATCACCTGGGATTAGTTTCAGCAAGCATTCCGCACTGCTCATGTCTCAACTGGAGCTATGAGTATGAAGAAGCGTGAGTTTTGCAACTTACGCCAGGGAAATCGTACTGTGGCTCAGTACGCAGATGAGTTCAGTAAGTTATCTCTCTATGCCCCAGATGATGTGGCTACACATGCGGCGAAGCAGGAGAAATTCATGGAAGGGCCGAATGATGAAATGAGCATGCAGTTAATGGTGGCAACATTTGGCAACTACCAGGAGATGGTAGATAAGGCTCTTATGATTGAAGGGAAGCAGCAGCAGATTGAGAGTCGAAAAAGGAAGTATGGACAAGTGAAGTACAATTCAGGAGCTCAGCAGAAGCCTCGTTTTACCCCGAACTCGGGAGGATTTACCCATACCCATGGAGACCATACCGACAATGGAGGAGTTTCGCATAACCACAGTGGCCCCAAGAATGGAAGCGGGAATGGAGCAGGTAGCAATCAGAACCACTCTAACCCAGCCACACCCGCCAAGAAGGATCAAAGTCACATTACTTGTTTCAAGTGTGGGAAGACTGGACACTACGCTAATGACTGTCCTGAGCTGAAGAATGGCAATGGGAATGGAAGCTCTGGGAAGAAGCCCAACCCTTTCAACAGGGGACAAGTGAACCACATGAACGTGGAGGAGGTTGAAGAGCAACCAGACGCAGTGATCGATAAGTTTTTGGTTAAGTCATTTACCGCTCTCGTTCTGTTTGATATTGGTGCATCACATTCATACATTTCAAGGGGATTTGTGGACAAGTTTAAGTTACCCACCTTAGCCCTTAGGACACCCTTGCTAGTAAGCTCACCAGGAGCAGAGTATATGGCCAGCCGATGGTGCAATCGGGTACCCTTAACCATTGGTAGCCATTGTTTTCCCCTCCGACCTAATAATTTTGGAGTCACAAGGATTGGATGTGATACTAGGAAAGGATTGGCTATCGAAGTATGGAGGAAACATTGACTGTGCTAGTAGGTCAATTCTACTCACCACCCCGGAGGGAAAAAGGATCAAGTATATATCCAGGCATGCGCCGAGAAGGACCCAAGTAAATTCTCTCACAGGAGTTGTTCAGGAGGAAGTGTCTGTAGTGAAGGATTACCTAGATGTATTTCTAGAAGAGTTACTAGGCATGATCGAGACATTGAGTTTTTGATAGAGCTGTTGTCAGGCACCGGACCTATATCGAAGAGACCGTACCGGATGCCCGCGAATGATCTGGAGGAAATCAAGAAGTAGATTAAGGAGTTTTTGGAGAAAGGGTACATTCGACGAAGTTCATCACCATGGGGAGCCCCAGTGCTCTTGGTTGAGAAGAAGGATGGATCCTTGAGAGTGGTTGTTGATTATTGTGCGTTGAATGAAGTGACGATCAAGAACAAGTACCCGCTGCCGATGATCAATGATTTGTTTGACCAGCTGCAAGGAGCTAAAGTGTTTTCAAAGATCGACCTGCGATCAGGATATCACCAGCTGAAGATCCGAGAACAGGATATACCTAAGACAGCCTTCACCACAAGGTACGGGCTATATTTATGTCATTTGGATTGACTAACGCCCCTGCCCATTTCATGAGTATGATGAATAAGGTGTTCATGGAGTTCTTGGATAAGTTTGTTGTGGTGTTCATTGATGATATTTTGGTATACTCGGAAAATGAAGAGGAACACAAGGAGCATTTGTGTTCAGTTCTCGAGAAGCTCAGGGAACATCAGTTGTATGCCAAGTTCAGCAAATGTGAGTTTTGGTTGAAGGAAGTTGGATTCCTTGGACATGTTATATCAAGAGAAGGTATAGCAGTAGACCCCACCAAGGTTAAGTCAGTCACTGATTGGCTATCACCCACCTCAGTTGGAGAGATCCGCAGTTTTCTGGGACTCGCAGGATATTATCGGAGAGTCATTGAGAATTTCTCAAAGATTGCAAAGCCCATGACAGAGTTGTTGAAGAAGGACACCAAGTTCAAATGGACAGAACAATGTGAGGCAAGTTTTCAGGAGTTCAAGAAACGTTAGGTTACAGCCCTAGTGCTGATTCTGCCAGATATACGCAAGGATTTCCAAGTGTATTGCGATGCTTCTCGCTTAGGACTTGGAGGTGTGCTTATGCAGGACGGAAGAGTTGTTTCATATGCCTCACGTCAACTTCGACCGCATGAATTGAATTATGCCATGCATGATTTGGAGTTAGCAGCTGTAGTGCATGCACTCAAGACCTGGAGACACTTTCTTATTGGGAACCGTTGTGATGTGTACATGGATCGTAAGAGTTTGAAGTACATTTTCACATAGAATGACCTGAACCTCAGGCAGAGGAGGTGGTTTGAACTTATAAAGGATTATGACATGAAGCTGCACTATCACCCAGACAAGGCCAATGTCGTAGTAGATGCTTTGAGCCGGAAGAGTTATGCCAATACCCTCGTAAGCGGAGGATTGCCAAGGGAGTTAGCCGAGGATCTCAAGGAGCTTCATTTGGAGATAGTCCCTAGAGGTTTTGTTGCAGCATTGGAGGTTCAGTCAACATTATTGGGAAATATTCGAGAGGCTCATAAGGATGATATGGAAATTGCCGAGATAAAGGAGAGAATGAGCAAAGGAAAGCCCAAGGGTTTTCGTGAGGATAAGCACGACACCTTGTGGTTCGAGGACCGTGTTTATGTGCCCAATAATGCAGAGATCAGGAAGTTGATACTTCAGGAAGCTCATGACTCGCCATACTCGATACACCCCGTGAACACCAAGATGTATTTGGATTTGAAGGAGCGTTTCTGGTGGACAGGTATGAAGAAGGATATTGCCGAGTATGTAGCCATATGTGATGTATGACAGAGAGTGAAGGCAGAACATCAGAAGCCAGCAGGATTACTGCAGCCTATGCCGATACCCGAATGGAAGTGGGATAAGCTTGGCATGGATTTTATCACCGGATTACCCAGGACCCGATCGGGATATGATTCTATTTGGGTAGTGTGGATCGTTTGACCAAAGTGGCTCACTTTACCCAAGTGAAAACCACCTATACAAGTGCAAAGTTGGCCAAGATATATATGACCAGGATTGTATGTCTGCATGGAGTTCCGAGGACCATCGTATCAAATAGGGGAACACAGTTCACTTCAAAGTTTTGGCATCAGCTACACCAGACTTTTGGAACCAGGCTAGAGTTTAGTACAACCTTTCATCCGCAGACAGATGGACAGACCGAGAGAGTCAATCAGATTCTGGAGGACATGTTGAGAGCTTGTGCGCTAGATTATGGATCTAGTTGGGATGATAATTTACCTTACGCAGAGTTCTCATACAACAACAGTTACCAAGCCAGTTTGAAGATGGCACCTTTCGGAGCTTTGTATGGAAGGAGGTGCAGAACACCGTTGATGTGGGATGAAGTTGGAGACCGTCAGTTGTTTGGACCAGATTTTATTAAAGAGTCAGAAGAGAAGGTTAAGCTGATTTGAGACAGACTAAAGGTAGCTCAGTCCAGACAGAAGAGTTATGCAGACTCAAAGCGCAAGGAGGTAGTCTATGAAATCAGAGACAGAGCATATCTTCGTGTATCGCCTCTGCGAGGAGTTAAACGTTTTGGAGTCAAGGGAAAGTTAGCCCCGAGATTTGTAGGACCATACCGAGTTTTGGAACGTATGGGAGAAGTAGCCTACAAGTTGGAGTTACCCGAAGGACTGTCAGGAGTTCATGATGTGTTTCACGTTTCCCAGTTGAAAAAGTGTTATGCTGAGATGGCCGATATTCCTCTGAGAGATACAATGCCCCTGGAAGCAATTCAGTTGGATAGTGATCTGACCTATGAGGAGAAACCAGTCAAGATTCTTGAGTTTGCCAGCCGAGTTACACGCAGTAAGGTTATTAAGTTTCGCAAAGTTCAGTGCAACCACCATACCGAGGATGAAGCCAGCTGGGAACGAGAGGAAGAGCTACGAAAAGACCACCCACAACAATTTTCTAGCCAACCCGAATCTCGAGGACGAGATTCATATTAAGGGGGGTAGATTTGTAACATCCCAAATTTTCAATTTGGAATGTTATACATAGGTCATTCATGCATATCATATTTTATTGCATTTTGTTTTGCAATCCTCAAAACTCTAAGCAACTCAAGGACCCATGGAGAGAGTTGGGGATTTCACTGTTTTCATATTTGAATTTTCTCAAATATTGAAACAAGGATCATTTTGGTTTTAGTTATTTTTCTCTCCGAAAATATTTCAAATTAAACTATATGAGAGGAGATAATATGATTTCTCCAAAATAAATGAAATATTGGAGGAAAATATTAAAATCAAATAAATAAGTTTTTATTTGAATTTTATTGCTATTTTATTTGAATTAGAAAAATATGCACTTTTCAAAACTGCATTATTAGGCCAAGAAAATGTTCACTTTGTTCTAAATATTTTATTTAGACGGTGAAAATTTGTTTTGGCATTTTTAGATTTTTATTTTAATTTATTTAGGATTCTTGGTGGAATCATTAAAAAACTCTTCATGGACGGAATCGGGCGAAGCTCACCGACCCAACCGCTGCTTCCTTCCCTTTTCGCCACAGCGTGCGAAGCCGGACTCGCGAGTCCGGATCTGCCGCTGCCTCGGTTTGCCCCTCCCAAGCCGGCCCCCCTCCTTAAAAGCCACCGCCCGCCCTCCTTAAAAGCGCCACCGCCGCCGCCGCCAAAACCCACCTCGAGCACCGCCACGCTAACAAGCAGAAGAAGCCAGCCTCGCTTCGCCGCCACCATGACGCTCACCGCCGCTTCTTGCCGCTTTCGCCGCCACCATGCAGCGCCTCGTCTCGCCGGAGCCGCCGCCTCACAGCCGGAGCCACCGCCGTTCCCGATCCGATCCGGATCCGCCGGTTTTTTTGGTTTTTAGGTAAAAACATCGGTTTTCTAAAAAAACCTAGATTGGTTTATTTTTTTAGATCTGTTCGGTTCATTTCGTCGGTTTATTTGTTTAGCGGACATTGGTCCATTCGTTCATTTTAACGAACGCTATTTTCCGGTTAGGTTCAGACAGCGAAAGTTCGTCCATTAATCTTTTCTTTTTATTTTTATTTTCAGCCAGGGACCTAGCCGCGATTATTTTTATCGCAGATTAGCCCCTAAACTTCAAACCCTCGTATCTTTTTAATCGTTTGTCCAAATCCAGTGAAAGCAATGCAAAAATCTTCGGCTCGAGCCCCTCTTTCTGTTTAATCAACTTGAATAAGGTTTTGACAATCTAAAATTTGGTTTCAAGTAGATTTGTTTTTGAAGTTCTTTTGACCGTAGCTTTAGTTCCTTAGCCCTAATTCGATTGATTCTTTTTGCAAATGGAATCTCTTCAGTTGGGTTTTCAAATTCGATCTTCTTATTTGAGTTTTACCCGTGCATCTACGCTTGAGTGCTGATGTATGCTATTGTCTATTTGCGATAGTATTCCCGGAGTGCGAAGTGTGCTACTACGAGTCACTAGGTTTTGCGGATCGTCAGCAAGGCAAGTAACACATTGATCATACTCTTTTCATACCCAGTTTTTATGCATTAGTTACAATCCTCAAACGCTGCATGATTAGGATGTGATTAACATGTGGGTATTGGGAAGTAGATGATGAGGTAGAACCTATCACCTGTTTTATTATCAAACCCTTGGGAGTTACTTCTACGCTATGCTTATATTGCCATGCTATGCTCGTAGACGTGGATTGGGTTTGAGTGTATCCATGACAGATGTGAGATTGTTAATTAATGGTTCAACTTAAGGTCGCAACTTTAATACACATCTTGGTGGATTGTTGGTTTGGGCACCTGGGTTTATATCAGTGTTTTCCTAGGAGATCCCGGGGTTATACCGTGTGATCCTTCTATGGTCCGCCACCCAGGCTCAAAGGGGTCATAAGATTGTTCATGCTAGAAACTTCCATGTGCAGCCACAAGCTATTATGGGCTCTAGCATAGTTGAGTATGCCGCATGACCTCTTCCCGGTGTAGGTTGGTACTGTCTACCCGGTGTTAGAGTTAATGCTTCTGAAAGACTGTGTCTCGGTCATCCGTTTCTCAAACACCCTGTAGTGCGAGAAATCCAACGGAGGAGATCGAGTCTTGTGGGGAAAAGTGCGCAAATCTCTGCAGAGTGTACAAACTAATCATGGTTAGTCGTGTCCCCGGTTATGGACAACTTGAGTATCTGTTTCTTGGATTATCATGTGGATCTCATAACTCTAATTTAATTTGTTGGGTTGATAATTATTTTTAATTGGGATTGAGATGGGGGTACCATTCTCAATGTTTCAACTATCATGATAGTTAAATAAAAATATATTCCTTTCTTGTAGGGAAAAATCAAGTTTTTGCAAAACATTATAACCATAGAGCCTCCACCAGCCAAATATGCATGTAATGATAGCATTTATCTTGTTCATTGCTCTACTGTGTTATATTTCTAGCATATTCCATGTGCTGACCCGTTTCGGGCTGCAACATATCATGTTGCAGACTTTTCAGACAAGGAGTAAGGTGGGCTAGGTCGTTTGTGCACTCAGCTATGCCGTTGGAGTTGATGGACTCACTTTATCTTCCAAGCCTTCCGCTATTATCTTATTTAGATGGCCTTAAGCCATATTTATTGTAATAAGTTCTCTCTTGAGATTATCGATGTAATAAGTGTGTGATTGCTACTCTGTTATAAATCCTTTGAGTACTGTGTGTGTCAGCATTACCGATCTAGGGATGACACTGAACACAGAGACTTGACCGTCTGAGGTCTGGTCGCTACATTGTTACCAAGAAATGAAAGTACCTGGTAATTGAATTGGCATGTGCGAGCTCTATAAATTGGTGCAGTATGTATAACAACAGGGGATGTGGGTGTAACAATGGTATTGATGTCCTCATCATCCTGCCCTTCTTGAAATGATGTCGTCCTCGACGGAAGTTCATCTTCCTCACCCAAATAAGGCTTCAAATCTGCAATGTTAAAAGTGGGACTAACCCCAAAATTTGCAGGCAGCTCAAGTTTATATGCATTATCATTCATTTTCTCTAACACCTTAAAGAGACCATCAACACGTGGCATTAGCTTTGATTTATAAATCAGAAATCTATCCTTCATAAATGTAACCGAGGGAGTCCGGACTAGGGGTGTCCGGATAGCCGGACTATCATCACGGCCGGACTCCAAGACTATGAAGATACAAGATTGAAGACTTCTTCCCGTGTCCGGATGGGACTTTCCTTGGCGTGGAAGGCAAGCTTGGGGATACGGATATGTAGATCTCCTACCATTGTAACCGACTCTGTGTAACCCTAACCTATCCGGTATCTATATAAACCGGAGGGTTTTAGTCCGTAGGACGAACGAACAATCATACCATAGGCTAGCTTCTAGGGTTTAGCCTCCTTGCTCTCGTGGTAGATCTACTCTTGTTCTACCCATATCATCAATATTAATCAAGCAAGAGTAGGGTATTACCTCCATCGAGAGGGCCCAACACAGGTAAAAATATCGTGTCCCTTGTCTCTGTTACCATCCGCCTAGACGCACAGTTAGGACCCCCTACCGAGATCCGCGGTTTGACACCGACATTGGTGCTTTCATTGAGAGTTCCTCCGTATCGTCACCAATAGGCCCGATGGCTCCTTCGATCATCAACAACGACGCGGTCCAGGTGAGATTTTTCTCCCGGACAGATCTTCGTATTCGGCGGCTTTGCACCGGCCAATTCGCAGGCCATCTGGAGCAGATCGAAGCTACGCCCCTGGCAATCAGGTCAGATTTGGAAGTTTGAACTATACGACCGATATCCGCGGAGACTTGATGTTCGACGGATTCGAGCCGCAGCCAAGCATGCCGCACTGTCTCGATGGGCATGATCTAGCTCTGCAGCCGAACAATGCAATGGAGGCCGCACCCGCTTTCGCTCCGACCCCTAATCCGGAGCCGGATTCCCCGATCGAGGACGAGTGGTTGGACACCGCCTCGGGGGCTACCATCTCTACGGCGATTGAGCCGAAATCCATCCATGTCCTTTGCGAAGACCTCGACTCCAGGGTGACGGACTCCTCTCCGAACTCCGAACCCTCCGCGCCCCTGCCAATCGAATCTGATTGGGCGCCGGTCATGGAGTTCACTGCCGCGGACATCTTTCAGCACTCGCCCTTTGGCGACATCTTGAATTCACTAAAGTCTCTCTCTTTATCCGGAGAGCCCTGGCCGGACTACGGACAGGAAGGTTGGGATGCAGACGACGAAGAAATTCAACGCCCACCCACCACCCACTTTGTAGCCACTGTCGATGATTTAACCGACATGCTAGACTTCGACTCCGAAGACATCGACGGTATGAACGATGATCCCGGAGACGACCAAGACCCAGCGCCAACAGGGCACTGTAAGGCCACCTCGTCATATGACATATACATGGTGGACATCCCAAAAGATGGGACTGGTGATGGAACAACGGAGGATGACCCCTCCAAGAAACAGCCGAAGCGCCGACGTTAGCGGCGCCGCTCTAAATCCCGCCACAATAAAAACGATGATTCCGGCACGGAGATAATAACACCCGGACAAAGGCGAAGAGAACCCTCCAGCGGGACTCAGCGCAGGAGGAGGAGAAGCAAGTCCGCACGACAAAGGCGGGCGAAAGAGAGGTCGAGGGCGATAATTATCGCCTCTCTCGAAGATGAGGCAAGCCTCGGCGACGACGAATTTGTCGTGCACGAGGATCCCGCCAACAGGCATTTCAAACGCAGGCTTATAGCCACGGCAAGCAGCCTCAAGAAAGCAGCAGCAACAGCTTAGAGTGACCAGGATCTGCTAGCCGATGATGGACCGAATTCCTTGCAGCCAAGAGTATGAACTCGACGCCCCTCGAAGGTTACCCCAAGCGCAGGCCGTTGCCTCGATCGGAGGAGGAAGCACCCAAGTCACCAGCGCACAACATGGCAGACCAGCCACCCGTGGCATGACGGAGAAGCCTCTCGGCCCTCCGCTCAAGCCACACCCCGACGCCGCTCAAAAAGTACCAAGGCACGGGAAAACGCGCCGGACTTGCGAGATATATTGGAGGATAAGGCAAAACATACAAGATCGATCCACGGATCGCGTGGGCTCCCAACGACGCTGGATGATTACCGTCGTGCGGATACAGAAACCCGCCGGGCGAACACGAGAACAAAGCTCATATGAGCTACGCCGTGATATAGCCCAATACTGAGGCGCCAAGACACCCACTATGCTTCACAGATGAAGTAATGGATCATCAAATCCCGAGGGCTTCAAACCCGAAACATCGAATCATACGATGGTACCACAGATCCTGCGGTCCGGATCGAGGACTATCTCCTCCATATCCACATGGCCCGCGGTGATGATCTACATGCCATCAAATACCTCCCACTCAAGCTTAGAGGACCAGCTCGGCATTGGCTCAACAGCTTGCCGCGAGAATCAATTGGTTGTTGGGAGGACCCAGAAGCTGCATTCCTTGATAACTTCCGGGGCACATATGTGCGACCACCGACACCGATGACCTTAGCCACATAATCCAGCAGCGGAAGAATCGGCCGACAATTACGACACGGTTCCTAACAAAGAAAAATCAAATCGTTGACTATCCGGATGCAGGCCCTTGCAGCCTTCAAACATAACATCCGCGATGAGTGGCTTGCCCGGCACCTAGGACAGGAAAAGCCAAAATCTTGGCAGCCCTCACAACACTCATGACCCGCTTTTGTGCGGAGAGGACAGCTAGCTAGCTCGAAGCAACAACTTGGCCAAACATCCCGATAGTTCGGATACCAAGGACAGCAATGGCGGGTCGCCCAACAAGAACAAAGCGCCGCGTTAACGGCGATAACATGCAAGATACGACCGTCAATGTCGGTTTGAGGCTCTAAACCCGGTCACGGAAGAAGCCATTCAAAAGAAATACCGGGGCCCGGCCCAACTTGGACCGGATACTCGATCGCTTGTGCGAGATACATGGCACCCCCGAAACACCAGCCAATCACACCAACAGGGACTGTTGGGTGTTCAAGCAAGCAGGCAAGTTAAGTGCCGAACTCAATGACAAGGGGCTGCATAGCGATGATGAGGAAGAGCCCCGCCCGAACAATAGAGGATGAAGGGTTTTCCCATGCAAGTGCGGACGGTGAACATGATATATGCAACCCATATACCCAAAAGGGAGCGGAGCGTGCACTAAGGGACGATACGCGATGGAGCCACGCCAAGTTCAACCCATGGTCTTCTGCCCGATCACCTTCGATCAAGGACCACCCACTAGCATCCGCCACGGCGGTTTTGCCGCATTGGTTCTTGACCCAATTATCGACGGATTTCACCTAACCGTAGTCCCGATGGACGGCGGCAGCAGCCGAACCTGCTTTATCAGATACAAGCGCAAAATGGGCATAGACCCTCAAGGATTAAACCTACAAAGACGACCTTTAAAGGCGCCATACCGGTGTAGAGGCCAGTTGTATGGGCTCGGTTACACTCGGTGGTCTTCGGATCCCGGATAACTTCCGGTTAAGAGTTAATCTTCAACATCGCCCCATTCCGTGGCGGCTATCATGCACTCGCTTGGACGAACCGTGATTTGTAAAGTTCAATGCGGTGCCGCACTACGCATACCTCAAGCTCAAGATGCCAGGCCCACGAGGAGTAATCACGGTCAATGGAAACACCGAACGCTCTCTCCGAACGGAGGAGCACACGGCGGCCCTCGTGGCGGAGGTACAAAGAAGCCTCTCACAGCAACTCTCGAGTCCGTCCATTAAGTGTCCGGACACTGTCAAGCGCTCCCGGAGTAACCTACAAGAAGACCGCCTGGCACGATTCAAGCACGCGTAGCAATCCAGCCCCAACCCCAGCCCTCGCGAAATTGCGAAGCTAGTGTTACGCGTACATAATTACGCTCTGGAGATACCATGGGCATATGGGGAGGGCAAGACCACGGCACGCCAAGAATGCGGCTCGACCGCACCAGGGGCTCCCGATTGTGCCTTTCTTTCCCTTTTTTCGTTTTTTCTTCCTTTTTCTTACTTTCAGGACTCCGTCTTTGAGAAGTCCTGTCCGGCACTTGAATCGCCGAACTTACGATGCAACAGCCAGGGAAGCGGAAAGCCATGTCGCATGTTCAGGTGGTCTCTATTACGAGCATTATACCTGTTTTACATACCATCCCGCAGCTTACCCCTGGAGGGGGACATGTTAGATAGTCCCATCCTTGCTTATCGTGACTATTTGTATCGCTCGCTTTCATTGCGAGTACCTTTTGAATAAACAATACATAGCTTTTTTGCTTATTATTGCTCTACTTCCTTTATCTATACATATGTTCGCTTTCACGACATGTTGCAACCGTAGACACTTTTGGTACGGCCAATACACCAGGGGCTAAAGTATCCCAAAATTATGGTGTGATAAGTCCTAACACTTTCACAAGTGCGGCACCCGAACTTATAGCATTATATGAATCGGCTCAATCATGTCTTGGGTCAATAGTTGGGTTTGCCTGCCCCGTGTTTTGGTACCTTACGCCCGCTATAACGCTAAGGTAGCACCGGAGAACCATCTGCGACAGTGCCCCAGCTTGAGCTGGGTTGAGCACCTCTGGAGAAAGCTAAAACTGACCGTCATGATAGGGCGGAGCCGGTCACTGTTCGAGAGGTTTTTTCGGGTCCCTAAAGACTTATGCTGCTTAGAGCGAGGAACCGAATTGTCCGCCAAGGCGTGATAGCGCCTCAACTCGGTCTTCCGAATACTAGGGGCTTCACCAAATTTAAAATTATAGAATTATATGGCTAAGTGAGAGTGTTCAAGCATTATAAGTCCGGTTGCCTTGTTCGCTGTGTTGAGCGCCTCCTAGATGGACCCAAGAATGGGAACAAGAGTGCTCAAGTTTATCCCAACACCCCAAAGACTCGTGGCATGGGGGCTGAAGCCAACGACTTGCCATCTCTCAAATTTGATAAACGGCCGCATGTAAGGTAATATTTTATATTAACAAGTGTTGCTTAGCGATATGAACAAGTTTTCAGCGCAGACAGATAACAAATGCGAGCCTATTCAAAATTACATCTTTGGAGCACTCATCCGCTTATTCGGGCGGCACCTTTCAGAGGCCCTCATAGTACATTTCGGCATGCGATGCTCATGGCCCTTCGGTGGCCCGTCCGTCACAAGCTTCTCCAAGATCCAGCTTGCCCCAAAGGCACTTTAGCACGGAAAGGGCCCGACGGACACCTTCAATACAAACGGAGCGCTTGATGACTTCAATCCGTGGACAGCATCCACCAGCCGCTGCACCAAGCCGAAGTAGCTCCCGGCATGGCTTCCAATGGCCACACCGCGCTTATAAGGCCCCTTCATGGCCTGTTCGGCGACCTTAGGAGCACGACCAGCTGCTTCAGCTGGTCGCTCAGGGCATCGGATGTCCGCCTCAAAGATACCGAGACCGTAACACCTTCTCGTCCGAGCCCTCCTTGGCGTAGAATGCGGCAGCATCGCACACCACGGGCAAATTCTGAATGCTCCCGGAGAGCTCCAACCGGTAAGTAATAGGTAATTCACTTTCACATGCTTGCTTTGCATAAAGAATGCCTTACCCGCCGCTATCTTCTTCAACGACTCAATTTCTTGAGGGCTTTTTCGCCTCGGCCTTAGCAGCTTTGGCACTCTCAAGAGCCGAGGCGAGCTCGACTCTCGAAGTTCTTGAGTCACGCCCAAACCTCATGTTTTTTCCATGAGAGCTTGGAGCTCTTGTCGCATTTGGCCAGCTGCGCCCCCTTCTCTCGCCAGTTGCATTCCGCAGCGCATGAGCCGCCACGGACACCGCCTCCTTCTGTGGTCGCCACCTCGCTCGTGGGCCCCTCAGTAGTACCCAAGTTATTCATGTTATTTTTTGCAACCAAAACCTTTTCTATAAGGTATTTATTTAATAAGGTATTACTTACCTTCCTTGTCCTCGAGTTGCTTCTTGGCTTGTCCGAGCTCGCTCTAACCGCCGAGGTTCTCGCTTCAATGCATTGACCTCCGTAGCCAAGGCGGCAGAGGTCGCTAGCCAAGCAACCTCATTCCCATATTGACATACTTATGTTAGACTCCACAGATATCTTTTTTAGATCCTTAGTCCGGATTTTCTTTCCAACAATCAACTAAGCATCGGGGCTACCGCCTATGCGGTAATATTTTTACATATTCTAAACTTACCTCAAAGCCTCGTTAGGAGGCTGGTACAAGCTTCGTCAACCCGCTTTGGCGGATCGAATCTGTCCGGATCACCGCACTCATAACAAGGCGGTGTGCCTCCTGATGGAAGCGCTGTTAAGCGCCCAAGAGTTATCCGTGCCTCCGTTGACGGAGGACACATGCGCTTTACCCTTCTTGCGGCGATCCGCTGGCTGGACTTCGAACCACTGATGGTTCCGCATGGAGTCCGACGAGGGTCAGCTTAGCCCCTGGGGTCTTGCCTCAAGACGCCTCGACTCGGGAGGTTGCCTTGTGGCACCTCCGCGCTACCTCCTCTGACCAAGCCCCCTTGGGCCCACACCGTGTCGTCCTCAGCGGGAGGCGAGGAGGCGGTCGGAAGTGAAGCACTCTCCATTTCCGACGAGCCTGTGGACCCGCCGATGAATCGGCGAACCCGCCTTGGGCGGCTGCACAATGTTGTTCGACATTAGAGAACACTCATGATAATAAAAGCCATGGTATCCGGACACTTACGATCTGCCAGGCTTGGCCCTTGTAGGCCAATCCTCCTCGCCATCGCCGACGCTGGTGGAGAAGTCCGGAGGAAGGGTTCTTCCCTTCTTGATTCTCCGCCTCCCCGGCCTAGCGGCCTTCCTTTTTTCTCTCCTCCCGCCGGGAGGAGCTTCTTCTTCCTCCTCCTCCTCGTGGAGAAGATTCTGCCGTAATCCGACATCACTCGGCGCCGGAGCTCCTTCGAGTTCCCTGTGGCCTCCTTTCTTTTTTCTTCTAAAGCACCACATGGTGCCGGAGCCAGCAGCCCCATCAATCCAAGCGCCCTACTGGGTCTTCGGCAAAGGAGTCGGATAGTTAATCTGTCCGGACGCCTTCAGCCAGTCCTGCCAAAGAATAGGGAGTTTTTAGATCCCACAGAGTCAATCTATGAAAAAGAATCCCGTAGAAGGGTAAATAACTTACCTCGCTGGCTGGACGCCAGCGAGCTCCGCGATCTTTGTTAGCGGATGCCGGGCTTCAGCCACTTTGAACAGCACCTTCCTGCATCTTCGTACATAGTGTCAAGAGCCGCCAAGGTTCGGGTGCTCAGCTGGATCGAACTCCTCACAAGTTAAAGGCCCGTTGTTGGCATGGGAGAATCCGCGGATGAGCATCACCGGATTACGCCGACAAGCTTGAGATTCTTGTCCACCAGGTTTCGACGATGTCCTGAGTCCGGATAGCTTTCCGAATTCCCCACGCCAGCCCGCTCTTTCCATGACGAGAGCTGTGGGGGAAGCCAGATCTGAATTGGGGCCGCCACCCATTCGGGTCGCGGGCTCGGTGATGTAGAACCACCCCGGGACACACCCCTTTATTGTTCCACAAAGGCGCCGAGCCATAGGACCTTGGCCATCTTGCCAACCATGGCGCCCAAGACTGGCTGACGGCCGCCACTACCTTCGGCCGACGCTGAAGATCTTCAGCCATAAGTCAAGTGGGGCTGGATGCGAGGAAGGTTTCGCACACGCACGATAAACGCCAAATGTTGAGGATGAAATTGGGGCCAGGGTCGTGGAAGTCCAGGCCGAGTATAACATGAGCCCCTGGACAAATGGGTGAAGTGGAAACCTAGTCCGCGGAGGAAGTGGGGAGAAACACCACCTCTCATGGGGCCTGGTTGAATGAGCTGCCCTGCCGGGCAGCCTCAGGCGCTGATATCGCCGACAAGTATCCGCCTCCCGCAGTCTTGTGATGTGCCCCTCCGTGACGGAGGAGGCCATCCATCCGCCTCCCGCCTCCCGACATGGTTGGAGAAGGTTGAGGAGGAATGTGCGGACTTGGGCGCTGAGCTCGAAAAGTGAAATGGATAAGCAAAGGAGGAAGAAGGCGAGGTGAAAAGGTGGATCCTTATCCCTTTATGGACCGGACGGTTATGCGCCCCACCAGCTCGGTAAAACTCGCTATCTCCCAAGCGCCAGAATCAATGGCGCGGATGGGTTACCCACGTCCGTATTGATGAGAATCCTAATAAGGGGCATGATCTATGCTTTGATAAGACGTGCCAAGGAAACCGCCTCGCTAAATGTGCTAAGGTGGAACGGTAAAAAACGATTCATATAAAGGCCTGGCCATGGTGTGATGTCACGCCGCGGAATACGCCAGCAGATCTGCAAAACATTATTCTCTACGGTATGTGGAACTTGTTTTACAGAGCCGGACACTATCCTTGTGTTCAAAACCTTCTATGAAGTTTTCGGAGGAGGAACCCGCCTCGCAATGCCGAAGACAATCAACACGCCGGAATCATCGTCATTGAAGCCTGGTTCAGGGGCTACTAAGGGAGTCCCGGACTAGGGGGTGTCCGGATAGCCGGACTATCATCACGGCCGGACTCCAAGACTATGAAGATACAAGATTGAAGACTTTGTCCCGTGTCCGGATGGGACTTTCCTTGGCGTGGAAGGCAAGCTTGGCGATACGGATATGTAGATCTCCTACCTTTGTAACCGACTCTGGTAACCCTAACCTGTCCGTGTCTATATAAACTCGAGGGTTTTAGTCCGTGAGGATCTAACGAACAATCATACCATAGGCTAGCTTCTAGGGTTTAGCCTCCTTGATCTCGTGGTAGATCTACTCTGTACTACCCATATCATCAATATTAATCAAGCAGGAGTAGGGTATTACCTCCATCGAGGGCCCGAACTCTGGGTAAAAACATCGTGTCCCTTGTCTCCTGTTACCATCCGCCTAGATTTAACAGTTCGGGACCCCCACAGAGATCCGCCGGTTTTGACAATCGACAAGAATTCAAACAAGATCTCTGTGCAAACACAACACGCTTTTCTACACTTCTCCAAAGAAGTTTATATTTAGCATTCATACGCTCAATGTTCTTCTTAGTTAACTCATGCATTTTTAAGATCAATTCAGCACGTTGTTTAGCATCAAAATTAACCTTCCCCGAAGATGGAAGAGGCAACAAATCAATAGGTGCATGAGGTAAGAAACCATACACAATTTCAAAAGGGCACATCTTAGTAGTAGAATGCAACGAATGATTATAAGCAAATTCAATATGAGGCAAGCATTCTTCCCACATTTTCTTGTTATTCTTCAAAACAGCCCTAAGCATAGTAGACAATGTTCTATTGACTACTCCGGTTTGTGCATTAGTTTGGGGGTGAAAAAGTGTGCCATTTTCGAAAATCTATCCACAACAACAAATATGCTATCCCTCCCCTTCTTTGTTCGAGGTAATCCTAAAAAAAATCTATAGATATATCCTCCCAAGGAACACTAGGTACAGGCAAAGGCAAATATAAACCATGAGGATTGAGTTGTGACTTAACTTTTTGACATGTAGTGCAGCGAGCAACAAAACGCTCAACATCCCGTCTCATCTTTGGCCAAAAAAAGTGTGTAGAAAGTATATCCTCCGTCTTCTTCACACCAAAGTGTCCCATTAATCCTCCTTCATGTGCCTCCTAGAACAACAAAAGACGAACCGAGCTAGCTGGAATTCATAGCTTGTTAGCATGAAACACAAATCCATCGTTAACGATGAACTTGTTCCATGTTCTCCCTTCTTTACAATGTTGAAATACATCTTTAAATTCATCATCATGCACATATTGATCTTTGATGGTCTCCAAACCAAATATTTTAAAGTCAAGTTGTGAAAGCATAGTATAACGACGAGACAATGCATTAGCAATAACATTTTCTTTACCCTTCTTGTGTTTAATGACATAAGGGAAAGTTTCAATGAATTCAACCCATTTAGCATATCTACGGTTCAGTTTTGCTTGATTTTTAATGTGTTTCAAATATTCATGATCAAAATGTATAACAAATTCTTTGGGCCATAAATAATTTTGCCATGTTTCTAAGGTCCGAACAAGAACATATAATTCTTTATTGTACGTAGAATAGTTCAGACTAGGCCCACTCAATTTTTCAGAAAAATATGCAACAGGTTTGCCATCTTGTAATAACACACCTCTAATCTGATTCCACTAGCATCACATTCAAGCTTAAATGTCTTATTGAAATTAGGAAGTTGGAGTAAAGGAGCATGTGTCAACTTATATTTCAATACCGTGAAGGCTTCTTCCTGTGCGGTACCCCAAACAAAAGGCACATCCTTCTTTGTAAGCTCATTGAGAGGTGCAGCAATGGTGCTAAAATCTCTCACAAAATGCCTATAGAAACCAGCGAGTCAAAGAAAACTCCTGACTTGTGTGACCATTTTGGGTTGCGGCCAACTCTGAATAGCTTCAATCTTGGCTTTATCAACTTCAATTCCCTGTGAAGTAACAACATAGCCCAGAAAAGATACTCGGTCGGTGCAAAAGGTTCACTTCCCAAGGTTACCAAAGAAACGTGAATCACGTAGAGCAATAAAAACAGCATGTAAATGTTCCAGATGTTCTTCCAAAGATTTGCTATAAATCAGTATATCATCAAAATAGACTACCACAAATTGTCCAATAAAAGCACGTAAAACTTCGTTCATTAATCTATGAAAGTACTAGGTGCATTAGTTAACCCAAAAGGCATGACTAACCACTCCATAAACCAAACTTAGTCTTAAATGTTGTTTTCCATTCATCTCCCAATTTCATACGAATTTGACGGTATCCACTGTCGGATTTCGGGTTCCGGCAGACCCTTGAGGTTCAAACACTGGGCGCGCTGAAGATCCATCCTCCACCGCCTCGCACTCGCCAATCGCAGGGACCTAAACTACTAAATGTAATAACAGCACAAAGACACAAGATTTATACTAGTTCGGGCCACCATTGTGGTGTAATACCCTACTCTAGTTTGTGGCGTGGTGGATTGCCTCGGGGCTGATGAGGAATAAGATAAGGAAGAACAGCCTCGCGAGGGTCTGTTCTTGGTGGGTGTGATGAACTACTAGGTGGTGTCCCGCCGCCTAGCTTGAGGATCGGGTCTCGCTTTTCTCTCGATTCCGGATCCGATGCCGATCATTTTCCATCCCCTACTCGAGTGTGGCTACTCCTATTTATAGGTGAAGGCCCTGGGCCTCTTCCCAAATATTGAGCGGGAAGGGCGCCAACAATTGGCCATTTTGAAGGGGAACAGCGGGTACACTTATCCTCGACTCAGTTGGTCCTCGCTCGCCAAAGGCTCGTGATGACGCCTACTTGGGCTCCATGATGACTCCTTCCACCGCTGGGGCTGGTCTTGGTCTTGTTGCACCAAAACGAATGCCTTTGCTTGATGCTCGCCGCGCTTGCTCCTTTGCACCAAAGAGGAAAGGAGGACGCCACGCTGGCTGGCGCCTCGATCGGGCGCCTCTTGGTCGCCATGGCTTGCGCCATGGGCACCTCGCGAGGTACCTCGCTTGAACTCTCCGCCTCCTCATGAGCCAGCCCGACGAGGCCGCGGCCCGAGGAAGCTCCTCGGTCGTCTCGCCCCACGAGGCTTGGCCTCGCGAGGGTCTTGAGCTTGTGTTGATGAAGATGGGCTATCCTGGCCTCCTTTGAGCCATGCCGCAGTCAGCAGTGCAAGTCTGGGACCTCCGCTCCTGCAACGCCGACAGAGCTCCCCCGGCCCACGCGGCGCCCGAACTTGGCCGAGCAGAGAGGCGAAGGGTAAGTGCGGCGTCAGGCCCTAACAGCCTCGCGGCCTTGGGCGCCATGTGGTTGATTGACGCGGCGCATTGCTTCCCCACGATGCCTCGCGTAACCACCCGGATTCGACAAGTCCTCGCACATAGTTGGTCATGATGACCGTGATCGTGGAGGCCGACGGTTGGCCTTCGCCGCTATAAGCACGAACGGCGGCTACCTTCCGGGCCTATCCTCTCCGCTTCTCCTCCTCCTCGCTTGCCCGGCTGCTATGGCTCCAACCGCCGGTTCTCCAGGAAGAGAAGGGAAAGGCCTCAAGAGGATCTCGACCTGCTCCCCAAAGAAGCGGCTTGCCTCCGGTGTCGTGGCAGAGCGCCGAGGAGGCGCATGCCCTGTGCGCGGCGGCCGCCACCAGGGTTTCTTCCCTTGCACGCGCAAATTGGTGGTTTTGAAGGAGGCGACGGGCGCGCGAAGGCGCCACCACGACGCCGGGCTGGTCATGAAGGTGTGCGCCTTCCCCGGAGTCCACACCGAGGCTCTCTGCCGGAGTTCGCTGCTAGCGCCGCTGCACCTCCTAAGTCTTGGATTCATCTTCCTTCTTTTTCTCCGCGTCCGGGCAGGGGAACCTCGGGACTGCTGCAAGCACGCCGGCTGCGTGCACCTCGCCACCGGGCAGAGGTTGCGTGGCCCCTGGCGAGGTCTTCATGACTGAGGTGGGCGAGATCGCCCGGTCTGCAGGACGAGGGCGCCTCACCATCCACCGAGTACGATGGTGCTTCGGTGGTGTCTCAAGGTCTTCGACATGGAGGGTCGCTGGCTGGAGTGCTGCCCGGAGAGGTGGTCGAGGTCCTGCTGGCGGTGGCAGAGGCCGACCGACCACTCCCTTGGCAGCTCCCCAGTGACGGAGGCGCCGGAGATCCAGCGACTACCGCCCAGCTCTTCGCGACGCCGGAGACGAAGCGACGACAGCTTACCAGCCCTCGAGCCTGCGCCAGCCCCGGAGCAGGGCGGGCTCACAGTCGCCGCCGCCTGCCTCGATGGGGTTGGCTCCTGACCGGTGGCCCATCGCTGAAGATGGCGCTCCGCCATGTGGTCCCTCAGTAGATAGGACTCCTTAGGATTCTGCTTTTGTTCCTGCGAGGAGCCGAGAAATGTACCCACTGGGGCTTGTAAGATGTTTGTAGCTTCGCTTGTCAATATGATCCTTATTGTGAGGCAAAGGCGAGATGCTCATCCTGCTTCTAGCTTAGTTTCCTCCTTTCACCCCTCACGAGGGCTTGATGCTCTACCGACTGTGTCCCAGCCCCAAGGCGGTTTCAGCCGCCGCTGGTATGCCAAAGTCGCGATGCCGTGTGTCAAGGCCAGGAGGTGAGCGCCCGAGGTCCCGTAAGAGCTCGTGTCGCTGATGCTCGGGGGTCCCCTTGGCGCCAAGCAGCCATCATTCAAAGGAGAAAGGATAGCGACGCTAAACACGGGGTTGCATTGAGTGTGGGGATGGTGTTGCAACAACTAGTGTGTCCGGAGGGTGACTTATCTCGAGGGTCGACACCTTCCCAGTGCGGGCGCTTAGGTCTCGCAGCTTTGGCCGGGCGAGAGATTGCATGGCGAGGTCGCTTGCGGCTCCTTGGAGGGACCCCAGTTCACCACAAGAGGAACAAGAGCTCGCCGTGGCGATCGCTAGTTCTGCCAAGTAGGTTGCTTTGGAGAGGCGCGAGAGGCCTCATGAGGTGAGTTGGGGCACCCGTGAGCGGCAGCTGGACTCACGGGCCCTACCAAGGCGGGTTGCCGCCTGCCTGGGCCTTATCTTCGAAAGTGTGTTCCTCGCAATTTGGCCAGATGCCGGTGTTTCACGCCTTGGGTCCCGCCTCGGCTGGTCGCAGCTGCCGCCAGAAGCCGTGTCGCGATGCCATGGACAAGACCAGAGGGTGAGGGCCGGAGAGCCGGTAGGAGCCCGAGTCGCGATGCTCGTGCACCCCCTTTAACGCAAGTGGGTTAGATGAAGAAACTCTAAGTCCTCGGTCCCGGCTTCCGGCTAGTTCAGCTGTCAGCGGCAAGCTGTGTCGCGATGCCATGGATAAGACCAGAGGGTGAGGGCCGAGAGCCAGTAGGACCCCCGAGTCGCGATGCTCAGGACCCCCTTAACGCGCAAGCTAGGTCGATGCAAAGAATCCCACGCCCCGGTCCCGGCCTGGCTGGTCTCACCATCGCCGGGCAAGCCAGGTCGCGATGCCATGGACAAGACCAGAGGGTGAGGGCCGGAGAGCCGAGAGCCTGAGTCGCGATGCTCGTGCACCCCCTTTAACGCTGCGCAAGCTGGGTTAGATGATGAAACTTCACGCCCTCGGGTCCCACCTCGGCTGGTCTCAGCCGTCATTGCAAGCCAAAGTCGCGATGCCATGGACAAGACCAGAGGTGAGGGCCGAGAGCCAAGAGAGCCTGAGTCGCGATGCTCGTGCACCCCCTTTAACGTGCAAGATTTCGCCACCCGTGAAAAGGCTCCAAATAACAGGCATGGTGGAGCGAGAGCATAATCCTAAGGAAAACGCAAGAGGATACATGCACCGGACAGCCCGAGCGGCTTGGGATGATGCAGCCCGAGGGGCGCCTGTGGATAAGCTAATGACATGAAATAAAGGGATACATGCCGCAGGACGGACCCACGCTGCCTGGGAATAATGCAGCCTCAAGGCGCCCCAGCCTGAAATGAAACTTAAAGTTGTCACCGTGATGTTGGGACGGGGTGTTGATGTAGCAGACTTCGGCAGCGCGGAGCGATCTCACGAGCCCCTCAGCCCGGGGCCTCGGAGGCTCGGGAGGCGCCGGGCGTGCTCCTCATAGACCATCTCCATCTCCGCCAGGCTGCGGGCGTGCTCGACCTCTTGAGCCTCCAGATGGTCTCATGAGACGCCGCCGGCGCAATGCCGCTGCTGGCAGGCCATAAGGCATGCGCACGTAGTTGTGGGCGGACCTCGCAACGCCCCACTCGCGAGGGCCGAGGCGATTTGAGATGCGGCTCTGCTGAGCCCTGGTATGTCGATGCAGACGGCAGCCCACCATCCTCGCCGATGGGGGGCCACAATGTGGTAGGCGGCAGCTGCCCTCATGACCCTTGACTCAGAGGCTCCCGAATGGCCTTGCCGATTTAACTCCCGAGGGTTCGCCCTCCTGCCTTGCTCCCCGCTATGGAACGTCAAGCACGCCCACGCAGGCCCAAGCACCTCCTCGAGACCTTGGCGAGGTCGGCGGCCCTCCAGGGAGAGCACCCGAGCCCTGCCGAGGAGGGCGCCGCCGCTTCCTATGGGATGGAAGGAGGCTGGCCTGCTCTCTTGAGGAGCCGGGCCGGTCGATGTCTTTTTTTCTGGGTGCAGCCTCGGAGGCCTCTCGCTGCTTTTGTCTCTGGTCTTCTAGCGGTGCGGCTCAAAGGCTCGCCTCCAGGAGCACACTGCGCTCTCTCTTCACAGGCACCGCGGATGACCCCGCCGCTTCGGCATCTTGAGGACGCGTAGCCATGGTGGGTTACGACCATGAATTTGGCCAACGCTGGGTCCCTAAGGATGGCGCTGTACGGCAGGCGTAATCGTGGGCGACGCCGGGTCGGCGAGCTCGTGTGGTAGTTGTCGCGAGCCCCAAGGTGACAGAAGGCGGACCTGCCCATCAGATGTGTGGAGCCGCCGGTGACTCCGGAGAAAGGCTTGGTGGCTGAAGCCGATCGTAAGGCACTTGAAGATTGTTGAATGTCTCCACGGACAGGACGTTGAGCCCTACTCCGCCGTCGATGAGGGTCTTGGTGACTAGCACATTGTTGATCATTAGGGAACAAAGCATCGGGAGAACTCCGGCTATGGCTGCGCACTTGAGCTGGTCCGCTGAGCTGAACGTGATGGCGCACGCCGACCACCTGAGAGGGCGCGTGGCCTCGAGCTTGGGAGGACTGCATTCACTTCATGGGCTAACTGCTTGAAGATGCGCTGAGAGGTCAGGCTTGAGCTCCGCCCAGATGCAGCGATCGCACACGCTTCCCCTGAAGCCCCCAGCCCTCGCCCCGATGACGGTCTTCAATTTTTCATTGGCGGCGGCAGCGGAGGGAGGGCTCCATTCCTCGCGGGCGATCTCGCGAGGCTGATCCTCTCACTTCCCTCGCGAGGTGGGTCTTGCCAGCCGTCTCGCGAGGTTGGTCGCGCCACCCTTGGCGCTGGGCGCGGTCTTCCCAGCTGCCCCGCATTCCTTCCTCCTCTCGGTCAGAGCCCCCGTCGCAGCAGCCGGGCGCTCACGACCCTTCTCCAAGACGGCCCGGAGCTCTTGACATTCATTGGTGTTGTGGGTGTGGAGGTCGGTACACGCAGCATCGGGCTGCCCTTGGAGGACTCGGGCTGATCTCGCCCGCTAGGTGTCCGTTCGGCCATGAGCACGCAGCCCCTTGCGCTTCACGCCCTGGCCTTGGACTTCTTTTTCTTCGATCCGCGGCAGTAGCAGCTCGAGGAGGGAGAGGCGCCTCCTCAGCCCCCGGCGCACTTGGTCGCCAAGTTGAACAGCTCCGTGGAGGTGCACAGATCTTCATGCATCGCCAGCTCCTTCATCTTGACGTCGCGCACACCGCCGGAGAAGGCAGAGATGATGGCCTCCTCTCGCTACCTGGGATCTTGAGGCGCGTTGTTGAAGCGCTGGATGTACTTTGTGGTTTCCGGTTGCTGCTTGATACGGCGATGTCGCCACGCAGTGGCCGGTCGCGAGTAGCACCGGAAGTTGGCGATAAGCTGGCACGCATCTCGCCCAAGAAGAGACCGTGCTCGGGGCCAGATTCAGAGCCAAAAGGGCCCTGCCCTGAGCGCCATGGGAAACCAGTTCACCTTGACCTTTTCATCCCCGCTGGCAGCTCGATGCCCAGCTCAGAGCCGGAGGAACCCATAGGGTCACCAGTGCAGTGCCGAGAGCGAGCGCAGTGTCTCGGCTTGAACTTGGCAAAGCTACGCGACGCCGCGCAGCCTCGGAGGTGAAGCCAGGCAGTTGGCCGCCGTGGCTGCGGGGGGCCTCGGACGACAGAGATCTTGGTCTTGTGGGCCTCCTCGCACGCACGGCTGGGGGCTGCGCAGGTCTTGACGTGTTGGAGCGGGAGCGCCTGGGCAGCTTCTGTGGGCGAGGAACTTTGACAGCTTCGCTTTGCCGCTGCCACGGCGCTCGGGCGGAACGGGTTCCGCCTGTGGACCGCGCGCTTTTGGGGCAAGGGCGCTTTTCTTGAGGAGGAGGCGGCTGAGACGCCGGAGTTTATCGCCACAAGGGCGGGTGCAGTAGCGAGATCGGACGGCGCTGGGCGCCTCGCAGCGGATGAAGCTCGGGCGATCGGTCGAGCTATTTCTTCGAGACGCTGCCGACGGGCGGTAGCGCAGGAGCTGCTTCGCGGATGAGTGCAGCTCGACCTCCATGGCCGGCAGGCGGCGCGCGTGACGAAGAGCCAGCGGGGTGAGCGGCGTGGCGGCGGCCGCCCCGCCATGGACGGTCGTGCTGACGATGCGTTGTTGCTCGTTTCGCCGGGCCGGTGGCGGCGTTGACGGCAGGTGCCGGGAACGACGAGGGCGCCCGCCGACGGAGCTGTCTGGGCGACATGGGAGGCGAGGGCGGCTTTTGCTGGGCGCGGAACCCGACGGGCGCCGACATGGTTATGTGGTCGGGAAGAAGGAGGCGACGAAAAGGCAGATTCCGGCGCACCTACCCGGGCGCGCTAAATGTCGGATTTCGGGTTCCGCAGACCTTGAGGTTCAACACCTGGGTGCGCTGGAGATCCAATTCCTCCACCGCCTCGCACTCGGCCAATCGCAGGGACCTAAATTACTAAACAGAACAGCACAAAGACACAAGATTTATACTAGTTCGGGCCACCGCTAGGTGTAATACCCACTCTAGTTTGTGGTGTGGTGGATTGCCTCTGGGCTGATGAGGAATAAGATAAGGAAGAACAGCCTCGAGGGTCTGTTCTTGGTGGGTGTGATGAACTACTAGGTGGTGTCCTGCCGCTTCTAGCTTGAGGATCGGGTCTCTCTTCTCTCTGGATTCCTGGATCTGATGCCGATCGCTTTCGATCCCCTACTCTGAGTGTGGCTACTCCTATTTATAGGTGAAGGCCCCCGGCCTCTTCCCAAATATTGAGCGGAAGGGCGCCAACAATTGGCCATTTTGAAGGGGAACAGCGGGTACACTTATCCCGACTAAAGTTGGTCCTCGCCAAAGGCTCGTGATGACGCCTGCTTGGGCTCCACGACATTCTTCCAGCCGCTAGCTGGTCTTGGTCTTGTTGCACCAAATGGATGCCTTTGCTTGATGCTCTCGCCTGCGCTTGCTCCCTTTGCACCAAAGAGGAAAGGAGGACGCCTATGCTGGCTGGCGCCTCGATCGCGCGCCTTGGTCGCCATGGCTTGCGCCATGGGCACCTCGCGAGGTACCCTGCCTTGAACTCTCTCCGCCTCCTCATGAGCCAGCCTGGGACGAGGCCGTGCTCGAGAAGATCCTAGTCATCCGCCTCATGAGGCTTGGCCCTCATGAGGGTCTTGAGCTTGTGTTGATGAAGACGGGCTGTCCTGGCCTCCTTTGAGCCACGCCTGGCAGCAGCAGCAGTGCAAGTCTCGGGACCCCTGCCCTAACGCCGACATCCACTACGCAAATCAACTTTGGAGAATATTGTAGAGCCACTCAATTCATCAAGCATATCATCTAGCCTAGGAATAGGATGATGATAACGAATAGTAATATTATTAATGTGTCTACAATCAACACACATACGCGACATACCATCCTTTTTGGCACTAGTATAATAGGAACAACACAAGAACTAAGAGATTCATGTATATAACCTTTGTCGAGCAGCTCCTGTACTTGACGCACAATCTCCTTCGTCTCCTCTGGATTGGTACGGTATGGCGCACGGTTTGGCAGCAAAGCACCGGAAATTAAGTCAATCTGATGCTCAATTCCTCAAATAGGTGGTAACCCTGGTGGCACATCTTGTGGAAAGACGTAAGCAAACTCCTGCAAAATGTTAGTGACAGCAGGAGGCAAAGAGGAAGGCACGTCCTCGAATGGAAATAATGCCTCTTTGCATAGAAAAGCATAGCAAACAGATTTGCTGAAATCTAGCTCATCAATATCAGATTGGGTGGCAAGTAAACATGCACTTTTCAATTTAATTTTAGAAGCAACACTAGATGGTTTGTTATTAGGCTTCATTTGTTGCTCAAATTCTTTTGCCACAATCTGATTTTCACTCTTATTTTTCTCATGTTTTGCTTTATTAGCTATATTAATATCATCTTTCAAAATGGAATCATGAGTCATAGGAAGCAAAGTAATATATTTATCCTTATGAACAAGAGTATACTACTTGTTTCTACCATGGTGTACAGAATTTTTATCAAATTGCCATGGTCTACCAAGTAATAAGGAACATGCTTACATGGGTACCACAGCACAATCAACATAATCAGCATATGTAGAGATACTAAAATGCACACAAACAGTATGTGTTACCTTAACCTTGCAGCTATTGTTGAACCATGGGATATAGTAAGGATGTGGATGTGGTCTTGTGGTGAGAGATAGCTTCTCCACCATCTCCATGCTAGCCAAGTTGTTGCAGCTCCCTCCATCTATAATGACGCAAACAGAATGTTCCTTCATAACTCCCTTTGTATGGAACAAATTATGCCTCTTATTTTGCTCAGCTTGTGTGACCTACACACTCAAAACATGTTGAGCAACTAAACTTTCATACCTGTCAGCATCTTCAGCAGCCATGTATTGCGTCTCATGATCAGAATCATGTCCACCATGTTCTTCACTTGTAATAAGAGCCAAAGTCTCCTCATCATAGTCACTAGCGGACTCATACCCACCATCCTCAGTAGAAATCATAACACGCGGAGATTGGCATACTCTCGCATAATGACCTCTTCCCTTACAACGGCGACAAATAATATCATGTGTGTGCCCTGTTGATGCCATGGATGAAGAAGAGCTCTGGGCAGGCCCAGAAGGTGTACTCCTGGTAGATGGTGGTGGTTGTGCCTGTTTTCTTGTATCTCGGTTGGAATTGGCGGTTGAAGTCAGTGGTGCTGCAGTAGGACCTATGGGAGTAGAGGATGTACGTGGTGTCCGTGATGAAGATCGACATGCAGAAAAATTAGTTCGTGCCAATTCCTGTCGATCATGCACTTCACGTCCGACTTTGCAACAAAGATGGAATAAACAAGTGATATTATTATACTCCTTATACTCTAGAATGGTCTGAGTCTCTTTATTTAATCCACCCATAAAACATGCAAGCATAGCTTCATTATCCTCAACAATACCACATATAATCATGCCATTTTTTAATTCCTGATAATATTCTTCTACAGAATTTTTCCCTTGTCTGAAACGCTGCAATTTTTGAAGTAATTCATATTAATAATATGGTGGAACCCAACGAGCACACATAGCCGTTTTCAAAGAAACCAAAGTAGCTGGAATAGGATATAATCTACAATGTTCAGACCACCAAACACATGCAAAACTAGTGAAAGCACAAACAGTAGCAAGAACGCGTCTCTCCTCAGGATATTGTAAACATGTAAAACATTGTTCAGTTTCTAATTCCCAAGTAAGATAAATATAAGGAACATATCTACCCTCAAATGGTGGGATATTCAATTTTAGTTTAGGAAGATGGTCATGATCTCGTACCTCAGGTGGTGGTGCAGCCCTACCGTTGCGATGATATGCATGAGGACGACCTGGCTCAAGAGGAACACGCTGCGCTCGCCCTACTAGATCAGGACGTGGAGGTGGTTGTTGTTGTTGCAATGGTGCAACAGATGCGGGTGGTGGTTGTGGTAGACGCGCGAGTACTTCATCGAACTTGGCGTCCAACTTGGTGTCAATTTTCTTCTCAATATCATCAATCTTCTCCAGGGCCTTTCCAAAGCTGGCCATCACGTCTTCCACTTGTTGACCCAACATTTGGTGAAATTTATCATGAAGCTCCTTCTTCGTCATGTTCTCCCGGTCAATCTCATCGGCTTGTGGTCCTGCCATGGTTAGCAGCAATAGAATAACAAAAAAATATGATCCTACAGACTACTAGAAAGTGGTGATGGTGGGGTGTCACGAAACCGTCAAGCAAATCCCAAATTCTTACCAGTTCTTACCCAGCAGCAGGTGGTGATCGGTAGCCGTTGTATTCAAAACTCTCAAAGCTTGGACAGAGCAATTGCCAGGTGGTGTCAAACACACGATGTAGAAGTATGTGGAGCTGGGAAGGCATATGATATGGTAGCAAAAAAGTCAGCAATAATCAATTCAGAGATGCAAAGTTGAATAAATGCTCAACGACGTCACTGTGTTGGTCCTAGGCTAGACCGTGCTAGAGACGCGAGCCTAGAACACTAACAAAATCACGGCGCTGCACGGAAACAAGGGAAAAGCACAATCTAAAAAATTCTCTCTTTTTTTGCGCTTTTTTTTGCCGAAAATCACTATAAAGGCGAGTGTCTTAAAACTCTTCCAGAGTCAAAATAACAGGATAGGCACGAAATTTTTTTTTGAGATTTTTTTTCGGGAATCAGGGCAGCGACGACCAAAAAGTGCGACAAAAAGTCACTATGGCGGCGAGTGTCTAAAAACGCTCCCTGGGACCTAAAAACAGGATAGCGATAAAATATTTTCAGTCGCCGAAATTTTGGCCTAAAACTGCCCGGGGGTCTCCACACTCGTTTTTTAAACCTATGCAGGCAAGGAAACACGAATCGAAAAATAGATGGATCTCAAAAACAAACCTAATATGAATAGAACTCGGATTGTTGGTGGTATATGGACTCGGAGCGGTGGTGGTATATGGACTCGGAGCGGTTGTCGGCGTTCTAGGAATGGGGTACCAGACTTGCTCGCCTGCGGCCGCGCGTGGTTTCAAGGTGGCCCAAGACGCCCATCTTCATCAAGACAAGCTCAAGACCTCGCGAGAGGCCAAGCCTCGTGGGCGGACGGATGTGAAGCTTCTCGTGCACGGCCTCGCCAGCTGGCTCATGAGGAGGCGGAGAGATCAAGGCGGGTACTCACGAGGTGCCCATGACGCAAGCCATGACGCACTAAGGGCGCCAGGCGGGCGCCACCACAGAAGGTCCCTCATTTCCTCTTGGTGCAAAGGAGGCAAGCGCAGCCAAGAGTATCAAGCAAAGGCAACCATTTCAAAGGCAACAAGACCAAGACCAACACAACGGCAGGAAGGAGGTCATCAGGAGCCCAAGTCGGAGTCATCGCTGAGCCTTTGGGAGGCGAGGACCAACTTTAGTCGATAAGTGTACTAGATGTTCCTCTTCAAATGGCCAATTGTTGGCACCTTCCCGGCCAATATTTGGGAAGAGGCCCAGGGCCCCTGCCTATAAATAGGACCAGCCACCCACAGGGTAGAGGCATCTTAAAAGAGAGAGAGAGAGAGAGAGAGAGAGAGAGAGAGAGAGAGAGAGAGAGAGAGAAGCAACCGAACTCCCCTTAGCAATTCGTCGCACCGGCCAAGAACAGACCCTCGCGAGGCTATTCTTCCTTGTATTGTTCATCAACAGCCCTAGAGGCAATCCACCACACCACACACTGGAGTAGGGTATTACACCACAATGGTGGCCCAACCAAGATAAACCTTGTGTCCCTTGTGTTACTCTTTTGTGTAGTTTAGATCCTTGCGAGGGGCGACGAGGTGTAGGTAGGTAGGGGGTGATATCTCCAGCACCCCTGTAGTTCGAACCTAGAGGGTCTACCGAACCCAAAATCCGACATTTGGCGCGCCAGTAGGTGCGCCGAACCGCTTACGCGCGCCGCCTGTCAGATCGCCATCATCATGTCGGGCGATCTAACGGGCAACCCAGATCCCTGGGCTGCCCGGCCGCCCACGCGGAGCCGCTGGCCCCGGTGACTCAACCTCGCGTTCTGTGCAGCCCGCTGCACGCAGGGCGCCAGGCCGCGGGCGACGCGTCAGCAACGCCACCACGCCTGCAGGCGGTCGGGCGGCAGGGCTCGAACCAGGCCGCCACGCACGCGCCAGACACCGACGGGAGCAGGCGAACTCAAGGGTCGCGCCATGGTAGCCCGAGAGCTAATGCAAAGCAGCCGGAGGGCGGCCACGACGCAGCCGCTTGAGCAGTGGCGAGCTCCCGCCGGCCACCAAGATCGGGGCTCACCGCTTGCACCCACTGCCACCTCAGTCCAGATGGCCACACGGAGGCCCCACGCTACCTCAAGACAGCTCCAAGCGACTCCAAGGCCACTCCATGCCAACCAGCCACAAGACTGGCTAACACAAGGCTGTTTCGCCCCGACCAGCGAAGGAGGACTCGCCACAGCCCATGGTCCCAAGGCCTGCTGCCACCACCCCCTGTGTTGGCGCCAAGCAGGCTACGTGGCACACGGGCACTACAAGGAAGCATCTCGATGGCGGCCCCAAGAGTATGTGCCCCACATGATGGATCAAGGGCACGCCAGGAGGACGAACATGGCTCGCCTCGCCCAAGCCGGGGGATGAGACACCTGAAGCTGAGCTCTTTGAGGAGCCCCGGGAAGGCCCCGTCGACCGCGCTGGAGGCAGCGATTACCGGGTACCGCTAATTTCTCAGGAGCAGGCATACGCTAACCATGGATCGCAGGAGGTACAGGTTGACGCAGCTGGTGGCTGCCCCAATCAGGCAGCTTCCTACCCCTCAGGAGGAGGGCTCCGGGGGCTACAGGAGAGGGGCCGAGATCCGGCATCACCACCACGGCGTTTGGAGCAAGGCGCCTCAGAGGGCCTCCGCCGGGAGGCGCCAGGCCTACCCCGGCAGAGGACCCGTGGTCGCCGGGGAACTGGCCGGGCACCGCCTACCCCATCGACGCGCCCCGGGTCTCCGCCGCCAGGATGGCACTAGAGTGTGGTGCAAGGCGGGCCTCGTCTGGGCGATATGAAGCAAGGCCGGTACTGTGAAGAAGGCCCAGGCCGTGAAGCTCGGCCACTGCGACACTCTCACGCAATAATGAGGGGGTTGTACACGCCGGAGTCTCGTGAGCGCCGCCCAGTTCCTGGGCTCCCTCCCACGCCGCAGTAGCAGCACTTAGCCCGCTACTGGTGAGAAGACGCCCAAGACTAGACTAGGTGCCGGACGCTGCTTTTTCTGCTTTTCTTGCTTTTCCCTTGGCGCCGCTTTCCCCGCTTGATTTAAGTTGGATTTGAGCTTGAGATTTGTGTGTGTTCGGGAAGGGGTGTTTAGTCTCGCTCGAGCACTCTCGCTCGGTTACCACTTTGCCTCAGCTGCCTCCCCTCATGAGCCCCTCGCAGCCGGGCAGCCTAGCATGCGCAGCCCGAACTGCCGCACCGCGCCTCTCGTCTCGGAGGTTCTCATTACAGTTCAATGGGCTCTGCTCAGAAGCACTCAGACACCACAGCCCTCCGCATGCTATCTCGGGCCCACGCTGGTCGAAGGTAAACAAGCCAGCCAGCTCGTCATAGCCAGCCACTTGGCGCAGCGCACGGGTGATATCGTATCTACTAATACGCCTAACCGCAAAGTTTTACACGAGGGGCTCCTCTCCTAAAATGCTCTACAACCTTCGTGGCAAGCCCAAACTCTATCTCAAAGGTAGAAAGCGGTACAACACGCCGTCAATTGATAAATCCCAATGCATCCTCAAGGGCACCTCCTAATCGTCACGGGCGCCGCTGGCCTCGCCATCACCCTCCGCTGCCGCCGTCGGCGGCGCCAGGCCGCTCACCACGCCGCTTTCATCAAGAACTACCACCACGCCTGTCGTTGTCAAGAGTGAAGGCCCCGACGAGGGCATCCATGTTGTCTTCCACCCATGCGCCGTCCTCCCGGATGGCCTGGGGTACCGGGCGATGGCGCATCAAAGTCAAAGTGGGGATCCATGTTCAAGATGATCAAGACGCGAGAAAGCACGCCGAAAGCAGGCATGGCCTCTCTCCACCAACCTGCCGGCTCGCCGACCGCCGCCCACCAAGGCTACCACATCGTTGAAGAACCGAGGTTACCAACATAGTTAACCGCATGAGGCTCGCCAACGCCACCTCCGCAGATGTTGCCAAGGTCGCAGTTAGTTTTTTCCGGAGCGCATGGGAGCATAGGGCCATGCTCGTTTCCAGACCTGATACGCGGGCGTATCTCATCCTCGCTCGCCGCACAATGGCTCACCACGCCCACCCGCTGACGGAGAAGAAGCACTCGGCGCTGGAGGAGGTCAGCCTCCCGTGCCGCCGCCAAGGGCGGCTCGGAAGGCCACCGCCGCCACTTCATCCATCTTGCCCTCGGCGGCGCGTCCTGCCACAAGATCGACCTTGATCAACTCCAGCCTCTCGAACTCTCAAGGCCGAGGTTCGAGCGGGCCGCCCGCCCGGCGATCAACCTCTTCCAGACTCGGGCCTCACAAGAGCGACATCGCCCCGACATGTTGGCTCCAAAGCAGGGGCCGGGCACCCGACGCCCACATACAGCCACCGCCATGGAACCCAAAGCGGTGGTGGAAGGTTGAAATCAATTCCTCAAGCTGTTGTTTCGGCAAGCGGCAATGAAGCTCACGACCGAAAGTATTGGGCGGGTCGCTGAGGCGAAAGAGAAGAAGTGGCGCAAAGAACGAAACTCAAGGAGGAATGCCCATCATCGCCTATAGACAAAAGCCAAAACAGCAAGAAGAGTAATGGATTCGGGACCCAAATGCATCATGTGGATCTCGGTATGGGAAAGCACAGTGCTGAAGAAATTGGAAAGGGGGAACCAGTCCCGCCACTGTATGCCGGGCGGCACCGACCTGGGTGACTATTCTATCAATGGAGAAGTGAGACACGGGCCAGACCGTCTTCCTCCCGCACTCATTGAAGATGGTGGCGAGGGCAGAACTGACCTTGTCCAAACCTTCTCGATTGAGTATGATCGACCGATTGACAGCAGGAGCCGTCGGCGACGGCGAGCGGGGCGGAGGCACAAGCTTTTTCCCTTTCCCCTTCTTCATCGGAGCCATGGCGATAGGAAGGGGGAGGATTCGAGATTGGATTGGAAGCGGAGACTGGAGCTCCAGAGGAGGAAGGGCAGGAGACGCTCGAGCGGCGAGAAGAGGGATGACTGTGTGCAACCACGGGTCTGCCTAGCTGGGCGCAAAATAAGGAGGCATGGGGGAACAGGGACACCCACGTCCAATCAATCGCCACGCGGCGCCCAAGGTCCGACGTTGTTGGTTACCGCGCGCTCACACTTGCCCTTCGCTTTCCGCTAAGCCAAGTCCAGCGCGCTTTGGGCCCGGGCTACTGTCACGCTCGGGAACGGGGTACCTGACTTGCTCGCTGCCCGGCATGGTTTCAAGGTGGCTCCGCACGGCCCATCTTCATCAAGACAAGCTTAAGACCTCGCGAGGGGCCAAGCCTCGGGGGCGGATTTACAGAAGCTTCTCGTGCACGGCCTCGCTCAGCTGGCTCGCGAGGAGGCGGAGAGATCAAGGCGGGTACTCACGAGGTGCCCATGACGCAGCTATGATGACCAAGGGCGCCAGCGGGCGCCACTCGCAAAGGTCCCCATTTCTCTTTGGCAAAGGAGGCAAGCGCAGGCCAAGAGTATCAAGCAAAGCAACCATTTCAAAGGCAACAAGACCAAGACCAACACAACGGCAGGAAGGAGGTCATCGTGGAGCCCAAGCCAAGGCCATCGCTGAGAGCCTTTGGCAAAGCGAGGACCAACTTTAGTCGATAAGTATACTAGATGTTCCCTTCAAATGGCCAATTGTTGGCGCCTTTCCCATTAATATTTGGGAAGAGGCCCAGGCCTCCGCCTATAATAGGACCAGCCACCCACAGGTAGAGGCATCTTAGAAAAGAGAGAGAGAGAGAGAGAGAGAGAGAGAGAGAGAGAGAGAGAGAGAGAGAAGCGATCGAACTCCCCTTAGCAGCTCGTCAGACCGCCAAGAATGCACCGCGAGGCTGTTCTTCCTTGTATTGTTCATCAACAGCCCCTGAGGCAATCCACCACACCACACACCGGAGTAGGGTATTACACCACAATGGTGGCCCAACCAGATAAACCTTGTGTCCCTTGTGTTGCTCTTTTGTGTAGTTTAGATCCTGCAAGGCGATGAGGTGTAGGTAGGTTGGAGGTGAGATCTCCGCATGCACCCCTGTAGTTCGAACCCAGAGGGTCCGCCAACCCGAATCTGACATTTGGCGCCCAGTAGGTGCGCCGAACCGCTTCTTCCGCTGCCTCGCACTTCGCCGTGATCGTCATCATCATGTCCGGGCGACCAAACGGCAACCCAGATCCTCGGCAGCCTGCCTGCCCACGCCGGAGCCGCTTGCCCCGGGCGACTTCAACCCTCGGCCTGTGCAGCCCAGGGTCCGAGGGCGCCGCAGCCATGCGGGCGACGCGTCAGCAACGCCACCACGCCGCAGCAGGCGGTCACGCCACGGTTCAACCACGCCACACACGGCGCCGTAAACTAGACGGGAGCAGGCGAACTCAAGGGCCACGCTCACGGACCGAAACCAAACTTAACTTTGTTTCCCCACACATGCGGGCTCTAAAAACATCCTATAATTAAGTATTTCAAAATTACATGGGCCTGGCCCAAAAATAAGGTGGCACAACACCTAAAATAAGCTATGGACGAAATTTATGAAGGGTCATCTTGTATATTTCCATGTCCTTGTAGGTCATCACGGAGGCTTCAAAGTACTCAAATATGTACTAGAAACGCCATGCTGGATCCCTTCACGCGTGCCTTCATCTCCATGCTCGATCCTACTCCAGTGTTCATCCGTCTTGTCCATGCTAGGCCCTTCATTAGTAATCAACACAAATGTATCCAATTTAGGCATCATCATAATCTCATGAACATTAGAATTGTCACCAAGAAACGAAAGTACCTGGTAATTCAATTGGCGTGCGCGAGCTCTACTAATTGGTCCAGTATGTATAGCAGCAGAGGCTGTGCGTGTAACAATGGTATTGATGTCCTCATCAGACGTGAATCTTTGTATGAGTTTCATTGACCTATGATTTCATTCGTTGTCTCTTTCAATGCACTCGAAAGTGTCTGAGGTAATTCATGTCACACAATCTTTGAAATGAATTAGATAGATATAGTGAATACTTTGAAATGATTTGTGACGAAGGATATGTGATGAAGGATTACCTAAAACACGGTTAAAATCCACGCGCGATGTAAGTTCCCTACATGCTAGATGTTCGAGTAGAAACAGAGCAAGGGAATCATGAGTATATTGCTTGGAGTGGATATGCTTCAGATATGGTTTTCTTGCAACAAGGATGGTATGAAGGATATGCGCGAGGAAAATAGTTGTATAGAAAGAATTTGTTTTCGAGCAGCAATAAGTTTGATCCGAATCTACTATCTTCTCCTGTAAGGTTAGATAGCGAAAGATAATTATCATATCATATCTAACCATAAGACACATATAGTTCCAAGGAGAAAAAAATCTGCTAGAGAGGCATGAAATACAATTCTCCTTGAACTACTTTTACTTTCCCTACAGGAAAGATAAATACATGATAGTTGTTTCAAGGAGTAAGCTTTCGATAGCACCTGCAAACAAATAGTTTGAAGCAAATAGTATTGCAGGAGGGGTTATTAACAGTACATGACGACCGAGTATTTCAACACCACAGGCGATGCGTTAAGTTTTAGAAGTATATTGTTCGACGAAAACCAAAAAGTTCGACTAGAGAGAAGCAAATGGCGAATGGAAACACCATGGAAATACCCCGTTAATCTATCACTTGATGATCTTCTCCCACCTTTTGTCAAAAAGTGTCAAAAAGGATAGAGAACACATACGAGGAACTAGTCGTCCGAAGAATCCTCAGAATCAGAATTCGCACTTCTTGAAGGGGCAGAGCAAGCCATAGTCGAGGCCGAAGCAGGTGTTGGATCATGGGCTTTGGGAACACCTTCGGAAGAAGTGGTGTGAGGTGCATCAGGCTTGAAGATAATTGTTCTAGTTGTGTCATCGATATCGTCATCTGGTTCGACAAATAGCAGGTCAGTTGATGCAGAATGCCCAGGAAGCACCGGGGTTTGCCTTCGAATGCTAGGAACTGCAAATCACTCCATGTAGTCATATTCTTTATTGATACCCTTGGCAGCTAGCTTCTTGTGAGAATAATGCTACCTTAGAAGGGTCTAGGAGCGCTTCTTTGGTTCCTTCTCATGCAGGAGGGTTTAGCGAGCATAATGATGAAGCCAATTTATTTCAGTCATCATTTCCACCTTCGCTTTTTGATCGAGCTTGATGTGGCTTTCCTGGGCTTGCTGAGTCCGCAGATAAATCTCATACAATGAGGGATTTTCTTCATGACGGATTTCAACCTTGGCGTTCTTGACTTTCGGAGCACCAGACACGGGAGCAAAAGTAGTAGCATCCATTGGCATCTTCCCTTTGCTGATATCTTTCACAATTCGCAGAGTGTCGTGAACTGGAGGCATGAAAACTTTCAGAACATGTGGGCAGAGAAATTTTTGATCAGTGAGCTGCTCAATTGCAAACATGATCGAGGGGGCATATGGCTTCAAGGATTGAGGGCTATCAGCAGTGCAGGCCAAGTTGTGAATGAAAATACTGGAACCTCAAAACAAATTCCTTGAGCAATGGATGGAAGAGCATTTCCCATGATGCCATTGATGGTTTCTGGCCTATTTGTTGGCGTGAGGGAGTTGCATAGAATGTAGAAAAAAACTTTGTTCCCATGCTCCAGATTCTTTGGATTTATGTCAATGCATTCATCACCAACAAGTTTGGGGTCCATCAATAGATGACTTTGTGCTTCAGATACTTCCCAGTAGTGCAGCATGTGTTCTCGTTCCTTATCAAATTCACACCGAGGAAGATTTAGCAGAGCTAAAAACTGGTCTGCCGAGCATTTGATCTTTTCCTATCCCGTTATCCATTCAAGGATCCATGTTGAGCTATCTCCAAGTACTCCTGAGATGTACAGAGTGGCATAGAACTGAAGGATTACTTCACGATTCCAGCCATGATTGATGTGAAGAAAACCCTTTAGGAAAGCATGTTCAACATGCTCGATGGCATGATGGTAGCAAGGTTAATTTTCGAGCTCAGTAAAGTCCAAAATCTTGTGATTGAAAATTCGATTCTTGCCATATAGAATCCAAGACTTATACACATCCTGTTCTTTTGTCTAGAATCTGGGTGACAATGAAGTCCTTTCTCCATCATAGGGTGTCACGGGAAACCACGGCCACCTATGGGACCAAGAGTCCCTTGCTGGTTCGGCGGGGGGATGGCACATTGCACAGAGAGCAGAGGAGCGTGGAACAGCACAACAGAGATCACAAGAGCAGTCTTTACCAAGGTTTGGGCCGTCGTGAGGCATAAAACCCTACTCCTGCTTTGGTGGATTGATGGTGGAAAAATGGTGGTGAGCGCAACACGCTTTCCCGACAGGGTTGCCTCGGGGCGAAAGCGGCTACGCGCGTATGAGTGTGTGAGGGGGTGGATTAGCCAACCCTTTGCCTTGGGCCTCCTTTTATAGATAAAGGGGTCACCATAGTGGAAAATCAGTCATTATGCACTGATTGGATAGCAAACAGTGCTATCATACCTAACTCTGCAGGCTGACAGAGCGCATTAAATGCGCTGCTTGATGTCACATCTCAGCTCGCCCGGCAGGCCTTGCCGGGCTGTTTTGCCAGCTTCGCGCCTCCTTGCTCAACACGTGCACGACAGGTGTCACTTGGAGGTATTTCCTGTAGGAAGTGGCTGCCATGTGGCGAATAGCATCCACTTAGTCACTTTGGAGCTTGACACCGCACCGATCGATGACTTGCGTCGTGATGAGGTGGTGCGGTGAGGTGGTTCATCTTCCATAAGCCCAGGTAGGCCTGTCGGGACGACCCGAAGGCTTACTTCTGGGGGCAACCCAATCCTAGCCAGGCTCGCCTGCCCGGCAAGGGAGGTTTTCTCCCTTAGCGATATCTTGCTTCTCTGGCTAGTCTAGGCCTTCTTGGTCTTCTTGTGCTACACATTGGTCCTTCAAAGGATTGATCCCTCATGCTCCAATCTGACCTTGGTGTTGTGATCTTGCTCTGACGGAAGCCCCCGGGCCTGGCCCAAACGCGCTGCCAGGAGTCATCGGGGTAGGCCCTAACAAGTGCACACGCAGGGCGTGGAAGTGGCTGGCCCCTTGAGATCTTCTTTGCTTCTTCATTAACTTGCGCCCGGGCCAGTTTCCGGTTTTCCTGCGTGTCACGTAAAGCCAATCGTGGTGGGGCCAATCTTGTAATGGCCCGTGAATGACTTTAACGCAAAACTGCCGATTCACTCTTCCCACCATGCACTTATTCTTAGCCACGTATGCTGCATGCATCGCGCGGGGTAGGTAACGGAGGCGCATGGCGCGGGAGAGCATCAAGGCAGGGGCCCGGTCTTCTTGAATTGGTGGAGGAGGGCGGCGGTTACCCGTTGAGGGATCAGCTCTCTTCCCCGACCCGCCTATAAAAGGAGGGGCGGGGGAAGAGCGGAGGCATTCATCCCCGCATCCCTTCTCCTCCGTCTTCTGCTTTCTGCTAGTTATGCTGAAGAGAAGGGTCTGGGGCCAGGCCCCAGGCAGTAGCTTGAGGTTGGCGACACCAAATGCTTGTGCTGATGCTTGGGGAGTGAGTCTGGTCCAGACCTAGAGAAGACGCGGTGGACGGGCCGTTCGTGGTATGAGAGATATAAAGCTTTCCCATTGCTGGAAAATGCTTGTCTCTTCTGCCATGGTCAGCTGCCGTTAGAAAATGCGGCGTCTTGTCCTGAGTTGTCGTTGCTTGTTAGCTCGACGACTAGGTTCTTTGCATCCTCGACATTTGCCCGGGATGCAGGGCTGGGGATCATCAGTAGTCCCAGCACTGCCCCTTCCGGTGGATCTAGGGCTGATGTTGACGGGAGGTACGCCTCCCTGCCTGCCCAGGTGGGGAGCGGCATGCCCCGAGCCCCCTGGCGGTCTTGGCCCTTAGCTGCTTCTCCGAGGAAGGCGTCGGGCTAGGGGCCTGGCGTTTCTCCAGAGTGGTGGTGAAGGAGAGAAAACGAGGGAAGACGGAGAAGGCGGGTAGCAGGGCATCAGGTCGGAGTATGATGGCGCTGATGTCTCGCCTCCTCATCGGTGACCTACCGCCTGCCTTCCACTCTTCCTCCTCCCCTGCACCATCATCACCAGCCTTTGGGTGATAGCCGAGGAGGATGTTCCTTGGTGCCTTCGGCCCTCCAAGCAGTCTTCTAGATGAGCTTTGGTGGATGACTCAAGGTGCTCAAGTCGGGATTCTTGCTGGTCCCGGAGGTGGTTGTCGTTGTCAAACCATGATCTCGGTAGGGGGTCCCGAATCAAGGCGCTCTAAGGTCGATGGTAAGGAGATGTGGGGACACGATGTTTACCCAGGTTCGCCCTTCTATGGAGGTAATACCCTTCTTCCTGCTTGATTGATCTTGATGAATACGAGTATTACAAGAGTGATCTACCACGAGATCGTAATAGCTAAACCCTAGAATTCTAGCCTGTATGACTATGATAATGAGTATCTCCTTCCGGACAAAGTCCTCTGGTTTATATAGACACTGGGGAGATCTAGGGTTACACAAGGTCGGTTACACAGGAAAAGAATATATATATCCGGCCACCAAGCTTGCCTTCCATGCCAAGCACAGTCCCATCCGGACATGGGTGCAGTCTTCGGTTCGTGGCTTCACAGGCCATCAGTCCGGCCCATGGCTAACAGGCCGGACGCCCGAGGACCCCTTAGTCCAGAACTCCCTCAGTAGCCCCCGAACCAGGCTTCAATGACGAGGTGTTCGGCGCGCAGATTGTCTTCGGCATTGCAAGGCGGGTTCCTCCTCTAACGACTTCCAATTAATGTATTCGGCTTGTAATTCAATGCCATACCCCTCGGCTTCTATGCATTTACGTCTTCAGCTTCCACGCGTAGGGCGAATGCGGACGGTTAGGGTATTTTTTGCAAATAACACCCCGGCCATGCAAGGAAGAGCGTCTATTTAAGGGGATTGGATATCAGACCCATTCGGCACCACACGGAGAAAATCCTCAGAGATTGCTAGGAAAGACCATTCCAACATGGCTAGCTTCCCCCGCTCCTCCTCCCGTTTTGGCCCAGAGAAAGGCGAGTGGCAGAGGTGTTTTGTATCTCATGGCCAGCTGGAGAAGCTGCAAACACATGGGTTTCTCCCTCCTGTAGATCTGGTCCCTGTTCGGGCAGGGTTGGCTTCCTTCAACGGCAAGACCCATGCGGAGGATTTTCCTAATCCATCCGCTGGGAACGAGTGTGCTTCTGGCCCCTATCTCGCCGAGGGGCGGATTTCATTCACCCATTCCTACGAGGGCTTCGAGTATTATGGCCTCCAAATGCACAGCTTTACCTCTACCTCCATCCCGCATATTGCAGGTTATGTTGCTTTATGCGAATTATTCCTGGGTTGTGAGGCCCATTTTGATCTGTGGAGAAAGTTGTTTTTCCTTGTCCCACGCAACCATGAGGGATCGATATTCGAAGTGGGCGGGGCCGAAGTATGGTGTATTGCTGAGACCGGATACCTATCCGGCACACCGGAGAAAGCTTCCGAAGAGTGGACCTCTGAGTGGTTCTACATAGATGATGTCGTACTTCCAGATCCAGTCCGGAGAGGTATCCCCGAGTTTGCGAGTGTTCCTCTAAAGAAGCGCCATAGCTGGCGCCCTCGAAGCCCCGAGGAGGAAGATAGTGCGGAAGTTCGCCAACTCCTGAGCAAGATCAAGACGCTTTCCAGTCCGGGTATACGATAGTCGAAGTCATGACAACCTCCATAGTACGGGGAGTTCAGCCACTCCAATATAGAGGACTTCCCATGTGGTATTACAATGGGGAAGATGACGCCTCCCGCTGCGGCAGGAAAGGTCCAGACACCCCTGCCGCCCTAGCCAAAATATTGGCCGAACTGTTCAAGGGTGAAGAAGAGGAGTTCCTCAAGATCACGCATGCAGAAGGATATTCCATGTACAATCCTCCTAGCTAGGTGAGCTCCCAACCTTTTGCTCCACTCATTCCTCTCCCTGAGCTTTATTAACCTGGCCCATTTATAACAGCACCGCAAAGACTTCAAGGGCTTTACAGCCCGCTTCCCGCAGCCCGAGGGCCACAATCGGGACCTTGACCCCGGATTCGAAGAGGATCCGAATATATTTGTGGTGCTGGAGAATGGCGTGTTTAACCAGGCGAGCTACGACGGCATCATAGTGGCCATCACCGCCGATTAATCATGGTCCTCTCCCCGCTTCACATGTAAGTAGTCAGGAGACATCTTCCATGAAAGGATTCCCTTGTTCCGCCACCACCGTGACTCGTCTTCGCTGCTTCAAGGGGAGGCGCTCGACATACCGTGCTACCTGTGAGCGACCTAACGAGAGCAGCCTCCCGACCGCAAGCCTTCAAGAGGAAGGAAGGCAAAGACCCGGCCAGCCCTTGTTAAAGAGGTATGGGTTTGCAAATATGTTTTTAATAGTCGATCCAACTGTGACTTTCTATGTTCATCCCAGACAGGGAAGAGGCCGCCGGATCAGTGTCCGGGGTCCGGTAGTAGTACTCCCAAAGAGCCGGATCTAGCCCCACCGAGGGGTTGGGCGCCGATATGGAAGTGACGCTGACTGTCCTTCGCCGAGGGCTCGAAAATATGTCCGCTACCAACTCGGAAGTGGAGAGTGCTATGAATCATTGGCGCCGAGGGCTATTTTACGAGACCCCTGCTGTTCGAAAGAGACGTTTCATGCCTTCAGCTCGGCTGACGCATACATCTGAGCTGCTCGAGATGGGCTTAGCAGAGCCATAAAGCAGGATTTAACGAATGCGCGGGTAAGATTTATTTTGTCCGAAAAGGATAAGCATGTGCTAGTAGCCCCCGAGACTGAAAGCAGTTGGCACAAGTGATTTAAGGATCGATGTATAACAGTGTTCGACGGAGAGGTACAACCTCGCTAGCTCAAGAGCTGGAGTAGTGTTTCGACATTACCAAATGCTTCTACCACGAATCGAAAGAGTCCAAGAAGGCATCTTCGTAAGGTTCCTCCATCGAGGAATAGCAATTATAGAGTAGTTAAAGCACATCGTTGCTTATCTCATAATAGGATCATCAGTCAACTCGGAAGAGAAGTTGAAATTTCACGCCACGAGAGAAAGAGGCAAAAAGACTACACGCCATAGGCGAGCGTATCTTGGTCCGAGTCAGAGAGGAGAAAAACAAACTCCAAGTTCAAACACCAAACTGGGCGAATAACTGAAAGATGTACGAGCCCAGCTAGCCGACTCCGTGAAGAAGAACAAAAGTCTGCGAGGCGGAATATTCAGTACATGGCCAAACTTACCTTTTAACGGTTTGGAGGTAAAAGTAGCTGATATAGTTGTGATTGCAGGTATGTTGACGGGCCGTCCTGAAGAGGAGGTGCCCGGATCATCAGGTGATCTCCTGCAAGGGCTGTCGCAGTTGCACGAGCAAGCTCGGCAGGCAATGCGGAGTGTAGCCAAGGCCTTATGGCCATCCGACTCCCCTCCAGGAAGTATGGAGAAGCTTGTAGAGCTTTTCAAAGGAGAGCGGCGGCGTATCCGACTATTGGAAGATATCGGCTTGCCGAGAGGGTGCGCGAGAGGCCTGGGCCATGGTAAAAGCATGATATACCAAGCTGGATCCGAATCACATGGCCTGGGTCGGATCGCTTGGGTCAAATGAGGAAGAAATTCCCGTTAATTTAGTATATAACCAAGTAGAAGTAGCCGCCAAGTATTCCCTGCAGGATTGTAAATTAGATAGCCTGCTGGACGACATAGAGGAGGAAGTTTTTTCGTCCAAGTGACTATGTACTTTCCTTTGCATATGTAGCTCTAGCTGAAAAACGATTATCATGGCGGACCTTTCCGCTTCAACCTCTCGACCCGAAGGTGCGGAGTGTATCCGAATACCAGAACGGCCGAGAAGACCGGTTATGCATGGAAACCAGCCGTACGGGTCATAGTTGCTTGAATAGATAATTATCCGGCTAGTCAAGTTATATTACATTAAGAGTGTAAGAAACATCTTCCAGAGAGAATAGTTCCGTTAAGGGTTCCTTTTCCAGGGTGTGCATGCATCGATGTGCATGTCCGAACTATGATGAAGAAATCACAATGTGTACAACTTCTGGGGGTTCATGATGGGACGAATGCAAAAACATCTTTAGTTCATCGACCGAATATTCCCCTAAGAACACTTGCTTTCGGCTTCACCCAGTCTGAGGTACACATCCGGATGACCCTGCAGTAACAATCGCATAGGTGCTCCCTTTATGCCCTAGCCGAACTAACGAGAACGTAGGGCATAAGCACAGGAGCCAGGCAACCCAGCTTGGCCAAAACTTAAGTCATATCGATGCATATAATGGCAAAGAAAAGGTACATATGGGAGAAAACACATATGTGAGGAGCTTGATGCTCGAAAAATAACAATAGCAAGCTTCTGTCCAAGAAGCCCCCAGGTATAATAGACGTACATACTTCAAGACGTATGCGTCGGAGGTGTACAGTCTAACCGCACAAAAGCTTTTAAAGATAAAAATAAAACCGAAAAGAGAGAGAAAAATAATGGAAACAATAGGGGGATGGATACAAACAAAGATTTCCGCGCTAGGCATAGAATCTTCAGAGTCTGGCCGCGTTCCAGGGGTTCGGCTCAAATCAATTGTCTGACGCATCACGCAGGTGGTACGCCCCTCCGGTGAGAACTTCGTCGATGATGAAGGGACCCTCCCACTTGGGCATGAGTTTGTCCTTTTTCTTCTCCGGCAGGCACAGAATAAGTTCGCCGACATTGTAAGTTTTAGCCCGCACCTCTCTGCTTTGATACCCGTGAGCCTGCTGTTGATAAAATGCGGAACGGGCTTTTTGCGACGCCAAGCCCTCCTCCGTGGCATCTAAGCTATCATGCCGACGATCTCGCCTCTCTCTTCGTACATGCACACTCGAGGTGAGTCATGAATAATGTCGCAGGTAGTATCGCTCCGGGCCAGACACCATGAAGGAAGGTGTGAACCTGTAGTGCGATTACGCGGGTCCGCAGCCTCTGTGAGTACGGAGTCGAGCCTCAACCCAAAGGCTTGTCTGACTCTTTCAAAGACCGCACTAGTCTAGGCTTAATGCCGCTCATAATAAGACCATTGGCTCTTTCAACTTGACCGTTTGTTTGTGGATGATATACAGAGGCATAATCGAGCATGATGCCGAGATTAGCGCACCAGGTTTTCACTTCATGGCTGTGAAATTGGAGCAATTATCAGTGACGATGTTGTGCGGAACACCGTAATGGTGTATAACGCCGGATATAAAGTCTATTACTGGCTCGGACTCGGCCATTTTAACTGGTTTAGCCTCTATCCACTTGGTGAATTTGTCCACCATGACTAGCAAATATTTTTTCTTATGGCTTCCTCCTTTAAGGGGTCCAACCATATCCAGTCCCCAGACCGCAAAAGGCCAAGTGATGGGGATTGTTTGTAGGGCGGTGGGGGGCATGTGGCTTTGGTTGGCGAAGAGTTGGCATCCAACGCAACGTTGGACAAGGTCTTGTGCGTCCGCTCGGGCCGTCGGCCAATAGAATCCTGTACGGAAGGCCTTGCTAACAAGGGCCTGAGCTGCGGCATGGTGCCCGCCGAGACCGGCATGAATCTCAGCCAGTAGCTGTCGCTCCTCCTCTTCAGAGATACATCTTTGGAGGACCCCGGTAGCGCTTTTCTTATAGAGCTCTCCGTCGTGAACCTTGTAGGCCTTCGAACGCCGGACAATATGGTGGGCCTCATTCTGGTCCTCGGGAAGCTCCTTCCTATTAAGGTAGGCCAGGAAGGGTTCGGTCCAGGGGGCAATGACTGCCATGATGAGATGCGCCAACTGTGTTATTTCGGTGGCTGAGCCTCCGATGATGTCGGTGTTTTCAGAATCTGGGATTATGTTCGGATCTGGACTAGTGTTGCCATTTTCCCCTACCACACCATGGATGGCTTAAAGAGCCTTTCCAGAAAGATATTAGGCAGGACGGGGTCGCGCTTAGCGCCGATACAAGCAAGAACGTCCGCCGCTTGATTACTCGCTCGAGCCACATGATGGAACTCGAGCCCCTCGAACCGAGCTGACATTTTTATGACGGCATTACGGTAAGCTGCCATCTTTGGATCTTTGGCATCAAGTTCCATTTATTTGAGATATTGCGAGGTTTGAGTCCCCGCCGCACTTCAGTGCGCTAGGCGCCCATGGAGACAGCCATCCGGAGACCGTGCAATAAGGCCTCAGATTCGGCTGCATTGTTGGAGTCTGTATAGTATTTGAGTACGCATTAAACAACGCTCAAATGAGGGGACGCAAAACGACGCCCGCCTCCTAGCCCCGCCAAAGATTTTGGAGCCATCAAGCACATAACCCAATTGGAATATGTGTCGACTTTTTAGGAGTTCGCCTTCGCCCATTCGGCGACAAAGTCAGCCAGTACTTGGTATATGATAGCTCGACGTGGTTTGTATGTAATATCAAATGGAAGGAGCTCAATGGCCCATTTGGCAATTCGGCCCATGGCATCGTGGTTGTTTATTATGTCGTTGAGTGGTACTTCGGAAGCCATCGTAATCGAGCACTCCTGGAAGTAGTGACGGAGCTTTCAGGATGCCATGAAGACCGCGTATGCTATCTTTTGATAATGAGGGTACCGAGATTTTCATGGTGTGAGGACAGTGGATACGTAGTATACTGGCTTCTGAAGCGGAAATTTGTGTCCGTCCTGCTCTCGTTCAACGACGAGCACGGCGCTCACCACTTGATGTGTTGCCGATATGTATAATAACATCGGTTCACCGACATTTGGCGCGGCCAGGATTCGGTTGCTGGCAAGAAGGGTTTTTATTTCCTCCAGTCTGGCTGTTGCCGCATCCATTCACTCGAAGTGATCGGTTTGCCGTAGAAGGCGATAGAGTGCCAGTGCCTTTTCTCCCAATCTAGAGATAAAGCGGCTTAGAGCTGCCACGCAACCCTCGAGTTTTTGGACTTGTTTAAGGTCTGTTGGCGTAGCCAATTGTGACAGAGCTCGTATTTTGGCTGGATTTGCTTTAATTCCCCTGTTGGAAACGATGAAGCCCAGCAGTTTTCCAGCGGGGATGCCGAAAATGCACTTTTCCGGATTGAGCTTAATGTCATACACGCGGACGTTGTCGAATGTGAGATGTAAATCGTCTATTAGTGTCTCGACGTGCCTGGTTTTGATGACGACATCGTCGACATAAGCTTCAACTCTCTTGCCGATCTGTTTCTCCAAGCATGTTTGAATCATGCGTTGGTATGTGGCGCTGGCTTTCTTAAGCCCGAAGGGCATGGTGTTGAAGCAGAATGGCCCATATGGGGTAATGAATGTTGTTGCAGCTTGATCGGACTCCTTCATTTTGATTTGATGGTATCCGGAGTATGCATTGAGGAAACACAGTGAGTCATGTCCTGCGGTAGCATCGATGATTTGGTCGATGCGGGGGAGAGGGAAGGGATCCTTAGGGCAAGCCTTGTTGAGCTCTTTGAAATCGACGCATAGGCGCCATGATTTGTCCTTCTTTGGTACCATCACCAAGTTTGCCAGCCAGTCCGGATGTTTTATTTCTAATGAATCCGCCTCAATTAGTTGGCTAGCTCCTCCCCATGGCTTGCCATTTGGGTTCGAAAAGTGCCGCAGTTGCTTTGTTTGACCGGTTTATATCCCTTTAATATATTGAGACTATGCTCGCCAGTTTACGTGGTATTCCGGTGCATATCGTAAGGGTGCCAAAGTAATATATCCCAGTTTTCATGAAGGAAACCAGAGCACGGCGCCGAATCGCTGGGTCTAGTTGTGCTCCAATAAATGTTGTCTTCTTGGGTCCGTGGTGGACCTCGAATTTGACTATTTCTTCCGCCGCTTGAAGGAGGTGGATTTGGGTCGTTTGTCTAAGATCACATCGTCCTTATCCACCGTAGAGCGCAGTGCGGTTAATTCTTCGGCGGCGAGGGCTTCAGATAATGCCTCAAGGGCCAGGGATGCGGTTTTGTTTTCGGCACGGAGTGCTATGTCCCGATCACTAACAAGAGTGATTATGTCATTTGGTCCGGGAATTTTGAGCTTCATATACCGGTAATGGGGTATGGCTTGAAGCGCAGTAAAGCGCCCCGCCTCAACAGTATGCGGTATCCGCTGCTGAAAGGAGCCACTTGGAAGGTGATTTCTTCAGACCGATAATTCTCCTGCATGCCGAATACCACATCAAGTGTGATTTTTCCCGCACACCGCGCCTTCCGACTAGGATTGGTTCCTCAGAAGGTTGTGCTGCTTTGCTTGGTGCGGCTCCTCTCTATTTCCATTTTGTGGAGTGTATCCTCATAGATGAGGCTTAGTCCGCTGCCGCCGTCCATGAGGACCTTGGTGAGTCTAAAGTTGTCCATGATGGGACTGAGGACTAATGCGGCTAGCGCTCGGACTGTCTTGTATTTCGGTTCGTCACCGGCATTAAAGGTTATAGTCGTGTCGTTCCAAGGGTTTATCGTGGCGATTTGGTTGACTTCGGCGAGGTCACGGAGTGCCCTTTTGTGCTTACTGTTTGAAGCGAATGTCTCGAAGACCATCAATACTCTGGGGTCATCGCTCGAGGGCGCTGGCTCGGGCGCTGGTAAGGATGTCCTCACCGCTTCTTGGCTACCTGCCGGAGTATCCAACATGCTCTAAGGCTGTGGGTTGGTATGGTGTCCGGTGTTGTGTGTAATTTGCATGGGCCATTGAGCCATCCCTCCAGAACGGTTCCATGCCGCGTAATGGGTTTATGTTTCTTGGCTATTAGATCGACGGTCACGAGGATGTGCCCTTTTCGCCGACTAGCGGTTGAGTTGGGACCGATGGCTCCCAACAAGCTGCCCGATCTTTCCGTGCGCCCATTGTGTTGTACTTCTGTATGATAGTTTCCAAGTCAGCTAAGTGTAGTATACAAAGGGCAATTAATGGTGTTGAGGATTCCTTCATTCGCAATTGTTGCGCAGCAAATATCGCGCCCTCGTCAAGCGCAATCTTTAACCTTGTCCTTGTAAAGGAGGAATCTTGCCCGTATGGTGGACCGCTTCCGAGACCTTGTTGTATGCTCGTGAGATCTCTTATGTCTGGGTGGGTGGATGGAATTGATTCGAACCCGACCCGGCCGATGATCCGAGTCCAAGGTTTTCGAGCTCAACAAATTCCGGCCCGAGTATTTTCGCCACCGCGGTGCCGCCCACTTTAGTTCGTAGGCCGTCACCTCCTTTTGCCAAGGTGTCCGCTCATGGGTCAGCTACCCGACATAGTCCGCTCTTCAAATAAGGGAAGAGTCACCGCCTTGCTCCTCGACTCACCGCAATCTGGTGGGTGACCGTGAGATTTGGTTTCTTGGTCAGGTTTAAGCCCGATCCGATCGTAACTGTGGCGATTCCTGTGGCGTGATGCGATCAAGGAGCCTGCTTTAAGACAAAAAATCACGGATCCATCTCTTGCAGTGTTTGGGGTCGATACGGTTAGGAGATTTTCGATGGCCCGAGAGGTCATCGCCGCTTAGAGGCTGAAGGGGCGGTCATGGTAAAGCTACCAAATGAGGGTTTGGCCTGGGCCAGCTCTCCTCCGCGGGATATTGTCTTTAAGGACGAGGCGAAGTCATCGATCCTGTTGTCGACGCAAGTGGAACTCAATGAAAGCACCAATGTCAGCCCAATATCGGGCGGATCTCGGTAGGGGGTCCTGAATCAGCGCCTAAGGTCGATGGTATCAGGAGATGGGGACACGATGTTTACCTGTGTTCGGGCCCCTCTATGGAGGTAATACCCTACTTCTTGCTTGATTGATGTTGATGAATATGAGTATTACAAGAGTTGATCTACCACGAGATCGTAATAGCTAAACCCTAGAAGTCTAGCATGTATGACTATGGTAATGAGTATCTCCTTCCGGACTAAGTCCTCCCGTTTATATAGACATCGGGGAGATCTAGGGTTACATAAGGTCGGTTACAGAGGAAAAGAATCTACATATCCGGCCGCCAAGCTTGCATTCCACGCCAAGGAGAGTCCCATCCGGACACGGGTGCAGTCTTCGGTCTTCGTGTCTCCATAGCCCATCAGTCCGGCCCATGGCTAACTGTGTCGGACGCCTCGAGGACCCCTTAGTCCAGACTCCCTCAGGCAGACTGTGGCACCGCACACAAGAGCTCTCCATGCCCCTCCTTCGCAGCCTCGCCACTCCCAATCTTGTCAGGCCGCGCACGGCGGGCCATGGTGGGACCGGGATGGGACCTTGCTTGGGTGCTTCTTTAGTCCTCTCCTCTTCCCACCGCAATACCTGGCGGAGGGAAAATGAAAAGAGGAGATTGTGGGGCACTTATCTTTTTTCAATCTTAAACCTGTAGGCACTTGCCAAATTTTAGTTCAAATAATGTAATCTCTTGTATCCATGTCTGTGTCCTCGTAAGGTCTGTGACTTGTTTGATCAACATATTAATGAAAAGATGAACCTTGTCGGGACTCGCATGTATATGTCCATGCACTGTGGAATGCCTCTATATTTTAAATAAACGAAGTTTCCCCCAAGCAGTTATCCCGCCGGTACCTCTATTTTGTTGTCGGCGAACTAGGCCTACCGGGCACAAATCATGATGAGGGACCAGCCCCCCGCCAATCTTTTTTCATCAAAGGCCACTACGACCACCCTGACCGAAGCAACAGTCGAGTCAAGGGATGGGAGCACCCAAGTTTCAAAAGCGGTGAGGTTCTCTTACGCACAAGTCGTTGCTGACATTACACGTATGGACAAGAGATAGAACTTATTTGTTGGCTTGCCGGAGATCGCAGTCTTGGTTCAGCTTTCCAGCTTCCCTTAGAGGCCAAGTTCTCGGTAGGAACCTGTAGTTTCATGCAGATGGAAATGATGCCAAATGCGATCCTATCTACATGAGTATGCAATGCTCATGAAATGCTTATGCATGCATGCAACTTGTCGGGGCCCCCCAACGCTTCGTTCATTTCTCTATTGCTCAGGGTCCGCGCCTGGCTTTGTACAAGGTGTTACATGCAATCGAGGTAAGGTTTCAGACAAAGGTCTGTCAAGCAAGGTGGCCCGACACCAGCGCTACTCACGGTAGAACTTGCGGAGATTCTCAATATCCCATGAGTTTTGCAATTGAAAGCCACCTCCGTCTCGAGACGGACTCAAGCCAGTCTCGTGACTCAGACGACCGGTAAGGCCCTTCCCACTTCAAAGGTCAACTTGTTTGTACCTTTCATGGACTGAACGCGCTAAGGACAAGGTCGCCTCCTCAAAATATCTGGTATGAACCTCAAGGGTTGTGATACATCGACGTAGGGCTTGGCCGATAGCGCTAACACGTAGCAGCCCGAGACTGTTTCTCCTCGAGAAGCACAACGTTGCCACCGCCGGCTGATCCCGCTTACTTCATGGTAGGCAAGCACTCGAGGCGACCCGTAAATGAGTTCCGTTGGGATAACTACTTCCGCCCCATAAACTAGGGAGAAGGGAGTCTGCCCGATAGCCCGATAGCCCGATTGGGTGTCGTTCTGAGGGACCAGAGGACTACCGGCAGCTCATCGATCCATCGCCTGCCGCACTTCTGGAGCGTATCAAATGTTCTTGTCTTGAGTCCTTGCAACACTTCAGCGTTCGCCCTCTCAGCTTGTCCATAGCTTCTGAGATGTGCCACAGATGCAAATGAGATCTTGCTTCCGAGGGCATGAACATATTGCATGAAGGCACGGCCCATAAACTGGGTGCCGTTGTCGGTGATGATCCGGGCAAGGACCCGGAAGTGGCACACCAATCCTTTCAAGAACTTGATAGCTGACTGGTTAGTCATCTTTCTAATGGCATCTACTTCCAGCCACTTTGTAAACTTGTCGATGGCAACGAACAAGAATTCAAAGCCCCCGGCATCTCGGGGAAAAGGGCCGAGGATATCGAGCCCCCAGACCAAAAACGGCCATGACAAAGGGATTGTCTGAAGAGCTTGTACAGGCAGCTGGGTGTTTTTGGAATGGAACTGGCAGGCTTCACACTTGGTGACTAGCTCGACCTCATCTTGGAGGGTTAGGCCAATAGAATCCTTCCCGAATGCTTTCCCAACTAATGCCCTTGATCTAATGTGGAGCCGCATGCCTTTTGTGTATTTCCGCCAAAGAGTTCCTTTTCCTTCTTCTCGGCAGATGCACTTCAATTTCACAATCGCTGGGCCTTCTTCTCAGTATAGAATGTCATCGACAAACTGATACATACTGGCCCTCTGGGCTACTCTTTCAGCTTCCTCTTGCTCATCGAGAAGCTCTCCAGTTTGGAGGAAATTGACTATGTGCCTTGCCCAAGTTGGAGCCTAGAGCTCGACAACAAGGAATAGCGGCACCTCCTCGTCTGCGGGAGCGTGTACCTCGACCGCGGGGACTAGTGGCCTGGCAGGAGATTGCAGCCCGGCAATCGATGGGGAGTTTTTTCTAGCAGGGTCCCTACAAGGAGCCCCGGGAGGCTCTACCATGAGAGGCTTAAGGGAGTCCAACTTCCTCCTCTTTCCGGCCATTGTTGCAGGGGATACGGAGGGCTGAGTAAGATGGAGAACAAAAGTTCCTGGTTCCACAGGAAGTTTTTGCGCAGCACAGTTTCACAGATGATCAGCTATGCTATTTTTCGCATGGGGTACTGCTCTGTTTGCAATCCTTTAAAGCGCTCCTCCAATCTTCTCACTTCCTCAACGTATGCCTCCATCAATGGAATTTGGTAATCCTTGTTGACTTGTCTCAAAACAAGTTGTGAATCTCCTCGAATGATTTGCTTCTTGATGCCCAATTCTATGGAAATCCTGAGCCCGGCAAGGAGCCCTTCATACTCTGCTATATTGTTTGTTGCCTACTCCCTGGGAAAATGCATCTGGACGACATACTTCAAGTCCTCTCCCGTCGGAGCAACGAGAAGCACGCCAGCCCCTACGCCTTGCAGGGAGAATGCACTATCGAAATACATGATCTATTCTTGGGGCGCATCCTTGTCGGGAGTAATCCAGTATTTCCCCATCAGGGGATGGCGTCCATTCTGCAATAAACTCTGCCAATGCCCTGCTCTGAATTGTTGATGTGCTCTCAAATTTCAGGCCAAAGCTGGATAACTCCAAAGCCCACTCCACTATTCTGTCGGTAGCCTCAGGGTTCCGGAGTATCCTTCGCAACGGAAAGTGGGTGACAACCGTGTTCTCATGGTCTTGGAAGTAGTGGCACAGTTTCCTTAAGGCCATGATGAGGCAAAAAAACAACTTTTGCACACCAGAATACCTCGATCTAGCCCCTATAACAGGGAACTAACAAAGTACATTGGGCGCTGCACCACTTTCTTCCTTGCCGCTTCCTTGGGGATGCCCCTGCTGTTGTGCTCATCTCTGTCCTTATCCTCATCCGGTCCTGTCGAGCTTTGCTCAGTCCATGTTTCCTCTACTTCCCGTGTGCCACTAGGGCTGCACTAACCACTTGATTAGTTGCCGCTAAGTACAGCAGCAATGGCTCTTGTGGTTTAGGGGCAACCAAAGTGGGCACAAAGGACAAGTAGGTCTTCAAATCTTGTAAAGATGCGTCTGCTTTCGGGGTCCACTTCATGGGCCCTTCCTTCTTCAAAATTTTGAAGAACGGCAGGGCGCGCTTGGCAGACTTGGAGATGAATCTGCTAAGTGCAGCAACGCACCCTATCAGATGCCTCACATCTTTGACTGTCCTGGGTGCCTGGATCTGCCTGATAGACTGGATCTTGTCGGGGTTGGCTTTGATCCCACGATGAGACACGAAGAATCCAAGTAGCTTGCCAGAGGGAACGCTAAAAATACACTTCTCCAGATTTAGCTTCGAGTTGATCTTGCGCAGATTAGCAAATGTCTCCTCCAAATCCTGGATGAGGGTTGATTTGTCCTTGGTATTGAGCACAATGTCATCCATATAAGCCTCAATGTTTCTGTGCAACTATGGTTCAAAACCAATCTAGACTGCTCTTGCAAAAGTGGACCCGGCACTCTTTAATCCAAAAGGCATGCGCACAAAGCAGTACGTACCACATGGGGTGATGACCGAGGTCTTCTCTTCATCTCCCTTGGACATGAAAATTTGATTGTACCCGGAGTATGCATCCAGAAAGGAGAGAAAATCACAGCCTGAAGTGGAGTCCACAATCTGGTCAATGCGCGGTAAGGGAAATGGGTCCTTCAGGCAAGCCTTGTTGAGATCTGTGAAATCTATGCAAAGTCTCCATTTCCCGTTAGCCTTGCATACAACCACTGGGTTTGCTAACCATGTCTGGTGCAGTACTCCTCTGACCAAACCAGCTGTTTTAAGCTTCTTAATCTCTTCGGCAATGAACTGCTATCTCTCCAAGGCCTTCTTTCGAACCTTCTGCTTAATAGGTCGGGCATGTGGGCAGACAGTAAGGTGGTGCTCGATTACCTCTGGGAACACTGGGGATATCAGATGGTTGCCAGGCAAACACATCGACATTTTCCCACAAGAAGGCAACAAGCGCGCTTTCCTATTGGTCATAAAGGGTGGCGCTAATAGTGAAAGTACCATCAACGCCAGCCAGCCTGCCGGGACCTTCTTACATGTGGTGCAGCGACCGTGGATCTCTTGCTGTTGGAACTCTCGGCAAGTCATCAATAGGCACAACGCACTCTGGAGAGATACACTTCCCGGATTCCTTGCTGGTGTCCCTGCTATCCTTCTTCTTTCCTCTGTTTTCCTTGGTGGTGACTGCTGCTGCCGTGGCCTCTGCCGCGACTGCGTCCCGGTACATCTTATCCACACAAATGATTGTGTCTTTCTCATCTGATGGAATGGAGATGACTCCTACCGGCCCTGGCATCTTCAAAGTGTTGTAGGCATAGTGGGATGCCGCCATGAATTTTGCTAGAGATGAGCATCCAAGAATCCATTGTATGGCAGAGGGAGGTCGACTACATCAAACACAACCTTCTCAGTCCGATAATTAAATTCTCCCCCAAACGTCACTAGCAACATGATCTTTCCCTTAGGATGACTTCTGTCGGGATTGATTCCTTGAACGTGCGTCGTGACCTTCAAATTTCTCCCTCCGATATCCTAAGCTTGCCGATAACCTTTGGGGAAATCAGATTCAACCCGCCCCGCCATCAACCAACATCTTTGTAACCCGAGGTTGCGAATCGTTGAGACCAACAACGGCAAACATCCTACCGCTGTGGTGCGGTCGATGGTCCTCTTCGTGAAAGATGATGGGCGTGCGTGACCATTCGAAAGCGCTTCGAGACTCGCCCGCTGCTCCACGACATTGACCTCACGCACCCACCGTTTAAGTTGGTAGTGAGAGGAGTGCAAAGATGCACCCCCGTCAATGCACAGGGCGTCAGTGGCATTCTAGAATTCCTGCTCCCTGGTTTCCTCTTCATCCCCTTCATCACTCTCATCATTGCAAATTCCCTTCTCTTGAACCCTGGCGGGTTTTCCTTGGTTCTGAAAAGCCTTGCCGGGATGATTTGCTTCACCGCCCGGCCCTTCCCACCAGTGCCATTCTGACCTTTTTCCTTATCACGCTTCTCATATTCAGCCCTCTACCTCTTGACGAGCTGCTCAACCTGATGACACTCCTGGAGATCGTGGCCTTTGGTCCGATGGATCTTGCAGTACGGCCCATCGCCTTTCCTAGCCCTCTCGGCAGCCGTAGCCTCTCGGCAATAGCCATCATGGCGCCTTCCTTGCCGGGCTTCGCCTTAGCCTTCTTGCCGGTATTGCCGCGTCTGATCCTTCAACGGTCATCACTCGCTTTATCCTTGCCTTCTTGTTGCGCTTTCTTTCTTCTTTCTCCGACCGGTGGATTCATCATCATCCTCCGAGTCGATGTCGATGCACCTTATCTCCGTGGAGTTTCTTCCCCTCCTCCATCCGAGCACACTTGTCCACCAAGGTGTAAAGCTCCTTCACAGTCTTGGGCAACCGCACATTCATCTTGGAACGTATCATGCGATTGCGCACATTGGACTGAAAGGCAGCTATCATAGCCGTTGGGTAGATATTTGGATATTCCTGTGGACTTTGCTGAATCTCTGCAAATACTTGCGGAGAGTTGATGACCCACAAGTATAGGGGATCTATCGTAGTACTTTCGATAAGTAAGAGTGTCGAACCCAATGAGGAGCAGAAGGAAATGATAAGCGGTTGTCGGCGTTCTGGGAACGGGGGTCCCCAGACTTGCCTGCCTGCGGCCTGTGGCGTGGCTCAAAGGAGGCCCAGGACAACCCATCTTCGTCAACACAAGCTCAAGACCTCGAGGGGCCAGATTGCTGGGCGGACAACCAGGAGCTTCCTCGTGCACGGCCTCAAAGTTGGCTCATGAGGAGGCGGAGAGTTCAAGGCAGGGTACTCGCGAGGTGCCCATGACGCAAGCCATGACGACTAAGGGCGCCAGATCTGGCGCCAGCTGCCAGCGCCCTCCTTTCCTCTTGGTGCAAAGGGAGCAAGCGCAGCGAGAGCATCAAGCAAAGGCATCCGCTTCGTGCAACAAGACCAAGACCAGCCCCAACGGCCGGAAGGAGTCACCGTGAGCCCAAGCAAGGCCATCACGTAGTCTTTGGCAAAGCGAGGACCAACTTTAGTCGATAAGTGTACCCGTTGTTCCCTTCAAATGGCTAATTGTTGGCGCCTCTTCCCGCCAATATTTGGGAAGAGGCCCAGGCCTTCGCCTATATAAGTAGAGCTAGCCGCCATAGTAGAGGGGAGATCTGCATTCGGAATCCCGAGAAAGAGATATAGACCCGATCCTCAAGCTAGAGCGACTAACACCACCTAGCAGTTCATCACACCCGCCAAGAACAGACTCGCGAGGCTGTTCTTCCCTCGTATTATTCTCATCAGCCCTGAGGCAATCCACCACACCACAAACTAGAGTAGGGTATTACACCACAACGATGGTCCTAACTAGTATAAATCTTGCATCACTTGTGCAGCTTCGCTTAGTAGTTTAGGTCCCCGAGATTCGGCAAGCACGAGACGGTGGAGGGTTGGATCTCCGCCAGCACCCCAGAGTTCAACCTTAAGGGTCTGCTGAACCCGAACCGACATTTGGCGCGCCAGTAGGTGCGCCTGAATCTGCCTTTCATCGCCGTTCTTCCCCGACCACAAGAACTATGTCCGACGCCTGCTCGGGCCGCGCCAGGCGCCGGGCCGCCTCGCTTCCCATGTCGCCCAAACAGCTCCCGCCGGCGGGCACCTCGACGTTTCCGTCACCGCCGTCAACACCGCCATCGACCCGGGGGACGGGCAGCAAGCATCGCCCCTGCGCGCCTCGGCGACCATGGAGGGGCCGCGCTCTCGGTCACCCGCCGCCGGCCCCCCACTCGCCGCGCTCCTCGGCGTTTCGCAGCGCCGCTTTTCCAGCCGCCATGTCAAGACATTCGTCCGCCGTCGGCGCCGCCCACGCTGCGGGGCTCCTCAGCCGACAGTCGCCGGCCGGCTGACGCTCGACTCTCAAGACCACCCCACCAACTCGGCCGCTCGGGTGCGCCCCCTGCTCGCGACACCCACCATCCGCCAGTCGCCGCCATCAGATCCTCATCGACGGCGGGCCAGACTCAACGTGATTTCGGCCGAGGCTTTCAACCTCCTCTCTCGATACCAGTGGAGCGGCCGCTGCCCAGCCGGCCTTTTTCAAGCGAGGGAGGAAGGTCTCCACCTTGGGGCAACCCGACTTCGTGACCTTCGCCACTCACGACAACTTCCGCGACGGAACTGGTCAACTTCGACATCGCCCCCATCGGCCTCCCCTACAATGCCATCCTTGGCTATCCAGCATTGGCCAAATTCATGGCCGCAACCCACCCGGGTACAACCTCATGGAGATGCTCGAGCAGCGCCCTCACTGCGTGGGATACTGGAAGGCGCCATGAAAGCGCCGAGGCTCACCTCAAGACGGGCGGCCACAAACAGCCCGCCGGATGCGGAAGCCCCTAAGCCTCAAGGGGCTGCGACCAAGAAGAAGCAGTTGTTCACTCAAGACATGGCGGAGACCAAGCAGATAATTGCCGGTGAGGACGGGTCCACAACGCCACCTTCACCATAGGCGCCAACCTCGAGCCCGAACAGGAGGAAGCCCTTGTCAAGTTCCTCGCGCGAACAAGAAGGTGTTTGCCCGGGAGCCCGATCAGTCAAGGGATTCCACGGGCGTGATCGAGCACCACCTCAACGTGTGCCCCAACGCGCGCCCAAGGAAGCGAAAGCGAGAAGGCAGTCCATCAAAAGCAGGCCTTCATCGTCCAAGAGACCCGCAAGCTAGAAGCCGCGGGGTTATTCGCGAGGTCCGATACTCAGATTATGGGCCAACCCCGTGGTGGTGCCAAAGAAGGAGGAAAGGAGCGCATGTGTCGACTTCACCAACCTCAACAAAGCATGCCCGCAGGATCCGCTTCCGCCTCCCTCGATCGACCAGATCGCCGATTCCACCGCCGAGTGACTGTTGTGCTTCTTGGACGCCTTTTCCGTATCACCAAATCAAGAAGGCGGTGGAAGACGTGGAGAAGACGGCCTTCCTAACCCCGTGGAGTGTACTGCTATACCTGCATGCCATTCAAGGTTGCGAACGCAGGGCAACCTTCCAAATGCTCATGCACATCACCTTGGGCCCACAAAATGGGAAGAATGTGGAGGCATACGCCGATGACATCGCAGGAAGTCTCGCAAGGCCAAGACCTTGATACAAGACCTGAAGAAACCTTCATGGCTCAATGCAAAGGAGCCCGCGACTCAACCCGGAGAAGTGTGTGTTGGAGTTCCTCAGCAAGCTCCCCGGGTTTCTCGTGTCCCACCGAGGCATCGAGGCCAACCTGTAAAAGGTCAAGGCAGGGAAGACATGAGCCCACCAAGACCCTCGTGGAAATGCAGGCTCATGGGGCGCCAGAACGGCGCTGGGCCTTTTCATCTCCCGATTGGGGAGCGGCGCTGCCTTTTTTCCACCGATGAAGAAAAAGGGGCCCTTCGAGTGGATCAAGAGGCCAACAAAGCGCTTTCAAGACCTCAAGAGGTACCGACCAGCCCTCTAGTGATGGTGGCCCCACGCCTCAGAGCCCTTGGTACTCTACCGCCGCCACTCCCTACTCGCTAGCGCTGCTCGTGGCGCTAGGAGGAGCCAGCCAAGACCACGGCGGCCACCCGAGCTAAGGCAACACCAAATCGAAGGAACTAGCAGAAGCCAGACCGCAATGGAAGAAGATCAGCCGTCAGCAGCAGAGCGCACTAAGGGCGGGAGGCCTCCCATCCAAGGACCCAACTTCCGGAGGCGCCACGCCGCCTCGGGAGGCACCACAGCTTCCGAACACGCCACTAGCACCGACGCCCTAACCTCGCCGAGCACCGGTGTACTTCGTCAAGACCGCAGTTACGGGATGCGAGGGCACGGTACCCCATGCCGCAGAAGCTCCTCCTCAAGGCTGTTGGTGGCTTCATGCAAAACCGTGGCACTACTTCCAGGGTCATCCAATCAAGGTTGTCTCGGCATACCCCCTGGAGAGGGTGCTCAGGAGCCCCAACTCAGCCGGAAGGGTCACCGAGTGGAACATTGAGCTACAAGCATTCCAGCTCGAGTTCAGCACAACCAGAGTCATCAAGGGAGCCGCGCTGGAAGATTTCGTGTCCGAGTGGACAGAAGCACCGGGCCTCAGGGCCGGCGAGGATCGGTCACTCTCCCCAGGAAGCGGAGCGCCAGAAGGTTGGGTCATGTACTTCGACAGAGCATTCTCAAGGCAGGGTGCTGGGGCTGGGGCAGTGCTCATATCCCCCACCCAGGACAAGCTTTACTATGCCGTGCAACTCTGTTTCCAGCATGGCGAGAAGGTCTCCAACAATATAGCGGAATACGAGGGGCTGATAGCAGGTCTGAAGGCCGCCGCTTCCCTGGGGGTGAAGCGCCTTACCATCAAGGGCGATTCGCAGCTCCTCGTCAATTTCTCCAACAAGGTGTACGAGCCAAGAGATGAACACATGGAGGCCTACCTAGCGGAGGTCCGCAGGATGGAGAAACAGTTCTGGGGGTTGGAGCTGCAGCACGTGCCACGCGGCACCAATCAAGAGGCCGACTACATTGCCAAACGAGCCTCCAGGAGGTTACCCCAGGAGCCGGGCGTCTTTGAGGAACGGCTCTTCAAGCCCTCAGCCCTGCCGCCGTTATCAAGCACAGCACAGCCTCGAGAGGACCTCCTCACCACTCAGCCTCAGGAGCCCCACTGTGGCCCGGCCTCAGGAGCACGCCTGCTTCTAACAATGGAACCTCAAGAGGAGTGCTGGATCACGGAGCTCAAGAGTTACTTAACGCGTGGAACTTTGCCAGAGAGGGAGGAGGAGGCAGAGCATGTGGCACGCTGCCACGACATACTGAGATCATGGATGGAGAACTCTCACCGAAACGACCGAACGACGATCCTCGCTACCGCATCACCAGGGAACAGGGGAAGGAATTGCTAGCAGATATACATGGCGGGGATTGTGGGCACCATTCATCGTCACATACCCTTGTCGGCAAGGCGTTCCGCAGCGGTTTCTATTGGCCCACCGCGCTCAATGACGCCATCGAACTCGTGAAGGCTTGCGAGGCTTGCCAATTCCATGCCAAGCAGATCCACCAGCCAGCAGGAGGTCTGCAAACCATCCCCCTCACTTGGCCATTCGCGGTCTGGGGGCTGGACATTCTGGGCCCTTTCCTCGGGCGCGAGGGGGCTATCGCTACATCTACGTCGCCGTGGACAAATTCACCAAGTGGGCCGAAGTCGAGGCCGTCCGCACCATCCCCGCTGGTTCTGCTGTCAAGTTCATCAAGGGCATCGTGAGCCGGTTCGGAGTGCCGAATCGCATCATCACCGACAACGGTTCGCAGTTCACCAGTAACCTTTTTAAAACATACTGCACTAACCTTGGGACGCAGATATGCTACGCTTCGGTGGCGCACCCCCGCAGCAATGGACAGGCCGAGCGGGCCAATGCAGAGGTCCTGAGAGGCCTCAAGACCAGGATGTTCAAGAAGAAACTGGAAGCCTGCGGCAGAGGCTGGTATGACGAGCTTCCATCCGTGTTGTGGTCCATCCGGACAACCGCGACCAAGCCCACTGGAGAGACCCCCTTCTTCCTGGTCTACGGAGCCGAAGCCGTGCTCCCTCACGAGGTCAAGCGTCGATCCACGCGGGTCCTGGCGTTCGATGAAACGCTGCAGGACGCCATGCGGGGGACGACCCTTGTCTTGGGAGGAGCGCCATCGAGAAGCTGAGGCCATGAGCGGCGAGGTACCAGCGAGCACTCCGGCGATACCACCGCCGCAAAGATCCGCCCGGAACTCTCGGGTAGGGGACCTCGTGCTCCGGCAGGTCCTCTCGGGGAGGGACTGCATAAGCTCTCTCCCATGTGGGAGGGCCCATTCAAGGTTGTTCATGTTTCCAGGCTGGCTCCGTGACGCTTGGAGACTCAAGAGGAGTACCTATCTGAGCGCGTGGAACATCCGGCACCTCCGAGGTTTTACCCTAAAAGGCCCCGAGCACGTGAAGAAGGCGAATGCCCGTGAAGTTCATCTTTTTGGAAAAGGCCACGAGCACGTGAAGAAAGCGAATGCTGTGAAGTTCATCTTTTGGAAAAAGGCCGGAGCTCCGTGAAGAAGGCGAATGCTGTGAAGTTCATCTTTTGGAAAAAGGCCGGAGCTCGTGAAGAAGGCAAATGCTGTGAAGCTCACCTCCTAGGAAAAGGCCCAGAGCACATGAAGAAGGCGAATGCCTGTGAAGGCTGTCGCGTTACGGAAGGCCGGAGCACATGAAGAGGGCAAGCGCCCGTGAAGCTTGCTTCCCGGAAGAAAGGCCGGAGCTGTGAAGAAGGCGAACGCTGTGAAGCTTCGCCGCCCGTGACACTCTCACGTAATAATGAGTTGGGGCTGTACACGCCCCGGTGTCTCAGGAGTGCCGGCCTCAGGCCCTGGGGCTCCCTCCCATGCCCAGTGGCAGCACTTAGCTCCACGCTGGTGAGAAGACGTCGAAGACTAGACTAGGTGCTAGACGCGGCTTTTTCATTTGCTTTCTGCAGTTGACTGGTTATTCCCATTTGAAGTTTTTATCGAAATTATCGCCCCTTTTTGGTCCGTGGTTCTTCGATCTTTTTCACCCTCCCCTCGATTTCTCTTGCGCTGGGACTCACCAGCGGAAGCCTCGGGAGCCCAGCTGCTCCTACCCCTATCGCTCAAGTTTTCACGGCCCTGGTCCACGTGTGGAGTACCCCCCGACCATGCCTCATGGGCAGCTGCGCCTGAACTGGGGCCAGGGGGGGTCGCCCCATGCCACGGTCGGGGTTCACTTGCGAATAGGCGCACGGCAGAAGGGAACAGTATCAGGATAACAAAAGCAGTACAATAATTAACGGCGTTACCCTAAACGTGCCCCCATGGGGCCACACATTGTTCCCTTTTTACGCAGGAGAAAAGGAAGGAAAAGGACAGAAGCAGGTGGAGCACGCCCCGTGCCGGCTCTCTTGGAAGGCCCGAGCCGCCTCCGGAGCTCGGTCGGACTCCATCTCGCGCTTCAAGGCGTGGCGGCGAAGCGGACTCGCTGCCACCCCCAAGCGGCGCGGCGTGGGGGCTGGCAGCGGCCGCTGCTGGAGAATCGCCACCGAAGAAGAGCTGGTGAAGCGTGAGGTGTGAGCATCGCCCGGCCGCTGCGCTGCCCTCTCCGCCAGCGCCGGGCTGAGTCCTCGGCAGCGATCGTCGCCCTCGAGGCAGCACCCCATGCGGCGGCCGTCTTCCCGAACACCCTCACGTAGAGGGTGGCGTTGCCATCATACTTGAAGTGCAGGAGCACCGGCGGCGGAGACCACGCGAGAGCAAGCGTCTGCCGGCCACGGCGAGAACAGGTTCCTGCAGCGAGACCTCAAAAAGCCCACGGCCCGGCTGCAGCAGCCATCTGCACTGAGCAGAGGCCACTCAGGCGCCATCTGGGAGCTCACCCGGGAAGAAGCACGGAGCTGAAGCCGGGCCGGGCGGCTCCTCCGCCTCACCATGAACTCCGCAGCGCTTGGCAGCATGGGCGCGCCTCGGGGGCGCGCGCCGGGCACGCCCTCCGACCATGGCCAGCCGCTCGTCACCACGTTGGGAGCCTCCCCACTACATGGGGACCGCCGTGGAGGCCACGGGGGTGCTTGCGAGGGCGACCTCGACCACGCTTAGGCGGAGGAGGAAGATCGACTGGCGGCCCTTCCCTTCTCTGCGGCCGAGAACTTCCTTGGTGGAGCCATGGAGAAGAAGGAGAGACAAGAAAGGATAGGCGGAAGGGCGCTCGTCGTTCCGTGCTTATTGTTGGCGAAGGCCAACCGTCGGCCTCCACGATCACGGTAATCATGACCAACTCCGCATGCGAGGACTTGTCGAATCCGGGGAGGTTACCGAGGCATCGTGGGGGAAGCGTGCGCTACGTCAAATCAACCGCCACGCGTCGCCCAAGGCCATGAGCTGTTAGGGCCCGACGCTCATAATTGCCCTTCGCCTTTACGCTCGGCCAAGTTCGGCGCGCCCGTGGGCCAGGGCTCTTGTCGGCGTTCGGGAGCAGGGGTCCCCGAGACTTGCTCGCACGTGGCTGCGGCGTGGCTCAAGGAGGCCAGGACATCCCATCTTCGTCAACACAAGCTCAAGACCCTCGCGAGGGGCCAAGCCTCGCGTGGCGGACAACCAGGAGCTTCCTCGAGCGCGGCCTCATCAGGTTGGCTCATGAGGCCGGAGAGTTCAAGCGGGGTACCTCGCGAGGTGCCCATGATGCAAGCCATGGCGACCAAGGGCGCCCGGTCAGGCGCCAGCCTGTCTGCGTCCTCCTTTCCTCTTTGGTGCAAAGGGAGCAAGCGCGGCGAGAGCATCAAGCAAAGGCATCCGTTTGGTGCAACAAGACCAAGACCAGCCCCAATGGCTGGAAGGAGTCACCGTGGAGCCCAAGCAGCGTCATCACGAGCCTTTGGCGGGGAGGACCAACTTTAGTCGAGGATAAGTGTACCCGCTGTTCCCCTTCAAAATGGCCAATTGTTGGCGCCCTTCCCACTCAATATTTGGGAAGAGGCCGGGGCCTTCGTCTATATAAGTAGAGCTAGCCGCCATAGTAGAGGAGATCGGCATTGGAATCGAGAGAGAGAGATAGAGACCCGATCCTCAAGCTAGGCGGCGGAACACCACCTAGCAGTTCATCACACCGCCAAGAACATACCCTCATGAGCTGTTCTTCCTGTATTGTTCCTCATCAGCCCCTGAGGCAATCCACCACACCACAAACTAGAGTAGGGTATTACACCTAGCGGTGGCCCGAACTAGTATAAATCTTGAGTCTCTTGTGCAGTTACATTTTAGTAGTTTAGGTCCTTGAGATTGGCCGTGAAATGCAGGCGGTGGAGGTTGGATCTCCGCGCGCACCCCAGAGTTCGAACCTTAAGGGTCTGCCGGAACCCGAAATCCGACAGCGGTTTTCAGCAAGGTATTCTCTGCAAGTACTGAAATAAGTGGTAACTGATAGTTTTTGATAAGATAAATTGTAACGAGAAACAAGTAACAAAAGTAAATAAAGTGCAGCAAGGTGGCCCAATCCTTTTTGTAGCAAAGGACAAGCTTGGACAAACTCTTATATAAGAAAAAGCGCTCCCGAGGACACATGGGAAAATCGTCAAGCTAGTTTTCATCACGTTCATATGATTCGCGTTCGGTACTTTGATAATTTGATATGTGGGTGGACCGGTGCTTGGGTGTTGTTCTTACTTGAACAAGCATCCCACTTATGATTAACCTCTATTGCAAGCATCCGCAACTACAACAAAAGTATTAAGGTAAACCTAACCATAGCATGAAAGATGTGGATCCAAATCAGCCCCTTACGAAGCAACGCATAAACTAGGGTTTAAGCTTCTGCCACTCTAGCAACCCATCGTCTACTTATTACTTCCCAATGCCTTCCTCTAGGCCCAAATAACGGTGAAGTGTTATGTAGTCGACGTTCACATAACACCACTAGAGGCTAGACAACATACATCTCATCAAAATATCGAACGAATACCAAATTCACATGACTACTAATAGCAAGACTTCTCCCATGTCCTCAGGAACAAATGTAACTACTCACAAAGCATATTCATGTTCATAATCAGAGGGGTAATAATATGCATAAAGGATCTGAGCATATGATCTTCCACCAAATAAACCAACTAGCATTAACTACAAGGAGTAATCAACACTACTAGCAACCTACTAGTACCAATCCCGGACTTGGAGACAAGAATTGGATACACGAGATGAACTAGGGTTTTGAGATGAGATTGTGCTGGTGAAGATCTTGATGGAGATTGCCCTCTCCCGATGAGAGGAGTGTTGGTGATGACGATGGCGATGATTTCCCCCTTCCGAAGGGAAGTATCCCCGGCAGAACAGCTCTGTCGAAGCCCTAGATTGGTTCCGCCTCGTGGCGGTAGAGTTTTGTCCCGAAAGGTTGCTTATGATTTTATTTCTCATCGAAAGACCTCATATAGCAGAAGATGGCCATCGGAGAGCCAGCAGGGGCCCAGGTAGAGGCGCATACAGGGGGTAGGCGCGCCCCCACCCTCGTGGACAGTGGGCCCCCCTGGTGAACTTCTTCCACTTGGATATTTTTATTATTTCCAAAATGACTTTCGTGGAGTTTCGGACTTTTGGAGTTGTGCGAGAATAGGTCTCTAATATTTGCTCCTTTTCATTGAGAATTCCAATGCGGCATTCTCCCTCCTTATGTAAATCTTGTAAAATAAGAGAGAATAGGCATAAGTATTGTGACATAACGTGTAGTAACAGCCCATAATGCAATAAATATCGATATAAAAGCATGATGCAAAATGGACGTATCAAGAGTCTCTCCTTCTTTCTGTTGGAGAAGCTGCAAGTCGCTGGGCCATCCTGGTTCTTGATGGACGCCCGTGAAGGCGCCAATGAACTCATGGCACATGTCAGCCCATGACGAAATGGAGTTCTCCGGCAGGTGCATCAGCCAAGACCTCACATTGGCCTTGAGCGCCAAACGGAATTAGTTGGCAAACACATTCTCATCTCTTCCTCTGGCAACTTGAACAACGATGGTGTAGATTCTCAAGAACTCTACCGGGTTCAGCATCCCACCATACTTCTCGGGTATCTCTGGCTTGGACGTGCGAGCGGATGGCCAACGGACTTGCCGCAGCTCAGGAGTAAAGGCAGGGCACCCAACTGTCGGTGTACAAAAGTAGGGGCTCTCCTTTTGACCCCTTTACTTGTGCACAGATAGTCGGAGCCACGCCCATGACCACACTAAGCAGGGCAGGGAAGGGGAGCCGAAGCACAAGGCGACCAGAGGCAACGCCAAGACCAAGAAACACAAAAGAGCAAAGGGGAAAGGTGGACTCCCCCGGCAAGACCTTGCCGAGGCGGCCTCCGCGGCCTCGGCAAGAGCCTTGCAGGGGAAGCTTGCCCAACACCAGCAGAGCGAGCCACCCTTGAGCCCGAGGCTTCCAACGCTGCCAACAACCACATTGGAACAAAGGCTTGGGAGGCACCTCCATGGTGGCATGCAGATCTTTGTCAAGATCATAAACATACGAGATCAGATGAGGACCAGAAGACAACGATCCTCGACGGGACCCTAGCCAAGGAAATCCACGAGACCCCCAGCAAGACGCTTGCCAGGGAAGACCACGATGCCATGGCAAGACCCTTGCTGGGGCCCCGGCAAGGCCCTTGCCGGAGAAACCTACGGGGCAGTGGGAGGGCCCGCGTCTGCCAAGGCTCCACCGCCGTCCCCATGCAGCTGCCAGCTCAACCAGCTGGGCAAGCACCTGCGTGGCGATGAGAGACCTCTACGCTGACTTAGCTAGCACCTGTGTGGAGGCATGCAGATCTTCAGAAGACTCCGCCACCGCACCAGCCCAACAGCCAGCCAACATGGTGCTACAACGCCTCATCATCTCGGACGCGCGTCGCAGCCAGGCAAGGCGGCGACAGCTGGGACGAGCTTCCTTGCCGTCCCCGATAAAGCGAGAGGGGCACGTCAGCAACGCATTAAATGCGTTTGTCCGACGGTGCCAGAGGATAGACTCATCCACTGTATACCTTTCCACCTCCTGTGTGCCACTGTGGCAACCCCTTTTTCCTATAAAAGGAGGCCCGAGGTGACCAGGAGAAGGATTCGGATCTTTTGAGCTACCAACGCACCGTAGCTAGCTCAAGAACTCAAGAACACTCAAATACATACCCCAAAGCAGGACTAGGGTTTTACACATCCTCGCGGCCCGAACCTAGGTAAACGATCTTTGTGCTGCCTGTCAGACCCGCTCTTTGTACAACCCCGCGCCTGCCAATCGTAGAAGGGATCCCAGTGATCCCACAAGTGTCGTTTCCACCGACATCTTTGGCGTGCCAGGTAGGGGGGCGCAGTTTTGAAAATATGGTCTAGCAGTTAGCCTAGCAATTCCTCATCGCCATGGCTCCCAAGAAGAAGACGATCACGGTCATTAGTTCATCCGCAGCCGGATGGCCCGTACCGATGCGGGCGAGCAGCGGGGCGGTCATGGACAGAACCCGAGGCGTGGCCCGCGAACACCAACATCGCTCTGGCAGTCAAAGCCTGGTGAGCAGCGTCGTTCGTGCGCGAGACAACGGGCCGCACGTCGCCAAATCCAAAGACGGGGCGGGGCCCCCTGCAGGCGGCGCGGGGGCCTCCAGGGGCGGCGCTGTGCCGCCTATGAGCGGCGCAGGGACCTCCAAGAAACCTACGCCGGCGCCCACAACGCGCTCTTCCCAGATTGTGCGCGACGAGCAGCGTCGCCTCGCTGGTGACCCCGGGCGCCGCCGCCGGAAGAGTCCCGTGCATCATTCGCGGGACGAAGGAGGCCAACCCATGCGCCGAAGTGCTGGTGGAAATGGCGCGCAGCCGCAAGGCCTTGATAGATCTCCTTCTAACGTGCTTAGAAGTTGGAGCGCGTCACGGTCCTCGCCAGCGGAAGCTTTGGCACACGCGCAGCTGCTCCTCGATTTTCCTCCTGCTGCGAAAAAGCTTGATGAGTGGAGAGCCACCATCTGAAGCCTCGTCGGCGTCGCCAACAAAGATGAGCCACGACCAGCAGGCCCCTCAGGCCGACACTCCGTCGAACCACCACATGCCAGTGGTGGAAGGATCGCGGGTGCTGCGGCCACGGTGCACTCTCCTCCTCCCCGCCAGTTGTCGCGGGTGCCGGTCCGTCGTGATGACGCTTGTGATAACATTTCCATAGTGTCGTCCGACCCATGGACCCACCGCGATCAGCGCCAAGTTCTTTTTGAGCGAGCCCATGAAGACGCTCAAACCACCATCGAGCGCCGGGAGGCTTCAGTGGCCTACCCTACGAGGTGGGTTGCCCGGCCTTTACCCGGGAGCTGCGGAAGTTCCAGTGGCCATCCCACTGCACGTTCAAGCCCGACGTCGGCGAGAAGTACAACGGAAAGACCCACCCGTCGGAGTTCCTCAGCATCTACACCATCGCAATGCAAGCCGCTGGAGCTCGCGATGACAAGCTGCTTGCCAATTACTTCTAGTTGGCACTGAAACTGAATGTCATGTCTTGGTTGATGCACTTGCCGGCGGATTCCATTTCTTCCTGGTCGGATCTGTGTCATGAGTTCGTTGGTGCCTTCACTGGAGGTCACCAAGCTCATGGCCAGGTCAGCGACTTGCATATCATTCCCCAGAAGGAAGGTGAAAACCTGCACAAGTACATACAGAGGTTCAGCCGGGTGCAATACAACATCCCAGATGTTCACCCCACCGCCGTGATCAGCGCATTCCATCAGAATGTGCGCAACGCAAGATGCGTGAAGAGCTGGCGATGAACAAGGTAAAAGATGTGGCCGAACTTTATGTTCTGGTAGATAGATGCGTCCGAGCTAAAGAGGGAAGGAAGTACCCCGGCGAGGACGCCAGCGCGGAAACCGACTCTACGGACGAAGACACCACCGCCCCATCGAAAAAGGGCCTGTGACGCAACAGGAAGCGTAAGGGCAAGGCCGTGCTTGCCGTCGAGGGATCCGACGACACCGACACCGCTAAGAAGGCCAAGGCAGACGACCCCGGCAAGGAGATTGTTGGGTCCTCCGCTTGCCGAACCTTGGCGGCTGCCGACAAGCCAGGGAGCTCCGACAAGCAGTATTGCAAGATCCACCGCACCAAGGGCACGACCTCCAGAACTGCCGACAAGTTGAGCTGCTTGCTGAAAAGCAAAAAGCCGAGTATGAGAGGCGGGACAAGGAGAAAGGTCAGGATGGTGCCGAAGGATCCGGCAAGAAGCGTGGCGGCCAAGGAGGCCACTGCGGCAAGGACAACCAGCAAGAGAGGCCCGCTCGGGGCCGCGACAAGAAGCAGGAAGATGATGATCATGACGAGGACAACGAGTCCGGCGAGCATGAGTTCCAGAAAGCTACAGAGGCCATGTGCGTCGATGGTGGCGCCTCGCTGCATACCTCTCACCGCCAGCTCAAGCAGTAGGCACGTGAGATCACAGCGGCAGAGCCATCATTCGACGCTCAGAAGCCACTGAAGTGGTCCTGCACGCCTATCATCTTTGATATCGAGGACCACCCTGATCGCACAACTGTAGTCGGGTGTTTGCCGTTGTCGGTTGCACCAACGGTACACAACCTCAAGGTGACAAAGATGCTAGTTGACGACGGGGCCGGTCTGAACTTGATCTCGCCCGTTGTGATCAAAAGGCTGCAGATTCCTGATGGAGACCTCGAGGAGACGGGCATGTTTCAAGGGGTCAACCTGGGAAGAAGTCAGCCAAAGGGTAAATTCACGCTGCCTGTGACGTTCGGAGGCGAGTTGAACTATAGGACAGAGAGGATTGTCTTCGACATAGCCGAGATCCCCTTGCCCTACAACGGGATCCTCGGCCGCCCGGCACTAGCCAAGTTCATGGCAGCATCACATTATGCCTACAACACACTAAAGATGTCTGGGCCGATGACCGTCATCACCGTCCCCTGCGACAAGAAGGATGCGCTGATCTGCGGCAACCAACTCTACCGGGAAGCAGTTGAAGCGATTGCCGCCAAGGCACTTGCTCCAGCCGCTGAAGCTCCGGGAGGGAAGAAGGAGACCGGCAAGGCCTCTCGCACCCACTCCGGTAAGCTCACCTCTTCGGAGTGTTGTGCTGCCGTCGAGGACGTGCCAGAGAGCTCCACCGGCAAGAGCAAGAAATCCAGAGCTGCACCACCAGAGACCAAGAAGGTGTCCGTCAAGGAGGATGGCACGGGAGGGGCTTTCACCATAAGCTCCACCCTCGACAGCAAATAGGAAGGCGCGCTCGTCACCTTCCTGTGGGCGAATGTCGACGTGTTTGCATGACAAGCATCCGACATCACCGGCGTTCCCTGGGAGGTGATTGAGCACCATCTTGATGTCTATCCTCATGCGCGACCCGTCAAGCAGAAGGTCAGGAAGCAAGCTTTGGAAATGCAAGAGTTCATCACAGAGGAGATCAGGAAGTTGGAAGCGGCAGCCTTGGTGAGAGGAGTACTCCATCCGACGTGGTTGGCCAATCCGGTTGTGGTGCGCAAGGCAAATGGGAAGTGGAGGCTGTGTATTGACTACACAGATATCAATAAGGCTTGTCCCAAGGACCCTTTCCCGTTTTCGCGCATCGACCAGATTGTTGACTCCACGGCCGGGTGTGATCTGTTATCATTCCTTGATGCCTACTCAGGATACCACCAGATCTTCATGACAAGAGAAGACGAAGAAAAGACAGCATTCATCACCCCATGTGGTACATATTGCTTTTTATGGATACCTTTCGGGTTGAAGAGTGCTGGCTCAACGTTTGAAAGAGCAGTCCAAATTGGTTTTGAGCCCCAGCTACATAGAAATATGGAAGCTTATATGGATGACATAGTGGTCAAAACCAAGGACAGGTCAACACTTGTACAAGATTTGGAAGAGACATTTGCAAATTTGTGCAAGATCAACCTCGAGCTGAACCCTGAGAAGTGTGTCTTCAGCGTTCCGTCTGGCAAACTTCTTGGGTTCTTTGCATCATAGCGTGGGATCGAGGCAAACCCAGACAAGATCAAGGCCATCGAGCAGATTGAGGCGCCCAAGTGGATCAAGGATGTGCGTCGGCTCACCGGCTGCGTTGCCGCCATGAGCAGATTCATCTCTAAGTATGCTGAGCGTGCCCTTCCCTTTTTCAAAATCTTGAAAAAGGCGGGCCCAATGGAGTGGACCCCAGAGGCCGAAGCAGCGCTGCAGGATTTGAAGAAATACCTATCATCTTTACCAATACTGGTTGCGCCTAAACCACAAGAGTTGTTGCTGCTATATCTGGCAGCGATGAATCAAGTGGTCAGCGTCGCGCTAGTGGCGTAGAGGGAGGTCGACGAAGAGGCAGTGGCAATGGCAGGACTGGCGGATGGCGAGCCAGAGATTCCCCTGACGAGGCCTGGTGCCAGCAAGACGAGGCCCCCAGCAGAGTTTGACGTTGACAGGACAGGGCCTGCACGACCAAAAGAAGTGGTGCAAAAGAAGAAGATGATGCAGCACCCGGTTTATTTTGTCAGCTCCCTCTTGTAGGGGGGCTAGGTCAAGGTACTCCGGTGTGTAGAAATTGCTCTTCGATCTCCTTATGGCCTCGAGGAAGCTGCGCCATTACTTCCAAGCACACGAAATCACTGTCGTCACCCGCCTCCCATTGCAACGGATACTGCATAACCCAGACACAACCGGGAGGATTGTGGAGTGGGCCTTGGAGCTGTTGAGCTTTGACTTGAAGTTTGAAAGTACTTCAACGATCCAGAGCAGAGTCCTGGCGGAGTTCATTGCGGAATGGACCTCAACGCCCGACGAAGAGATCCAGGAGACCACTCTCCCCGGCAAGGAAGCAAGTCACAACTGGATCATGTACTTTGACGGGGCTTTCTTGCTGCAAGGCGCCGGTGCTGGTGTGCTACTCGTCGCACCCACCGGAGAGCACCTCAAGTATGTAATCCAGATGCACTTTCCCAGGGAGATGTCCACAAACAACACTGAATATGAGGGATTGCTTGCCGGTCTCAGGATCGCGACAAACCTCGGGGTCAAGAAGCTCATCGTCAAGGGTGATTCACATCTTGTCGTTCGGCAAGTCAACAAAGATTATCAGAGCCCATTGATGGAGGCCTACGTAGATGAGGTGAGGAAGCTGGAAGAGCGCTTTGACGGTATACAAGCGGAGCACGTTCCCCGAGTGGAGAACGACATCGCCGATTACCTGTCGAAGCGCTGAAAGGATCGAGAAGAGGTGTCTAGAGGGGGGTGAATAGACTCTTAGTAATAAAAGTTGCAGTTTTTAATTTCTTTAAGTTGAAGTGGAGTTTTAGCACAAGTTCAAACATTCACAATACATCTCAAGAAAGCATGACAAGAGTATATGAGCAGCGGAAAGTAAAGCATGCAAGTTGCAAGAATGTAAAGGGATGGGATTGGACTGTGCAAACACAATTGGAGACTCGGAGATTTTTTATCCGTGGTTCCGATAGGTGGTGCTATCGTACATCCACGTTGATGGAGACTTCAACCCATGAAGGGTATCGGTTGCGCGAGTCCACGGAGGGCTCCACCCATGAAGGGTCCATGAAGAAGAAACCTTGTCTATCCCACCATGGCCATCGCCCACGAAGGACTTGCCTCACTCGGGTAGATCTTCACGAAGTAAGCGATCTCCTTGCCCATACAAATTCCTTGGTTCAACTCCACAATCTTGACGGAGGCTCCCAAGTGACACCTAACCAATCTAGGAGACACCACTCTCCAAAAGGTAATAGATGGTGTGTTGATGATGAACTCCTTGCTCTTGTGCTTCAAATGATAGTCTCCCCAACACTCAACTCTCTCTCTCACAGGATTTCGATTTGGTGGAAAGATGATTTGAGTGGAAAGCAACTAGGGGAAGGCTAGATATCAAGATTTATGTGGTTGGAATGGAATATCTTGACCTCAACACAAGTGTAGGTGGTTGTCTCTCAGAAAATGTATGTTGGAAGTGTAGGCATGTTCTGATGGCTCTCTCCTCGAATGAAGAGTGGGTGGAGGGGTATATATAGCCTCCACACAAAATCTAACCATTACACACAAATCAGCAAACTCGGTGGGAACGATTCATAGAACTCGGTCAGACCGATTTAGTTCAAAATGTGAATGTTAGGATTTTCGGTGGGACCGACATGATCAACTTAGTGGGATCGATGTGCTAGGGTTAGGGTAAAGCCTCATCTCGGTTTGACCGACTACACAAACTCGGTGGGACCGATTTGGGTAATAAGCAAAACAGTAAGTTGGCCAAGCAAACTTGGTGGGACCGATTGTGTAATTTCGGTGAGACCAAAATTATTGCAATAGGCAACAGAGAGTTTGCAAGCCCATCTCGGTGAGACCGAGATCCCATCGGTGCGACCAAATTGATTAGGGTTTCTGGCAGTGGCTATGTCAAGTGAACTCGGTGGCGCCGGATAGATCAAATCGGTGGGCCGAGTTTGACTTTTGGTTTGGGACATATGTGGATGGGAGAAAGTGGTTGAGGGCTTTGGAGCATATCACTAAGCACTTTGAGCAAGCAAGCCATTAAGCAACACCTCATCCCCTTTTAATAGTATTGGCTTTCCTATGGACTCAATGTGATCTTGGATCACTAAAATAGAAAATGTAGAGTCCTGAGATTGAGCTTGAGCCAATCCTTTGTCCTTTGCTTCTTGAAGGGGTTCCACATCCTCTAGTCCATGCCACTCCATTGTTGAACTTATCTGAAGCATACTAGATGAAAGCATTAGTCCAACAAGAGATATGTTGACATTAATTACCAAAATCACCCAGGGAGCACTTGTGCTTTCAATCTCCCCCTTTTTGGTAATTGATGACAACATACGTCAAAGCTTTAGATAAAGATATAGAGAATAACAAGTAAAGCTTTGGAAAGACATGTAACATGCATAGGCTCCCCCTACATGTATGCAATCAAGTAAATATGGAATAAAGGAGCATGTGAATGCATAAGCATGACCGAGTAAGCAATGTGTTACATGCATCTTGGCTATATGCATCAGAGCAAATGATGTGAGTATAGGAAATGTACCTTCATGCTCATGAGTCCTTCTTGCAAACAGTGTGCACATCAGCAAGAAATCCTCATACACATGACTGTGATGCATATACTTACCTTGTGGTCTGGAGTTGGCTTAGGAAGGAATGAACCTGAGTAAATAAGGTTAGATAACACAAATACATCTAGTAGCCAAAGCAAACAAAAGAAACCGCAAGAGTACCAGGACTGGGATGACAAGTAGAGAGTGAGTACTGAGTACTCTATTGGATATAGACATGTCCCCAAAGGTAAAGATATGCAATGAATTCAAGGATTTCCTTCCCTTAGATGTCTTGCTCCCCACAGATCTTGCATGGGATCTTTGGGAGAAGATAGGTAATGAAAATCGAGAGCAAAGAAAATCAGAGCAAGTGCAAACAACCAAATATGAACATGTCTTTCCCCTCTTAAAGACATGTGACTTCTCTCCTCTTGAACACCAAGCATCTGGGGCCTGTGATACTTCGTTCTCTCTTTTGAAGAACTCTCTCCCCCTGAGTATTCTCTCCCCCTATAGAAATGATTAAACTTTGATGTGATCTCTCTCTCCCCCTTTGACATCAATTTCCAAGAAGGGCTCTTCTGGATATTTGTTACAAATGGGTTTGGTCCTTGAGTCACAAAGCAAAGCAGCATGTTGAGTGTGATGCTGGTAGAGGACAAGAATCATTGAGTGGAGCTGGAGCAAAAGAATTCAGGAATCAAGTGGCAAGTTGTCTTTTCTGCAGTGAAATCGGTAGCACTGAGTTGTGTGCTTCGGTTGCACCGAAAGGATTCGGTTGGACCAAAAACAACAGACCGGTGTGACCGAGTTCGTCGTAGAGAAAACACTTGTCACCTCAGCTCGCTAGACAAGTAAAATCTCATAAGGATTTGCAAGGAATTAACTGAAAGATTTGCAATGAATTGGATGCAGGGAATGCAGAAACTGAAATAAAAAGAAAATAAATCTAGATGAAGTTTTTTCTTTTTTTTGAAAGGGGAAACAAATATGCATAAGACAAACGCAAGAGCATAGAGGAACACAAGAGAACTTCATCTAGAATTGGCCGGCGACAAAGTCACCTATGTTAGAGTATATTGACTTAGGAGTCAAGTGAGATCACTTGATCATAGGTCATACTCATCGTTTAAGCTCAAAATGAGGTTACCATTTTTCGTTTAAGCATCTTAATGTATTCACATCTTGTTGCGTAGCTTTGACCCATGATTTGGAGTAAAGCTTCTCTAAGATGGAATAACATACCTTGGGTGGTGGTGTTGATCTTGATCATGTAGTTGAACTTGTGTGGGTTGCTCAAGGTTGATGTAGCTCATCTAGAGTTGGGAGCACCACTTGGAATTTGAGTTCATCTACCTTATGACCATATCAACAATCAATGAGTTAGGATCGTGCCAATCCCTCACTCTTATGATCATATCGTCTTGCCCTGAAAAGCAAGATTATTCTCGAGCTTAGTAACATATCGGTGGTTCGTGATTTTCCTAATATCTTCACGGAAGTATCGCCAGGTTGTCCCCTGACCGTTATGTTGAGCCCCTGATCAGGTTGGTTTTCTTGTAAACCACCCCCTTCTCCAAAAATCTGTGTTGGATATCCCTGAGCTAGTCGGTTAAGCAAAAAAAAAACAACTTGTAGAGTTGGAAGATAAAAGCTTGCCTGAATTAGTTCATTCCAAAGGGATATTTCTATTTGTGTGTGTTGAAGAAAGATGATATTTTCATTGGTTGTTCCTCGTGATCAGTTGTTGGACCTATTATCTTATCCAATCTTTGATTTGAGTATGGGCTATTGTCAAGTCAAATCAGAACCAACGATGTTTGTAATGTTTTCTTCCTCGTGGTTGATCCCTCGAGCATACACCATTACATCTTTGGGTCTGACCAATGCTATCCCCGTGTTCATTTAATTGTGGAATTCTATCTATATGGAATCCTGGATGAATTATTGTTGAGCCCATCGGAAACATTTCTATCTCCTCCATAATTCATGATGAAAATTAAGCTAGTGTTGGCAATTTGTGTAAGCATTTTCTTCATGTCCCGTTCATGAAGCATATGCTTGGATGAAAGAAGTGACTTCCTCTAGTTCATGTGCATTTGATGCAAGTTGCCGCCGTGGATTCAAGAAAGTTTGTTTTTGCTTTCTTGGGATCATCCCAAGTCAGTCATGCATGTGCGAAGTATTCTATGGTTTGGTAGATTAATTACCTCCATTCTATATGTATTCCCTAGCACACCAAGCCACTGATTGATTTGTTCAAGGAGAAGAAGTTTCTTCATAAGAGCTAATCATATGACTTATGCAAGGACTTCGCTCTCTGCAATGATGGTTCCCAACCAGGACTCGGTAGTGTTTCATTGTAAGACTACTATGTGGTCATGCTTGTCTGGGACAGCGTGTTCACATGTGTGTAACAGAACCAGCTCATGTTTTAGAGCTTACTACCATAGTCCATTTCCCGAGAATCTCGCAATGTTATCTCGTTAATTTGTGTTGCAACTCTTCTTTTCAGACATGCTGAGTCTGTAGTATCCTGTTACTAAACAGATCTGAATCTCAGGCAGATATGATGGTTGGAACATTCCCAACATTTGCATTTTGTTCCCAGCTTGCACCGCCATTGTGCCAAATTCCATGGGTTGCCTTCTTAGTAATTGATGTTCAGGATGATCTCCAAAAGTGGTCCTACCATGGGTCCCATCCATTCGCGACGATAAGCAAAGTCACTCATTGCATCGACTTCAACAAGGTAGTCCACATCATCCATTCTAGTCCGAATATGCCATCCTTTCGGACTTCTTCAAACAATCGATTGCGAATTGCCCTAGCCTGGTATAGAGAGTTTCAATGATCTATATATAAAAAGTAATTCTTTTTGCCACTTCAGGGAATAATTCTACGAGTCGCCTTGGGGTGCCCCGTTCTGGAATCATGGCAGTTAACTCCTCGCTACGTCATGACCGAGCATGCAATTGTTGCCTACCAAATTGAGCAATCGCCATCTGTTTCCTTTCACCCCTGATGTGTGTCTTGTCTCCCAGCTCAAGAGACATTCTTTTGTCTCACTCCATGAGTTGATCTTGAGTGCTCGAACTTCGAGGAGATCAATTCCTGTAGAGTTTCTCTCTGTCGTCATCATGTTGGATGAAGATCTCGAAAGCAAAGACGTCAAGATCAATTGGAGAAATGAATCAACATCTTCGAGAAAGGAAATTGGATCATGAAGATCGTGTTAGCTTTGTGTCCCCTCTATCTTCTTACCTCACGTCTTGAACCTCGGGACGAGTTTCTTATTTCGTGGGGGTGAGTTGTCACAGCCCTAGAATTCTTCTTTATAATTAGTTGCATCAGTGAGTAGCATCCATGCATCATGTTTAAGTTCCATTTAAATTTGAATTGGGGAAAGTGGAAAGCCTTAGAAATCATTTCTAAAAATGATCAGCCTTAAAAATTGTTTCAAATAAACCCAAGAAAATGTTCTTGTTAAGCTATAAAAATATTGGCAAGAGGTAAAATTCAAACCAATATTTTTGGAGTCTCAGAAATATCTATCTTGGGCCTTTGAATTAAATCAATAACATATTTGAGTTGGATTTATTTCTGTTATATAAGAAATAAAGTTCAAATATTTTTGTAAGTTTGCATGTGACCTTGGACTAGTTTCCGTAGCTCACATAAAAATTTGTAGAAAGTTTCTAATGATTTGATGCTTCAAATCAAATCAAATCAAACAAACAAAAGAAACAGAAAATAGAAATAAAGCCGAGAGAGAAACTCACCTGACTTACCTGGCAGCCCACTGGCTGGCCTAGCACTGTGATGGCCCAGTGCTAGTCATCCTCGTCCTCGCGCCAGAAGGACGAGCACGAGAGCGCCAAGCCACCAGGCGTCTGCCTGCGTCCCCAGGCCATGTCGACACCGCGGCTGACCTCCTCGGTGCCGTCCCGATCGCTCTGACTCTCTCACTCTCCTCTTGCTCTCTCCCTCGCATCTACCCGCCATGGCTGATTCACCCACAAGCTAGCCGCCGTCGCCTATGGAGCTACCGCCTCCCCCTCGCCTCCTTGAAGTGCCTGCGAGCTCCGCCTCGACGCCCCGACCTTCTCGACGAGCCACACGCCGCCGGACGCACTCCACTGCCTCCACCGAGCTCCTTCTTGCCGTTCGGTCACCGGAGATCCACGTCGCCACCGTGCTCAGCTCCTTCCACCTCCGAACTCGCCGTTTGCTCCACTGCAACCGCTCTAAGCTTCCGCGTCGATCCCCCCTCTCCCCTGGCTCTTTTGCTCCCGCTAACGCCATAGCCCGTCGTGGCCGGGAGCTTGGCTCCACCGGCCATGTTGCCATCGTGGCCACCATCACCTAGAGCCGCAACCGAGCGCGTCACCATGCTCAGTGCACCGCCAAGAGGCCGTAGCACCCCTCTGTGCCTCCTGCCGTGCAGCCTAACGCCGAAACCTTGCACACCCGAACGACGGCCGCCGGCCCGAGCTCGTTTCCGACGAGCTCCGACCACCCCAACTACTCCCACTTGCCCCGTTGGATGCGCATGTTCGCCACCTCCGCGTGGATGCCCTCCGCCGTGCTTTTGGTCACCGAAGGAGCGAGCCCGAGCCCCTCCGCCGCATCTGTGGACGCCGGCATTGAGCCGCCAGTGGTTTAGCTCCGGGTTGACCAGGGATTTGACCTCCCCTATGTCATTGACATGTGGGCCACTCCCCACTGACACTTTTAGTTAGGATTAATTTAGCACTAATTAATAGGGTTACTTAGATGAGTCACTGATTGATAGGTCCCACGTGTCAGGTTTGACCCTGGCCGCCCAGTTGACCCGCTGACATCACTATGACATAATGTTGATGCAATAAAGCATTTTTTGGATTTAGTTTATTTTAAATAACCAGGAAATTCTAGAAAATGTTATAAACTTCAGAAAATCACAAAAAATAAGCTATAACTCAGAATGAAATAAATTTTATATGAAAATTTATCAGAAAAAACTAATATATCCATTGGTACAGGTCTCATGAATGACAAAGCAACTTAAACTTTATACATCAAAACAAGTTAATGCACTTTGTAAATTCATAACTTGAGTTTGAATTTGAACCCTTGGTTCAAATAAGCTCAAACCCTTCTGGTTTTAGGTGCATTAGCTCAAATCACAGCATATTGCCATGTCATGATCATGCATCATATTGTTGCATTGCATTGATTGTGTTTCTTCTTTGTTTACCGGTGTTTGTTCCCTCTCAGTGCACGTAGTTCCGACGATGAGTTCGATGACACCGATGAAGAGTTTACTATCATTGTTAGTGCCAGGCAAGCAAACCCCCTTTGAGAATTCCGATACAATCCCACTCTCTCGCTCTTGCTTTCTTTTACTACATTAGGACAACAACGATTCAACTGTTACATGCTGCGGTAGTTGAACCCTTTCCTCTGCATGACCTGTCTTTGCCACAGTACATAGTTGAAACCCACTAGCACGAGTAGGAGTTGTTTGAGCCATGATGTGCCTACTCATTTATGCTTGCTTGTTATGACTACTATGCTTAGAGTTGCGTCAGGTCTAATTTATCTGGGATTGATTGGAACGGTGTGAACATGTCCCACAGTCGAGAGATAAGTGTGTGAACACAATTTGGTAAAGGTAGAGGCCATGTAGGAGTACATGGTGGGTTGCCTCATTGAAACCTTCCTCAGGAACCGAGTTCTGTGTTTGTGATCCAAGACAGTTACTACCACACATTGGGATCCTTAATTGACTCTCTTGACTTATTAGCCGCCTTGATCTCTGTCCGGGTATTGCAAGTAGTTTTTGGTGTTCGTAGTATACTGGAGGCCGTGCGCAGCGCTGGCTAGGGGAGGGCTGTGATGCGGCAGGTACGTGGCCCGGTGTCCCGAGAAGCCCGTTTGGTGCCTCGGGAACCCTGCATACATCATTCGGGGTCGTAGTGGAAACCTTGGGCGGACTCCCTGCGGATGGAACCTAAATAGGCGATAAACCTGGACTAGAGACTTGTGTGGTTAGTCAGGTCGTGGCCGACACCCTCGCCAGGCTTTTTCTTGAAGGTTGCCGAGATACATGACGTGTACATGGCGATAAGTGGCAAGAGCGTGTGTGAAGAAGTACACCCCCTGCTGGGTTGCTTATGTAGTTCATAGACAACTGAAAGCGAATACTCTAAAATGCGCAAGATAAGCGTGAGTGCTATGGATGGCCTTCTCGTAGGGAGACGGGAGCGGATCCATAGTGGTGTATTGATATGGTGAGTATGCGGACCAGTGTGCGCCACCTCAAAAGAGTTACCAGCAGTCGTAGTTCAGGATAGCCACCGAGTCAAAGCTGGCTTGCTACAGTTAAACTCCACCACCCCTTTTATTGATACTGATGCATGAGTAGTTAGTTCTAATGTAAGACTTGTTGAGTACATTTGTACTCACCTTTGCTTAATTTATGTTTTGCAGAGGAGACTCCAGTCTCACTAGTAGTTCCGCATGGACTTCGATGTTTAGCTTGTTACCTCAGCTAAGATCTTGAACCCCTGGGAGGGTCTTGTAGATAGTCAGGCTCTAAAGTCTTCTTTCTTTTCAGATGTCTTTACCCAGACATTTTATGCTTCCCTTGCATGTATGCTCTGTATGTTGGGTCATGTGACCCATGATTGTAATTCTTACTATGTATGACTCTTCGGAGCCTTCTGAGTAAATACTCTGAGTCGTAGAGTTTTGTTGTGATGCCATGTTGTATTTGCACATATCGAGCATATTGTGTGTATGATTTTGAAATGCTTGGTATGTGTGGGATCCGACAATCTAGTTGTTTATTCTTGGTAGCATCTCTTATGGGGAAATGTCTCCTAGTGCTTCCACGGAGCCATGGTAGCTTGCTACTGCTCCAGAACACATGTGATGATCGGCATGTGTCCTTCTTTGCTCCTTTGTCCGTCCCTTCGGGGAAATGTCACGCGTTGTTCCTTTAAGTCCTTGTAGCTTGCTACGACTTGGGTTCATACATTGATGACTGACACGTGCATTGCTGGGTCATGTATGTCGATCCCTGTAAGTTAGTGCCACCTTGGGTTTACGACTAGTCATGTCGACCCGGGTTCTCTATCATATGGATGCTAGCGACACTATAATATAGGTGAGCCAAAAGGCGCAAACAGTCCCGGGCCAGGTAAGGTGGCACCCGTGGGGATACCGTGCGTGAGGCCGGAAAGTGACATGATGTGTTACATGCTAGACCGGTGTGACGTAGGATCGGGGTCCTGACAGCTTTGGTATCAGAGCCTGGCTGCATGTAGGATTACCAAGCCAAATTGGTCGAAGGTTAGTCTAGAAATGCTTTAGTTATATAAGGGAATTGATTGTGGAAGGGAACGCAAGGCTCTTTTTACTCCTTTACCTTATGCCCTTCTGATCTAAGTCGACCTCTTCTTTTCTACAACGATTAAGAACTAGGTTTCTCCTCTTTCTATCAGGATCACGTGTTACTAGTCCGTAGACTTATAGGATTGATGGTTTCAAGCCTCAGTTTAGTTCCTACTACTTTCGTATGCTGACCCTTGATCTTGGAACCTTGATATTGTGATGTTAAGTGGTTATTCCACCATTTTGCAGGATGTCTCAAATATTTTTGAGCATTTATAGTCGTTATGCTATCCGAGTCATCCCAGGTTTCTAAATAGTCTGATGCATTTGGAACTCCCTTCTTTCTGTTCCCGATGTTCCGTTGGGCCAGGTAAACCACACTAACCAATGTGTTGAGGTACTTCATTGCCTTGGTATATATGTTCAAAGGAGCTATTATTATGACCCTAGGTGTCTTAGAGAATCACCTAGTAATCCAGCCATGTTTTGTGTTCCCAGTGTGATGATTCTGGCTGTCATTCTCGAAAGCATCCCGTGATGTCATTTAGTAGGAGGCATTCTATTCCTGGGTTTTTGAACCCGAGATTCACCCTATTCATTCATGTTGGTAGTGTTTGCTAGTTCCTTTAGGATATTAATAACCTTTGTGATAGTCCTCAAGGTCCGTGGTATTTCCTTCTTCCAAATACCATGAACTGCATATGGCGGAAATTCTTTTGAACCAAAAGATCACAACCAAAGTTCTCTTGATGAGTTCTCCATCATATTTGTGACTCTGCCAATCCCACCTTTCTGCATGGGTTATCCGGAAGAAATATGTTGAACTTGTTCGACATACTAATCTATGCACCCACAACTCAGAAAGTTATATGTTCCTTGAGTTGCCCCACTTCAGCTGTATCCCGACCATCTCTATAAGTTGATAATCAAGGGTAGTTGTGCATTCGTGTTATCGATGCCTATTATTCTTGTGGTCCGTTATGTCATTCTATTCCAGGATGACTAGGAGAAATAAACTCCAGTACCTCATCCATATCCAGGATTGGGTCAAAGTAGTTGTATTCCGCAGATCAAAATGCCAATTCAGCTTTTCTTCTGTTCTATCTTGGAGTGTTGCCCTCTTTATGTCAGGAATGTCATGAGAATTGCACCATCTCTGATGAATTCTTGTTGCAGTGACACTTCTCGTCGTCATCATTTGTTCCTTGGTCTTCGTCTTGATGTAACCGAAATACCGACAAGTGAACCATGATGTGTGACTTCAATACTCCTAGCAACTTAGTTGCTTGGTAGTTAATGGACAACAATCTCATTCTTAGTGTGTTGGCTATTGAATTATCATTCTAAGACTGATCATGCTACCTAGTCCTTATTTTTGGAGCACCATTCGATCAATGAGTTAAGATCGTGCCGATCCCTCACTCTTATGATCATATCGTCTTGCCCTGAAAAGCAAGATTGTTCTCGAGCTTAGTAATATATCGGTGGTTCGTGATTTTCCGAATATCTTCACGGAAGTATCACCAGGTTGTCCCCTGACTGTTATGTTGAGCCCATGATCAGGTTGGTTTTCTTGTAAACCACCCCCTTCTCCAAAAATCTTTGTTGGATATCCCTGAGCTAGTCGGTTAAGCAAAAAAAACAACTTGCAGAGTTGGAAGATAAAAGCTTGCCTGAATTAGTTCATTCCAAAGGGATATTTCTATTTGTGTGTGTTGAAGAAAGATGATATTTACATCGATTGTTCCTCGTGATCTGTTGGACCTATTATCTTATCCAATCTTTGATTTGAGTATGGGCTATTGTCAAGTCAAATCAGAACCAACGATGTTTGTAATGTTTTCTTCCTCATGGTTGATCCCTCGAGCATACACCATTACATCTTTGGGTCTGACCAATGCTATCCCCGTGTTTACTTAATTGTGGGATTCTATCTATATGGAAGCCTGGATGAATTGTTGTTGAGCCCATCGGCAACATTTCTATCTCCTCCATAATTCATGATTAGAATTAAGCTAGTGTTGGAAATTTGTGTAAGCATTTTCTTCATGTCCCGTTCATGAAGCATATGCTTAGATGAAAGAAGTGACTTCCTCTAGTTCATTTGGATTTGATGCAAGTTGCCGCCGTGGATTCGAGAAAGTTTGTTTTTGCTTTCTTGGGATCATCCCAAGTCAGTCATGCATGTGCGAAGTATTCTATGGTTTGGTAGATTAATTACCTCCATTCTATATGTATTCCCTAGCACACCAAGCCACTGATTGATTTGTTCAAGGAGAAGAAGTTTCTTCATAAGAGCTAATCATATGACTTATGCAAGGACTTCGCTCTCTGCAATTATGGTTCCCAACCAGGATTCGGTAGTGTTTCATTGTAAGACTACTATGTGGTCATGCTTGTCTGCGACAGCGCGTTCACATGTGTGTAGTAGAATCAACTCATGTTTTAGAGCTTATTACCATAGTCCATTTCCTGAGAATATCGCAACGCTATCTCATCGATTTGTGTTGCAACTCTTCTTTTCAGACATGTTGAGTCTGTAGTATCCTATTACTAACCAGATCTGAATCTCAGGCAGATATGATGGTTGGAACATTCCCAACATTTGCATTTTGTTCCCAGCGTGCACCGCCATTGTGCCAAATTCCATGGGCTTCCTTCTTAGTAATTGATGTTCAGGATCATCTCCAAAAGTGGTCCTACCATGGGTCCCATCCATTCCCGACAATAAGCAAAGTCACTCATTGCATCGACTTCAACAAGGTAGTCCACATCATCCATTCTAGTCCGAATATGCCATCCTTTCAGACTTCTTCAAACAATCGATTGCGAATTACCCTAGCCTGGTATAGAGAGTTTCAATGATCTCTATATCAAAAGTAATTCTTTTTGCCACTTCAGGAAATAATTCTACGAGTCACCTTCCCTGGGGTGCCCCGTTATGGAATCATGGCAGTTAACTCCTCGCTACGTCATGACCGAGCATGGAATTGTTGCCTACCAAATTGAGCAATCGCCATCTGTTTCCTTTCACCCCTAATGTTTGTGTTGTGTCTCAGCTCAAGAGACATTCTTTCGTCTCACTCCATGAGTTGATCTTGAGTGCTCGAACTTCGGGGAGATCGATTCCTGTAGAGTTTCTCTCTGTCGTCATAATGTTGGATGAAGATCTCGAAAGCAAAGACGTCAAGATCAATTGGAGCAATGAATCAACATCTTCGAGAAAGGAAATTGGATCATGAAGATCGTGTTAGCTTTGTGTCCCCTCTATCTTCTTACCTCACGTCTTGAACCTCAGAACGAGATTCTTATTTCGTGGGGGTGAGTTGTCACAGCCCTAGAATTCTGCTTTGTAATTAGTTGCATCAGTGAGTGGCATCCATGCATCATGTTTAAGTTTCATTTAAATTTTAATTGGGGAAAGTGGAAAGCCTTAGAAATCATTTCTAAAAATGATTAGCATTAAAAATTGTTTCAAATAAACCCAAGAAAATGTTCTTGTTATGCTATAAAAATATTGGCAAGAGGTAAAATTCAAACCAATATTTTTGGAGTCTCAGAAATATCTATCTTGGGCCTTTGAATTAAATAAATAACATATTTGAGTTGGATTTATTTCTGTTATATAAGAAATAAAGTTCAAATATTTTTGTAAGTTTGCATGTGACCTTGAACTAGTTTCCTTGCTCACATAAAAATTTGCAGAAAGTTTCTAAATATTTGATGCTTCAAATCAAATCAAACAAACAAAAGAAAACAGAAAACAGAAATAAAGTAAACCCCCCTGACTTACCTGGCAGTCCACTGGCTGGCCTAGCACTGTGCTGGCCTAGTGCTAGTCATCCTCGTCCTCGCGCCAGAAGGACGAGCTCGCGCGCGCACCCGAGAGCGCCACGCCACTAAGGCGTCTGCCTGCGTCCCTAGGCCATCTCGACACCGCGGCTGACCTCCTCGGTGCTGTTCCGATCGCTCTGATTCTCTCACTCTCCCCTTGCTCTCTCCCTCGCCTCTCAACGCCATGGCTGATTCACCCACAAGCTCGCCGCCGTCTCCTACGGAGCTACCGCCTCCCCCTCGCCTCCTTGAAGTGCCTGCGAGCTCCGCCTCGACGCCCCGACCTTCTCGACGAGCCACACGCCGCCGGACGCACTCCACTGCCTCCACCGAGTTCCTTCTTGCCGTTCGGTCACCAGAGATCCACGTCGCCACCGTGCTCAGCTCCTTCCACCTCCGAACTCGCCGTTTGCTCCACTGCAACCGCTCTAAGCTTCCGCGTCGATCCCCCCTCTCCCCTGGCTCTTTTGCTCCCGCTAACGCCATAGCCCGTCGTGGCCGGGAGCTTGGCTCCACCGGCCATGTTGCCATCGTGGCCACCATCACCTAGAGCCGCAACCGAGCGCGTCACCATGCTCAGTGCACCGCCAAGAGGCCGTAGCACCCCTCTGTGCCTCCTGCCGTGCAGCCTAACGCCGAAATCTTGCACACCCGAACGCCGACCGCCGCCCCGAGCTCGTTTTCGATGAGCTCCTACCACCCTAACTACTCCCACTTGTCCCGTTGGATGCGCGCGTTCACCAGCTCCGCGTGGATGCCCTCCGTCGTGCTTTTGGTCACCGAAAGAGCGAGCCCGAGCCCCTCCGCCGCATCTGTGGACACCGGCGTTGAGCCACCAGTGGTTTAGCTCTGGGTTGACCAGGGATTTGACCTCCCCAGTGTCATTGACATGTGGGCCACTCCCCACTGACACTTTTAGTTAGGATTAATTTAGCACTAATTAATAGGGTTAGTTAGATGAGTCACTGATTGATAGGTCCCATTTGTCAGGTTTGACCCTGGCCGCCCAGTTGACCCGCTGACATCACTATGACATAATGCTTATGCAATAAAGCATTTTCTGGATTTAGTTTATTTTAAATAACCAGGAAATTCCAGAAAATGTTATAAACTTCAGAAAATCACAGAAAATAAACTATAACTCAGAATAAAATAAATTATACATGAAAATTTATCAGAAAAAACTAATATATCCATTGGTACAGGTTTCATGAATGACAAAGCAACTTAAACTTGCTGTATACATCAAAACAAGTTAATGCACTTTGTAAATTCATAACTTGAGTTTGAATTTGAACCCTTGGTTCAAATAAGCTCAAACCCTTCTGGTTTTCGGTGCATAAGCTCAAATCACAGCATATTGCCATGTCATGATCATGCATCATATTGTTGCATTGCAATGATTGTGTTTCTTCTTTGTTTGCCGGTGTTTCTTCCCTCTCAGTGCATGTAGTTCCAACGATGAGTTCGATGACACCGATGAAGAGTTTACTATCATTATCAGTGCCAGGCAAGCAAACCCCCTTTGAGAATTCCGATACAATCGCACTCTCTCGCTCTTGCTCTCTTTTACTGCATTAGGACAACAATGATTCAATGTTACATGTTGCGGTAGTTGAACCCTTTCCTATGCATGACCTGTGTTTGCCACAGTACATAGTTGAAACCCACTAGCATGAGTAGGAGTTGTTTGAGCCATGATGTGCCTACTCATTTATGCTTGCTTGTTATGCCTGCTATGATTAGAGTTGCGTCAGGTCTGATTTACCTGGGATTGATCGAAACGGTGTGAACATGTCCCACTGTCGAGAGCTAAGTGTGTGAACATGATTTGGTAAAGGTAGTGGTGAGAGGCCTAGTAGGAGTGCATGGTGGGTTCTCTCATTGAAACCATCCTCAGGAACCGAGTTCTATGTTTGTGATCCAAGACAGTTACTACCACACATAGGGATCCTTAATTGACTCTCTCGACTTATTAGCCACCTTGATCTCTGTCCAGGAGTTGCAAGTAGTTTCTGGTGTTTGTAGTATACTGGAGGCCATGCGTAGCGCTGACCCTAGGGGTGGGCTATGATGTGGCAGGTACGTGGCCCGGTGTACCGAGACGCCCGTTTGGTGCCTTGGGAACCCTGCACACATCATTCGGGGCCGTAGTGGAAACCTCGACGGACTCCCTGCGGATGGAACCTGAATAGGCGATAAACCTGGACTAGAGACTTGTGACGTTAGTCAGGTTGTGGCCGACACCCTCGCCGGGCTTCCGCTTGAAGGTTGCCGAGATACATGATGAATACATGGCGATAAGTGGCGAGAGCGTGTGTGAAGAAGTACACCCCTGCAGGGTTAACATGATCTATTCGAATAGCCGCGTCCGCGGTAATGGACTACTGGGTAACTTATGCAGTTCATAGACAACTGAAAGCGAATACTCTAAAATGCGGAAGATAAGCGTGAGTGCTATGGATGGCCTTCTCGTAGGGAGACGGGAGCGGATCCATAGTGGTGTATTGATATGGTGAATATCTGTCGGATTTCGGGTTCCGGCAGACCCTCTAGGTTCGGACTCTGGGGTGCACGTGGAGATCGCACCTCCAACCTACCTACGTCTCATCGCCTCGCAAGGATCTAAACTACACAAAGAACAACACAAGGGACACGAGGTTTATACTGGTTCAGGCCACCATTGTGGTGTAATACCCTACTCCAGTTTGTGGTGTGGTGGATTGCCTCAGGGGCTGATGGTGAACAATACAAAGGGAGAACAACCTCGCGAGGGGTTGTTCTTGAGCTGGTGCGATGAACTGCTTGGATGAATTCGATCGCCTCTCTCTCTCTCTCTCTACTAGGGTTCTCTCAGATTGATCCTCTCCCTGATCGATCCTCCTGATCCATCCATCCCCCTTTTCCTTGGTGGTGGCTAGTCCTATTTATAGAGGGAGGCCCTGGGCCTCTTCCCAAATATTGAGCGGGAAGGGCGCCAACAATTGGCCATTTTGAAGGGGAACATCTAGTACACTTATCCTAACTAAAGTCGGTCCTCGCCTGCCAAAGACTCTGACGGTGACGCCAACTTGGGCTCCACGATGACCTCCTTCCTGCCGCTCTGCTGGTCTTGGTCTTGTTGCACCGAAATGGTTGCCTTTGCCTGATGCCTTGGCCTACGCTTGCCTCCTTTGCACCAAATGGGAAATGAGGACACCGCGTGGGCTAGCGCCCGCCTGACGGCCTCGGTCGTCATGGATTGCGTCATGGGCTCCTCGTGAGGTACCCTGCCTTGATCTCTCCGCCTCCTCGCGAGCCAGCCCGACGAGGCCGTGGTGAGAAGCTTTACGTCGTCCGCCCAGAGGCTTGGCCCCTCGCGAGGTCTTGAGCTTGTGTTGATGAAGATGGGCGTCTTGGGCCACCCCTTGAAACCACGCCCGCGAGCCACAGGCGAGCAAGTCAGGTACCCCGTTCCCGAGAATGCCGGCAGTGAGTCCCCGGCCCAAAGCGCGCTGGACTTGGCTTAGCGAGAGAAGCGAAGGGCAAGTCGCGAGCGCCTTGAGCCCCGACAGCCTATGGCCTTGGGTGCCGCGTGGCGGTTGATTGGACATGGGCGTCCCTGCTTCCCCAGGACGCCTTGGCAACTGCATGAATTGACAAGAGAGCGGTACCCGTCTAGGCTTTACCTTATTTGCCTTCTCCAGTCATTGCCCAGATCCCCTTTCTCTCTCCTATCGTTCCTGCTTCCGAAATCCCGAGATCTACTCAACCCTGCGCCCAAAAAGGCATGGCACCTCGCCGGACCGGGCGAACTTGGTTCTCGCCCGCTATGGATTCTCGAGCGTGTCGAGAGAAGAGCCTTGCCGGACGCTCCAGATGATGGTGGCGCAAAACAGCGGCGGGCGGCGGTGCTCAAGGTTAGCTCCGCCCTTCCGAGGACCAAGGAAGCACCTTCTACCCGCTCTTCGTGGCGCCATTGCCGCCGATCTGGTGCCTCCCTTTTCGAGTTCTTCTTTTACATCCTCCGCCATTACAACCTGCAAGCTCTGCACCTCCACCCCAACTTTGTTCTTCTCCTGGCGATCTTCGCCTACTACTGCGAGGCTCATGTCGGGGTGCATCCCTCAGTGGCCTTGTTGCGCCATTATTTTTACCTCCGGGTCTCTCGCGGCCCCGTCACTGCGTGCGCGAGCTTTGTCGCGTATGGTAGCTCCAACGCCATCTCGAAGCCCGGGAAGAGGATTGAAGGCTTCAGGAGCAAGTGGGTCATGGTGGATGCTAGGCGCATCCATCCCCGGCTGATTCTGCCCATGGAGCAGCCCAAGTCTATTGACGCTTGGTCTCGTGCGGAGCTCATTGATCCCCGTGTGAAGCCGTCTTTGGAGAGGATGGGCCAGCGACTGTGGCGGGCAACATGGCAACGGCGAAGCTGACCGGGCGTCGCTCTGAGGAGTTCTGGAGCACCGGGTGGCCCCGCTTCGGCAATACTCGCTCCCGCTGTGGAGGCTTCGCCCGAGCCCCGTAGTCTTTGCCGACGAAGATCTGGCCACGGTCCTCCAATCCTTGGCTGGGGGAGACGTGGCGAGGCTGGAGGGTGCTCCTGTACCCCTGTTCCTTCGAGATGATTGGGAGCAGGTGGTGAACTCCATGCCCGCTTTCAATGGGGACGGCCCTGTGCCCGCGGAGGTTCCCGAGGACCTGGCGGCCCTGGCGACGGTGAACGTATCCTCCGGCGACTCCAGCAGAGAGGAGGAGGAAGAGGAGCAGGAAGTGAAGCCCGATTCCGAGGCGACCGACGAGGAGTCGAGGGCGCCCCTCCCTCGGTGCAGGTCCCGCGCTCTCCGCCTCGTGCCGGATGATGACGAGGATGGCGACGAGCGAGGTGGCGAGAGCTCGCCCCTGATCCCGAAGAAGGACAGGACGGGGCTGGTTCCCCGCGGGTCTGCTCCGGCTCCGAGGCGATCTGCAGATGCGCCTCCTGCTCCCGAGCCTCTTGAGGTTGATCCCAGCAGCCAGCTCTCGGGCTTCAAGTTCGGCCAGAGGTTGCTTGAGCCCGCGAGAGATGACCAGTAAGTGCTTGGCTCTTGTTTTGCTTCTTGCTTCATTGCTGAGGCTTGATGTTCATATTCCTTGGCTAGGCCGGTGCCTGCGGCGAAAAAGCTGAAGGGAGCTTCTGAGACCTCGTCTGGGGCGGCACCTCCATCCGCGGGAGAAGGGGACGGCAAGACGCGGGCCTCTCCTGCCCGGTCATCCTCGCGAGGCCTGGCGGGGCTAGCTGGGGTGAGCTCAGCCCCCATGGCCCAAACAACTCCCGAGGTGTCCTTGCCTGACACCACTGCCGTAGTCGTCGGGGCGCAGAAGGTCGCAACTCATGGTGCTGTGATTACGCTGCCGTCTTCTCCTCCCACTCCGCCAACTGCCATTTCTCCGACTCGGTCTACTGTCCTGGATCGTGCTGCTGCTGAACTGGACCGGCTGCGAGGAGATCTCCAGGGCGCCGACCCTCGCCTCGTGGCCGGGCGCCTGGAGCTAGCCTTCGGCTGGGTCCGCTCTGATGCTTCAATTCGAGCGGCGCTGGTTCAGGCCGCGTCAGCCTGCGACGAGGAAAACAGGCCATCCTTCAGGCCAAGGCCACTCGCGATGCCGCCTTGGGGAGGTTGCGGATGTTGAAGTCGCTGCAAAGCGCTGGAGAAGCGAGCTGCAGGGCCTTCACGACCAGCTCGCCAAGGAGGCCCGTGACCGCCGGAGAAGGAGGCGAGATGAATGCTCGCGAGACTACCGCCAGGACCGGGATTCGAGCTTGATGGCGCCATGGCCGCTTAGATCTGCTGGAGCGGGCGTTGGGCGAGGAAGATCGAGATGGGCGGCAAGCGCGGGTCTGGCCGAGGACGCGTGGCCTTCGCGAAGATGGAGGAAAAGCTCACGCCTTCTTGAAGGCGCTTTATGACGATGGCACTGGAGAGTCCGTGGCGGCGTCGAGGGCGGTCCCGCCAAGTTTCTTCCCTTCTGGTCCACGCCTTGAAGATGTCGCGATTGGCACAGGCCCCACGGTGAGGCTGAGGCACGTGTCCTTTCTTCTGCAACACTGACACGCGTCTTCACCCATGTCTACCTTCGCGACCCCAACATTGACCTTGACAGCTTCTTTGGAGCACATGGCGGCGAGCTTGCCGCTGCCACTTGAGAGCCGTGAAGGGTCGGCGGAGGCTCTGCTAGCGAGTTCGGGCCTTGACACCAAGCAAAAGCGGCGCTGCCGATCTGAGGCTCCATGGTAAATCGCCCAGCGCAGCTCCATCACCAGCGATGGCACCGCCAAAGTGACCCTTCACGGCTCCGTCCTGCTTTTAGTTCACCGCAACATGCATCCTGCCTCATGGGCGTTTAAACTTGTGTTGGGCGTTGTCAAAGCACTCTATGGACTGTAATATTTGCTTTCGAATTCCTTGAGACTTGCGCTTTTCCTTCCTACTTGCTTATGTTCTACGTCGGCAGAGCCCGGCCCCGTGCATACCTCAGCCGCCATTAGCCCCGATCGGAAACCAGGACGGGACCAAGGAGTGAGGGGCTACGTGACAAGTTAGGCTCCTGAGTCGCGATGCTCAGGAGTCCCCCTTGACACACGAACAGCAAGGAGGGAGGTGAGATGTATGGGTGAATTTACCGTTCTACGTCGGCAGAGCCCGGCCCCGCGCATACCTCAACCACCGTTAGCCTTTCGGAACTAAGGGGTGAGGGGCTATTTTTCCAGTTAGGCTCCTGAGTCGCGATGCTCAGGAGTCCCCCTTGACGTTCAAACGGCCTTTGTACCTTGGCTCCGCTCGGGGAGAGGCGTCTGACGAACCAGGCCGAGGGGCTGGCTGGAGTGGCGTCGTCTGGCGTGACCAGGCGTAGCCCCATGCCCAGCCCCTCGTGCGGCACTCGAGGGGAGGCGTTCTGTGAGCCGGACATTGAGCTCTAGGCTCCACGAGGTTGATCGGCGGGGCCACCCTCGATTGTTTATCACCGGCGCAGAGCATAGCACTTTCGTATGTGTGCGGGCATAGCCGCTCCTCGGCGGTGTCGTCGACTGCGCGAGCATGGTGCTTCCAGCAGTGCGTGGGAGGGGCTCCCCTCGGGAGGAGCCCCCTGGCGTGTCTGACCCATACGACACGTGGCTGGCATGGTAGGGCTGACGGCGTGTGTCTGGGCACCCGTGAGCCAGTAGCGGGACTCACGGGGCCCCACCTCAAGGCGGGTTGCGCTGGCTCTGGGCCTTTACTTGTAATGTGTTCCTGCAAATTTTGTTAGATGTCGGTGCTCTACGTCCTCGGGTCCCGGCCCTCGAGCGGGCTCAGCCGTCGCCGGTATGCCGGTCGCGATGTCGTGGACAAGGCTAGAGGTGAGGGCTAGAGAGCGATGGGAGCCCATGGTCGCGATGCTCGGTACCCCCTTAGCGTGCAAGCGGTGACATGAAAGAAGAAGGGTGCCGTGGGTAGGCATCAAATAACGATCATGATGGGTCAAGCATACGACCGAATAAGCGCAAGAGGATACATGCCACTAGGTCGGCCGGGTGGCTTGGGGATAATGCAGCCCGGCGCCCCAATAAGGTAAACTAGAAACATGAATCAAAGGGATACATGCCGCAGGGGCGGACCCACAGGGCACAGGAATGATCTTGACCTGAGGCGCTCCCAGCTGAAAATGAAACTTCGAAGGGCGTCACTGGTGATGTTGGAGATGAAGGATGCTGAAGTAGCGGGCGTCGTGCGCTGCGGAAGCCGATCTTCACGAGCCCCAGGCCAGGAGCCTCGGGAGGCTCCGGGCTGGTGGCTCCTCGCGACCATCTCCATCTCCGCCAGGGACTGCGGAGCCTGGCCACTTGAGCCTCGGGATGCTCCTCATGGCTGGCCTTGGCAGCAGCGCGTTTGGCAATCCGTAAGGCATGCGAACATAGGCGTGGGGTGGACCTTCCACGGTGCCCCGCAGCGTGAGGCAGGCGCTCTGAGGCGGCTCGGTCGAGCCCTAGTATGTCGATGCAGAAACGCAGCCCCATCATCCTCGCCTAGATGGGGAGCTATGGCGGGTAAGCGGCGGCTGCCACTCATGACTCTTGACTCCTGCAGCTCTGAATGATCTTCTTGACGAACTCCACGAGGGTTTGGCCCTCTTGCCTTGCTCCTTCCCGAGGGGCGTGCTGGAAACACGCCTCAAGTGGTGCCCGGCGCCTCCTTGTGATCTTAGCAAAGTCGGTGGCCCTCGGAGAGAGCCCCGAGCCTTGCTCGAGGAGGCGCCAGGCGCGCCTTCCTATCTGACAGAAGGAGGCGCCCACGAATGGCGCAGACTCGAGGGCCTGCCTCCCGAGGGGTGAGGCGGCGATGTCTTCTTCTTCTTAGGAGGCGGCCTCGGGGAGCCTCCCGCTCCTGTGATCTGGCTCTTCAATAGATGCAGCTTGGAAAGCACGCTCCAGAGAACACACAACCTCTCTCTCTTCACAAGGCACCGTGATGACTCCACCGCTTCCTGGCATCTTGAGGACATTGTAGCCATGATGGGTCATGGCCATAAACTTGGCGGGGCTGGGTACCCGAGGATGGCATTGTACGGCAAAGCGAATGTGGCGACGTCGAAGTCAATGAGCTCGGTCACGGTGGTTGTCGCGCGTCCGAAGGTGACAGGAAGGCGGACCTGCCCTATTGGGCTGTGGAGCCATCGGTGACTCTGAGAAAGGCTTGGTTGGTGAAGCTGATTGTATGTCACTTGGAGATTGTTGAATGTCTCGGCCAGACGGGACATTGAGCCCTGATCCGCCATCGATGAGGGTCTGGTGACTTGCACATTCTTGTGATTGGGGAACAAAGCATCGGGAGGACTCCGGTGTGGCTGCGCACTTGAGCTGATCCGCTGAGCTGAATGTGATGGCGCCTGCTGACCACGAGGCGTGTGGCTTCGAGCTGGGAAGGACTGCATTCGCCGTGGGCGAACTGCTTGAAGATCTGTTGAGAGGCTCGGGGCTTGAGCTCCGCCCAAGGTGCAAGCGATTGCAGCGGCTCTGAAGCCCCAGCCCCTCGTCGATGATGGTCTTCATTTCTCCTTGGCTGCGGTGGCAGAGGAGGGAGGCCTGCGTTGCCTTGTGGGCGATCCTTGTGAGGCTGATCCCTCCAGCCTCCCTCGCGAGGTAGGTCCCTCCAACCTCCCTCGCGAGGCTGATCCTGCCAGTGGTCCTCGTGAGGTCGGTCACGCCACCCTTGGCGAGGCCACGGTCTTCCCATCGTCCTCCACCTCTTCCTCCTCCTCGGCCATAGCCCGGTCGCTGCGCTTTCGGGCGTCGGCCGCTGCGCGTCTCGCCTGGCCACGAGCTCTTGGCATTCGTTGGTGTTGTGGGTGTGGAGGTCATGGTACCGCAGATACCGACTTCCCTTGGATGACTCAGGCTGATCCTGCCTTGCTTGGTGTCGGCTCTGCTGCAAGCACGGCAGCCCCTTGCGCTTCCGTCCTTGACCTTGGGCTTCTTCTCTTACGGGTCGGCGGCGGCAGCTCGAGAAGGAAAGGCATCCTTCCTCAGCCACAGGCGCGCCAGGTCGCCAAGTTGAACAGCTCGAGGGATGTGCATAGGCCTTCATGGATCGCGAGCTCTTCCTTCATCTTGGCGTCACGCACACCGTCGGAGAAGGCTGAGATGATGGCCTCCTCGGACACCACAGGGATCTTAAAGCGGCGTTGTTGAAGCGTTGGATGAACTTTGCAGGGTCTAGACCCCTGACTGCTGCTTGATGCGGCGCAAGTCACTCATGGCCGGGGGCCGATCGCGGGTGCCTTGGAAGTTGGCGATGAATCGGGTGCGCATCTTGTTCCAGGAGGAAATCGTGTCAGGGAAACCAGTTCGCCATGACCTTCTCGTCCCCGTTGGCGGCTTCAATGCCCAGCTCATAGAGCTGGAGGAACTCCGCAGGGTCGGCCGTGCCATCGTGGCGTGGGGCAGGTCGGCTTGAACTTTCCGGCCAAGCCACGCTGCTTGCAGCTAGGCGGTGAAAACACGGCAGCTGCGGTGGCCACGGAGGCCTTTGGTGATGGAGGCTCGATCTTGGAGGTCTCTGTCTTGCTGCCGCCAGAGGCAGCGTGGGGTCTTAACCTGCTGGAGCAGGAGCGCTGGTCGTGGCGAGCGGTCAGGGGAGCACTCGGGCAGCTTCTTGGGGACGAGGACCTCTTGGCAGCTCTTCTCTTCTTTGTCTTTGGTGCGGACGGAGTGGGTTCCTCCGGGGCCCACGCGCCTTGGGGCCAAGGCACCTTCTTGAGGGGCGGCGGCTGGCGCCCGAACTTCATCGCCAGCGCAAAGGCGGTAGCGCAGCTGTGAGAGGATGGCGCAGGGAGCCCAGTGCGCCAGACGAGTTCGGTGATGCAGCGAGCCACTCGTCGTAGAGGTCATCCACGAGACGGTAGTGCAGGAGTTCCCTTGCCAGGAGCAACGCGGCGTGCGCGTTCGCGAGGCCTTGACAGGCGTGGGGCGAAGAATCGGCTGGAGTCGGCGGCGGGTGGCGATTCGGCCTTCTCGCCGTCTGAAGGATCACGAGGACGGCGCTTGCTGCTCGTCCCCCGGGCAGTGGCGGCGTTGACGACAGTGACGGGAACGGCGAAGCGGCCGCCGCCGGAGCCGTCTGGCGGCAGCGAGTAGCGAGCGGCTGGCGCTTCAGGGCGCAGGCTCGGCAGCGTCGACATGGATGCAAAGGCGGCGAAGAGCGAGGCGGCGGAAGGCGGATCCCGGTGCACCCCTACCTAGCATGCCAAATGTCGGATTTCGGGTTCCGGCAGACCCTCTAGGTTTGAACTCTGGTGTGCACACGGAGATCGCACCTCCAACCTACCTACGTCTCGTCGCCTCGCAAGGATCTAAACTACACAAAGAACAACACAAGGGACACGAGGTTTATACTGGTTCAAGCCACCATTGTGGTGTAATACCCTACTCCAGTTTGTGGTGTGGTGGATTGCCTCAGGGGCTGATGGTGAACAATACAAAGGGAGAACAGCCTCACGAGGGGCTGTTCTTGAGTTGGTGCGATGAACTGCTTGGATGAGTTCGATCGCCTCTCTCTCTCTCTCTGCTAGGGTCAGATTGATCCTCTCCCTGATCGATCCTCCTGATCCATCCATACCCCTTTGCCTTGGTGGTGGCTAGTCCTATTTATAGAGGGAGGCCCTGGGCCTCTTCCCAAATATTGAGCGGGAAGGGCATCAACAATTGGCCATTTTGAAGGGGAACATCTAGTACACTTATCCTGACTAAAGTCGGTCCTCGCTTTGCCAAAGACTCGGCGGTGGCCTTGGCTTGGGCTCCACGATGACCTCCTTCCCGCCGCTCTGCTGGTCTTGGTCTTGTTGCACGAAATGGTTGCCTTTGCACGATGCCTTGGCCTCGCTTGCCTCCTTTGCACCAAAGGGAAATGAGGACACTGCGCGGGCTGGCACCCGCCTGGCGCCCTCGGTCGTCATGGCTTGCGTCATGGGCACCTCGTGAGGTACCCTGCCTTAATCTCTCCGCCTCCTCGCGAGCCAGCCTGACGAGGCCGTTCCTGAGGAAGCTTTCTGTCGTTTGCCCCACGAGGCTTGGCCCCTCGCGAGGGTCTTGAGCTTGTGTTGATGAAGATGGGTCGTATTGGGCCACCCCTTGAGCCCCGCCATAGGCCGCAGGCAGGCAAGTCTGGGTACCCCCGTTCCCAGAACACCGACAATATCTGGACCAGTGTGCGCCACCTCAAAAGAGTTACCAGCAGTCGTAATTCAGGATAGCCACCGAGTCAAAGCTGGCTTGCTGCAGTTAAACTCCACCACCCCTTTTGTTCATACTGATGCATGAGTAGTTAGTTCTGATGTAAGTCTTGCTGAGTACATTTGTACTCACCTTTGCTTAATTTATGTGGACTTCGACATTTATCTTGTTACCTCAGCTAAGATCTTGAACCCCTGGGAGGGTCTTGTAGATAGTCAGGCTCTAAAGCCTTCTTTCTTTTCAGATGTCTGTACCCAGACATGTTTATGCTTCCATTGCATGTATGCTCTGTATGTTGGGCCATATGACCCATGATTGTAATTCTTACTATGTATGACTCTTCGGAGCCGTCTGAATAAATACTCTGAGTCATAGAGTTTTGTTGTGATGCCATGTTGTATTTGCACATATCGAGCATATTGTGTGTATGATTTTGAAATGCTTGGTATGTGTGGGATCCGATAATCTAGTTGTTTATTCTTGGTAGCCTCTCTTATGGGGAAATGTCTCCTAGTGCTTCCACTGAGCCATGGTAGCTTGCTACTGCTCCGAAACACATGGGATGATCGGCATGTGTCCTTCTTTGCTCATGTGTCTGTCCCTTCGGGGAAATGTCACGCGTTGTTCCTTTAAGTCCTTGTAGCTTGCTAGGACTTGGGTTCATACGTTGATGACCGACACGTGCATTGTTGGGTCATGTATGCCTGTCCCTGTAAGTTAGTGCCACCTTGGGTTTACGACTAGTCATGTCGGCCCGACTTCTCTGTCATATGGATGCTAGCAACACTATCATATACGTGAGCCAGAAGGCGCAAACGGTCCCGGGCCAGGTAAGGTGGCACCCGTGGGGATATCATGCGTGAGGACGCAAAGTGATATGATGTGTTACATGCTAGATCGGTGTGACTTAGGATCGGGGTCCTGACATCCAGATGCTAATACACAGAGAGAAAATTCTCCTGTACAAGCAAGTCCTTTGGCTACTCATGAACCAGTTGCAAACGCATCAAATTTGCCGAGGCCAACTAAAACAGTGCATGTGGCCTCTCCAGCTCCTGAGGCAAATCCTTCACAGCACCAAGTGTCCGAAGAAGGTGAGATTTCTCGGTCAGAACGACAAGATTCTCCTATCCACGTCGAACCTATAGATTCGGTTCCTCCCTCTGCTCCTCCAACTTCTAAAGCAATTCCTCAACAACTTACTACCACTGATAAAGATTCGGTTCCTGACTCTGCTCTTGAAAAAGTGTCAAATCCCTCTCCTTTGAGGATCTCACTCGGCACTGCACGAAGAACCTCAGATGTTGATCCTTCTGCAGCAAGGTCACCATCAGCTCATCATTCAGATTTCGCCATCTATGGTGATGATGTGCTTTCTGTTGAAGATGAACTCAAGTACCCTTATCCTCACGAGCGACTGCCATTGTTTTCCATCGGTGTTGGCATCAAAGGGCCTCTGTTCAATAGAAATACTCATCCCGTTTTCTTTTGAGAAAATCCTTACAGCAAGCCCAGTATTTCTTAATCTCCCCGGTTCTGGACTCAGGAACATGCAATATACTACTCACATATTCTTTATGACAGCCTGAAGATTTTCCCTCATGAGTTCCATACTTTGCTGCTATGAAGAACATCGGCTGTTTCAATCAAATTCTGCAAGACATCGAAGACTTTGGTCTCACACATGTCTTAGGCTATTAGCATCCATGGAATGGGGAGATTATTCTTCAGTTTAATGCAACACTGTATATCTCCGGAGATGAGTCGACAGCACAAAATGGATTATGGAATGGATGATAGAAGGAAAATGAATCAAATGCTATGCTATGGACTTTGTCTCTCACTTTCATTTCCCTCGGTTTTAACATGGGAAAACTGAGATTCGAGTTCATAATATTGATGCAATCGCTGATGAAGATTTTCGATGTACAATGGATGAAGACAAATTTGCGACTACAATGGTCCTCCCCGGCCTAAGCACTTGACATTCGACAATGAGACGTTATATCACATTCTCACATACACCCTCTATCCGCTGGCTGGGATGAATACTGATAATGCTATCTCTGATGTTCTTCGGAACACCATCCATGCCATCTCACAAGGGTATATCTTTGATGTCGAAGACATGTTTTTGCGCATACTAATGGATTCAGCTCAGTGTCCAAAAACGATCAAAGTATTTGCGCCCTGGATTCAGAAAGTGGTTGACTATGCAATGAAGACCGAATATCTTGCCAAAGTCAGTCACAAAAGCTTCATTCCTCCTGTGTGTGACACGCTGAAAGTTATGGAAGATTTCTCTTCGGGAAAAGCACCTGTGTCAAGCACTTCAGATTATCATCACACTTTCAATGGACCAAAGCTGCCCAAGCGTGATCGACTGTCGAACACTCAACCTCCTTCACATCTTGAAGTGAGCATGCGCACTCAACAGCTTCTGCTGAAGCATATGGCCGAAGACCGACAAGAGAAAGAACATCTCAAAACTTAATGCTATTCACTATCGAACAAAAGTAGTGCATATGATCACAGTAGAAAACAAGAAGCACTTATGGAAAATGCTTCAGAAATTTTCCTCAAAGAAGCAACTGAGTCACTCTCACCTCCAAGAACTCTATCAATACATTGACCAAGGGTTTACTGCTGAAGATTATCAAGATCGCTCCACTCCACCTTTGCCAGCTCGTGAACCTACAACAAATTACTTTGAATTCAGCTGCGCAAATTACTCGACGAATCAGAAGCCACATCGCCGACTGTCAAACCTACTGAAGAAAATCGTCTGTCTCGCAAGTCTAATGAGGCTGATCCCAATGTGCCTTCATCTTCTAAGCCCCAAGCCGGTCTCGAAGTATCTTCTGCTGCTGCTGAAGATGAAGATTTCCAGACACCTCTGAATCGGAAACTTCCTGAGGCAGTTCCTCAGGCGATGCCTCAGAGTGAATTATATTCACCCATTTCTAGCACTCGTGTTTTTTCCTCACCTTTTTGACACTAGTTGACAAAAGGGGGGAGAATAACATCGAGAGTTTTATAGATTTGCTTTGTTGGATTTGGTGTTTGTGTTTTCTCGCTCTATCTTTTGAGACAATTATGCCATTCCATATGCTCTGATATAGAACTTCTGTTATGGGCTGTAATATTAATAACCCCGCCTGATGCACTATTCTCTCTCGAAGCTCATTGTTTTGCAAGTGGAATTACTGACAGAAGTCATGAAAGATTGCAATATGTTCTCGTTGGGTTATATATCATCAGTGCGAATCATTACCTCATATGATTGAAAACCCTCCACACACTCAAATGAATTGCAAGTAATTTCATTGTATATCAATTGACCCTGCATACATCCAGAGGGAGTATATTTCATCATCGAGTCAAGTAGCGCAAGTTCACTCTTGTTCGATTTACAATGTACTTATCTATCTTCACTTTGATGATTATCTGTTTTGTCAACAACCGTCCAAAAAGGGGGAGATTGCTGGTGCAATTATAGGCCCCTTATCTTTTGGAGTTTGTTGACATAAACAGTATGGGACTTATGTGTTTACTAGTGCACACAGAGTAACAGGTCCCAGGAGTATCAAGGAGTTTGATGAAAATCACGAAGATAATCTCCTTGCACGGCAGCGAAGGTTATCACCAAAGATAAAGCTAACAAGAGTGACCCCTAAAATTGTTGAAGTTGAAGCAATTGGTTCAGTGCATGTTCGAAGCAAATTACTGCGCTCAAGGAAGAATGAAGATGAAATGAAGATGTAGCATCTATTTCATTGTTCTTCTTCTTTCATTGAGTCATAGGACCACCATACTATTAAGAGGGGTGTAGCGTTCAAAGCTTTGATTCTCTGATGCTAAACACAAATCCCATGAAAGCTGCAAGAGAAATATCTTTGTGATCCAAGTAAATACTTGCCAGCAAGAGATTGTGATCTTCTTCGATGCGAGAGGTTTGACTCGGACCGAGGAGTTAGCATTACTTTTTTCTCAAGTAATGTTACCATTGCTCCAAAATTTGACCGTTGTGAACATGTAGGTTGGCCATTGGCTGGACCTTGTGTCCAAAATGGTCAATTCCCATCTGGGAAGTTTGCGTCTATAAATAGCCACCCCGCGCCGGCTTTGTCCGATGGCTGCTCTGTTTGATTCCGAGAAGATTGTTGAGCAATCCCCTCTCTGAGCGATTTGAGTTTAAAATCCACTGAGAGAAAAAACCCTAGAGCCGAAGAATTAGATAGTGGTTCAGCATCACTGGAATCTAAGTTTAGTACGCTCCACCTATTACTCTTGAGAGATGCAAACTCTCTAGACAGTTAGGTGCCAATTTCTTTAGAGACCAAGAGTGATTGTGGTTCTTGAAGAAGAAGTATGTAAAGGTTCGGAGATTGCCTTCAAGTATCTACCATGAGTGATCTGCATCGGTTGATGAATTGATTGTCGAGGAGAATAGGGTGAAGAGAGTTTATCTTCCGTGTTAAGTCACAACCCCTCCAACCAGACGTAGTCCTTGTGCAGAAGGACGAACTAGTCGAACAAATACCTTGTCGCCATAGAGCATCTTCGGTTACCTCTGTCACTCATGTTTACTTTCGATGCATTCCATTCATGTAATTTACTTTGGTGCGTGCTTTAGTTTCCCTTCGGTACTTCGCTGTAGTTCCTCTTAGCTTGTTTATCGTTTATTCCGTTGCTGGGTTCTAAGAGATTTAAGTTTTCCAAAGAAAATTTAAAACTCCCATTCACCCCCCCCCTCTGGTAGACATACTTTGTTCCTACACCTTCTACAAGGACCACTATTGTCAAATCATATTCCACTAAAGTGGGAGAGACAGACACCCGCTAGCCACTTTATGCAGTACAAGTTGCATGTCAGTTGTGGAACCGGTCTCTTGTGCCAGGACAAGTAAAGTTGGTCCGGGCCGCTTCATCCCATAGTACCGCCAAATCCAAATATGAAAAAGGAGGTAAGCAATATGAAGATCAACACCCACAACCAATTTGTGATCTACTCGTGCATAACATCTACGCATAGACATATCTCATGTTGCCATTGATGGGGAACGTTGCTTGGAAAACAAAAAAATTCCTATGAAACACCCAAGATCTATTCTATGGAGATGCTAGCAATGAGAGGAGAGTGTGTCTACATACCCTTGTAGATCGAAAGTCTTAACGATCTAGAGATTGTGGTTGGCGTAGTCGTACACCTTCACAATCCAATCTGATCCAAGCACCGCACAAGCGGCACCTCCGAGAGGTGCGCACATATAGCTCGATGACATCTCCTCCTCCTTGATCCATCAAGGAAGAGAGAAGAGGTAGTTGGGATCTGAACCAGCACGACGACATCGTGGTGGTCGTGGCAGCGGAACTCCGGCAGGGTTCACCAAGCGCAACCTGAACAAGGAGATGTAGGGAGAGAGGGAAGCTGCCGGCTAGGTAAGGGATGGAGTGCTGCCCCTGCGCCTCCCACTTTATATAGGCATGGGGGAGCTGTGAGGCTTGCTCTCCGATCCTCTAGGGCCGTTCGCCAAGGGGGGAAGGAAATTCCCTCCTTTCCTTCCCCACCGATCGCGATCCCCACTTTTTAGGGATCTTGATCTTATCCCTTCAGAATATGATCCTATTCCTTTTAGGGGAGATCTTGGTGCACCTAGACCAGGGTGTGGGGCCTTGACCCACTACCGACGTCCATGTGGGTCTCCCCATGCAGGTGGGCCCCACTCCGGAACCTTCTAGAACCTTCCTTGTACAATACAGAAAAATCCCGAACATTTTCCGAATCCTTGAATATGACTTCCCATATATAAATCTTTATCTCCGGACCATTCCAGAGGTGCTCGTGATGTTTCGGATCCCATCATGGACTCCCAGCTACTTTTGGACTCATCATATGAATACCCCAACACTACCCTAGCGTTACAGAACGTTAAGTGTGTGACGCTATGGTTTCAGGAACATGCAGACATGACCGAGACTCCTCTCCGATCAGTAATCAATAGTGGGATATGGATGCCCATATTGACTCCCACATATTCAACAAAGATCTTTATAGATTTGAACCACGATGTCGAGAATTTAGTAAATCCCATATATAATTTCCTTTGTCCAGCGACGTGTTACTTGCCCGAGATTCGATAGTTGGTCACTACATATCTAGTTCAATCTTGTTACTGGTAGGTCTATTTACTCATTCCATAATACAAGATCCTCGTGACTAAACTCATTAGTCACATGCTTGCAAACTATTCACGATGGTGTATTAATAAGAGGGCCCATAGATATCTTTCTGTCATACTGAGTGATAAATCCCAGTCTCGATCCATGCAACCCAACAAACACTTTCCGAGATACTGAAGCACCTTTATGATCACTTAGTTACGAAGTGACGTTTAATAACACGCAAAGTATTCTTCTGGTATTTGGGAGTGGCATGATCTCATGGTTTAGGAACAGATACTTGACATGAAGAAAGCTGTAGCAAATAAACAAAGTGATACGATCTGATGCTAAGCTTACGGTTGGGTATATCCATCACATCATTCTCCTAATGATGTGATCCCATTATTAAATAACAACTCATGTCGATGGTTAGGAAAGCTTAACCATCTTTAACCAACGAGCTAGTCTAGTAGAGGCTTACTAGGGACACGGTATTTATTTGTGTATCCACATATGTATCTGAGTTTCTGGTCAATACAATTATAGCATGGATAATAAACATTTATCATGAACAAGGAAATATGATAATAACTTCTTTATTATTGCCTCTAGGGCATATTTTCAACAGTTAGAATATTAGGCAAGTTCATGATTAATTCCAGTAAATAATTCATGACTGGAACAGAGACTAGCATGCAACAATCTAGCAAATTAGATGAACATCAAAACATGCACACCAGCATCGCACACGAACTAGCAACTACAGAGAGAGACATGAACATATCACGAAGGACGTACTGTTCATTAGTTGCTGCTGGAGCGACGGTGTTGATGACGATGTTGGCTATGATATGTTGTTAACTGCGATGAGTAGCACCGCCCGACTTGGACGAAAGACGACCCATGATGACGAACTTGAGAAGTCACGTAGAGAGCTTCCCCAAACCTAATTCGTCCTTTCCCGGTGCAGGATCGCAAGTATGAACGGTTCCGGAGACCTGCTCTCCCGCACGTTGATGCACGCTGGCGTTCGGCATAGAGTAGACTACGGTGGTGGCGCAAGTTGCAAGATGAGGCAAAACACTAGGTGTTTTTGGTGTGTCTTTGGCCGAGGTCGGTAAGCTGTATATATATAGGAGAACCAGAGACAATATCGTGTCGCGATGACGATCTCAAACCGGTTTGATTTTCAAGTCAAACTTACCGGACAAGGAAACAATAAACTTGTCCGTCAAGACACCAAAAAATAAAACGACAAAAGGAAGTTGTGCCCCTGCAAGGCAACAGACAGGATTTCGGCGGACCATTCACGCGCATGTCGTACGTATGCGCCACCTTGGTCCTGGTCTGAGCCCGGCAAGGCGAGCAAGCGAGCACGCGCGTGTGGTCTTCTCTTTCTCTCCCTCGCACCTCACAGTGTGGTGTAGAGAACCCACTATATAAAGAGGTCCAACTCTTCCTTAACTTCCGGGATGAGACTAAACTTAGAGCCACCACTTCACTATTTTATTCATGGGCCACTATTTGAGATTTCAAAAAAATTACGTGCCTAGTTCATTTATTTCTAATCCGTAGTACTACTGTTCAGTATCATACCCGTTTCTACTCGTGAAAATCGTCCCGTGGATAAACAGTTCCTGCTGACATCGTCTACGGCTGTAAGTGTCACGTGTCAGCTTGCACGGGTCCCATATCGATATGTTTCGACGATATTTTTTGGCGATTGAAAGTTGCCATGTTGTTTACACTATTGCACATAAATTGCCATGTTGTTTACACTGAAGTTGCCATGGTATATACCAACTACTTTTTCTTTTACGTTTAAAGTAAATTTTGACATGTTATAAAAAAGGGAATTAAAAAACTGAACTTGCCATGGAGAATTACTAAAATTTGCCATGATCCATGAAATAATTTTGACATGGTTCATAACTAAAAAGAAATTCATCGTCAATTACTTTAAAAATGCATAGTCAATGACTCAAATTTGCCATGAACCAGAAACTAAAATTGCTATGGTGAATTGCTTAAATTTTCATACTACAATTTGCCATGGTTCATACAAAAAATATTTTCCATGGTCAAAATACAAAAAATGTCATGATCTATAAACTAAAATTGTCATGATGAATTACTAAAAATTGCCATGATTCATGAATTAAATTTGTTGTGGTTAATTACTACAAATTGCCATGGTCAATTAATAAAATTTGCCGTGAAAAGCAGTTGAAATACAATGGTGGCTTCAAATCTAGAAGAAAGAAAAAAAATTAGATGGAACATATTATGACAAATTTAGTGTAAACACTTTGGCAACTTCAGTGTAACATTATGGCAACTTTTGACACCAAAAGAATGTCGTCGAAATATATCATTGTCGAATCTACTTTTGAAGATCTCGTCGAGAGAAATTTAATAATGGAAAAGGATTTTTAGTTTGATTTTTATTTAAGAGATAAAACATTTTTAAGTCTGAAAAATCGAAAAATGTCTGATGATATCATCTATTTGATGTGGCAAAATGGATGGTAATGGGACGTTTGGATCATGTTACTTCGTGCCATACATGTGCCATTTATCATTCGGGTGTTTTTCGATTTCGCAATAAAAAGTCAATGTTTTTTTGGAGATGGTGTTTTCTGCATTTCTGTGTTCCTTTATGATGGTTGATCGTCAGGCAGCAACCCCCGCACATCTGCTCCCTCCACCAGCTCCCCATCCTCAACGAGCTCCCACCACCCGCTGCTACCCAGCATGGCCGCCGCCGCCACCGCCGTCCGCTTCCACACGGCCGCCGCGCGACGCGCCGCCCCTCGGCGACCGGCGCGCTTCGCCGTGCGCGCAGATGCCGCGCAGGCGGCGACGGCGCTGACGCAGGATGACCTCAAGAGGCTTACGGCGGTGCGTGCGGTGGAGCAGGTGCAGAGTGGTATGGTTCTGGGCCTCGGGACAGGCTCCACGGCCGCCTTTGCCGTCGCCGAGATCGGTGCGCTTCTTGCCAACGGGAAGCTCTCCGGCATCGTCGGTGTGCCCACTTCCAAGCGCACCTTTGAGCAGGCCATGTCGCTGGGAATCCCTCTTTCCACGCTCGACGACCACCCCGTGATCGACCTCGCCATTGACGGCGCTGACGAGGTCCTCCATCTTTCCTCATTGCTTCTTTACCACTATGCATAAAAGTGTAATTTCCATTGCTTGTAGGGATATTTGGAAGATGAAAAAAAAAACACCTCTTGCTAGAATTTCTGTCATACTCCACTTGGAGCATGAAAGATGTTTTTAGTTCATGGACGATATTTGGAAGATGATAAAACACCTTTTGCTAAAATTTCCATCTTTCTTGCTTTCCGAGCATGAAAGATGGCTGTCTTACTACTGTACTTCATGGACGATAGTTCAGACTTCCTGTCTGTATCATTTTAGTTCTGACATTTAACATGTTACTACGAAGGAGCAATCATTTATCTTGTATGTATGCCGTTTATCATGCAGGACTGTCAGCACTCTGAAAGTGTATGCCTTCCTGTCACTGCTTAAAGGTTGGAAAGTAACAAACCAGTATCGGTCGAATGCCATGATGTTGCAGAGCTAAAATGAATGGTCAATCACAACAACTGCATGTTCACTTATTTGTCCTTTGATTTTTTTAGGAGAGGTGGCAGTAGCGAGGTTCAGATTATCCTCTTCATTGTTTTCTAAGAACCATCAGTGATTAACCTTGTTCCTTTTTTTACTACTATAAACAGGTTGATCCAGATCTTAACCTTGTGAAAGGGCGGGGTGGAGCCCTTCTCCGGGAGAAGATGGTCGAAGCTGCATCAGGAAAGTTTGTTGTTGTCGTTGATGAGACGAAACTAGTTACTGGCCTAGGAGGGAGCGGTCTTGCCATGCCTGTGGAAGTTGTGCAGTTCTGCTGGAAGTACAATCAAGCAAGACTGCAGGGTCTGTTCAATGAAGAAGGTTGCGAGGCAAAGCTGAGATTGAATGAGGATGGCAAGCCGTATGTTACTGACAACTCGAACTACATAGTAGATTTATACTTCAAGACGCCAATCAAGGATGCGTTGGGCGCGGGCAAAGAGATTGCAGCTTTGGAAGGAGTTGTTGAGCATGGGTTGTTCTTGAACATGGCAAGCTCAGTGATCATTGCTGGATCAGACGGTGTCAGTGTCAAAACAAAGTGAGTTTTTTGGGTCGGCTGTTGTTGATGTGTTGAATTTACGGTTTTTCACTGAATAATCTATCTGTGTAAAAGGAGGAAATAATGCTCTTCTATAAATATATCTTTTCCATGTTTCGATGGCTCAGTTTATTTTGGGCTTGAAAGAGAGTCACATTGCGGAAAAAACACTACTTCAATTGATTGAAGCCCTGGTGATTGTGACAAGTCAATGACATTAATCTTTTTGGGCGCCAATCATCTTCTAGAACAACACTTTGAATAAATTTGAGAGCCTGCATGTATCAGATAATTCAGAATACAGCTCACCACAAGCTTATCCACTTCAAACATTGTTTTCTTGGTCGTTTTCGCGGCGCATGAGTTCAGGAACAAGGCGTTGGCGGTTCCCTCGGTGTCGCATCTGGGAGTATAGTTCTTCATCAGGCCATGGCTGCGGCAAGCTCAGTCTACGTCCAAGCTCATGAGGGTGCAAGTTGATCTGATGGTTGAAGGCATCCCATCTCATGCATGGGTCAGGGAGACTGCTGCAGAGCTGCTGGGATCGGGTTGCCTGGTGGAGAGCCTGGCTCCAGAGACTGAGAGCAGGGAGGACTTGTCTTTGTTCAAGGTGCGAGCTTGGTGTGTCGATCCGGATGAGATACCGGTGTTTCGCCGTCTTTGGGTGCATGAGCCACCGGAGCGGCGGCCAACTCCGGCAGAGAGGCGTGCTTCCTTCCGACAGCTGCTTCAATACCCGGCGTTCATCCATGTCGGGAGGATGCGAGACTTCTCGCCGCCGGAGCTCTGGTGACGCTCGGATACTTCGTGATAGAGGCGAGGGTGTCCCGATCTTTCGATGAGATGATAACTATCGATTTGGTGGAGACGACTTTGACGATCCGACTACAAACGTGCACGACGTTGCGCCTTAGCAATCGCTAAACCAATCTCCGAGGTTCTTGGCGATGCGGAAGCACGATCGGCGACCACGAAGGTCTATTCACTGCACGCAATCGAAGAACAAGCAAGAATATGATAATGCAATCTGAATATTGCGAATATATATGAAGTATTGATAAGCGTGGGGATCCATAAGCGGTCTTGGCACAGTCGTTGGACACAAGCGAAGTACGAAGTTGCAATGGCTAACTTTTAACTAAACAAATCCCAAGGAAAAAGCTACTAGATGGATCTACTTATATAGGAGCAAGGGGTGGCGGCCAAGGAGGTGGGAGGGCGTCCCAAGGCAGCCTAAAACTAACCCTAGGTCGTACAAGGCCAATGGGCCCAAGCGGAGGTGACGTAACACCTTTGGACTTGTAGTTTGACTCGGATTCTGCTGCAGCATCAGATTGTTTCGTCTATGACTCAACGCTCCGGACGGATTTTAAGGTGATTCCAATTGGGTTGGAAAATGCACGAAATCTATTTTCCAACAAAAAGAATCAACCAATTTGGAGTCCGTATGAAAAAGTTATAGACGTTTTGAGTCAGGTATGTCTGTGCGGTCCGAATCTGAGTCCGAACGTGAGAGACTTGGACTCTATCTTCTCTTGGGCCAAAGGGAACTTTTTGAACAGCAGGTAAACATCTCTTTCTCCTTATCTTCATATGTGGATTGTACAAATGTCCCATACACCTGCAATTAGACATGGCACAAAAGTTTGTGAAGTATTTTTGTCTGGATAACATAAATATATTATTGAATAGTTTGCACTAGAAATCACACGAGAAATATGCATGTATGCAATATTTTTGGTCTCATCCAAGGTAGTCATGTCCTCATCATCCTCCCCTTTTTGAAAACAAAGCCGTCCTCGGCGTTGCTTAATCTGAAATGTGGCTAACAAAAGAGACAAGGTGTACATGTTGTATATGTATCGTCATCCATTTTACTTCCCTTGATTTTTGCATATATGACACATGAATAGATGAGTAACTTGCATAGTTCATAAAATCTAAAGCCAACAAATTAGCACAAGAACTAGAAGGCTTGAAAATACTGCAACTCAGTTTGCACATATAAGTGAAGCTCTTATTTATTTCAAGAGATTGACAATGTTCATCATTAAACCATCCCAACATTGGTGAATAAACCTTATTTGAATCAAATTTACATGCTACAACATGCTTAGATAAGCAAACATGCAATGAGTCATTCGACACAGAATTATCACCAAGATTAGAGGTCGTATCAAAATGATTAAACATTGATTCTTTTGCATCAATAGTTAATTCAATGGGTGCTCTCAAAATTGTTGGTATTTCAGTTGTTTGATCACATGGCAAAGTCAAATTATCAATATAATCCTCTAAAATAGGTGGTGTGATCAAAGTAGTGGGTAGCTCAACACATGATGTATTCAAGTTAACTAGGCATGCATCATTCTCATGTAAAAGTGGAAAATCTGTACCTTTGTCATTACCTCTTATAGTCAACTCAGATGATGCAGGCACTCTCGATGGTGATGTGTCACATGGTGGAGATGATGTAGTCCTCGCAACAACGGATGTGGTTGTCATAGTACGCCTAGTAGTTGAATAAACATCTGTATCAACAGTTGGAATGTGCACCGTGCGCTTGTTCTCCTTGTGGGCAACACGTCGTTTTATTTCCTGTTCAGCTTTGCAAGCAAGACGAAACAAATGGTCCATAGGATAACACTCTTCATGAATTAGTATCTCCTGAATATTATGGTTTAATCCTCCCAAAATCTATCCATAAAATCTTCTTCACTTTCTTCTAAAATGAGTGCAACAAGGTAGTTTGTAAATCATCATAATATTTTGTTACGGTGTCACTACCTTGTTTTAAATGTTCAGTTTTTAATCATGCCACGAGTATAATAAACATCGACGAATCTATCTCTCATGACATGTTTTAAATCATCCCAAGTATTAGGTACATAATCAGGGTGTAACCGACAATATTCACTCCACCAAACTAGAGCATAACCAGTGAAAGAACCAACCGCAACCATAACTTTTTACGTTCATCAAAATTATGGGAAGCAAATATATTATTATGTCTAACTCCCATTCAATATATAAAGGAGGTCTAAAACGGCCATTAAATGGTGGTATAGAAACATGAACCTGATCATGTGCATTTGGATGTTTGTGCACCTCTCGTGACGGTTGTGGTATTTGCATAGGTGGTGGCATGTCTCCCTTGATCGACAAAGCCCATGAATTGACTCTGGATCCTGTCATGATTAGTAGAACAAGAAACAAAATCCAAAAATAATGTTCCTATAACTACTAAGATGTGGTGGTAAAACGCTCACGATAAAGCAAATATCAATGTCTTACAAGTTCTTACCATGCAGCAGGCGGTGATCGGCAACCAGCGGTGTCAAGTAATTCGAATATTGAGTAAAGCGATTGCCGGGGGGGCGTCGTATACGGTGTAGAAATATGTGGAGCTGGGTTGGCTATATATGGTAGCAAAAGATTAGCAATAATCAATTCAAAGATGCAATGTTGAATAAGCGCTCAACGACGGTACTGTGCTGGTCCTAGGCTAGACCGGACTAGAGACGCGAGCCTAGAACACTAATGAGGTCACGGCATAGCACAACTAGCATCAATGAAGGATACTAAGTAGCTCTTGACAGCAAGATATAAGTGAAGATCCTGGCGGCAGTGAAGATAATGATGAAAAACAAGCGCCAAGCAGGACATACAACAACTCTCTCTCAACTTTCCTCTTGAAAAGTTTGAGCCAATTTTCTGATAAATTCTTTCAAAGAATGCTACTAACTCAAGCTTTCCAATGCAAAAGAATCACTCAATTCGAGTTGATATGAGGAGTCAAAGAATTCTAAAACTGGCCTGAAAAATTGGAACAAACTGTGTTCACGAACTTCAGAGGGCAAAAACACCTATTTAGAAGCCGATTTTGAGGTGTCAAATATTGAACTAGCTTCTGCAACTATTTAGATGCGCCTCGTCTCTAGCTTTAATTTGAGTACTCACGGAGTCAAAACGGACTTCGTATGAGGAAGATATGCCTGTTTTACTGAACAGTGCACAAAACAGATTCAATCCGAATTCAGCTACGAGATTGAGTCTAGATAGATCCGAACTTTGTTTTTTTCTCTCTCTTTTTTTTCTCACACTTATTTTTTCTTTTTCTTTCTCTCTTTTTTTTTCTCTGACTTTTTTCTTTTATTTTTTTTCTCCCTCTTTCCAAGACAAACTGGATAAGATGCAGATTGGATCAGGCGAAGATGTGAATGACCTCAACGATGATTATGACAATGAACAGTCGTAGTACGTGATGAAATTAATGGATGGGATGGTGGACAGCGGAAGGGATAATGATGCAGCGGCGGCGTGACTAATGTGAACAGAACTCGAAACTCTAAAGGAACAAGACACTAAGACCAGCAACTCGACACGACGATGCAACCGATAATTCAATAATGCAAACAATGAAAAGAAAATTGCAAAGGCTTGGACTGGCTAGGACAAATGATGAATAGATCTAACTTTTTTGTGGCTTTTCTTGGACAATTGGTAAGAAAATAAATCGAATCTAGGGATAATGGAAAATCTCACGAGCAACCTGAAAACTGATACCACTTGATAGGCGAGGTGTCGATCTTCGATGAGATGATAACTATCGATTTGGTGGAGCGACTTTGACGATCCGACTACAAGCGTGCCTGACGTTGCGCCTTAGCAATCGCTAAACCAATCTCCGAGGTTCTTGGCGATGCGGAAGCACGATCAACGACCACGAAGGTCTATTCCTGCACGCAATCGAAGAACAAGCAAGAATATGATAATGCAATCTGAATATTGCGAATATATATGAAGTATTGATAAGCGTGGGGATCCATAAGCAGTCTTGGCCTGGTCGTTGGACACAAGCGAAGTACGAAGTTGCAATGGCTAACTTTAACTAAACAAATCCCAAGGAAAAAGCTACTAGATGGATCTACTTATATAGGAGCAAGGGGTGGCGGCCAAGGAGGTGGGAGGACGTCCCAAGGCAGCCTAAAACTAACCCTAGGTCGTACAAGGCCAATGGGCCCAAGCGGAGGTGACGTAACACCTTTGGACTTGTAGTTTGACTTGGATTCTGCTGCAGCATCAGATTGTTTCATCTATAACTCAACGCTCCGGACGGATTTTAAGGTGATTCAATTGGGTTGGAAAATGCACGAAATCTATTTTCCAACAAAAAGAATCAACCAATTTGGAGTCCGTATGAAAAAGTTATAGATGTTTTGAGTCAGGTATGTCATGCAGTCGAATCTGAGTCCGAACGTGAGAGACTTGGACTCTATCTTCTCTTGGGCCAAAAGTGACGTGAGGGAACTTTTTGAACAGCAGGTAAACATCTCTTTCTCCCTTATCTTCATATGTGGATTGTACAAATGTCCCATACACCTGCAATTAGACATGGCACAAAAGTTTGTGAAGTATTTTTGTCCTGGATAACATAAATATATTATTGAATAGTTTGCACTAGAAATCACCTGAGAAATATGCATGTATGCAATATTTTTGGTCTCATCCAAGGTAGTCATGTCCTCATCACTTCGGATGGGGATAGCGGTCAGAGTGGCTTGCCGGATAGCTCGCTTGGCTCCTTCCCTGGCGGCGAATGGGTGGTGCAGCCGTGGAGGCGTGGTGTCTGCGATGACCGCGGTGCTGGTCGGCGGCAACCAGGTCCGGCCAATGGCGGCGAGGGACGTTCATACCGCCAGGTCTTGGTTGGTCGTGTGGGACCCTCGGAATGGAGAATCCCACCTATGGGGGCGTCAGCTTTTGCTCGGTCCCCTGCAAATTCGGTGATAGAGGCGAGGGTGTCCCGATCTTTCGATGAGATGATAACTATCGATTTGGTGGAGTCGACTTTGACGATCCGACTACAAGCGTGCTGACGTTGTGCCTTAGCAATCGCTAAACCAATCTCCGAGGTTCTTGGCGATCTGGAAGCACAATCAGCGACCACGAAGGTCTATTCCTGCAAGCAATCGAAGAACAAGCAAGAATATGATAAAGCAATCTGAATATTGCGAATATATATGAAGTATTGATAATGGTGGGGATCCATAAGCGGTCTTGGTCTGGTCGTTGGACACAAACGAAGTACACGAAGTTGCAATGGCTACTTTTAACTAAACAAATCCCAAGGGAAAAACTACTAGATGGATCTACTTATATAGGAGCAAGGGGTGACGGCCAAGGAGGTGGGAGGACGTCCCAAGGCAGCCTAGAACTAATCCTAGGTCGTACAAGGCCAATGGGCCCAAGTGGAGGTGACGTAACATCTTTGGACTTGTAGTTTGACTCGGATTCTGGTGCAGCGTCAGATTGTTTCGTCCATAACTCAACGCTCCAGACGGATTTTAAGGTGATTCCAATTGGGTTGGAAAGAGCATGAAATCTACTTTTCAACAAAAAAGAATCACCCAATTCGGAGTCCGTATGAAAAAGTTATTGGCGTTTTGAGTCGGTATGTCATGCAGTCGAATCTGAATCCAGAATGTGAGAGACTTGGACTCTATCTTCTCTTGGCCCAAAAGTGGCGTGAGAGGACTTTTGAACAGCACCTAAACTTCTCCTTTTCCTTATCTTCATATGTGTATTGTACAAATGTTCCATACACCTGCAATTAGACAAAACACAAAAGTATGTGAAGTATTTTTGTTCTGGATAACATAAATAGATTATTGAATAGTTTGCACTAGAAATCACCTGACAAATATGCATGTATGCAATATTTTTTGTCTTATCCAAGGTAGTCATGTCCTCATCATCCTCCACTTCTTGAAAACAAAGCCGTCCTCGGCGTTGCTTAGTCTGAAATGTGGCTAACAAAAGAGACAAGGTGTACATGTTGTATATGTATATGTCATCCATTTTTACTTCCCTTGATTTTTGCACATATGACACATGAATAGATGAGTAACTTGCATAGTTCATAAAATCTAAAGCCAAAACATTATCACAAGAAGTAGAAGGCATGAAAATATTGCAACTCAGTTTGCACATATAAGTAAAGCTCTTATTCATTTCAAAAGATTGATAATGTTCATCATTAAACCATCCCAATATTGGTGAATAAACCTTACTTGCATCAAATTTACATGCTACAACATGCTTAAATAAGCAAACATGTAATAAGTCATTCGACACAGAATCATCACCAAGATTAGAGGTCATATCAAAATGATTAAACATTGATTCTTTTGCATCAACAGTTAATTCAATGGGTGCACTCAAAAATTGTTGGTATTTCAGTTATTTGATCACATGACACATTCATGACAGTATCAAGATTCTCTAAAATAGGTGATGTGCTCAAATCACCAGGTAACTCAACACATGATGCAATCAAGTTAACTAGGGATGCATCATTCTCATGTGAAGTTATATCATTAATACCTTTACTGTTACCTTGTCGCAAAGACGTAGCTGATGTAGGTACGGGCGTTGACAATGCACCATACACTTGAGATGATGTCGCGCTCACAATCTGAGGTGGGGCTGCTCTAGTAGGTGCAACGGTGGTGGAACCAACCGGCGATGGTGAGCATGTACTGGAATAGTAGTTGTTGTAGTCACTCAATGCATCCTCTGTCTCTCAAAGGTACAAGCGCGAACATACATACCAGTAATGCAACGAGGAATATAGTGAAATCTTGCACAGATATCATGGTTCAAACCACCAAAAAATCTATTCATTTTATTATCCTCAGATTCTTCTATGTCACAATGATGCATATAAGATTTGAACTCTTGGTAGTAAGCATGAACAGTGTTACTGCCTTGTTTTAATTGTTCCAATTTGCGAAGCAATTCACGACGATAGTAAGGAGGGAAAAATTGTTGTCTCATTACATCTTTCAAATCTTTCCAAGTTGTGGGTTGGTTATCATTGTTTTTCTTACAATGCACACTCCACCAAACAGAAGCAAAGCCGGTAAATGCTCTAGTGGCAGCTCGTACTCGCTCAAGTTCAGAAAAGTCATGGTGACTAAAAACTTGTTCAACTTCAAGCTCCCAAGCAAGATAAATAGCAGGATTAAATCTACCCTCAAATAACGGTAAAGAGATAACCTGACCATGTTCTTGTGTGTGTTGTCCCAACTCTCGTGATGGTGGAGATGTGTCCGTCATCCAAGAATGATGTAGGGCGGAACCCTACGTGGGCGATCTTTCACGTTGGAGCGGATCCTACGGTGAATCACGACGAACACGCGGAAGAACAAGAGGGAAAACACGGGGAAAACGAGGGAGAAGTCACTCAACCGACAAGAAGTCAATCACACAAGCGCTAGATTATCGAACTCATAGAGTGGCATAAGATTCAAAATCAACAAAGGTAAGGATACATGAGTAGCCATTCTTCTTTGAGAGGAGGTCTTGATGGGTCCACCCTAGAAGGGGGTCTTGAATCCGCTTGGGGGATCTTCTCCGTAGAGGTCCTGATCTCCGAGGAGAAGTAGCCAAGTGGATGAGCAAAGGCTCTCTCACCTAAACATGAGCTAATCCAAAGCTAAACCTAGAATGAGGAGGGGATCAAGTATATGTAGTCTCGGGCGAAGGGGTACAAGGGACATGGCCACGAGACCTTTGCTTCATGACGAGGAGGCCGGACGTCCAGGCGTCGGGCGGATGTCCGGGACCTTGGAGGCGCCGGATGTCCGGGCTCTCAGCCGGATGTCCGGCTAAAGCGGCCGCTTCAGCAGAACCGGGAAGGGGTGCGGATTTCGGGCTGGGGAGCGGATATCCGGGGCCTCGGGGCGGGCGGATGTCCGGCGGGGAGGCGGATGTCCGGGTCCTGTGTACTTTGGCAGGTTGGTGAGGCGATGTGGCGTCTCCGGGGCGGATGTCGGGGTCATGGCGGATGTCCGGGGCTGGAAGGTGATTTTGCTTGTTTCCATTGGTTCTCTTCATCCATGGACTTGGCGGCTTGTCCGTCTTCACGCGCACCCTCGGGAGGTTCCCTTGACACTGATCATGCATAGCATATCGGACTTAGGTAGTAGCCATGTCTCGAGTGGATCATATGTGATATCAATAAGGAAAGAGGTCACCTCGTTCTCGAGAGCTCTAGCTCTAGCTCGTGTCGTGGGTCCTCTTGGCTCTTGATGAGACGGTTGTAGGTCCATGGGGATGATGGTGGGATGCTCCGCATCATCTCCCCCTTGCGAGAGATCCGACCTCGGATCAAAAGCTTCATCTCCATGGAAAGGTGCAAGGTCCTTGGCGTTGAAGATGTCGCTCACGTTGTACTTGTCTCGAGGTATGTCGATCTTGTAAGCGTTGTCGTTGTAGCGTGCTAGCACCTTGAAAGGTCCATCGGCTCGAGGAGAAGCTTGGACTTGCGTTCTTTGGGGAAGCGGTCCTTGCGAAGGTGTAGCCACACTAGATCACCAATGTTGAAGACGATGGGTTGCTTGTTGGCGTTGAGCTTGTTTGCTTGGCGTTGTACTTGGCGTTCAATGGTGTGCCTTGTGTCTTCGTGCATCTTCTTGATGTAGCTTGCTCGTTCGCTTGCATCCATGTTGGTGCGCTCTTGGAGAGGAAGTGGTAGAATGTCCAATGGGGACAACGGGTTGAAACCGTGAACGACCTCGAAGGGGACTTGCGGTAGTTGAATGTCTTGCACGATTGTAGGCGTACTCGGCGATGGGTAGACATGCTTCCCACTCCTTGATGTTCTTCTTTATCAAGACACGAAGTAGAGTGGATAGTGTGCGGTTCGTCACCTCCGTTTGGCCGTCGGTTTGAGGATGGTATGCCGAGGAGAACAAGAGCTTGATTCGAGCTTGGCGCATAGGGTCTTCAAAAGTAACTCAAGAACTTGGCGTCACGATCGGAGACGATTGTCTTTGGTGCGCCATGGAGTCGCAAGATTTCCTACAAAGAGATTTGCAACATGTGAAGCATCGTCTATCTTGTTGCAAGGAATGAAATGTGCCATCTTAGAAAATCTATCCACAACAACAAACACGGAATCCTTGCCATTTTGAGTCCTAGGCAAACCAAGTACAAAATCCATACTAATGTCTTCCCATGGTTGATATGGAATAGGAAGAGGCATGTAAAGACCATGAGATTGAGCTTTAGACTTAGCTTTGCGACATATATAGCATCGGTTGGTGAAGCGTGAGGCGTCATGAACATCTTGGGCCAAAAGTAGTTGTTGGAGAGCGTGGCGAATGTCTTGTCGCGTCCAAAGTGTCCCATGAGTCCGCCTCCGTGAGCCTCTTGCAAAAGGAGCAAACGAAGAGAAGACTCGGGAATGCAAAGTTTGTTAGCTCTCATAAGGTAACCCTTGATGTAATATTGTTCCCAAGACGTATGCGTCAAACACTTAGCATAAGGAGAAGCAAAAGATGTATCATGCTCATACAAGTCTTTGATATGCTCAAAACCAATAAAATTCAACTCAAGTTGGGTGACAAGCATGCATATGCGTGAAAGCACGTCGGCAACTACATTCTCTTTACCCTTAATGTACTTGATCACATAAGGAAAAGATTCAATGAATTCACTCCATTTGGCATGACGCTTGTTCAATTTAGTTTGACCTTTGAGGTACTTAAGCGTTTCATGATCGGTATGGATGACAAACTCGTGAGGTCTAAGATAATGTTCCCAAACATGGAGCACACGCACTAAAGCATACAATTCTTTGTCATAGATGGGATAATTAAGTTGAGCACCGGAGAGTTTTTCACTAAAATAAGCAATGGCTCGTTTTTCTTGCATCAAAACTCCGCCAATTCCGGTACCGCTTGCATCACAATGAACCTCAAAAGTTTTGTCAATCTTAATGTTTTATGGTGCTATGGTTCTTGCTCATAAGCTCTTTGCTTATCTTTCTCTCTTTGCTTAAAAGCTTGTTTGGCTCTTTCTCTTTTGAGCTCTTTTCCTCATGCAAACTTCACGAACCAAGATAGCAATTGTGTATGCGATGACAACTTTGTGACACACAAGTTGATGCTAAGATATGCACCACTTTGGTATGGTATGTATGCTATGGAGTATGATCACTAAAGTGCACAAGTCATGTTGCCGGCAATACTCAATGGCTAGTCTCGATGGGTAGCGGCGCAAAAGATGGGCTATGATGTTTATCAATGCAATTGCAAGTAATGACAAAGGTGTCGACGATGTTACCGTCCTTGACGAAGATGGCGGTGGTGATGTTGATGTTGAACCGTACCTAGATAGCGAAACACAAAGGATCGGAAAACCCCAACTCAAATTCTCAAGGCGAAATTTGGCAACATTGTCGGAATTGGTTTTGGGCAAGGCTATGGTGGTGGTATGCGGAAGTGGTGGAGGTAAGTGGAAGTGTATGTGGGCACGGTACAAAATTTGGCGAAGGTTAGGCGGTGATCGGGGTGGTGGAAGGGATGGATGATACCAGGGGCCGGAAATCCGGGCTAGAAGCCGGATGTCCGGGGCACTGGATGTCCGGGCAGATCGGGCCGGATGTCCGGGCTGCCGGATGTCCGGGCTGTTCGGGCCGGACGTCCGGGCACGATGAACACCGCGGGGAAGAGGTCAAATCGGGTCAAATTTGGGCGATTTTGTGGATGAAAATTGGGGAAAAGCTAGATCTACCTGCAACACACGAAATCCACGGATCAAATCCAACAAAATTTCATCACACTAACAAATCACAAAAAAAAATTTGGGGCTATTTTTGTGGGGAAATTTTCGGAATTAGGACAAAAACAACAAAATCAAGCTAGAAAACACGGGGTAGGGGCTCCAAGACGTGATCAACGTGGCTCATGATACCATATATGATGTAGGGCGGAACCCTACGTGGGCGATCTTTCACGTTGGAGCGGATCCTACGGTGAATCACGACGAACACGCGGAAGAACAAGAGGGAAAACACGGGGAAAACGAGGGAGAAGTCACTCAACCGACAAGAAGTCAATCACACAAGCGCTAGATTATCGAACTCATAGAGTGGCACAAGATTCAAAATCAACAAAGGTAAGGATACACGAGTAGCCGTTCTTCTCCGAGAGGAGGTCTTGATGGGTCCACCCTAGAAGGGGGTCTTGAATCCGCTTGGGGGATCTTCTCCGTAGAGGTCCTGATCTCCGAGGAGAAGTAGCCAAGTGGATGAGCAAAGGCTCTCTCACCTAAACATGAGCTAATCCAAAGCTAAACCTAGAATGAGGAGGGGATCAAGTATATGTAGTCTCGGGCGAAGGGGTACAAGGGACATGGCCACGAGACACCGCTTTCATGACGAGGGAGGCCGGACGTCCGGCGTCGGGCGGATGTCCGGCCTTCGCGAGGCGCCGGATGTCCGGCTCTCAGCCGGATGTCCGGCTAAAGCGGCCGCTTCAGCAGAACCGGAAGGGGTGCGGATTTCGGGCTGGGGAGCCGGATATCCGGGGCCTCGGGGCGGGCGGATGTCCGGCGGGGAGGCGGATGTCGGGTCCTGTGTACTTTGGCAGGTTGGTGAGGCGATGTGGCGTCTCGGGCCGGATGTCCGGGGTCATGGCCGGATGTCCGGGGCCTGGAAGGTGATTTTGCTTGTTTCCATTGGTTCTCTTCATCCATGGACTTGGCGGCTTGTCCGTCTTCACGCGCACCCTCGGGAGGTTCCCCTTGACACCTGATCATGCATAGCATATCGGACTTAGGTAGTAGCCATGTCTCGAGTGGATCATATGTGATATCAATAAGGAAAGAGGTCACCTCGTTCTCGAGAGCTCTAGCTCTAGCTCGTGTCGTGGGTCCTCTTGGCTCTTGATGAGACGGTTGTAGGTCCATGGGGATGATCGTGGGATGCTCCGCATCAAAGAACTTCTATCTCCGGAACCTGTCATGATTAGTAGAAACAAGAAGCAAAATTCGAGAATAATGTTCCTATGAACTACTAGGATGTGGTGGTAAAATGCTCACAGTATAGCAAATATCAATATCTTACAAGTTCTTACCATGAAGCAGGTGGTGACAGGCAACCAACGGTGTCAAGTAACTCTGAAGATTGTGTAAAGCGATTGCCAGGGGAATGTGCGTATACACAATGTAGAAATATGTGGAGCTGGGTTGGCTATATATGGTAGCAATTTTTTTAGCAATAATCAATTCAAAGATGCAATGTTGAATAAACGCTCAACAACGGTACTGTGCTGGTCCTAGGCTAGACCGGACTAGAGACGCGAGCCTAGAACACTAATGAGGTCACGGCGTAGCACAACTTGCATCAATGAAGGATACTAAGTAGCTCTGGACAGCAAGATATAAGTGAAGATCCTGGCGGCAGTAAAGATAATGATGAAAAACAACTGCCAAGCAGGATATACAACAACTCTCTCTCCAATTTTCCTCTTGAAAATTTTGAGCCAATTTTCTGATAACTTTTTTCAAAGAATGCTACTAACTCAAGTTTTCCAATGCAAAAAGAATCACTCAATTCCGAGTTGATATGAGGAGTCAAAAAAATTCTAAAACCGATTTGAAAAGCTGGAATAGGCAGTGTTCACGAACTTCGGAGGGCAAAAAGACCTATTTAGAAGCCGATTTTGATGTGCCAAATATTGAACTAGCTTTTTCAACTATTTAGATGCGCCTCGTCGCTAGCTTTAATTTGAGTACTCACGGAGCCAAAACGGACTTCGTATGAGGAAGATACACCTGTTTTACTGAACAGTGCGCAAAACAGATTCCAATCCGAATTCAGGTACGAGATTGATTCTAGATAGATCCGAATTTTTTTTCTTCTCTTTTTTTTCTCACACTTTTTTGTTCTTTTTCTTCTTTGACTTTTTTTTTTTACTTTTTCTCTCTCTTTTTTTTCTCTCTCCCTCTTTCCAAACAAACTAGATAAGATGCAGATTGGATCAAGTGAAGATGTGAACGATCTCAACTATGATTATGACAATGAACGGTGGGTAGCACGTGGTGGAAATTGATGAATGGATGGTGGTCAACGGAAGGGATAACGATGCAGCGGCGGCGTGACTAATGTGAACAGAACTCGAAACTCTAAACGAACTAGACACTAAGACCAGCAACTCGACACGACAATGCAACCGATAATTCAATAATGCAAACAATGAAAAGAAAACTGCAAAGGCTCAGACTGGCTTGGACAAAGGATGAATAGATCTAACTTTTTTTTTGTAGCTTTTTCTTGGACAATAGGTAAGAAAATAAATCTAATCTAGGGATAATTGGAAATTCCCACCGAGCAACCTGAAAACTGATACCACTTGATAGAGGCGAGGGTGTCCCGATCTTTCGATGAGATGATAACTATCGACTTGGTGGAGTCGACTTTGACGATCCGACTACAAACGTGCACGACGTGGTGCCTTAGCAATCGGTAAACCAAATGTCCCGAGGTTACTGACGATGCTGGAAGCACAATCAGCCTGACCACGAAGGTCTATTCCTGCAAGCAATCGAAGAACAAGCAAGAATATGATAAAGCAATCTGAATATTGCGAATATATATGAAGTATTGATAATGGTGGGGATCTGTAAGCGGTCTTGGTCTGGTCGTTGGACACAAACGAAGTACACGAAGTTGCAATGGCTACTTTTAACTAAACAAATCCCAAGGGAAAAGCTACTAGATGATCTACTTATATAGGAGCAAGGGGTGACGGCCAAGGAGGTGGGAGGACGTCCCAAGGCAGCCTAAAACTAATCCTAGGTCGTACAAGGCCAATGGGCCCAAGTGGAGGTAACGTAACACCTTTGGACTTGTAGTTTGACTCGGATTCTGGTGCAGCGTCAGATTGTTTCGTCCATAACTCAACGCTCCGGACGGATTTTAAGGTGATTCAATTGGGTTGGAAGAGCATGAAATCTACTTTCCAACAAAAAAGAATCACCCAATTGAGTCCGTATGAAAAAGTTATTGGCGTTTTGAGTCGGTATGTCATGCAGTCCGAATCTGAATCCGAATGTGAGAGACTTGGACTCTATCTTCTCTTGGCCCAAAAGTGGCGTGAGAGGACATTTTGAACAGCACCTAAACTTCTCCTTTTCCCTTATCTTCATATGTGTATTGTACAAATGTCCCATACACCTGCAATTAGACAAAACACAAAAGTATGTGAAGTATTTTTGTTCTAGATAACATAAATAGATTATTGAATAGTTTGCACTAGAAATCACCTGACAAATATGCATGTATGCAATATTTTTGGTCTTATCCAAGGTAGTCATGTCCTCATCATTCGGTGGGGCATGCTGGGCGGGTGGTTGATCCAACGCCAGTTTTAAACTTGAGGGGGAGACCGGTGAACGAGGCCGTGATTCCAGTGCCGACAGCTGGCGTGCTGGTCGCCTCGGATCCGGCGGAAAAGGTGGTTTTGGTGGTTCAGGCAGTTCAGGCTAGGCCAGAGCAAGAGGCTGTGATTCCGGTGCCGACAGCTGGCGGGCTGATCGCCTCGGAGTCAGTGGGAAAAGGGGATTCGGTGGGCTAGGCAGGAGTGGCGCGTCCCGAGGGGGAGGCGATCCTTCCGTTGGTGGCAGCTGGCGAGCCTATCGCCTCGGATCCGGTGGAGCTGGTGGGACGGGCCAATCTATCGGCTTTCCTTACTAGTCCCGAGACTGCAGCAAAAGAGGGGCAGGGTGCCCAGGATTTGTTGCGGCCTGTGGATGGTGCCACGGAAGTGGGAAGAGTGGAGGTGTGCGCGAGCTCTGCACAGTGGATCCAGGAGGCGCAGGATGGGCCTGTCAGGCTGCTTTCTGACAGCGAGCGGCGATTGGCTAATGGCTGGGCCCCGATGCGAGATATTCCGGAGCCCGCATTGGAGGAGGAGTGTACTTTGGGCGTGGCAACGCAAATTCCGACCCAGGATATGGATGCTTCGGATAGGACTGGGGCCACTGGCCAGGACGTGACTACGTGCAGCATGGAAGAGGTTGCATGCGGCGGGGACCCACTGCATGGCGACCTAGGACGTGCAATGGGGCTAGACTTGGTGGTGCACATTGTGGACTCGGGTCCATCGCAGAAGGAACTTCAGTCGTTGGGAAATATCAAATCCTTCTGTGCGGGACTTCTCAAGAAGCTGACTCCACACTTCTCAAGGAGATCGAGGGAGTTCGTGGCGTGCGCATAGGGCAGGATCCTTTTACCCCAAGGAGAGCGACACGTTCAGCCGGTGGCCAGAAAAGGTCGAAAGCTACACCAGCGGAAACGGTGCTTCTTTCGGCGCTTGGTATTGCTGGCGAGGATCTAGCAGTATCGGAGGATGCGTTAGGACAGCTCCGGTCGGTTTTTGACTCGCCGTTGCACGAGCCATAGTTGTGGGCAATAGCGGCAATCTTTGGCAAGTCCATCCCGCGACCCTGTCAGGAGAGTTTTCGCATGCGGGTGAGGTAGCTGTGTAGCTGATCAGCTACATGGATGCTGACATGGGGGAGATCTATTCTTGCCCAATGTCGCACAACGCGTTGGAGTTGGTGTGTTGGAACGTTAGAGGTCTAAATAGTCCGACAAAGAAGAAAGCTTTGAGAGAGTTTGCGGACTCGGCGCGTGTTTCGATTTTTTGTATCTTGGAGACCAAGCTCGAAAGAGTTGACCAGTTTTTGATTATGCAATGCCTCGGACCTGCGTACGATGGCTTTTTCTATCTCCCTACTGATGATACTATAGGGGGGATTTTGGTGGCTTGGGAGTCTTCGAAGGTGCTTGTGTCTAACCTAGTGAATGACACTAATTTCATCACTGGTTTTGTCTCGTCTCGGGATGGTTCTTCTTGGTGGCTCTCGGTGGTTTATGGGCCACAAGAGGATGCCCAAAAGTTGATGTTCCTTGAGGAGCTTGCGGAGAGACGATTGCTATGCCCTGGGCCATGGCTCGTCATAGGAGACTTTAATCTTATTCTTCACGCGTCAGACAAAAACAATTCTCTGATTGATCGCAGGATGATGGGGCGATTCAAGCGCTTTGTGGATGACCAGACACTTAAAGAATTGTTCTTGCATGGACGACTATATACGTGGAGTAATGAGAGGGAGGTGCCTACGATGACGAAGATTGACAAAGCCCTTGTTTCGGTCGAGTGGGAGCTGGATCACCCTGACTATCTACTGCAGGCTCTGTCTACGGCTACGTCAGATCATTGTCCGTTGTTCCTATCGCTTGAGGAGCAATTTCATCACAAGAAGAGGTTTAGGTTCGAACTCTTTTGGACCAAGCTGGACGGTTTCTTGGAAGCAGTGGAGGAGGGTTGGACTTGTGATATGGAGATCGTGGACCCTTTTCATAGACTTGATATCTTGCTGAGGAACACGACTAAACACCTCATCGCGTGGGGGCAAAGGAAGGTGGGCAACATCAAACTGCAAATCGTGGTGGCTAAGCTAGTCATTCTTCGCTTTGATTATGCTCAGGAGAGGCGCTTGTTATCCGTGGAGGAGCGTTGGCTTAGGTGCACCCTCAAGAAACTGATCTTGGGATTGGCCTCCCTGGAAAGAACGATAGTTCGGCAGAGATCTCGGATCAGATGGCTCCAAGCGGGCGATGCAAACACGCAGCTATTCCACCTGGTTGCTAATGGGAGGAAAACCAAAAACTTCATACCGGCGCTCTCGGTCAATGGTCAGATCATCACAGACCAGAAAGGAAAAGAGGATGCGTTCTTCGATGCCTATAGTGATCTGCTTGGGAGGGATGTGGCTCGGGATCACACCTTGGATTTGGAGTTCTTGGGGATCGAGGCAGTTGATCTTTCGGAGTTGGATATGCCTTTCATGGAGGAGGAGATATGGAAGGTGGTAAAGGACATGCCCGCTGATCGAGTGCCCGGGCCGGATGGGTTCATCGGCATCTTCTTCCAGAAAGCTTGGGGCATTGTGAAGCAGGATGTGATTGCCGCATTCAACAAACTGTTCCTTGATAATGGACATGGTTTTGGGAGATTGAACCAGGCCCTCATCACGCTTATTCCTAAATCTGCGGAGGCCTGCCAGATTAGGGATTTCAGGCCCATTAGCCTGGTCCATAGCATTCCGAAGATGGCTACGAAGCTGCTGGCATCCAGACTGGGGCCTAGGATGGGCGAGCTGGTCCATGTCAATCAATCTGCGTTCGTTAAAGGCTGGAATATCCACGATAACTTCCTGCTAGTTCGGCAGATGGCTAGGAAATTGCACAGGAGGAAGGCCAAAGGTGTGCTGGTCAAGTTTGACATATCTAGAGCTTTTGACTCCTTGTCTTGGCCCTTCTTGTTTGAGGTTCTACGTGCAAAAGGTTTTCCGGAGAGATGGCCGGGCTGGATTGCTACCTTACTCAGATCGATAAGCTCTAGAGTTATTGTCAATGGCTGCGCTGGGGCTAAATTCATGCATGCAAGAGAACTCCCACAAGGTAACCCCATATCGCCGCTGCTTTTTGTCATTGCAATGGACGTCCTCACGGCGATGGTGATCAAGGCACATGACAGCCAGATTTTGAGCAAAATGAATGGATGCAGTCCCATGCAAAGGCTGTCCTTATATGCGGATGATGTGGTGCTATTCATTAAGCCGAACCGATCCGATTTGATGCTGGTGATGGACATGTTCGAGTTGTTTGGGAAGGCCGCTAGATTGAAAGTTAACTTTGCGAAATCCTCGGCTATCCTCATCAGGCCGGAGGACGGGGATGAGGAGCTTGTCAGGACAGCATTACCGTGGAAGATTGATCAATTTCCTTGCAAGTAACTCGGGTTGCAACTAAGCATCAAGCACCTCACCAGATCGGAATGGCAACCGATTGTGGATGCGGCTCTGAAAATTTTGCCAGGATGGCAGAGGGGGATGGTTACGAGGCCTGGTAGATTGATCTTGGTAAACCAAGTAATGAGAGAAAGGCCAACTCACCATCTGATTGTGGCTAAGGCTCCTAAGTGGGCTCTAGAAAAGGTGGACAAAGGGTGCAGGGCGTTCTTCTGGGCAGGAACGGATGAGATCCATGGTGGGAAGTGTTTGGTTTCCTGGAGGAAAGTTTGTCGACCCAAAAAGCTTGGCGGTCTAGGAGTGATTGATATCTTCAAGCAAGGGATTGCTCTTCGGCTAAGATGGGAGTGGTTGAAAAGAACGGATGCTTTCAGGCCTTGGCAAGATTTGAACTTAACGCCAGACAAGCTAGTGGAGGCAACTTTTGGAAGCCTGGTTAAGTGGAAAGTGGGGAACGGGTTGAAGACCCTGTTCTGGAAGGATCGATGGGTCAATGGAGTGACTGTGGGGGAAATTGCGTCGATCATAAGAGCGTCCATCAGGACTCGTACGACTAGCCGCAGAACAGTCAAAGATGGTATGTGGATGCACTCATGGACTGAGGACATTGTTGGGGAGCTGAATACAGAGGGGTTGGTGTAGTTCATCAAAATCTGGCAAGTTCTAGTGGCCTTTCATCTCATGCCAAATGAAGAGGACGCGCCAATCTGGGCATGGAATGAGGCAGGGATATATACAACCTCCTCGACCTATAGCATGCTCTGTGAGGGAGCCATTGAGATGCAGGCGGCTGGGCCAATCTGGAAAGGCACGACACCTTTGGGATGCAAGTCGTTCTTATGGCTAGCGGTGCAGTATCGCTTATGGACAGCGGATAGGAGATTCAGGCATGGATTATAGGACGAAAGGTCACCTTGTTATCTATGCGAGCAAGAGGAAGATTCAGCCGATCACATTCCGATGCAATGTGTGTATGCGGGGCAGGTCTGGTTCCTTTGCTTTTCCAGACCGCGGATAAGTCTGACACTCCTACCTTCCAATCAGGACAACTTGGAGGACTAGTGGTGTAGGGTGAGGAAGAGGTTGGACAAGGCCTCGAGAGCTCGCTTTGACTGCATCGTGAAGCTCATCGCTTGGTGCCTATGGAAACAACGCAACACTAGAGTATTTAGTAGTGGAGTAGTGAGGAACGAGTTGGGCACGTTGATTTCATTTTTCAAGAGCATAGTGTGTGGGCGAAAGCCGGAGTTAGCGGAGTTCAACATCTTTGTGAGTAGTCCGTAGTTTGAGTGGAGTGGAGGTTGTGTTGGATGTCGCTTGTGGCATCTAACTAACACTTAATCTCTTGTACATATCATTTCTTCCTTTTATAAAGCTATGGTACGCTCTTGGCGTACTTTCGAAAAAAATGCACATATTTGATCCTTTTTCTCTGGAAATATTTCATAAAATAATCCTTTTTCTCGATGCCCTGATTTTCACCTCCGAAACTTGTTGTCTTATTTTTGCTCGGACCGTATTAATATAAACTAAAAAAATGTAACATGAAATCTATTTCATCATGAAAAACATCCCATTGTAACACTCCACCTCTGCCGCTCCAACACACCTTCGTCGATGATACAGAAAATGGGGTGAATTGAAGACCCAGTTTTTATTAGTTAATATTCACAATTGTGGTTTGTCCTTTTCGCTATTCTAGATATGTGCTTTGAATTCGGAGCTATACTTATAAAACCGCACTGCATATGTATTATACTTACATGGTTTGCCTCAAAAAAAAAACTTACAAGTCTCAAAAAAGAACTTACATGGTAAAACCAACATGTATTTTTTCCGATATACCTTAATGCTCTGGCGCACCGAATACTTTACATTTACTGGGTACCCCCAACCATTTGCAAAACCGGCGTACATAGTTTAAAATATCTTATGTACGCACATTGAAAAATTCCCAAGACATTTTTTTTAGTAACAAGAATCTATGTACCACAAATTTTCAAATGCAAATTTGAAGCATAATATGAGAAACACAAAATGTCAAATTCACTGTCGTTACATGGAATGGGCCGGATTGAACTCCCAGATTGCATTAGTTACTATTCAGATCATGATTTGCGTTTTGTTTTATTTTAAGAGAAGTATTTTGAATTTCAGTCTACAATTTCATACCTTGGGCTGATGCTAGTGATGAAAATTTCCATCACTCTCACTTATTGTCTCACCAGCCTACACCTTTGGCCACATGGGCCAAAAGCGAATTCTCCCACGAGGTACATCAGCCCATGGCACCAGTCCCCTGCATGGCACCTCTATATTTCCACATGGAACTGACACCGTATTAGACTGGAAATCCACGGCATACACATCCCAATGGGCAAATGCTTGGTTGTGATTCCGAGCTCCAGGTAGCTCATCCCCCAAAACACCCCTCTCATTTTCTTCTTATTATTTTGGAGAGGAAGCCTTGGTTGTATATCCATCTGATCTTTCAAGACAACAGGGGCGACACGAAAACAGTCTTTCCAAGGTAGAAATACAAAAACAAGAACAGCCGAATTTAAACTTAATCAAGATATCAACAAAATCTTCAGATAACTTATAGCATTAAAGTATATCCAGAACTATTCTTTTCTCAAAATGTCAATAGAGTTTTGGAGTTGTATTCACAAGACCATTTCAGGTTAGAAATTTGAATTAGTCATCCACAGGAGGGTGGGGTGAGCGGGGGTAGTGAAACTGTACGGCCTGAACCTAATAAAGATCGAAAATTAGTGTGGGCTCATGTTTTCCTTTGGAGGCCTCTCCTTATAATCCCGTTTGTTTTCCTTAGGAGGCGCCTTCCCGGGCCCAAAAGGCTTTAGCAAGACCCCCGACTCCTGAAATCTCTCATGTTGGAGCAACCGGACACTAAACTCAAGCAAGCCCTCCAGAACTTCAGCTCTCTGCCTGTACGACGTCGTGTCGAACCTCTTATGCCTTTAATCGCATGACTTTCCAAGTGAATTATTGTAGATACTGAGCAGTTTCGGATCAGGAGTGTTCGTATGGCTTTCGCTGTCGCTCCGGAGCACCTGAAAAATGCATTTGTCCTTGGTGATCGATTGGTCGGTGATAGATGGTCGCAGGAGCTTCATGATGGGACACAATGGATCTTTAGAGGACGCCAGTGGGAATTCAACAATTTTGTCGGTTTGAGGTGCCTTAGCTGAAATATCAGGAGACTTCAATCTGGCAAGAATGTCGGCGACTCGCCTCTTCTCATGAGCATTGAACATGCATGGGGAAAGTGATGCTCACCGCGTAGCTTGTCTTGTCTGGTCCACTGAAGCCCTTGATGTGGGAGGCTGCTGGTGTCAAAACAAGAAAAGGTTAATGCATAATATTTGATCAAAGCACACACAATGCGTCACACATGCACTACATATAATGCTTCACACATGCACTTCCTACAAAAGGAAGTCTTCAAACTCTGGATGAGATGTTGGATTTTCAGCAAGGGGCAATAAAATGGCACTTCCTTTTGTGGGACTAAAGCTTGGTGAAATATTTGTGATGAAGAATTGATTAGAGCAAAACTAGCAGACCCTTTAAATCGCCGACCCGTATCGCGTGTTTACAGTTCGCGGAAAATGCGTTTTGCGGGCTCGCGCGGGCTGCGGCCTAACAGAACCCGCATAGCGGAACCGTAAAACAGAATATTCGGTTCCGCTATGCGGGTTCTGTTCGGCCGCAGCCCGCGCGAGCCCGCAAAACACGTGGTTTCCAGAATTAACACATATCTCACATACGACAGTAATATGAATTTAAATAATATAAGATGTGAATATTACGTATCCAAATTACAATTATTATTCAAGTCACCAAATAAAACTAACAATTTAATACAACAATTGTTTCGAATACAACAATGATACCGATCACACATGAATTAAATGAAATGAATGTAAAATTGGTTGATGCCTTTGCCAAATGTGCTCAATGCCTTTGGCCATGCCACTGCCAATGGTGCCCAATGAGATTCTCCTGGAGCTGATGATGGGTGTCTGCATCTTAAATCTGCCGGTATGTCTGAAGGAATGCTTGTATGCGGTCAGGGTCAATCTCTAGCTGGCTTCACACGGCTACCGACATTGTCGTAGAAGAAATCCAAGTTTAAGTCCCTCTCATCTTCGATGATCATGTTGTGAAGAATCACACAACATGTCATGATGTTGCTCAGGGTTTTCTTGTCCCCAAAACGAGCAGGACCACGAACAATGGTAAATCTAGTTTGCAAAACCCCGAAGGCTCTTTCTATATCTTCTCGGGCAGCCTCTTGCACCTTTGCAAATTCAATACTAGTTTTGGGCTTTTTGATGCTCTTCACTAATGTACACCAAGAGGGGTAAATACCATTTGCAAGATAGTACCCCTTTGTGTACTCATGCCCAGACACCATGAAATGCAAGTAGGAGTATCACCACTAACAAGTCTAGCAAACAAATGAGACCATTGCAACACATTGATATCATTGAGAGTACTCGGCATACCAAAAGATCAATGCCAAATCCATAAATCCTCGGATGCTACGACCTCTAGCACAATTGTTATCTTATGAGACTTGCCACAAAATTTCCCATGCCATGCCTTCGGGCAGTTTTTCCAAGTCCAATGCATGCAATCAATGCTTCGTAGCATGACGAGCCAACCTCGCTTCTCATTTGTTGCCATCAACTTTATTGTGTCTTCCTTGTTGGATGGACGAAGATACACATGAACAAAGAGGTGGATCATCACTTTGGCAAACCTACGCACTAACTCAATTGTAGTATCTCCGCCAATGCGAAGATACTCGTCGGCATAGTCAGCCGAAATATCGTATATAATCACACGCATAAACGCGGAGATTTTTTGGTAGGCGCTAAAACCCAACAAGCCCGCGGCGTTTCTCCTTTGAGTAAAAAACCAACAATTGGCCTCGCAAGCTTGCAGAATTTTTATGATGAGTGATCGACGCATTCGGTACCTTCTCCAGAAGTGTGGCGGATAGGTTGAATTGTCTGCGAAGTAGTCTTGCATCAACATCATATTCCCAAGAGACCGGTTGCGAGAGATGCAAAGACGGCCGACAGTCGAACCTTGTCGTCTTTTGCGTTTCGATCCTCCACCTCCTTCACGGCTAGGACCGCCACGACCATCTGCCGACGATGGCGCTTGAGCATCGATTCCATGTCTGAGTCATCGGACAAGGATGAATCCTCGAGCAAAAATTGCTCGCACAGGCTCAAATCCATCTACAAAAACGGAACCGAAGCTCGCATCAACGAAATTTCTACGACCAAGCAAAAGAAGGAAGGAAAAGGGCTCACCGGGGCAGCGGGGCAGGCGACGGTTTGACGAATCCAAGGCTAGCGTCCGTGGTGGGCGGCGGCTCGAGGCGGTCAATTCGAAGTGGCGGAGATGTCGTAGTGGCTCGGCTCGTGTCGGATCCGGGGCGGGCGGCGCGATTCCACTGGCTAGAATAGCTGGAATCGCAGATAGCGGGCGATGGCAACGCTGGCGGGCGACTGCGGGAGGGGATGTGGGGAGAGTGCTGAAGGAAATATGCCCTAGAGGCAATAATAAAGTTGTTATTTATATTTCCTTATATCATGATAAATGTTTATTATTCATGCTAGAATTGTGTTAACCGGAAACTTGATACATGTGTGAATACATAGACAAAATAAAGTGCCCCTAGTATGCCTCTACTTGACTAGCTCGTTAATCAAAGATGGTCAAGTTTCCTGACCATAGACATGTGTTGTCATTTGATGAACGGGATCACATCATTGGAGAATGATGTGATGGACAAGACCCATCCGTTAGCTTAGCATTATGATCGTTAAGTTTTATTGCTATTGCTTTCTTCATGACTTATACATGTTCCTCTGACTATGAGATTATGCAACTCCCGAATACCGGAGGAACACCTTTTGTGCTATCAAATGTCACAACGTAACTGGGTGATTATAAAGATGCTCTACAGGTGTCTCCAAAGGTGTTTGTTGGGTTGGCATAGATCAAGATTAGGATTTGTCACTCCGTGTATCGGAGAGGTATCTCTGGGCCCTCTCGGTAATGCACATCATAATAAGCCTTGCAAGTAATATGACTAATGAGTTAGTTACGGGATGATGTATTGCGGAATGAGTAAAGAGACTTGCCGGTAACGAGATTGAACTAGGTATGAAGATACCGACGATCGAATCACGGGCAAGTAACATACCGATGACAAAGGGAATTACATATGTTCTCATAAGGTTCGACCGATAAAGATCTTCGTAGAATATGTAGGAGCCAATATGGGCATCCAGGTTCCGCTATTGGTTATTGACCGGAGAGGTGTCTCGGTCATGTCTACATAGTTCTCGAACCCGTAGGGTCCGCACGCTTAACGTTTGTTGACGATATAGTATTATAGGAGTTATGTATGTTGGTGACTGAATGTTGTTCGGAGTCCCGGATGAGATCACGGACATGACGAGGAGCTCCGGAATGGTCCGGAGGTAAAGATTCATATATTGGATGATATGGTTAGGCTAAGGGGTCAGGCCCACGAGGCTATATGTCGGTGCAAAAGATAGTTTTGCGGAGGTCAAAGGCCAAACGCCGGAGACCCTGGCGTCTGGCCCTGGGCCAGACGCCGAGGCCCATGGCGTCTGGGACAGACGCCAAGGATTGTGGCATTTGGTCCTGGAGTCCTAGTGGGACTCGTGCCTTTTGGGCAAAACCGACTTTGAGGAGGCTTTTACTCCAAGTGTCAACCTAGGGCTCAACATATAAATAGAGGGGCAGGGCTAACACCCAAGACATATCAAGAATCACCAAGCCGTGTGCCGGCAACCCCGTCCCCTCTAGTTTATCCTCCGTCATAGTTTTTGTAGTTCTTGGCGAAGCCCTGCGGAGATTGTTCTTCACCAACACCGTCACCGCGCCGTCGTGCTACCGGAACTCATCTACTACTTCGCTCGTCTTGCTGGATCAAGAAGGCGAGGACGTCATCGAGCTGAACGTGTGCTGAACACGGAGGTGCCATACTTTCGGTACTTGATCGGGACGGATCGTGAAGGTGTACGACTACATCAACTGCGTTGATAAACGCTTCCGCTTTTGGTCTACGAGGGTACGTAGACACACTCTCCCCTCTCATTGCTATGCATCTCCTAGATAGATCTTGCGTGATCGTAGGAATTTTTTTGAAATACTGCATTCCCCAACAGTGGCATCAGAGCCAGGTCTATCTGTAGATGTTATATACACGAGTAGAACACAAAGAAGTTGTGGGCGATAATAGTCATACTGCTTACCAGCATGTCATACTTTGATTCGGCGGTATTGTTGGATGAAGCGGCTCAGATCGACATTACGTGTACGCTTACGCGAGACTAGTTCTACCGACGTGCTTCACACACAGGTGGCTAGTGGGTGTCTATTTCTCCAACTTTAGTTTAATCAAGTGTGACTACGCCCGGTCCTTGTTGAAGGTTAAAATAGCACACTTGACGAAAAATCGTTGTGGTTTTAATGCGTAGGTAAGAACGATTCTTGCTAAGCCCGTAGCAGCCGCGTAAAACTTGCAACAACAAAGTAGAGGACGTCTAACTTGTTTTGCAGGGCATGTTGTGATGTGATATGGTCAAGACGTGATGATATAAATTTTTGTATGAGATGATCATGTTTTGTAACAGAGTTATCGACAACTGGCAGGAGCCATATGGTTGTCACTTTATTGTATGCAATGCAATCGCCATGTAATTGCTTTACTTTGTCACTAAGCGGTAGCGATAGTTGTGATAGCAATAGTTGGCGAGATGACAATGATGCTACAATGGAGATCAAGGTGTCAAGCCGGTGACGGTGGTGATCATGACAGTGCTTTGGAGATGGAGATCAAAGGCACAAGATGATGATGGCCATATCATATCACTTATTTTGATTGCATGTGATGTTTATCCTTTATGCATCTTATTTTGCTTAGTACGACGGTAGCATTATAAGATGATCCCTCACTAAATTTCAAGGTATAAGTGTTCTCCCTGAGTATGCACCGTTGCGACAGTTCTTCGTGCTAAGACACCACGTGATGATCGGGTGTGATAAGCTCTACGTTCGCATACAATGGGTGCAAGCCAGTTTTGCACACGCAGAATACTCGGGTTAAACTTGACGAGCCTGGCATATGCAGATATGGCCTCGGAACACTAAGACCGAAAGGTCGAGCGTGCATATAGTAGATATGATCAACATAGTGATGTTCACCATTGAAAGCTACTCCATCTCACGTGATGACCGGACATGGTTTAGTTGATATGGATCACATGATCATTTAGATGACTAGAGGGATGTCTATCTAAGTGGGAGTTCTTAAGTAATATGATTAAATTGAACTTTAATTTATCATGAACTTAGTCCTGATAGTATTTGCATAACTATGTTGTCGATCAATAGCTCGCGATGTAGCTCCCCGTCTATTTTTGATACGTTCCTAGAGAAAAATAAGTTGAAAAATGATAGTAGCAATGATGCGGACTTGGTCCGTGATCAGAGGATTATCCTCATTGCTGCACAGAAGAATTATGTCCTTGATGCACCGCTAGGTTACAGACCTATTGTAGGAGCAGATACAGACGTTATGAACGTTTGACAAAGCTCGTTATGATGACTACTTGATAGTTTAGTGCACCATGCTTTACGGCTTAGAACCGGGATTTCAAAAACGTTTTGAACACCATGGAGCATATGAGATGTTCCAAGAGCTGGAATTGGTATTTCAGACTCATGCCCGAGTCGAGAGGTATGAGACCTCTGACAAAGTACTTAGCCTACAAGATGGAGGAGAATAGCTCAACTAATGAGCATGTGCTCAGAATGTCTGAGTACTACAATCGCTTGAATCAAGTGGGAGTTAATCTTCCAGATAAGATAGTGATTGAGAGAGTTCTCTAGTCACTGTCACCAAGTTAATAGAACTCCGTGATGAACTATAATATGCAAGGGATAACGGAAACAATTCCCAAGCTCTTCGCGATGCTGAAATCGGCGAAGGTAGAAATCAAGAAAAAGCATCAAGTGTTGATGGTTGACAAGACCGCTAGTTTCAAGTAAAAGGGCAAGGGAAATAAAGGGAACTTCAAGAAGAATGGCAAGCAAGTTGCCACTCCCGTGAAGAAGCCCAAAGCTAGACCTAAGCCTTAAACTGAGTGCTTGTACTGCAAAGGAAATGGTCACTGGAAGTGGAACTGCCCTAGATACTTGGCGGATAAGAAGAATGGCAAAGTGAACAAAGGTATATTTGATATACATGTTATTGATGTGTACTTTACTAGTGTTTATACCAATCCCTCGGTATTTGATACCGGTTCAGTTGCTATGAGTAGTAACTTCAAACAGGAGTTGCAAAATAAACATAGACTTGTTAAGGGCGAGGTGATGATGTGAGTTGGAAGTGATTCCAAGGTTGATAAGATCACCATCGCACACTCCCTTTACCTTCGGGATTGTAAGTGCATCTAGTGCCCCTTAGTGATTTTGGTGTATTGAAGACTTATAGGTTAAGGGACTAATGTGTTTATGAGTGTACACAGGTCTATAAGTCTGTGAGGATTTTGATATTTACAGAGAAAGTCGACCCCTAAAAATGAAGTTCTTCGACTGAAGACTTTGATATTCTGAAGACTTTGAAAGTGAAGAAATTGGTGTGACCTTGAAGACTTGGTATTCATTTGAGGAACATGAAGCGTGAAGACTTTTGTTTTCATAGTTTCGTTTTCTCTTTCTTGAGTCATAGGAAACACCGTCTTTGTTAAAGGGGTCGAGGAAATACTAAGGAAAAATTTCCATGTGATGCTCAACTCAAAATCCTACACCTACCAATCCCTTGAGTGAAGCCTTTGAAATCTCATACAGCTCAGTCAATTTCTTGATGGAGAGACGAAGTTCTTACAGTCACGAGAATTTGTTCTGACCGAGGAGTTAGGAATTCGCTAGTGCGGATTGCCTACACATGAGGAACATGATAGCCCCGAGGAATTTGAGAGTCAAATTTCCGACCGTTCTTGTCTTCTTGGCCACTGTCCCAAAATATCTTATCCACCTAACGGTCATATCACTTTGAAGGGCATTTATGTCTTATCATGTCGGGCTGCTCCCTAGGCTATAAATAACCGCCCCTACAACCACTAGCTGGTTGGCTGCTCGAGAGAACTTGACACTTGTCATTTGAGAGCAACCCATCCTCCGAGGACTTTGGCGAAAATCATCGAGTGAGGAAAACCCAAAACCAAACCCCTACAAACCCAAAGTGATTGAGCATCACTGAAGAGATCGATCCTGCATGGATCCGACGCTTGTTACCTTTGAAGACTGTGCTTCTTCCAGACGGTTAAGCGTCATGGTCTAGAGCATCCAAGAGGAATTGTGGATCGCCGAGTGACCAAGTCTGTGAAGGTTTGGAAGTCGCCTAAAGACTTACCACGAGTGATTGGACGAGGTCATGTAACCTTAGTTCAAGGAGAATACGGTGAGGACTTGGTGTCTGAGCTGCGTGCTCAGCGGCGGGTGTCGTGGACTGTGTGTCCTCGAGTTTAAATACTCACCCGCTCCAACCAGACGTACAAGCCGAGACAACGGTTGGAACTGGTCTACCAAATCATTGTCTTCACCAACCTAACTGGTTCTATTTCCTCAACTCTTTCATTTCCTCATTCTTGTGTTGAGTGTTCGTTCATATATGTGTTTGAAGACTTTGATGAAGACTTTCTCAATTTCCTCAGTTCAATTCTTGATCTGTTTGTCTTCATCTTGTGCTATCCTGTGTTTACGCTTTCTGTACTCTTTGATTGTCTTCATTTCATCATGATGACCATGCCCGCATTCTCTTATGCTTACTTCTGAGTACTTATTCCGCTGCAAGTAGTTCTTCACTTAGGAATTTCCTCACCGACAAATTCCTCATTGAAGAATTCATAAAAATCGCCTATTCACCCCCCCTCTAGTCGATATAACGCACTTTCAGGGATTAGTGTTGAACCTAAAATAAATGTTATTTGGTCTTTGCGTTAAGCAAGAATATGATTGGACCATGTTTATTGCAATACGGTTATTCATTTAAGGCAAAGAATAATTGTTGTTCTATTTACATGAATAAAACCTTCTATTGTCATACACTCAATATAAATGGTTTATTGAATCTCGATCGTAGTATACACATATTCATAATATTGAAGCCAAAAGATGCAAAGTTAATAATGATAGTGCAACTTATATGTGGCACTGCCGTTTAGGTCATATTGATGTAAAGCGCGTGAAGAAACTCCATGCTGATGGACTTTTGGAATCAATTGATGCTTGTGAACCATGCCTCATGGGCAAGATGACTAAGACTCCGTTCTCTGGAACAATGGAGTGAGCAGCTGACTTATTGGAAATAATACATACTGATGTATGCGGTCCGATTAGTGTTGAGGCTTGAGGCAGGGTATCATTATTTTCTGACCTCCACAAATGATCTGAGCATATATGAGTATATCTACTTGATGAAACATAAGTCTGTAACATTTGAAAAGTTCAAAGAATTTCAGAGTGAAGTGGAAAATCATCGTAACAAGAAAATAAAGTTTCTACGATCTGATTGTGGAGGTGAATATTAGAGTTATAAGTTTGGCCTTCAATTAAAACAATGTGGAATAGTTTCACAAACTCATGCCACCTAGAACACCACAACTTAATGGTGTGTCCGAACGTCGTAACTGTACTTTATTAGATATGGTGCGATATATGATGCCTCTTACTGATTTACCACTATCGTTTTGGAGTTATGCATTAGAGACAGCTGCATTCACGTTAAATAGGGCACTGTCTAAATCCGTTGAGATGACACAGTATGAACTATGGTTTAGCAACAAACCTAAGTTGTCGTCTCTTAAAGTTTGGGTTTGCGATGCTTATGTGAAAAAGTTTCAGGCTGATAAGCTCAAACCCAAATCGGAGAAATGTGTCTTCATTGGATACCCAAAAGAGACTGTTGGGTACACCTTCTATCACAGATCCGAAGGCAAGATATTCGTTGCTAAGAATGGATCCTTTCTAGAGAAGGAGTTTCTCTCGAAAGAAGTGAGTGGGAGGAAAGTGGAACTTGATGAGGTAATTGTACCTTCTCCCTTATTGCAAAGTAGTTCATCACAGAAATCAGTTCCAGTGATTCCTACACCAATTAGTGAGGAAGCTAATGATGATGATCATGAAACTTCAGATCAAGTTACTACTGAACCTCGTAGGTCAACCAGAGTACAGTCCGCACCAAAGTGGTACAGTAATCCTGTTCTGGAAGTCCTGTTACTAGACCATAACGAACCTACGAACTATGAGGAAGCGATGATGAGCCCAAATTCCGCTAAATGGCTTGAGGCCATGAAATCTGAGATGGGATCCTTGTATGAGAACAAAGTATGGACTTTGATTGACTTTCCTGATGATTGGCGAGCCATTGAGAATAAATGGATCTTCAAGAGGAAGACGAACGCTGATAGTAGTGTTACTATCTACAAAGCTCGAATTGTCGCAAAAGGTTTTCGACAAGTTCAAGGTGTTGACTATGATGAGATTTTCTCAATTGTATCGATGCTTAAAAGTCTGTCCGAATCATGTTAGCGATTGTCGCATTTTATGAAATTTGGCAAATGGATGTCAAACCTGCATTCCTTAATGGGTTTCTTAAAGAAGAGTTGTATATGATGCAACCAGAAGGTTTTGTCAATCCTAAAGGTACTAATAAATTGTGCAAGCTCCAGCGATCCATCTATGGACTGGTGCAAGTATCTCGGAGTTGGAATATACGCTTTGATAAGGTGATCAAAGCATATGGTTTTATACAAACTTTTGGTGAAGCCTATATTTAGAAGAAAGTGAGTTGGAGCACTACAACCTTTCTCATAAGTATATGTGAATGACATATTGTTGATCAGAAGTGATGTAGAATTTTCTGGAAAGCATAAAGGAGTGTTTGAAAGAAGTTTTTTCAAAGAAAGACCTCATTGAAGCTGCTTACATATTGGGCATCAAGATCTACAGAGATACATCAAGACGCTTGATAAGATTTTTTCAATGAGTACATACCTTGACAAGATTTTGAAGTAGTTCAAAATGGAACAATCAAAGAAGGAGATCTTGCCTGTGTTGTGATACGTCTCCGTCGTATCTATAATTTTTGATTGTTCCATGCCAATATTATTTAACTTTTATATACTTTTGGCAACTTTTTATACTATTTTTTAGACTAACATATTGATCCGATTGCCGAAGCAGGTTCACATCATTGCATGTTTTTGTTCCGCAAAAACCCAATATCAAACGGAGTCCAAATGGGATAAAAATGGACGGAGAATTATTTTCGAATATTTGTGATTTTTGGGAGGAAGAATCAATGTGAAACGATGCCCGAGGTGGCCACGAGAGTGGCCCACGCCACCCCTCCAGGGGGGCGCGCCCCTATCTCGTGGGCCACCCGTAAGGCGGTTGATGCTCTTCTTTTGCCGCAAGAAAGCTAATTTTACGAGAAAAATCTGGGCGAAGGTTTCAAGCCAATCGGAGTTACGGATCTCCATATATACACGAAACGGTGAAACAGAGCCTGGAGAGAACGCAGAAACAGAGAGATAGATCCAATCTCGTAAGGGATCTCGCCCCTCCCAAGCCATGGGAGCCAAGGACCAGAGGGGAAACCCTTCTCCCATCTAGGGAGGAGGTCAAGGAAGAAGAAGAACAAGGGGGTCTCTCTCCCCCTTGCGTCCGGTGGCGCCGGAGCGCAGCCGGGAGCCATCATCATCACCGCAATCTTCACCAACACCGCCGTCATCTTCACCAACATCTCCATCACCTTACCCCTTCTATATTCAACGGTCCACTCTCCCGCAACCCGCTGTACCCTCTACTTGAACATGGTGCTTTATGCTTCATATTATTATCCATTGATGTGTTGCCATCCTATGATGTCTGAGTAGATTTTCGTTGTCCTATCGGTGATTGATGAATTGCTATGATTGGTTTAAGTTGCATGTTTTATTATTGGTGCTGTCCTATTGTGCCCTCCGTGTCGTGCAAGCGTGAGGGATTCCCGCTGTAGGGTTTGCAATATGTTTATGATTTGCTTATGGTGGGTTGCGTGAGTGACTGAAACACAAACCCGAGTAAGTAGGTTGTTTGCGTATGGGATAAAAGGGGACTTGATACTTTAATGCTATGGTTGGGTTTTACCTTAATGAATCTTTAGTAGTTGCGGATGCTTGCTAGAGTTCCAATCATATGTGCATAGAATTCCAAGTAAGGGATGATATGTTAGCTTATGCCTCTCCCTCAAATAGAATTGCAATAGTGATTACCGGTCTAGTAACATAGTCAGTTGCTTAGGGACAATTCCAAACCCCTATCACCACTTTTCCATACTCGCTATATTTACTTTATTGTCTCTTTATCTAAACAGCCCCTAGTTTATATTTACGTGTTCTTTATTATCTTGCTAACCTATCCTATCACACCTACAAAGTCCTTCTAGTTTAATACTTGTTCTAGGTAAAGTAAACGTCAAGCATGCGTAGAGTTGTATCGGTGGTCGATAGAACTTGAGGGAATATTTGTTCTACCTTTAGCTCCTCGTTGGGTTCGACACTCTTACTTATCAAAAACTGTTGTGATCCCCTATACTTGTGGGTTATCAGGACCTTTTTCTGGCGCCGTTGCCGGGGAGTCATAGCGTGGGGTGAATATTCTCGTGTGTGCTTGTTTGCTTTATCACTAAGTAATTTTTATTTGCTGTTCTAAGTTGTTCTCTATCTTTAGTTATGGATATGGAACGCAAAATACCAAAACAATTAGCTGTACTTGCTACTCATGAGGATGGGGTAACTCCTAAAACCCTCGATTCTCATTATGCGAAAGATATTGTGTACTACTTTGATAATCCTGAGAAAGCCCCATTCAACTTTATAATGGGAGAGACGTTGGATCAACGTGAATACTTTAGGGATTATCGCTCGACACAAAAAGGGAAACTATTATGGGATCAATTTATTATTTTGCGTTGGTATGCTCGTCAGTTATGTGTGATGCATGATTATACTTGTTGCTCTAGGGTGGAGGATCGACACCTTCCCTTTTCATGCAAATTCAATGATAATGAAACCTTGGCTTCCTATGCTAATGGTAGATATGATTACTATGATGTGGAACAAATAGAAGAATTTGTTGCTTTTATGGGTGCTTATGAGATTGAATCTATGTTTAAAGCGTTTGATGATTTTGATGATGCAATTTGTAGGCCTGCAAATCTTGCTATACTTAGATATTGCTATGAAAATTATGAATAAAATTACTATATTAATGCTTTTATGAAGGAAGTCTCCACTGTCCAAGAAGAGAATAATATTTTGCAGGAAGCTATGGAAGAAGAAATTGATGAAACAGTGAGCTCATTGGATGAAAAAGATGACGAGGAGAGAGAAGAACAAAAGGAGGAAGAGCGGATTAGCTACCCTTGCCCACGTTCTAATGAGAGTAACCCTCCAACTCATACATTATTTAATTCCCCTTCGTGCTTACCGAAGGATGATTGCTAATCCCGTTAATTCTCTTGAAATATCCCTTTTTGATGATGCTTGCTATGCTTGTGGCCAAGATGCCAATATGAATTATGCTTATGGAGATGAACTTGCTATAGTTCCTTATGTTAAACATGAAGTTGTTGCTATTGCACCCACGCATGATAGTTCTATTATCTTTTTGAATTCTCCCGACTACACTATATCAGAGAAGTTTGTGCTTAGTAAGGATTATATTGATGGGTTGCCTTTTACCATTGCACATGATGATTTTGATGAATATAATGTGCATGTGCTTGCTTCTCCTACTTGCAATTATTATGAGAAAGGAACTCTATCTCCACCTCTCTATGTTTCCCACACGATGAAATTGCAAGAAACTGCTTATACTATGCATTGGCCTTTACTTGGTTTGCATGAATTGTTCTTTTATGACATGTCGATGCATAGGAAGAGAGTTAGACTTCGTTGTTGCATGATATATGTTACTTTGTGCTCACTACTAAATTGCAAATCATTGTATTTAAAATTGGCTTTGATATACCTTGGGATCCGGGTGGATTCATTACTTGAGCACTAAATGCCTAGCTTAATGGCTTTAAAGAAAGCGTTGCCAGGGAGACAACCCGGAAGTTTTAGAGAGTAATTTATTTCTGTTGAGTGCTTTTATATAGTTTAAAAACAAAAATAAAATAAAGAGGGGAACCTAAAACTTTTCAAAAAGGAAAGTGAAAGTGAGAAAGACAAGCATTGTTGAAGTGGGAGAGCTCCTTGAACTTTGTTCATGCTCACGGAAACTTTGTGAATCTTGATTACAGAAACTTTTCATCAAAAATAATTATCCCCTTGTATAATTCCATTGTATTATAAAAATAATGTGCTAAGGTTTGCCTTTAGGATGTTTACAATACTTGTTGGTTTGTACGGTGCAGGACAGAAACTTTAGCTGTAGTGCGCGAATTTTAATTTTTTACTGGAACGTAAAATGGTTCTGATTATTTTTGCACTGTCTTTCTGTACAAATTGTTTATTTTTCCTAATTTTGGAAGAATTTTTCAAGTAACATAAGTATGGTGAATGTTCAGATTTCTACAGACTGTTCTGTTTTAGACAGATTCTGTTTTTGATGCATAGTTTGCTTGTTTTCATGAATCTATCAATTTATATCATTGGATTAAGCCATGAAAAAGTTACGTTACAGTAGACACAATTGAAAAACAAAATATGAATTGGTTTTCTACAGTACTTAGAGTGGTGATTTGCTTTATTATACTAACGGATCTTACCGAGGTTTCTGTTGAAGTTTTGTGTGGATGTAGTGTCTAATCGAGGATGTCTCGATATGAGGAAAAGGAAGAGAGGCAAGAGCTCAAGATTGGGGATGCCCGAGGAACCCCAAGTAAATATTCAAGGAGACTCAAGCGTCTAAGCTTGGGGATGCCCCGGAAGGCATCCCCTCTTTCTTCAACAAGTATTGGTATGTTTTCGTATTCGTTTCGTTCATGCGATATGTGCAAGTCTTGGAGCGTCTTTTGCATTTAGTTTTATTTTTTTTTCTTTTATGCGCCATGCTGGTATGAGATAGTCCTTGATTTATTTATAGAATTCTCATTGCACTTCACTTAGATCTTTTGAGTATGGCTTTATAGAATGCTTCATGTGCTTCACGTATATCATTTGAAGTTTGGATTGCTTGTTTCTCTTCACATAGAAAACCGCCATTTGTAGAATGCTCTTTTGCTTCACTTATATTTGTTAGAGCGTGGGCATATCTTTTGTAGAAATAATTAAAACTCTCTCGCTTCACTTATATCTATTTAGAGAGATGACAGGAACTGGTCATTCACATGGTTAGTCATAAAACCCTACATAAAACTTGTAGATCGCTGAATATGATATGTTTGATTCCTTGCAATAGTTTTGCGATATAAATGTGGTGATATTAGAGTCGTGCTAGTTGAGTAATTGTGAAATTGAGAAATACTTGTGTTGAGGTTTGCAAGTCCCGTAGCATGCACGTATGGTGAACCGCTATGTAACAAAGTCGGAGCATGAGGTGTTTATTGATTGCCTTCCTTATGAGTGGCGGTCGGGGACGAGCGATGGTCTTTTCCTACCAATCTATCCCCCTAGGAGCATGCGCGTAGTACTTTGTTTCGATGACTAATAGATTTTTGCAATAAGTATGTGAGTTCTTTATGACTAATGTTGAGTCCATGGATTATACGCACTCTCACCCTTCCATCATTGCTAGCCTCTTCGGTACCGTGCATTGCCCTTTCTCACCTAGAGAGTTGGTGCAAACTTCGTTGGTGCATCCAAACCCCGTGATACGATATGCTCTATCACACATAAGCCTGATTATATCTTCCTCAAAACAGCCACCATACCTACCTATCATGGCATTTCCATAGCCATTCCGAGATATATTGCCATGCAACTTCCATCATCATCATATACATGACTTGAGCATTTATTGTCATATTGCTTTGCATGATCGTAAGATAGCTAGCATGATGTTTTCATGGCTTGTCCGTTTTTTGATGTCATTGCTACGCTAGATCATTGCACATCCCAGTACACCGCCAGAGGCATTCATATAGAGTCATATCTTTGTTCTAGTATCGAGTTGTAATATCGAGTTGTAAGTAAATAAAAGTGTGATGATCATCATTATTAGAGCATTGCCCCATCAAAAAAAGAGAGGCCAAAGAAGCCTAAATAAAAAATGGGGCCAAAGAAGCCCGCAAAAAAAAGAGAAAATAAATAAAAAGGGGCAATGTTACTATCTCCTTTTCCACACTTGTGCTTCAAAGTAGCACCATGTTCTTCATGTAGTGAGTCTCATATCTTGTGCTTCAAAGTAGCACCATGTTCTTCATATAGAGAGTCTCTTGAATTATCACTTTCATATACTAGTGGGAATTTTCATTATAGAACTTGGCTTGTATATTCCAATGATGGGCTTCCTCAAATGCCCTAGGTCTTCATGAGCAAGCAAGTTGGATGCACACCCACTTAGTTTCAGTTTGAGCTTTCATACACTTATAGCTCTAGCGCATCCATTGCATGGCAATCCCTACTCCTCACATTGACATCAATTGATGGGCATCTCCATAGCCCATTGATTAGTCGTGTCGATGTGAGACTTTCTCCTTTTTTGTCTTCTCCACATAAACTCCATCATTATATTATATTCCACCTATAGTGCTATATCCATGGCTCACGCTCATGTATTGTGTGAAAGTTGAAAAGGTTTGAGAAACGTCAAAAGTATGAAACAATTGCTTGGCTTGTCATCGGGGTTGTGCATGATTTGAATATTTTGTGTGGTGAAGATGGAGCATAGCCAGACTATATGATTTTGTAGGGATGAGCTTTCTTTGGCTATGTTATTTAGATAAGACATAATTGATTGGTTGGTATGCTTGAAGTATTATTATTTTTATGTCAAACGATAGACTATTGCCTTGAATCACTCGTGTCTTAATATTCATGCCATGATTAGACATATGATCAAGATTATGCTAGGTAGCATTCCACATAAAAAATTATCTTTTTTATCATTTACCTACTCGAGGATGAGCAGGAATTAAGCTTGGGGATGCTGATACGTCTCCGTCGTATCTATAATTTTTGATTGTTCCATGCCAATATTATTCAACTTTTATATACTTTTGGCAACTTTTTATACTATTTTTGGGACTAACATATTGATCCAATTGCCCAATGCCGCCTCGCTCATTGCATGTTTTTGTTTCAAAAACCCAATATCAAACGGAGTCCAAACGGGATAAAAACGGACGGAGAATTATTTTGGAATATTTGTGATTTTTGGGAGGAAGAATCAACATGAAACGGTGCCCGAGGTGGCCACAAGAGTGGCCCACGCCACCCCTCTAGGGGGGCGCGCCCCCTATCTCGTGGGCCACCCGTAAGGCGGTTGATGCTCTTCTTTTGCCGCAAGAAAACTAATTTTACGAGAAAAATCTGGGCGAAGGTTTCAGGCCAATCGGAGTTACGGATCTCCATATATACACGGAACGGTGAAACAGAGCCTGGAGAGAACACAGAAACAGAGAGATAGATCCAATCTTGGAGGGGCTCTCGCCCCTCCCAAGCCATGGGAGCCAAGGACCAGAGGGGAAACCCTTCTCCCATCTAGGGAGGAGGTCAAGGAAGAAGAAGAACAAGGGGGTCTCTCTCCCCCTTGCGTCCGGTGGCGCCGGAGCGCTGCCGGGGGCCATCATCATCACCGCAATCTTCACCAACACCGCCGTCATCTTCACCAACATCTCCATCACCTTCCCCCTTCTATATTCAGCGGTCCACTCTCCCGCAACCCGCTGTACCCTCTACTTGAACATGGTGCTTTATGCTTCATATTATTATCCATTGATGTGTTGCCATCCTATGATGTTTGAGTAGATTTTTGTTGTCCTATCAGTGATTGATGAATTGCTATGATTGGTTTGAGTTGCATGTTTTATTATTGGTGCTGTCCTATTGTGCCCTCCGTGTTGTGCAAGCGTGAGGGATTCCCGCTGTAGGGTTTGCAATATGTTTATGATTTGCTTATGGTGGGTTGCGTGAGTGGTGAAACACAAACCCGAGTAAGTAGGTTGTTTATGATGGGATAAAAGGGGACTTGATACTTCAATGCTACGGTTGGGTTTTACCTTAATGAATCTTTAGTAGTTGCGGATGCTTGCTAGAGTTCCAATCATAAGTGCATAGAATTCCAAGTAAGGGATGATATGTTAGCTTATGCCTCTCCCTCAAATAGAATTGCAATAGTGATTACCGGTCTAGTAACATAGTCAGTTGCTTAGGGACAATTCCAAACCCCTATCACCACTTTTCCATACTCGCTATATTTACTTTATTGTCTCTTTATCTAAACAGCCCCTAGTTTATATTTATGTGTTCTTTATTATCTTGCTAACCTATCCTATCACACCTACAAAGTCCTTCTAGTTTCATACTTGTTCTAGGTAAAGTAAATGTCAAGCATGCGTAGAGTTGTATCGGTGGTCGATAGAACTTGAGGGAATATTTGTTCTACCTTTAGCTCCTCGTTGGGTTCGACACTCTTACTTATCGAAAACTGTTGCGATCCCCTATACTTGTGGGTTATCATGTTGCAAGGTGTAATGTTGAGTAAGACTCAAAACCCGACCACGACATAAAATAGAAAGAGAATGAAAAGTCATTCCCTATGCCTCAGCCATAGGTTCTATATAGTATGCTATGTTGTGTACCAGACCTATTGTATACCCCACCATTTGTTTTGGCAAGGGGGTAGGATAGTGATCCAGGAGTGGATCACTGGATAGCGGTCAAAGTTATCCTTAGTTACCTAAGAGGACTAAGGAAATATTTCTCGGTTATGGAGGTGATAAAGAGTTCGTCGTAAAGAGTTACGTCGATGCAAGCTTTTACACCGATCCGGATGACTATGAGTATCAATCTAGATACATATTGAAAGTGGGAGCAATTAGCTAGAGTAGCTTCGTGCAGAGCATTGTAGACATAGGAATTTGCAAGATACATACGGATCTGAATGTCGCAGACCCGTTGACTAAACTTCTCTCACAAGCAAAACATGATCACACCTTAGTGCTCTTGGGTGTTAATCACATAGTGATGTGAACTAGATTATTGACTCTAGTAAACCCTTTGAGTGTTGGTCACATGGCGATGTAAACAATGGGTGTTAATCAGATGTTGATGTGAACTATTGGTGTTAAATCACATGGAGATGTGAACTAGATTATTGACTCTAGTGTAAGTGGGAGACTAAAGGAAATATGCCCTAGAGGCAATAATAAAGTTGTTATTTATATTTCCTTATATCATGATAAATGTTTATTATTCAAGCTAGAATTGTATTAACTGGAAACTTATACATGTGTGAATACATAGACAAAACAAAGTGTCCCTATTATGCCTCTACTTGACAAGCTCATTAATCAAAGATGGTTAAGTTTCCTGACCATAGACATGTGTTGTCATTTGATGAACGGGATCACATCATTGGAGAACGATGTGATGGACAAGACCCATTCGTTAGCTTAGCATTATGATCGTTAAGTTTTATTGCTATTGCTTTCTTCATGACTTATACATGTTCCTCTGACTATGAGATTATGTAACTCACGAATACCGGAGGAACACCTTTTGTTCTATGAAACGTCACAACATAACTGGGTGATTATAAAGATGCTCTACAGGTGTCTCCGAAGGTGTTTGTTGGGTTGGCATAGATCAAGATTAGGATTTGTCACTCCGTGTATTGGAGAGGTATCTCTGGGCCCTCTCGGTAATGCACATCATAATAAGCCTTGCAAGCAATGTGACTAATGAGTTAGTTACGGGATGATGTATTACGGAACGAGTAAAGAGACTTGCCGGTAACGAGATTGAACTAGGTGTGAATATACCGACGATCGAATCTCGGGCAAGTAACATACCGATGACAAAGGGAATTACGTATGTTCTCATAAGGTTCGGCCGATAAAGATCTTCGTAGAATATGTAGGAGCCAATATGGGCATCCAGGTTCCGCTATTGGTTATTGACCGGAGAGGTGTCTCGGTCATGTCTACATAGTTATCGAACCCGTAGGGTCCGCACGCTTAACGTTCGTTGACGATATAGTATTATAGGAGTTATGTATGTTGGTGACCGAATGTTGTTCGGAGTCCCGGATGAGATCACGGACATGACGAGGAGCTCCGGAATGGTCCGGAGGTAAAGATTCATATATTGGATGATATGGTTAGGCCAAGGGGTCAGGCCCACGAGGCTATATGTCGGTGCAAAAGATAGTTTTGCGGAGGTCAAAGGCCAAACGCCGGAGACCCTGGCGTCTGGCCCTGGGCCAGACGCCGAGGCCCATGGTGTCTGGGACAGACGCCAAGGATGTGGCGTTTGGTCCTGGAGTCCTAGTTGGACTCGTGCCTTTTGGGCAAAACCGACTTGGAGGAGGCTTTTACTCCAAGTGTCGACCCAGGGCTCAACATATAAATAGAGGGGCAGGGCTAGCACCCAAGACACATCAAGAATCACCAAGCCGTGTGCCGGCAACCCCGTCCCCTCTAGTTTATCCTCCGTCATAGTTTTTGTAGTGCTTGGCGAAGCCTTGCGGAGATTTTTCTTCACCAACACCGTCACCGCGCCGTCGTGCTGCTGGAACTCATCTACTACTTCGCTCGTCTTGCTGGATCAAGAAGGCGAGGACGTCATCGAGCTGAACGTGTGCTGAACGCGGAGGTGCCGTACTTTCCGTACTTGATCGGGACGGATCGTGAAGGTGTACGACTACATCAACCGCGTTGATAAACGCTTCCGCTTTTGGTCTACGAGGGTACGTAGACACACTGTCCCCTCTCATTGCTATGCATCTCCTAGATAGATCTTGCGTGATCGTAGGAATTTTTTTGAAATACTGCATTCCCCAACAAGCACGCGCTGAAATGTCCCTCTTGCCAAGCACTTTCGCGGGATACAGGGCACCGACGGGGTGGGGGAGGGGGGGCTGTGCTTTCGCGGGTCGGAGGGTGGATTTTACCGCGCCCCTCAAATATTTTTACGGGACGGATGCTTTTAAGGTTTCTGTTCAGGTCACTTGTTTTGCCCAAAACCGCAAAGTAACGGTTATTTTGCGGGTCTGGGCGATTTAAGGGGTCTGCTAGAGTTGCTCTTATGTGATTGATGATATCAACTGGCTAGGGCCTGCAATGAAATATTAACAATAGTTGGATATTAACTAACGATGTTTGTGTGTGTACTCGGGTTCTACCCCCGTTGTTTTTATTCTCTAATGCAAAGATACACAGCTCTCCTGTGTGTTTAATGGTTTTTACTGCGTATATGATTCTAACCTTTTGTATGGCCAGATACTACATACCTCCTCTTTATGAGCTGTTCTAGCATGGAATGTTCTTGCAAGTTCTAGGCGTCTACTAGGAGTCGAGGACGCCCTTCGTGGAGTAGGTGCCGGTGATTTTGTTGCTTTTGAATATTTATCATGTATCACTTCTTTGAAAACTTCCTTCATGACCTGGACTGATAACTGACTCATCTGTTGATGAAGCAGTTCTGGACAATCTTTTGCTTTTTTGGTAGACTGAGAACCGCCATGGTTAGCAGTGGCATGGTCAAATTCCAAAATCCTCTGTTATTTAAACGAATGGCTGCTAACGTATTGGGGTTTGCAATTGTCTTCATCATCAGAAGATGCAGTCTTATGTGCTTCATGTCTGGTAAGATGTACAGCTGGGAACATACTGCGAGTAGGACTTGATTTCGATTGGATTTTCAAGCCATAGGGTTGAAGTTGCGGATGGTTTAGCAGATCTGCCGCCTGAAAATCAAAATCAGTATGAGGCAATGAGATGCGCAAATGAGTGCAGAAACAAGAGTTTACTCATTAAAGTAAAAATGTTGTATGAAAATGACTCACACTCGGTCTATGATCTAGACTTCTGCTCGCAACATGAAACTTCGTGTACTTTGTTTGTGTCCAATGACTAGAACAAGGCCGCTTCTAGATCCCCACCTTTATCAATACTTCATCTATATTCGCAATATTTAGATTGCATTATCATATTCTTGCTTATTCTTCGATTGCGTGCAGGAATAGACCTTCGTGGTCCGACTGATCGTGCTTCTAGCATCATCAGTAACCTCAGGAGATTGGTTTAGCGATTGCTAAGGTGCAACGCCAATGCACATTTGTAGTCGGATCGTCAAAGTCGGCTCCACCAAATCAATAGTTATCATCTCACCGAAAGATCGGGCCCCTCACCTCTGTCAAGTGGTATCAGTTTTCGGGTTGCTCGGTGAGAATTTCCAGTTTTCCATAGATTAGATCTATTTTCTTACCCATTGTCCAAGAAAAAACCCCCCAAAAAATGTTAGATCTGTTTATCCTTTGTCCAAGCCAGTCTGAGCCTTTGCAATTTTCTTTTCATTGTTTCCATTATTGAATTACCATTTGCATCATCGTGTCGAGTTGCTGGTCTTAGTGTCTAGTTCGTTTAGAGTTTCGAGTTCTGTTCACATTAGTCACGCCACCGCTGCATCGTTATTCCTTCCGCTGTCCACCATCCCATCCATCAATTTCCACCTCGTGCTACCCACCATTCATTGTCATATCATAGTTGAGGTCATTCACATCTTTGCTTGATCCAAACTGCATCTTATCTAGTTTATTTTGAAAAGTGGGAGAGAGAAAAAAGGAGAGAAAAAAGTTAAAAAGCCAGAGGAAAAAAAGGAGAAAAAAATGTGTGAGAACAAAAAATAGAAAAAAAAACAAAATTAGGATCTATCTAGACTCAATCTCGTACCTAAATTCGGATTTGAATCTGTTTTCCGCACTATTCAGTAAAACATGCATATCTTGCTCATACGAAGTCCGTTTTGGCTCCGTGAGTACTCAGATTAATGCTAGCGAGCCACATCTGATTAATTGCAAAAGCTAGTTCAATATTTGGCACCTCAATCGGCTTCTAAATAGGTCTTTGTGCCCTCCGAAGTTCGCGAACACAGCTTGTTCCAATTTTTTAGGCCAGTTTTAGAATTTGTTGACTCCTCATATCAACTCAGAATTGAGTGATTCTTTTTGCATTTGAAAGCTTGAGTCAGTGCCATTCTTGAGAAAAATTATCAGAAAATTGGCACAAACTTTTCCAGAGGAAAGTTGGAGAGAGAGAGAGAGTTGTTGGCATATCTTGCTTGGCAGGTGTTTCTCATCATTATCTTTACTGCCGTTGTGATCTTCACTTTATATCTTGCTGTCCAGAGCTACTTCATATCCTTTATTTATGCTAGTTGTGCTATGCCGTGACCTCATTAGTGTTCTAGGCTCGCGTATCTAGTCTGATCTAGCGTAGGACCAACACAATACCGTCGTTGAGCGTTTATTCAGCATTGCATCTCTGAATTGATTATTGCTAATCTTTTGCTACCAAATATTTAAGCCTTGCAAGCTCCACATATTTCTACACCGTGTATACCTACGTTCCCCTGGCAATCGCTTTACTTAATCTTCAGAGTTATTCGACATCGCTGGTTGCCGGTGACCACCTGCTGCACGGTAAGAACTTGTAAGATATTGATATTTGCTTTACTGTGAGCGTTTTACCACCACATTCTAGTAGTTCATAGGAACATTATTCTCGAATTTTGTTTCTTGTTTCTACTAATAATAATAGGTTCCGAAGATACAAGTTCTTGGACGACGGATACATCTTCACCATCATGAGAGGTGGGACAACACATACAAGCATATGGTCAAGTTATCTCTTTACCGTCATTTGAGGATAGATTTAACCCTGCTATTTATCTTGGTGGGAATCGTCGCATGGAAGAAAAATAATTATATGCACACACAATGATCGTCCGTGGAGATGCATAGCAATGAGGGAGAGAGTGTGTCTACGTACCCTCGTAGACCGTAAGAGGAAGCGTTTCACAACGCGGTTGATGTAGTCGAACTTCTTCGCGCTTCAACCGATTAAGTACCGAACGCACGACACCTCCGCGTTCTGCACACGTTCAGCTCGGTGACGTCCCTCGCCTTCTTGATCCAGCAAGACGTTGAGGTAGTAGATGAGTTCCGTCAACACGACGGCGTGGTGATGGTGATGGTGAAGTGATCTCCGTAGGGCTTCGCCCAAGAACTATGAAAATATGACCGGGGGTGTAAACGGTGGAGGGGGGCGCCGCACACGGCTAGGCAGTTGTGTGTTGTGTGCTAGGCGCCCCCTCCCACACATATATAGTTGGGAGGGAGGGAGGAGCAGCTATTGGAGGCGCCCAAGTAGGAGGAATCCTACTTGGAGTCCCTCCCAAGCCGCGCCCCCCTTGCCATATATAACCGAGGAGGAAGGAAAGAGGGGGGGGGGGAGGAAATGGGAATACTAATCCACACTTTCCTTTCCCTACCCCTTTCCTTCTCCTCCTAGGCCGCCCTACTATGGAGGGCGCACCAGCCCCTTGTGTCTGGTGCGTTCCCTCTCTTGGCCCATAAGGCCCATATCTTTTGCTCGACCATTTCAAGACTCCTCGTCATGTCCATGATCTCATATGGGAATCCGAACAACATTCATTCACCAAATCATATAACTCATATAATACTATATCGTCAACGAGCGTTAAGCGTGCGGACCCTACGACTTCGAGAACTATGTAGACATGACCGAGACACCTCTCTGGTCAATAACGAATAGCAGAACCTGGATGCCCATATTGATTCCTACATATTCTACGAAGATCTTTATCGGTCGAACCGTTATGACAACATATGTAATTCCCTTTGTCTATCGGTATGTTACTTGCCCGAGATTCAATCGTCGGTATGTTCATACCTAGTTCAATCTCGTTACCGGCAAGTCTCTTTTCTCGTTCCGTAATACATCACCTCATGACTAAATACTTAGTCGTTTTCTTGCAAGCTTATGATGTGTATTACCGAGAGGGCCCAGAGATACCTCTCCGATACTCGGAGTGACAAATCCTAATCTCGATCTATGCCAACTCAAGAAACACCTTTAGAGATACCTGTAGAGCATCTTTATACTCACCCAGTTATGTTGTGACGTTTGATACCACACAAGGCATTCCTCTGGTATATAGGAGTTGCATAATCTCATAGTCAAAGGAATATGTATATTTGACATGAAGAAAGCAATAGCAATAAAACTTAACGATCATTATGCTAAGCTAACGGATGGGTCTTGTACATCACATCATTCTCATAATGATGTGATCCAGTTATCAAATGACAACTCATGTCAATGGTTAGGAAACCTTAACCATCTTTGATCAACGAGCTAGTCAAGTAGAGGCTCACTAGGGTGACGGTGTTTGTTTATGTATTCACACATGTATTTAAGTTTCCGATCAATACAATTCAAGCATGAATAATAAACCTTTATCATGAATAAGGAAATATAAAATAACAAATTTATTATTGCCTCTAGGGCATATTTCCTTCATATATAGTTTGGGAGCTTGAACTAGAACAAGTTTTTAGTCACCATGATTTTTCTGAACTTGGGAGAGTACGAGCTGGAACTGGAGCATTTACTGGTTTTTCTTCAGATTTGTGGAGTGTACATTGTAAGAAAAACATTGATAACCAATGCACAACTTGGAAAGATTTGAAAGCTGTAATGAGACAACAATTTTTTCCTCCTTACTATCGTCGTGAATTGCTTCGCAAATTAGAACAATTAAAACAAGGCAACAACACTGTTCATGCTTACTACCAAGAGTTCAAATCTTATATGCATATTTTGGTGGTTGTAACCATGATATTCATGCAAGATTTCAGTATATTCCTCGTTGCATTACTGGTATGTATGTTCGGGCTTGTACCTTTGAGAGACAGATAAAGGAGGATGCATTGGGTGACTACAATAACTACTATTCCAGTTCATGATCACCACCATTGGTTGGTTCCTACACCGTTGCACCTACTAGAGCAGCCACAACTCAGATTGAGAATGCGACATCATCTCAAGAGTATGGTACATTGTCATTGTCTGTACCTACATGAGCTACGTCTTTGCGACAAGGGAGCAGTAAAGGTATTGATGATATAACTTCACATGAGAATGATGCATGCCTAGTTAACTTGAATACATCATGTGTTGAGTTACCTCTTGATTTGAGCACACCACCTATTTTATAGAATCGTGTTACTGTCATGAATGCGTCATGTGATCAAACAACTGAAATACCAACAATTTTGAGTGCACCCATTGAATTAACTGTTGATGCAAAAGAACCAACATTTAATCATTTTGATATGACCTCTAATCTTGGTGATGATTCTGTGTCCAATAACTTATTGCATGTTTGGTTAATTAAGCATGTTGTAGCATGTAAATTTGATGCAAGTAAGGTCTATTCGGCAATGTTGGGATGGTTTAATGATGAACATTGTCAACCTTTGGAAATGAATAAGAAATTTACTTATCTATGCAAACTGAGTTGCAATATTTTCATGCCTTCTACTTCTTGTGATAATATTTTGGCTTTATGTTTTATGAACTATGAAAGTTACTCATGTATACATGTGTCATATGTGTGAAAACCAAGGGAAGTAAAAATGGATGACATATAGATATACAACATGTATATCTTGTCTCTTTTGTTAGCCACATTTCGGATTAAGCAACGCCGAGGATGACTTTGTTTTCAAGAAGGGGACAGATTAAGCAACGCCGAGAACAGCTTTGTTTTCAAGAAGGGGAGGATGATGAGGACATGACTACCTTAGATACGACCAAAAATATTGCACACATGTATATTTGTGAGGTGTATGGGACATTTGTACAATCCACATATGAACATAAGGGCAAAAGAGAAGTTTAGGTATTGTTCAAAAAGTCCTCTCATGTCACTTTTGGGCCAAGAGAAGATAGAGTCGAAGTCTCTCACATTCTGGATTCAGCTTTGGACTGCACAGACGTACCTAAATCAAAATGCCAGGAATTCTTTCATACGGACTCCGAATTGGGTGATTCTTTTTTTGTTGGAAATTAGATTTCGTCCTCTTTCCAACCCAATTGGATTCACCTTCAAATACGTCAGGAGTATTGAGATATCAATGAAGCAATCTGACGCTGCAGCAGAATCCGAGTCAAACTACAAGTCCAAAGGTGTTGCATCACCTCCACTTGGGCCCATGGGCCTTGTACGACCTAGGGTTAGTTTTAGGATGCCTTGGAACGTCCTACCACCTCCTTGGCCACCACCCTTGCTCTTATATAAGTAGATCCATCTAGTATATTTTTTCTTGGGATTTGTTTTGTTAAAATTTAGCCATTGCAACTTTGTGTACTTTGTTTGTGTCCAACGATCAGACAAGGACCGCTTCCGGATCCCCACCTTTATCAATACTTCATCTATATTTGCAATATTCAGATTGTATTATCATATTCTTGCTTGTTCTTTGATTGCGTGTAGGAATAGACCTTCGTGGTCAGGTTGGTCGTGCTTCTAGCATCGTCAGTAACCTCGGGAGATTGGTTTAGCGATTTCTAAGGCGCAACATCATTGCACGTTTGTACTCAGATTGTCAAAGTTGGCTCCACCAAAACGATAGTTGTCATCTCACCGAAAGATCGGCCCCTCGCCTCTATCAATAAAATACTTACCGAGCCATATATTTTGTTCGTTTGTAAGAAATACTTAAACATTGAAATAAGTCGAATCCATGATGAGTAACCGACTAGGCTTAACTGAAATGAAATGTGAGTATCAGATAAAGCTTACGAAGGAACATAACAACCATCACATCTTGATGAAAGATGTGATTAGTATGCAAGTAGTCGGTAGAGTCAATCCCTATGCATTCCTCTATTGTATTCCATCACAGTCGTCCTCGGGACCTCGAGTATTACTTCCTTGAGTGAAATTTTGCATCAATTTATTCCCATTACAAACATTAATAATATGAATAATTGCAGATTGAGTTAAATAAAAATTAACTATGTTGAATAAATGTTTAAAGCCACATAAATATCCAACATCTCCCACTTGGCTGAAACATAGTAATCAATATATGAAGTTCCATGTGTAAACATGTTTTCAAAAGAACTCCTGACTCTAGTCAGTGAACCTACACCATATTAGTATAATACAAATAAATCAAATATACACACCTGAGCTTAATTACTCCGCGCCTCATGTATATAATGATAACTTCCTGAATGTGTTTACTTTTAACTAAACTCTAAAATGTGTGACAGGTTGTGATGCACATTCCACGATCATATATGATGCGTGAGATTCCCTTAGTGACACATATTTCCTTCCACTACTTGAATATAGTAATAAATTCTGGTAGCTAAGGTTAATAGTATAAAGAAGATACATTTAGTATCCCCCCTTTCCACAAGAGTTCAAAGATAATTCCTCACTGAGTATGATTCCCCTTATCAAGGTAGTTTAACAGGGTTGCAGTTTTCCATAAAAAATGTATCAAAATATACCCGATGTATTTCCACTTCGAAAAATTGGAAGCTTCAAACGTGCCTTTCATATGAAAGTTAGAAAATGAACAAGTGTAAGTGCATCTAGTGCCCCTTAGTGATTTTGGTGTATTAAAGACTTATAGGTTGACGGACTAATGTGTTTCTGAGTGTACACAGGTCTATAAGTCCATGAGGAGTTTGATATTTACAGAGAAAGTCGACCCCTAAAAATGAATGTCTTCAACTGAAGATTTTGGCTTTCTGAAGACTTTCAAAGTGAAGAAATTGGTGTGACCGTGAAGACTTGATATTCGTGCGAGGAACATGAAGCGTGAAGACTTTTGTTTTTGTAGTTTCATTTTATCTTTCTTGAGTCATAGGAAACACCATACTGTTAAAGGGGGTCGAGGAAAAACTAAGGAAAAGTTCCCAAGTGATGCTCATCTCAAAATCCTACACCTACCAATCCCTTTGAGTGAAGCCATTGGAAATCTCATACAACTCAGTCAATTTCTTCAGTGATAGAGACGAAGTTTTTCTGGTCTCTGAGGAATTTGTTCTGACTGAGGAGTTAGGAATTCGCTAGTGCGGACTGCCTACAAGTGAGGAACATGATAGCCTTGAGGAATTTGAACCTCAAATTTCCGACCGTTGCTGTGCTATGCGCCAGCTATCCCAAAATATCTTACCCACATAACGGTCATATCATTGAAGGGCATTTATGTCTTATCATGTCGGGCTGCTCCCCATGCGATAAATAGGCACCCCTACAACCACTAGCTGGTTGGCTGCTCCGAGAGAAACCGACACTTGTCATTGAGAGCATCCCATCCTCCAAGGACTTTGAGCGAATATCATCAAGTGAGGAAAAGCCAAACCCAAACACCTACAAACCCAAAGCGGTTGAGCATCATTGAAGAGATTGTTCCTGTGTGGATCCGATGCTTGTTACCTTTGAAGACTATGCATCTTCCAGACGGTTAGTCGTCATGGTCTAGAGCATCCAAGAGGAAATTGTGGATCGCCGAGTGACCGAGTTTGTGAACGTTTGGAAGTCACCTGAAGACTTACCACGAGTGATTGGGAGAGGTCTGTGTGACCTTAGCTCAAGGATAATACGGTGAGGACTGTGTGTCCTTAGGTTTAAATACCCAGCCGCTCCAACCAGACGTACAACTGTCACAATAGTTGGAACAGGTCTACCAAATCACTGTCTTCACTGAGCTAACTGGTTCTATTTCCTCAGCCCTTTCATTTCCTTATTACTGTGTTGTGTACTTGATCGTTACTGTTTGAAGACTTTGACTGAAGACTTTCCCAATTTCCTCAGTTCCAATTCTTCAGTTAGTTTGTCTTCAGCCTGCTTATCCCGTGTTTACGCTTTCTGTACTCTATGCTTGTTTTCATTTCATCATGATGACTGTGCTTCTGTTCTGTTATGCTTGCATCTGAGTACTTATTCCGCTGCTAGTCGTTCGTGACTCAAGAATTTCCTCATCCTGAAATTCCTCAGTGACGAATTTGTAAAAATCCCCTATTCATCCCCCTCTAGTCGACTTAACGGACTTTCAGTTGGTATCAGAGCAAGGTACTCCCTTGTTTTGTGTGATTTTGGTTTAACCACCTGGAGTTTTAGTTATGTCGACCGCAGGATTAAAGACTGTGTCATGCCCCATCTTTGACGGTCATGATTATCCCAAGTGGAAGGCCATGATGAAGAAGCGCCTCATGGCGATGAACAACGAGCTGTGGACCGTCACTGTGTTTGGTCTTACCGATCTGTGCAAGATGGCCGAGGCTGATGACATTCGCAAGTAGACGCTTCTTAACCTCACGGCAAAGGACATCATCTGTTCCTGTGTGTCTCAAAATCAGTTCAGGAGCATTATGCATCTCAGCCATGCAAAGCTTATCTGGGACTGACTCTCTGAGGTCTATGAAGGTAATCAAACTCGTCATGCTCCTTGGTTTGAGGATTTCAACGAATCGCTCAAGGCGATGACTTTTGATCCAGAATCATCATCCTCTGCACCATGCCTTATGGCAAAAGGTGCCAAGGTAACTGAATGCTATCTATCTGAGTCTAGTGATGATGAATTTGGACCCATCTATACCAAACTTGCTTCCCTTGCCACTAAACAACAAAGAGCTTTGGAAAACTTCAAAATATGCTTAATGAGAGCGATGATATGTTGGGTGAAGAAATGGATCATACTAAAACTTTGACTGAAAATCTTCAGAGACTTCAGTCCAAGTTTGATAACCTTCAGAGTCATCATAACACTCTCTTATCTGATCATGAGAAGCTTTCTTATGAATTTTTTCAAAGAAAGCAAGATCTTGAGAAGCTAAGGGTGAGTTATGAAGATCTTCGGAAGGAGCGTGATTCATTGCTTGCTCAACAGATCAATTCCTCTCAGGAAGAATTCATTCCACCATGTTTGATGTGCATTGAATGTTAATCTGCTAATTCTTCACCTGAAAGTTCAAATGCTTATATTGCTGCAAATTCTTCAACTGTCTCTGCTATATCTAATTCCTCATCCGAGGATGCTGCTAGTATCACTAACAATGCAGGGCTGAAGGAATTGTATGTGACAGGCATGTACAAAAGCCTCAAAGGGCATCAGGCTCTTTGTGATGTGCTCAAAAAGCAGATCCTCAACAGGAACCCTAGGAAAGAGGGTATTGTCTTTGAGAGGAAACTCAATGCTGATGGAACATACTGGAAGCCTGAGCAGTATCCCAAAACCTCATGGGTTGCTGCAAAGGGGCCTCCAGTAGATCCATCTACTTTATCTGGCTTTACATGTGAATCTTCATATTCTTCTGATGAGTCATTTGACTCCAACTATAAGCTATTTAAAAATCAGAATGGTGAAGTATTTGCTAGATATGTTGGCACTAACTGCAGGAACGGCCCCCCTATGAAGAAAATCTAGGTTCCCAAAAGGTGCCTTGAAAGTCTTCAGGTGAAAGTCATCATGACACCACCTGTGAAGAATAGGAACCCCAAATCAAATTCTTCATATGGACCAAAGTCTTCATATGGATCCAAGTCCTCAGATGGACGACGTTCCTCAAATGGACCAAAGTCCTCATATGGATCAAATTCCTCACATGAACATCATCATGCTAACACTTCTGTTTCGCAGGGAAAGACTAAGGGTTATGAATATGTGCATTATTCTTAAAATCATTATGTTCATAAGTTCTCGAAGAATTTCTATGCTTGTTCATATGCTTACCCTAATCCCTCTTATGTGAAACAAAGTGGACTAGCATCTATGCCACCTTTCTCTTATGGAGCTTGCAGAATGATGAACTCTTTGCCACCCCTCCAGATGTGGGTGGTGAAGAAAAAGAACTAATCTCTTATGCAGGGTCAGGTCTCCAGACGAACTTAAACGTCTGAAGAATTTGCTGGAGGCCTGAATATGCTTGAAAGGACGCAAGATAATCATGAAGAAATGAATTTTCATTTTTCATGTCCTCATACTGCTATACCTGTTCTATTTCTTGATGAAATTGATCTGATGAATTTGATGTCATATTCTGCACTGATGAAGTATATGAGTTCATAAGCTACACTATGCAGGATGATCAACCCAAAGCCACTGAGTGGGTCCTCGACAATGGATGTACAAATCACATGACTAGTGACAAGAACTTTTTGATGGACACTTCTTTATCCCCATCGCATCTGAAGCATATCACCTACGCTGACAAAGGCAAAAGCAAGGTATTGGGTCTAGGTAAGGTTGCCATCTCAAAGGATCGACACATGGTCATGCTTGTTGAGTCCTTAGGTTTCAACCTCATGTCAGTCTCAATGCTTTGTGATCTTGATATGGTTGTTATCTTTGGCAAGTATCATTGTGTTGTGATCATGGAAGCTGACCATTCCAAAGACCACGAAGGCTTTAGGAGAGGAGATCTGTATATTGTTGATTTCACTACAGGACCACAACCTGCTACATGCCTACTTGCAAAAGCTTCAGAAGGCTGGCTATGGCATCGACGACTTGGTCATGCTGGCATGGGGAACTTGCACACTCTCGCGAAGAAGAAGCATACCATTGGCATCGAGGATGTCAAATTCCTCAAGGATCACCTATGCGGAGCCTGAGAAGCTGGAAAGATGACCAAGGCCAAGCATCCCTCAAAGACTATCATGACTACCACTCGTCCATTTGAATTGCTTCACATGGATCTCTTTATCCCTAATCATTATTCCTCATTCACCAATGAAGCATCTCCATATGGCTTTGTTATTGTTGATGATTATTCTTGTTACACATGGGTGCATATTGTCACTTACAAACGTGAAGTGCAGGAAGTATTCAAACGATTTTCCTCAAGGGCTTCAACCAACTTTGGTGTGAAGATCAAGCACATCAGAAGTGACAATGGGACCGAGTTCGAGAATAGTGGTCTTGATGACTATCTTGATGAACTTGTTATTACTCATGAGTTATCTGCTCCTTATACTCCTCAGAAGAATGGCGTCGTGGAGCGCAAGAACCGAACTCTTGTTGAGATGGCTCGCACTATGCTTGATGAATACAAGATGCCTCGTCACTTCTGGATTGAGGCAATTGATACTGCATGACACATCATCAACAGGGTATATCTTCACAAATTCTTCAAAAAGACCTCATATGAACTCCTCACTGACAAGAAACCCAATGTGAGTTATTTCAAAGTCTTCGGTGCTAAATGTTGGATTAGAGATCCTCATCACAATTCTAAATTTGCACCGAAAGCACATGAAGGTTTTATGCTTGGTTACAGAAAGGACTCGCACACCTACAGAGTCTTCAACTCCTTTCACCACAAGGTTGTTGAAACTGTAGATGTGCGGTTCGATGAAACTACTGGCGCGCAAAGAGAGCACCTACCTCCTGTGCTAGATGAAAAGTCACCTGAGGAAACCATCAAGTTCAAGGCTACCGAGGATGACATTCCTACCGAAGAATTTGCTGACGAAGTCATTCCAGATCGTGAAGAACATCATGCTGGTGCACTTGAAGAAAATGGCTCTGAAGAAAATGCTGAGCGAATTCCTCATCGTCAACCTGCTTATCCTCGCGTTGCAAATGAAGTGTAGATTGACAAAATCATCAGTGACATCAATGCACCAGGTCCTCTCACACGCTCAAAAGCTTCACATTTGTCTAACTTTTGTGGGAACTTTGCTTTCGTCTCTGTCACAGAGCCCACCAAAGTAGATGAGGCATTTCTGGAGCCTGAGTGGATTCAAGCGATGCAAGAGGAATTACATGCTCAACAATGTGTGGGAACTTGTCAAGCGACCAGACCCACGCAAGCACAATATCGGCACCAAATGGATCTACCGCAACAAGCAAGATGAAAATGGCCTTGTGGTGAGGAATAAGGCACGGCTTTGTCACGCCCAATATGCGACCCTATCCAAAAGGAACTCGAAGGTCCCACCAAGGATAGACCCGCATATTGAAACGCTTTTGCAAGGTGGATATCATTACATCAACATTACATAATAGATGGGGATACATACATAAGGCACAAATGCCACAAGAGTACATCAACAACATATACAAGATCAACATCCGTCTACGGATGAAACATAAACAGAAACTCAAACGACATCCACCCTGCTAGCCCAGGCTGCCGACCTGGAACCTATCCCCTGATCGAAGAAGAAGCAGAAGAAGAACTCAACGCAAGCAAGCATCGCTCTCGCGCCATGATCATCGCATAACCTGTACCTGCAACGGTGGTGTAGTAATCTGTGAGCCACGAGGACTCAAAGAATCCCATTACCATGGGTATCAAGACTAGCAAAGCTTAATGGGAAAGGAAAGGGTAAAGTGGTGAGGTTGCAGCAGCGACTAAGCATATATGGTGGCTAACATACGCAAATGAGAGCGAGAAGAGAAACAAAGGAACGGTCGTCAACTAGTAATGATCAAGAAGTGATCCTGAACTCCTACTTACGCCGACATAACCCGAAACCGTGTTCTCCTCTCGATCAACCTCGAAAAGAGACACTCACGATTACGCATTACGGTTGGTGTATTTTAATTAAGATCAACTTCGGTTTTCTACAATCGGACATTAACAAATTCCCATCTGCCACATAACCGCTGGCACGGCTTTCGAAAGTTCAAAACCCTGCGGGTGTCCCAACTTAGCCCATGATAAGCTCTCGCGATCAACGAAGAATAGACCTTCTCCCGGGAAGACCCGATCAATCTCGAATCCGGCTACAAGACATTTCGACAAAGAATAAAACAAGTCCAGCAAGACCTCCCGGCGTGCGACATCCCGATAGTAGCCGCACGTATCTCGCTTCGAGCCACGACCGGATAAGCGAAGCGTCAGAACCGACGTAACCCAAGTTGCCAAGGGATGGTCCCAAGACGGTGCTCTAGTTTGGACCAACGCTAGACAAGCAACGGCCCGGGGGTAATAAAGATGACCCTCGGGATGCGCGACTCCCAAGGGAAAAAGGCTAGGTGAGGCAAATGTAAAACCAATATTGGGCCTTGCTGGAAAAGTCTTATTCAAAGCGAACTATCAAGGGGGTCCCATAAATCACCCGACCGCGTTAGGGACGCAAAATCCGGGAACATAATACCGATATGACGGAAACTAGGGCGGCAAGAGTGGAACAAAACACCAGGCATAAGGCCGAGCCTTCCACCCTTTACCAAGTATATAGATGCATTAATTAAATAAGATATATTGTGATATCCCAACCAGCAAACATGTTCCAACAAGGAACAACATCTCCATGTTCCAACAAGGAACAAACTTCATCTTCACCTGCAACTAACAACGCTATAAGAGGGGCTGAGCAAAGCGGTAACATAGCCAAACAACGGTTTGCTAGGAAGGGTGAAAAAGGTTAGAGGCTGACATGGCAATTAGGTAGGCTTGAGCAACAGGTAATAGGTAGCGCAGCATAGCGATAGAACGAAGCAACTAGCATAGCAATGATAGTAGTGAGATCCAGGGTAGCGGTCATCTTGCCTGAAATCCCGCAAGGAAGAAGAACGAGTCCATGAAGAAGATGAACGATTCCATGAAGAAGATGAACGGATGAAGCCGAACCAAGTGTAGACGAACGAATCCTCACGATCGCAACGAAACAGGAACTAACAAGAAGAAGCACACGACATAGTAAACACACCACACAAGAACATGACCAGATGCACAACAAACATGATGCATGACAAGGCTACATGAAGCTACTCATGGCAAGAGATGATGCAAACAAGAGCAACACATCAAAGCAAGTTTAAATGAGGCCGGAAACAACATATAACAATTCCGGTAAGTCCTCATATGCAATTTTCGAAATTGGTCCAGATCTGGATAACTTTATGTTCAAGTTGTTAAACAGCACTTTAAGATGCACCACGATGATCTACACGAAATTCTAGTCAAGTTACATACAAAGTTCATTAGATTCGGAGCTACGGCCTAGAAGATATGAGCTAAACAAGTTAAACATGGCATTGATGCAAAATGCATATAAACATGAAGAAAACACCTCAAAACAAGGATCCAACATGATAATATGAAACTACATGCAAAACCAAGCAAGTTTCATATAGAGCACACTCAAAACGGAGCAACGGTTCAACACATACACTCTATACAAGTTATAGCAACAATCTGTCCAAAACAGCAACTAGTCATATTGCAAGCATCAAAACAACAAGCTACAGCATCTCAATATGAAAACAAAAGGCATGGGCATGATGTACAGGTAAAGCATGACAAAACATGAACACTGAGCTATCTCCAGAAATAACTAGAACATGCTCAAAATGACATGGCAAGATTGCAACTAATAACAGTTTCAGGCATTGGCAGAAATAACATCAGGTTGCAATGTTTAGAGCTATGAAACAACATGTTCCAGGAACTTATTATGGCAAACAAAGGCATGGCATGAATCTACTCAAATCATATAACAAAAGTCCCTTACTGACCATAAGCCAAAAAGGATCAGAAAATATAGTAACACCCATGTCAATATCGAAAGTTTCGTTAACAGATTCAGCAACATGGCATGTCAAAAACTGATAACAAGTCGGCATGTTTACAAGCTTAATGCACTCACTACAGAGCCTTATATGAAAAACTAAGCATACATACATCAAGAAGACATGGAATAGAAGACATACATGGCAAGAACAATAACATAGCATACATGGATCAACCACAACAACCTTGGCAAAATTGAATAACATGTAAACAATCTGCCAGGAAACATTTGATAGCAAAAGTAGAGCTCGATAGACTCAAGCTATGGCACTCCATAATTTCAAACAAAGGCATGGATGGATAGAGCAAGACATGTTAAACAAAACATCCTTACTGAAGTATCTCAAAATATGCATGGATCTCTCTGTAGCATTAAGTTAACATGGCATCAAAATATCAGCAAAACAGGGCTGAAATCAGCAACAACAAGACACCTAGTTTGCATGCTTGTGCTAGTCACCACATAGATCACAAAAATACATAGCAAGAACCACTGGAAAGAAGACATGGCATATTACAAAACACATGTAGGACTCAAGTCCATAGGATGCACACATCAATCATGGCAAAAATGACAAGTGCAAGTTGTGATAAAAATCAGAAACTAACATCACATAGTACTCTTCTAACAGCATTTCGGGCAACAAGATAAGCTCAAATGAAAATGATGCAATGAGATGAAATGATCTACTCTTCGAGGCGAACATTTCGACATATAATACGCGCAAAACGGAGCAAGATGACAGAGATATGATGCAAAGAAAATGGAACAAAATTACTGCAGATTAATGACTTAGTGGATTTTCTCACCCCGGAGAAAAGACAACTGGACGACGAGGTACAGGGACGGAGTGGATCGGGGAGGCGTGGCCGTTTGGATGGGTGTACGAGTGGATCTGTTCCACCCGACCGGATCCGGACCCGAACGAACTCCGGCGAGGGCGGCGCTCTCCGGCGACGGGCGGCGCTCTCCGGCGACGGGCGGCGCGACGAGGAGCTCGGAGGCGCGGAGGAGGCGGCTGGTGGCGCAGGAGGCCGGCAAGACGGGCCGGCCGGAGGAGCGCCGCGCCCGGTGAGGGGGCTGGCCTCGCGGCGGCGGCGGCGCGGGACTTCGGCGGCGGGGCCGCGGCGCGACAGGCGCGGCGGGCGGAGCTTCGCCGGCCGGGCGGCGCGGGCGCCGGCGGCGGGAGCAAGGCGGCGGCGGCGGGGCTCTCCGGCGGCGCGGCGGCGGGCGGCGGGAGCGAGGCCAGGGCGGCGGACCTCTCCGGCGAAGCGGCAGGCGAGCCAGAGGCGCTGGGCGGCGTCTGTGGCCGGGCGGGCCTGCCTGGGCCAGCGCGGCCAGCAGCGGCGGGGCGCGGGGCCACGTGGCGGTGCGGGAGAGGGCGGACGGCGGCGGCGGACATGTCCGTCGGCGGGGGAAGAAACGTCCGGCGGCGCGAGGGGAAAATCTAGGGTTAGGGGAAGAATTGATCCGCGAATTCGAAGGGGAAGGTGTATTTATAGGTAGAGGGAGCTAGGAGAGTCCAAATGAGGTGCGGTTTTCGGCCACGCGATCGTGATCGAACGACCGAGAGCATGGAGAGGAGTTTGGTGGGTTTTGGGCCACTTAGAAAGGGGAGTTGGGCTGCAACAAAAGAGAGCTTTGCGGTTACCCGGTTAACCGTTGGAGTACCAAACGACCTCCAAATGATCCGAAACTTGACAGGCGGTCTAACGGTGCTATACCAAGGCCGCTTGACAAACCTCGGGCCATTCCGAGAATGTTTAACACCCGCACACGAAAAGAGGTAAAAGGGGGCGCCGGGAGACATAGGAGTGCCGGATTGCAAAACGGACAACGGGGAAAATGCTCGGATGCATGAGACGAACACGTATGCAAATGCGATGCACCTGATGACATGATATGAAATGCAGATGATGACATGGCAAAGTGCAAAACGCAAGCAGATGACATGGCGACTCTGACGAACAACTGACGGACACCTGGCGCATCGAATCCGGGGCGTTACAACACTCCTCCAGTAACAAGAGATCTCGTCCCGAGATCTTAGGACCGAGACGGAAGAGGAAAAGGGATGAGGTGAAACAAGAACTCAAGAGAAGAAGCAAAGAATCGAGATCACTCGAGAAGAAGAAAGGAACGACGAGAATGGCGAGAATTGAAAGCTCACGGAAACAGATAGACTCTGAAAGCACTCGTTCTAACCGGAGTGGTTAGAATGAGAAAAGAAACGGATAAGACTGAAAAGATTTAGGCAGAACTCAGACTTAACATGGAAAGAATAGAACACAAACTTCACAAGATGGAATGACACTTGACGACATAAACAACGCAATACCTCCGGAAGAATTGAAGAATGGAATGAAAAGAACTTAGAAGGAATGATTGACTAGAGTTGTTGAGAAAATCAACAACGAAAGAATAAGCTTGTTGTGGACTTATAAATAACATCTCAAGATCATAAGGTGATAACCGGCCACAAACGAAAATGATTGGATAGCTGAGAAGAACGAAGAAATGCAAAACTCCACTTCAAAAGAATACGGAGAATTAATTGCACTTCGAGATGCGAGAAGAAAAGATACTTGAACTCCACCAACAAGAATCTTTATGAACTCTTGAAGAAGGAATTAAATCATGAAGAACCACCGTGAAGAACTCCGGTAACAAAAGGATGATGAGATAAAATGAAGGATGAAAGAATAAGATTAAGGCCTTGCGAGGATTTAGACGGAGGTTCCGACGAAATGGCTGAGGAAATTGAACTCCGGAAAAGAAAAGATGGAAAGACTTGGAACTAGAATTTATTCATCAAGAACAAACTCCGAAGAAAAGGATTAAACTCTTGGATGAAATAAGAATAAGATTTATTGTATGCTTAACCTTCATCAAATTAAATTGATGACCAACAATGGATTTGGCATACTACTTATTCTTCTTGAAAAAGAATTTAGAAGTGACATATCGCAAACTTGAGAAGGTCTTCATGAACCACCGGTAGGATTGGAAAGAATGAATGAATAAAATGATAGTGAAGGAAAAGGAATCTTGAACGAACCACCGTTAGAAATGAAAATGACCGTAGAGAAGAGAACGAATCGCCGGAAAGAATTAGAAACCACGAAGATACTTGAGGGAAAATTAGAGACAAGAGAACGAAGAGATCGCGGACTGATTAACGAATGCTTGGACGAAGCACCGGAAGAATATTGAGACGAACGAAAGGCACGGATATAGAATAATTGGAGAACGAATCTGAAAGCTTAGAACGAAGAAGTCTTCCGAAAAGATATCCTCCGGATGATCGAGAGAGAAAGCTACACCTGAAGTACTCCGGATGGATGAAAAGAATTGCACAACTGGAAAACAAATTGATAGGATAACATCGAGCTAGCACCACAAATCTTCGGGAGAACGGACAAGATTTAGAGGAAAAACTCTTCCTCGATCTTCAAAGTTGAGAATGATGACGAGAAACACCATCAAAATAACTGAGGTACTCCGGTAGAGTGAAAAACAAAGAGGTTGAGCCAACAATGAAATGATTCGAAATCGATCTTGGAAAAAGTCAAGTGACTGATGAAATTCATTCTTACGTCACACTTGAAAAGAATTGAGAATAACTCCGGGGGAAATTAGAAGAGTCAGGTAAGATCCTGGGAAAGACCTGTGGGTTAGGGCCCACTAAAAGAAAACACCGTTGGAAAGGATTGTTGAACAGATAGATGATGCACCGGAATAATTGAAATATTTGAATGAAGTGACAACCTCGAATTAATTCGAACACAGGCGAATCTCTTGAGATGTCTTCGGAACTCCGGAATGATAAACTGGCGAGAGGCGAACGAGCAAGGGGAAAACATTTGAGCCAAGGAAAAGAATATGATCACCCGAAAAAACTTGAATTGAGTCCACCGGAAAAAGAAAGAGATGAAGAATGACGAACAAGACGAGAATTCACCGTTGAAATGATTGACGGAAGACCAAGAGGCTCCACACGAGTTGAATTGATGGTCAAACAGACTCAAAGCCGGGAAGAAAAAAGGGTGGGAGGGCGGGAAAACAAAATCAACTTGGAAGGGGAAATCGACGAATATCTTAAAGAGAAAACACCGGTTGAAAACATTGAGGAGAGAGAGCAAAACTTCGCACGAGTAGAATGGATACTCGATTACGGACTCCGGTTCCGAGAAGAAGAACAGGGAGGGCGGGTGGGAAAAACAAGGACAACTTCGGACAAGGAAAAACAACGACGTTGGAGGAAGAATTGAGGATTGAACTCAAAGATGAAGAGGGTCGAATCGACTTGACGAGAAATGCACCGAATAAAAAGAGATGAGGAACAACTACCGGAAAACCAACTGCGTGATCCTAAAAAAATTTTTTTTGAAGGGGAAGAGGAGTAATTCAAAACACCTACGTCAAGATTCCTCACCAAAGCGACGAAGGAGCAGAGGAGTAAAAAGAATTCCTACTCTCCGATATAACTAGACTCCGAAAATAGTTTTCTTCTAGACTCAACAACGACCAAACTACACGATCAATCAAGGGGGCTCCTAGGGTCGGTCGAGGCTCTGATACCATCTTGTCACGCCCAATATGCGACCCTATCCAAAAGGAACTCGAAGGTCCCACCAAGGATAGACCCGCATATTGAAACGCTTTTGGAAGGTGGATATCATTACATCAACATTACATAATAGATGGGGATACATACATAAGGCACAAATGCCACAAGAGTACATCAACAACATATACAAGATCAACATCCGCTTCTACGGATGAAACATAAACAAAACTCAAACGACATCCACCACTGCTAGCCCAGGCTGCCGACCGAACCTATCCCCGATCAAGAAGAAGCGGAAGAAGAACTCAACGCAAGCAAGCATCGCTCTCGCGTCATGATCATCGCATAACCTGTACACGCAATCGGTGGTGTAGTAATCTGTGAGCCACGAGGACTCAAAAATCCCATTACCATGGGTATCAAGACTAGCAAAGCTTAATGGGAAAGGAAAGGGTAAAGTGGTGAGGTTGCAGCAGCGACTAAGCATATATGGTGGCTAACATACGCAAATGAGAGCGAGAAGAGAAACAAAGGAACGGTCGTCAACTAGTAATTATCAAGAAGTGATCCTGAACTCCTACTTACGCCGACATAACCCGAAACCGTGTTCTCCTCTCGATCAACCCCGAAAAGAGACACTCACGAGTTACGCACACGGTTGGTGTATTTTAATTAAGATCAACTTCGGTTTTCTACAATCGGACATTAACAAATTCCCATCTGCCACATAACCGCTGGCACGGCTTTCGAAAGTTCAAACCCTGCAGGGTGTCCCAACTTAGCCCGTGATAAGCTCTCGCGATCAACGAAGAATAGACCTTCTCCCGGGAAGACCCGATCAATCTCGAATCCCGACTACAAGACATTTCGACAGAATAAAACAAGTCCAGCAAGACCTCCGGCGTGCCGACATCCCGATAGTAGCCGCAGATCTCGCCTCGTGCCACGACCGGATAAGCGAAGCGTCAGAACCGACGAACCCAAGTTGCTAAGGGATGGTCCCGCGACGGTGTTTAGTTTGGACCAACGCTAGACAAGCACCGCCCGGGGTAATAAAGATGACCCTCGGGATGCGCGACTCCCAAGGGAAAAAGGCTAGGTGAGGCAAATGTAAAACCAATGTTGGGCCTTGCCGAAAAGTCTTATTCAAAGCGAACTGTCAAGGGGTCCCATAAATCACCCGACCGCGTTAGGGACGCAAAATCCGGGAACATAATACCGATATGACGGAAACTAGGGCGGCAAGAGTGGAACAAAACACCAGCATAAGGCCGAGCCTTCCACCCTTTACCAAGTATATAGATGCATTAATTAAATAAGATATATTGTGATATCCCAACCAGCAAACATGTTCCAACAAGGAACAACATCTCCATGTTCCAACAAGGAACAAACTTCATCTTCACCTGCAACTAACAACGCTATAAGAGGGGCTGAGCAAAGCGGTAACATAGCCAAACAACGGTTTGCTAGGAAGGGTGAAAAAGGTTAGAGGCTGACATGGCAATTAGGTAGGCTTGAGCAACAGTAATAGGTAGCGCAAAGATAGCGATAGAACGAAGCAACTAGCATAGCAATGATAGTAGTGAGATCCAGGGTAGCGGTCATCTTGCCTGAAATCCCGCAAGGAAGAAGAACGAGTCCATGAAGAAGATTAATGAGTCCATGAAGAAGATGAACGGATGAAGCCGAACCAAGCGTAGACGAACGAATCCTCACGATCGCAACGAAACAGGAACTAACAAGAAGAAGCACACGACATAGTAAACACACCACACAAGAACATGACCAGATGCACAACAAACATGATGCATGACAAGGCTACATGAAGCTACTCATGGCAAGAGATGATGCAAACAAGAGCAACACATCAAAGCAAGTTTAAATGAGGCCGGAAACAACATATAACAATTCCGGTAAGTCCTCATATGCAATTTTCGAAATTGGTCCAGATCTGGATAACTTTATGTTCAAGTTGTTAAACAGCACTTTAAGATGCACCACGATGATCTACACGAAATTCTAGTCAAGTTACATACAAAGTTCATTAGATTCGGAGCTACGGCCTAGAAGATATGAGCAAAACAAGTTAAACATGGCATTGATGCAAAATGCATATAAACATCAAGAAAACACCTCAAAACAAGGATCCAACATGATAATATGAAACTACATGCAAAACCAAGCAAGTTTCATATAGAGCACACTCAAAACGGAGCAACGGTTCAACACATACACTCTATACAAGTTATAGCAACAATCTGTCCAAAACAGCAACTAGGCATATTGCAAGCATCAAAACAACAAGCTACAGCATCTCAATATGAAAACAAAAGGCATGGGCATGATGTACAGGTAAAGCATGACAAAACATGAACACTGAGCTATCTCCAGAAATAACTAGAACATGCTCAAAATGACATGGCAAGATTGCAACTAATAACAGTTTCAGGCATTGGCAGAAATAACATCAGGTTGCAATGTTTAGAGCTATGAAACAACATGTTACAGGAACTTATTATGGCAAACAAAGGCATGGCATGAATCTTCTCAAAGCATATAACAAAAGTCCCTTACTGACCATAAGCCAAAAAGGATCAGAAAATATAGTAACACCCATGTCAATATCGAAAGTTTCGTTAACAGATTCAGCAACATGGCATGTCAAAAACTGATAACAAGTAGGCATGTTTACAAGCTTAATGCACTCACTACAGAGCCTTATATGGAAAACTAAGCATACATACATCAATAAGACATGGCATAGAAGACATACATGGCAAGAACAATAACATAGCATACATGGATCAACCACAACAACCTTGGCAAAATTGAATAACATGTAAACAATCTGCCAGGAAACATTTGATAGCAAAAGTAGAGCTCGATAGACTCAAGCTATGGCACTCCATAATTGCAAACAAAGGCATGGATGGATAGAGCAAGACATGTTAAACAAAACATCCTTACTGAAGTATCTCAAAATATGCATGGATCTCTCTGTAGCATTAAGTTAACATGGCATCAAAATATCAGCAAAACAGGGCTGAAATCAGCAACAACAAGACACCTAGTTTGCATGCTTGTGCTAGTCACCACATAGATCACAAAAATACATAGCAAGCACCACTGGAAAGAAGACATGGCATACTACAAAACACATGTAGGACTCAAGTCCATAGGATGCACACATCAATCATGGCAAAAATGACAAGTGCAAGTTCTGATAAAAATCAGAAACTAACATCACATAGCACTCTTCTAACAGCATTTCGGGCAACAAGATGAGCTCAAATGAAAATGATGCAATGAGATGAAATGATCTACACTTCGAGACGAACAGTTCGACATATAATACGCGCAAAACGGAGCAACGATGACAGAGATATGATGCAAAGAAAATGGGACAAAATTACTGCAGATTAATGACTTAGTGGATTTTCTCACCCCGGAGAAAAGTCAACTGGACGACGAGGTACAGGGACGGAGTGGATCGGGGGAGGCGTGGCTGCTTGATGGGTGTACGGGTGGATCTAGTCCACCCGACCGGATCCGGACCGAACGAACTCCGGCGAGGGCGGCGCTCTCGGCGACGGGCGGCGCGACGAGGAGCTCGGGAGGCGCGGAGGAGGCGCCGGCGGCGCAGGAGGCCGGCGAGACGGGCCGCCGGGAGGAGCGGCGCCGGCAGGTGCGGGGCCGGCTCGCGGGCGGCGGCGGAGCCGGCGGCCGGGCGGTGGACTCGGCGGCCGGGGCGCGCGCGACAGGCGCGATCGGGCGGAGCTCGCGGGCCGGGCGGCGAGGGCGCCGCGGCGGGAGCAGCAGCGGGGCGGCGGCCGGGGTTCTCCGCGGCGGCGGCGGCGCCGGCGGGGAGCGAGGCTCATGGCGGCGGACCTCTCCGGCGAAGCGGCGGGCGAGCCGAGGCGCGGGATGGCAGGTTCGGGCGGCCGCCTGGCTCCGCGGCCAGCTGGCGGCGGGCGCCCAGGGGCCACGTGGCAGCGCGGAGAGGGAGGACGGCGGCGGCGGACATGTCCGTCGGCGGGGGAAGAAACGTCGGGCGGCGCGAGGGGAAAATCTAGGGTTAGGGGAAGAATTGATCCGCGAATTCGAAGGGGAAGGTGTATTTAAAGGTAGAGGGAGCTAGGAGAGTCCAAATGAGGTGCGGTTTTCGGCCACATGATCGTGATCGAACGACCGAGAGCATGGAGAGGAGTTTGGTGGGTTTTGGGCCACTTAGAAAGGGGAGTTGGGCTGCAACAAAAGAGAGCTTTGCGGTTACCCGGTTAACCGTTGGAGTACCAAACGACCTCCAAATGATCCGAAACTTGACAGGCGGTCTAACGTTGCTATACCAAGGCCGCTTGACAAACCTCGGGCCATTCCGAGACCGTTTAACACCCGCACACGAAAAGAGGTAAAAGGGGGCGCCGGGAGACATAGGAGTGCCGGATTGCAAAACGGACAACGGGGAAAATGCTCGGATGCATGAGACGAACACGTATGCAAATGCGATGCACCTGATGACATGATATGAAATGCAGATGATGACATGGCAAAGTGCAACACGCAAGCAGATGACATGGCGACTCTGACGAACAACTGACGGACACCTGGCGCATCGAATCCGGGGCGTTACAGGCTTGTAGCTCAAGGCTACACACAGGTTAAAGGAATTGATTTTGATGAAAATTTTGCACCTGTTGCTAGACTTGAGGCTATTCACATATTGCTTGCTTATGCTAACCATCATATCATCATCTTATATCAAACGGATGTGAAAAGTGCATTCCTCAATGGTAAGCTTGAGGAAGAAGTATATGTTGCTCAACCCCCAGGTTTTGAAGATCCAAAGCATCCTGACAAAGTCTTCAGGCTCAATAAGGCCCTCTATGGCCTCAAGCAGGCCCCTCGAGCGTGGTATGATACTTTGAAGGAATTCCTCATGAAGAAAGGCTTCAAACCCGGTTCACTTGACCCAACTCTTTTCACCAAAACCTATGATGATGAATTATTCATGTGCCAAATATATGTTGATGATATTATCTTTGGCAGTCTTGATCAACGTTATAAAGATGAATTTGCCTATATGATGAGTGAAGAATATCAAATGTCTATGATGGGAGAATTGAAATTCTTCTTAGGTCTTCAAATCGCTAACAGTATAGAACGGCATCTTCATATCTCAGGAGAAATACCTCAGGGATGTATTGAGGAAATTCGGCATGCAAGATTGCAAAGGCGTCAAAATGCCTATGCCCACAAATGGCCATCTATGCACTGATGAAAATGGTATTGACTTTGATCAAAAGGTATACCGCTCCATGATTGGCTCTTTATCGTATTTATGTGCATCTAGGCCAGATATTATGCTTAGTGTTTGCATGTGTGCCCGTTTTCATGCTACACCGAAGGAATCACAACATAGGCTGTGAAGCATATTCTTTGATATCTAGTTCACACTACAACACTTGGATTATGGTATCCCAAGGGCTCGGCTTTTGATCTCATTAGATATTCAGACTCTGAATATGCTGGTGATCGTGTGGACCACAAGTCAACATCAGGCACATGCCATTTCCTTAGACGATCCTTGGTATGTTGGTCCTCGAAGAAACAGAACTGCGTGTCACTTTCTATTGCTGAAGCTGAGTACATTGTCGCTGATTCGTGCTGTGCTCAATTGCTATGGATGAAGCAAACCCTCAAGGACTACGGAATCAACGTGAAGAATGTGCCTCTCTACTGTGACAATGAGAGTGCCATCAAGATTGCTCATAACCCAGTTCAGCACTCGAAGACAAAGCACATTCAGATTCGTCATCATTTTCTTCGTGATCATGTGTTGAAGGGCGACATCTCTATCGAGCATGTGAAGACTGAAGAACAACTAGCCTATATCTTCACAAGGCCCTTGGATGAGAAGAGATTTAGCAAGTTGCGGTGTGAGCTAAATATCTTAGAATCTTTGAATGTCCTTTGAAAAGGACACACATCCTAACACTTACGCAAAATTGATGACTTAGATGTGCAACACATGAAGTAATGTTTTTCTTCAATCAATGAAGACTAACCCTCTAAGTGTGAAGAAATTAATAAAGAATTTGATTCTTAGATCCCTACGACAATTTTACGCGGCGCCTGAAATCATCATTCTTATACGGTGGGTCACGCCACCAACAAAATTTGAAAATCTTCAATTTGAGTTTTTCTTCAATTCTGAATTTTCTCAGTTGTTCAATTTCTTCAACTTTGCAATGTCTTCACTCTTCCGTCGTTGTTCTTCATTGACTATATATATATATATATATATATATATATATATATATATATATATATATATATATATATATATATATATATATATATATTTTGAGTTTTAGTCCTCTACATCATTCACTTATTGCTAATTCTTCAAGTTGCTTTTTCTGCTAAGTGAATGTGACCGTACCCTTCCCCCTCTATGCTAAACTCAACCCAATCTGTTCACAAATTCTTCATGTGCATTCTATTTGAAACCTGTTCAAAATCTTCACTGTGTCCTTGTCAGTTGAAGAATTTGCGAACGGAACTTTAAAATATTCTAATCTAAATTTTCGGTTGTTGCCACGCAAACCGTTCCACATCCCACGATAGGATTTATCTATTCACCCACGATCTCACATGATCTCCACCACTCTGTACGTGGGTGACATATGTCACTAGGATGAGAAGAGTCAGGGGTACATTCGTCCATTTTCCTCGGGAGAGCGGTTTTTCACCTCGGCTATATATACCCCTCACCCTCCTCAGACTGCATTTTACCTGCTCGACCTCACTCCCTTCGCTCAAGCTCTCAAGACCTAGCGCCTCCGCTACTTCCATCATCGCCAGTGAGGAAGAGCTTCACTGCCTCGACCTCGTCGCCATCGTACTCGCGCCGGCCGTGGATTTATTCTCTCCGCCGTCGCCGTAGCTGTCTTTCTCTGCCAAGTTAGGGCGTGGAAGATCTAGACTGAAGAACTTCCAATCTACAACTCCCAATTCATCGTGTTCTTCGTCAAGGGTAATTAAAAGTTACTTTTACTGCCCTTTTTGATTCTGATGATTTCCACAAATCTTCAAAAGGTGCTTATTATTCAACTTCCACACTTTAAACACCTCACACAAGCATCTATTCTGATCTGCTTTCTCTAAGCAACGCTTTCTTCAAGATTCCTCAATTGTGTGGATTTTCAATCTATACAACTCGAACCTAAGTCAAAGAACGCTTAGTGAAATTCCTCAAGACAGCTCGGTCAAATTCCTCAAACTTGTTCATTTTGCAAAACTTACGAGAACGATATGACCTCTCCATATTCTTCACACCTATACTCTATTCACAGGTACACATGTCCGCTCATCAATCACTAGGTTCTCATCCACTTAACTCATTTGCAGTGTTCCTCAAGACAAATTGCATACCTCTTCGAGAGAACTCAATTGTTCAAAATCCTCACCAAGAAAATGGCGATGGCAAGAAACTAGAAGTAAACACAGATTTGAGATCCCCGATGAAATTTATGAGGAATATTGCACTCTGATGAAGCCAAACATGGCAAGGAGAACGAGAGGAGATTGGCACGGGAATGGAGGGAGTATAGATATGTTACTCCAAAGTACATGAAGAAATTCGCACTACACCCTCCTTGCCCAAGACCTCCTTGGCACCTGGCCAAATTGCTGATCCCACTAGCCTCAAGCGCGGTGAGGACTATCCTGACGAATGGACCAAACGGCAAGCCAAACTAGCCAAACTGGCTAAAGAAGCAGTGAGGAAATTCAATGAAGACTCTACTGCTGCCGCTGCTGAGGCCTCTTCTAGCAAGCCTAAGAAGGCTATGCCCAAGAAGCCTACACACAAGCCCCGTTCCTCTGTAATGCCCTCACGACCAAGCTCATCTATGCCCTCACGGCAAATTCCTCAAGCTGCTCCAGTTCCTCCGATTGCAAAGTCCTCAGCTCCTCGGGCAAAGTCCTCAGCACCTGTGCATCTCGCCACTTGCCAAAGGACCATAGGCATCTCAATTGCTTCAAGAGCCTCTACAAGTTCTTCAGCTCCTCCGCAATCCTCAACAGGCCCAACTTTGCTGAAGAACAAGGCTACTTCTGGACGAGGCACTAGACCAAGTCTCACAAGAAGCATGTTGCTTTCCATGTACCGTCTAGTGAAGGCGAAGCTGATGATGAAGACCTCGCTGAAATCATCAAAGACAGAGAGCAAAGGGCCGCTAGAGCCAAAGCCATAGATGTGCCTCTTCTGTTAAATCCCAAGCTGATCCTAGACTTCATTGATCTCTGGCACAAGGACCCCAACACTCCTATGCCTGATTTCAAGCTCACACCTGGCCAAAGTCACATGTTGTCCGCCTTCATAGGTGAAGAAAAATGGAAATTTGAGAAGGCCAGGCAGCTAAAGAAAGCTCAGTACAAAAAGGAGCATTTTCTGAAGAAGAACGTTGTCAAAATGACAACTGATGAACTTGTAGCTACTCAAGCTCAGATCAAAAACCTTAGTGATGAATTTGATGCCTACCGTGCAGACTGGCTTGGAGGCAAGGTTAGATTCGTCAAAATGGCGAAGGGATTCACCTCAAATGTTGCAGCCTCAATGCAACATGAATCTCCTCAGGCTGAAGCATCTACACAGCAAACTGAAGAACATGCCAGCACTGTTGATGAAAATCAGGCTGCCAAAGAAAATGAGAGCACCAGGGCTGATGAATTCCAGCCTCTGATGAAATTGCCAGGGCAACCACTAGTGTTACACCTGAAGATCTAGACAGGCCAGCTGAAGCATCTACCGCTGAGCCTGAAGTCACTGAACAAGCATGCCATCTGCTGGCTCAGAGTCTTCAGTACCAAACAAAATGAAGACTTTGACGAGCTGTTTTGAAAATCCAATTCATGATGTTCCTGCTTCAAGCATGCCATCAAAGGAGATTGTTCCCTTTGGTGAGGATTATGAGATCCCAAGTGGATCAGGTGAAGAAGATCCTTCTGCTGCTTTGTCGGAGCAGTTGGACGAAGAAATTGTGGTGGACACAATCACGTCCACTCCATTGGTATCATCGCCCATGCCTTAGTTCACAGCTGAAGAGGCAGGCGTCGAGGAAATGATGGAGAAGATGAAGACGTGGACATTGGGTGCACCGCTCCTATTCTAAATGACGACTATTGGGAAAGTCATCACCCCAATTCTCCACTATTCACTCCTCTTCAACAAATTCATCAGTCCCTGATTCAGACTGAAGAAATTCATACAGGGTCTGATGTACCTCAAGCTTCACTGCTCACCATTCCTGAAGAAGTTCCATCCACTAGTGCTGATGTGAATACTGCTGAAGAAATGGAGACCCAGACTGCTACTGATGATATTGCTACTGAAATTCCTCAGCCTCCGTGTCGGTGTACAAAAAGAGGGGTGTGTTTTTGTACACCTATACCTGTGCACGGGCAGTCGGAGCCGCGCCTACGGTCATGCCAAGCAGAACAGGGGAGGTGAGCCAAGGTAAGTGTCGGTGTCAAAACCGGCGGATCTCGGGTAGGGGGTCCCAAACTGTGCGTCTAGGCGGATGGTAACAGGAGACAAGGGAGACGATGTTTTTACCCAGGTTCGGGCCCTCTCGATGGAGGTAATACCCTACTCCTGCTTGATTAATATTGATGATATGGGTAGTACAAGAGTAGATCTACCACGAGATAAAGGAGGCTAAACCCTAGAAGCTAGCCTATGGTATGATTGTTGTTCGTCCTACGGACTAAAACCCTCCGGTTTATATAGACACCGGATAGGGTTAGGGTTACACGTAGTCGGTTACAATGGTAGGAGATCTACATATCCGTACGCCAAGCTTGCCTTCCACGTCAAGGAAAGTCCCATCCGGACAAGGGACGAAGTCTTCAATCTTGTATCTTCATAGTCTTGGAGTCCGCCAAAGATGATAGTTCGCTATCCGGACACCCCTAGTCCAGACTCCTCAAGAGCCCCTGAACCAGGCTTCAATGACGACGAGTCCGTGCGCATATTGTCTTGACATTGCAAGGCGGGTTCCTCCTCCGAATACTTCATAGAAGATTTTGAACACCGTGATAGTGTCCGCTCGCAAAACAAGTTCCACATACCACTTTAGAGAGAATAATTTTGCACGATCTGCTGACGTATTCAGCGGCGTGACATCACACCACGCCAAGCTTTTATATGAATCGTTTTTCTTGCTCCACCTTAGCGCTTTAGCGAGGCGGTTTCTTTGGCACGTCTTATCAAAGCATAGATCGTGCCCCCTTATTCCGGGATTCTCATCAATACGGACGTGGGTAACCCATCCGCGCCATTGATTAGGGCGCTTCGGAGATAAGCGAGTTTTACCAGGCTGGTGGGGGACGCATAGCTTCGTCCGTCCATATAAGGGGATAAGGATCCACCTTTTCACCTACGCCTTCTTCCTCCTTTGCTCATCCATTTCCAAGACTCGAGCTCCAGCGCCCAAGTCCGCACATCCCACCTCAACCTTCTCCAACTATGTCCGAGGCGGGAGGCAGGTGGATGGCCTCCTCCGTCACGGAGGGGCACATCATAAAGCTGCGGAGGCCGGATACTTGTCCAGCAACATCACAAGACCGGCTACCCGACGAGGGGCAGCTCATTCCAACCCCCAGCCCCATGAGAGGGTGGTGTTTCTCCCCCACTTCCTCCACGGACTAGGCTTTCCACTTCACCCATTTGTCCGGGGGCTCATGTTCTACTACGGCCTGGACTTCCACGATCTGGCCCCGAATTTCATCCTCAACATCTCGGCGTTCATCGTCGTGTGCGAGGCCTTCCTCTACATCCAGCCCCACTTCGGCTTATAGCTGAAGATCTTCAATGTCAAGCCGAAGGTAGTGGGCGGCCGCCAAGTGGAGTGCGGAGGCTCCATGGTTGGCAAGATGGCCAAAGTCCTATGGCTCAAGGGCTCCTTTGTGGAGACCATAAAGGGGTGGCAATTGGGGTGGTTCTACATCACCGAGCTGCGCGACTCTCAATGGGCGGCGGCCCCCGAATTTAGATCTGGCTTCCCCACATGGCTCTCATCATGGAAAGACACGGGCCTGACATGGGGGAATTCAGACGAGCTGTCCGGACTCAAAACCTGCGTCCGAAACCTGGTGGACAAGAATCTCAGGCTTGTCAACGTAATCCAGGTGATGCTCATCCACCGGATTCTCCCATGCAAACAACGGGCCTTCAAATTGTGGGAGTTCTATTTGAAACCTGTTCAAAATCTTCACTGTGTCCTTGTCAGTTGAAGAATTTGCGAACGGAACTTTAAAATATTCTAATCTAAATTTTCGGTTGTTGCCACGCAAACCGTTCCACATCCCACGATAGGATTTATCTATTCACCCACGATCTCACATGATCTCCACCGCTCTGTACGTGGGTGACATATGTCACTAGGATGAGAAGAGTCAGGGGTACATTCGTCCATTTTCCTCGGGAGAGCGGTTTTTCACCTCGGCTATATATACCCCTCACCCTCCTCAGACTGCATTTTACCCGCTCGACCTCACTCCCTTCGCTCAAGCTCTCAAGACCTAGCGCCGCCGCTACTTCCATCATCGCCAGTGAGGAAGAGCTTCACTGCCTCGACCTCGTCGCCATTGTACTCGCGCCGGCCGTGGATTTATTCTCTCCGCCGCCGCCGTAGCTGTCTTTCTCTGCCAAGTTAGGGCGTGGAAGATCTAGACTGAAGAACTTCCAATCTACAACTCCCAGTTCATCGTGTTCTTCGTCAAGGGTAATTAAAAGTTACTTTTACTGCCCTTTTTGATTCTGATGATTTCCACAAATCTTCAAAAGGTGCTTATTATTCAACTTCCACACTTTAAACACCTCACACAAGCATCTATTCTTGATCTGTTTCTCTAAGCAACGTTTTCTTCAAGATTCCTCAATTGTGTGGATTTTCAATCTATACAACTCTGGAACCTAAGTCAAAGAACGCTTAGTGAAATTCCTCAAGACAGCTCTGGTCAAATTCCTCAAACTTGTTCATTTTGCAAAAACTTCTGAGAACGCATATGACCTCTCCATATTCTTCACACCTATACTCTATTCACAGGTACACATGTCCGCTACTGAATCACTAGGTTCTCATCCACTTAACTCATTTGCAGTGTTCCTCGAAGACAAATTGCATACCTCTTCAGAGAACTCAATTGTTCAAAATCCTCAGCTGAAGAAAATGGCAGATGGCAAGAAACTAGAAGTAAACACAGCATTTGAGATCCCTGATGAAATTTATGAGGAATATTGCACTCCTGATGAAGCCAAACATGGCAAGGAGAACGAGAGGAGATTGGCACGAGAATGGAGGGAGTATAGATATGTTACTCCAAAGTACATGAAGAAATTCGCACTACACCCTCCTTGCCCAAGACCTCCTTGGCACCTGGCCAAATTGCTGATCCCACTAGCCTCAAGCGCGGTGAGGACTATCCTGACGAATGGACCAAATGGCAAGCCAAACTAGCCAAAATGGCTAAAGAAGCAGTGAGGAAATTCAATGAAGACTCTACTGCTGCCGCTGCTGAGGCCTCTTCTAGCAAGTCTAAGAAGGCTATGCCCAAGAAGCCTACACACAAGCCCCGTTCCTCTGCAATGCCCTCACGGCCAAGCTCATCTATGCCCTCACGGCAAATTCCTCAAGCTGCTCCAGTTCCTCCGATTGCAAAGTCCTCAGCTCCTCGGGCAAAGTCCTCTGCACCTGTGCATCTCGCCACTTGCCAAAGGACCACAAGCATCTCAATTGCTTCAAGAGCCTCTGCAAGTTCTTCAGCTCCTCCGCAATCCTCAACAGGCCCATCTTTGCTGAAGAACAAGGCTACTTCTGGACGAGGCACTAGACCAAGTGTCACAAGAAGCATGTTGCTTTCCATGTACCGTCTAGTGAAGGCGAAGCTGATGATGAAGACCTCGCTGAAATCATCAAAGACAGAGAGCAAAGGGCCGCTAGAGCCAAAGCCATAGATGTGCCTCTTCTGTTAAATCCCAAGCTGATCCTAGACTTCATTGATCTCTGGCACAAGGACCCCAACACTCCTATGCCTGATTTCAAGCTCACACCTGGCCAAAGTCACATGTTGTCCGCCTTCTTAGGTGAAGAAAAATGGAAATTTGAGAAGGCCAGGCAGCTAAAGAAAGCTCAGTACAAAAAGGAGCATTTTCTGAAGAAGAACGTTGTCAAAATGACAACTGATGAACTTGTAGCTACTCAAGCTCAGATCAAAAACCTTAGTGATGAATTTGATGCCTACTGTGCAAACTGGCTTGGAGGCAAGGTTAGATTCATCAAAATGGCAAAGGGATTCACCTCAAATGTTGCAGCCTCAACGCAACATGAATCTCCTCAGGCTGAAGCATCTACACAGCAAACTGAAGAACATGCCAGCACTGTTGATGAAAATCAGGCTGCCAAAGAAAATGAGAGCACCAGGGCTGATGAATTCCAGCCTCTGATGAAATTGCCAGGGCAACCACTAGTGTTACGCCTGAAGATCTAGACAGGCCAGCTGAAGCATCTACCGCTGAGCCTGAAGTCACTGAACAAGCATGCCATCTGCTGGCTCAGAGTCTTCAGTACCAAACAAAATGAAGACTTTGACGAGCTGTTTTGAAAATCCAATTCATGATGTTCCTGCTTCAAGCATGCCATCAAAGGAGATTGTTCCCTTTGGTGAGGATTATGAGATCCCAAGTGGATCAGGTGAAGAAGATCCTTCTGCTGCTTTGTCGGAGCAGTTGGACGAAGAAATTGTGGTGGACACAATCACGTCCACTCCATTGGTATCATCGCCCATGCCTTAGTTCACAGCTGAAGAGGCAGGCGTCGAGGAAATGATGGAGAAGATGAAGACGTGGACATTGGGTGCACCGCTCCTATTCTAAATGACGACTATTGGGAAAGTCATCACCCCAATTCTCCACTATTCACTCCTCTTCAACAAATTCATCAGTCCCTGATTCAGACTGAAGAAATTCATACAGGGTCTGATGTACCTCAAGCTTCACTGCTCACCATTCCTGAAGAAGTTCCATCCACTAGTGCTGATGTGAATACTGCTGAAGAAATGGAGACCCAGACTGCTACTGATGATATTGCTACTGAAATTCCTCGACCTCCGTGTCGTTGTACAAAAGAGGGGTGTGTTTTGTACACCTATACCACACGGGCAATCGGAGCCGCGCCACGGTCATGCCAAGCGTAATGTGGAGGTGAGCCAAGGTAAGTGTCGGTGTCAAAACCGGCGGATCTCGGGTAGGGGGTCCCAAACTGTGCGTCTAGGCGGATGGTAACAGGAGACAAGGGAGACGATGTTTTTACCCAGGTTCGGGCCCTCTCGATGGAGGTAATACCCTACTCCTGCTTGATTAATATTGATGATATGGGTAGTACAAGAGTAGATCTGCCACGAGATAAAGGAGGCTAAACCCTAGAAGCTAGCCTATGGTATGATTGTTGTTCGTCCTACGGACTAAAACCCTCCGGTTTATATAGACACCGGATAGGGTTAGGGTTACACGAGTCGGTTACAATGGTAGGAGATCTACATATCCGTGTCGCCAAGCTTGCCTTCCACGCCAAGGAAAGTCCCATCCAGACAAGGGACGAAGTCTTCAATCTTGTACCTTCATAGTCTTGGAGTCCGCCAAAGATGATAGTTCGCTATCCGGACACCCCTAGTCCAGACTCCTCAAGAGCCCTCGAACCAGGCTTCAATGACGACGAGTCCGGTGCATATTGTCTTCGCATTGCAAGGCGGGTTCCTCCTCCGAATACTTCATAGAAGATTTTGAACACCAGATAGTGTCCGCTCGCAAAACAAGTTCCACATACCACCGTAGAGAGAATAATTTTGCACAGATCTGCTGACGATTCAGGGCGTGACATCACACCACGGCCAAGCTTTTATACGAATCGTTTTTTTACTGTTCCACCTTAGCGCGTTTAGCGAGGCGGTTTCTTTGGCACGTCTTATCAAAGCATAGATCGTGCCCCCTTATTCCGGGATTCTCATCAATACGGACGTGGGTAACCCATCCGCGCCATTGATTAGGGCGCTTGGGAGATAAGCGAGTTTTACCAGTCTGGTGGGGGACGATAGCTTCGTCATCCATATAAGGGATAAGGATCCACCTTTTCACCCACGCCTTCTTCCTCCTTTGCTCATCCATTTCCTTTTCTCGAGCTCCAGCGCCCAAGTCCGCACATCCCACCTCAACCTTCTCCAACTATGTCCGGAGCGGGAGGCAGGTGGATGGCCTCCTCCGTCACGAAGGGGCACATCATAAAGCTGCGGGAGGCCGGATACTTGTCCAGCAACATCGCGCACCGGCTACCCGACGAGGGGCAGCTCATTCCAACCCCCAGGCCCCATGAGAGGGTGGTGTTTCTCCCCCACTTCCTCCACGGACTAGGCTTTCCACTTCACCCATTTGTCCGGGGGCTCATGTTCTACTACGGCCTAGACTTCCACGATCTGGCCCCGAATTTCATCCTCAACATCTCGGCGTTCATCGTCGTGTGCGAGGCCTTCCTCTACATCCAGCCCCACTTCGGCTTATAGCTGAATATCTTCAATGTCAAGCCGAAGGTAGTGGGCGGCCGCCAAGCGGAGTGCGGAGGCTCCATGGTTGGCAAGATGGCCAAAGTCCTATGGCTCGAGGGCTCCTTTGTGGAGACCATAAAGGGGTGGCAATTGGGGTGGTTCTACATCACCGAGTCGTGCGACTCTCAATGGGCGGCGGCCCCCGAATTTCGATCTGGCTTCCCCACACGGCTCTCATCATGGAAAGAGACGGGCCTGACATGGGGGAATTCAGACGAGCTGTCCAGACTCAAAACCTGCGTCCGAAACCTGGTGGACAAGAATCTCAGGCTTGTCAACGTAATCCAGGTGATGCTCATCCGCCGGATTCTCCCATGCCAACAACGGGCCTTCAAATTGTGGGAGTTCGATCCGGCACAGCACTCAACTCTAAAAAGGCTCTTTGACACTATGTATGAAGATGCCTGGAAGGTGCTATTCAAGGGCGCCGAGGGTCCCACATCCGCTACCAAAGATCGCGGATTCAACTCGCAGCGTCAAGCCAGCGAGGTGAGTTATTTTACCCTTTATGGGACTCTTTTTTCATAGATTGACTCTATGTGGGATCTAAAACTCCCTAACCTTTGACAGGACTGGCTGAAGACATCCGGACAGATTAACTGTCCGACTCCTTTGCCAGAAGACCCAGCGGACGCCCGATTGACGGGGCTGCTGGCTCCGGTACCTCATGTGGTGCCGGAGAAGAAGGCCAAGAAGGAGGCCACGGAACTCAAGGAGCTCCCGACGCCAGTGTCTGTCGGACTCACCGCCCGACAACTCGAGGCGGAATCCTCCTCCGAGGAAGAGCAGGAGGAAAGAAACCTCTCCCAGCGGGGAGGGAAGAAAGGAAGGCCGCCCCAACCGGGAGGCCGGAGGGTCCAAGAAGGAAGGACCCTTCCTCCGACTTCTACCAACGCCGACAACAACGAGGAGGAGGGCCAACAAGGCCAAGCCCTCAAGAGATCGTAAGTGTCCGGATACCCATGGTTTTTTCATTGCATAGTGTTCTCTAATGCCGAACAATCACGCAGCCCGCCCAAGGATTTGTTCGCCGCCGCCGAAGGCGGGTCCCTAAGTTCGCCGGAAATGGAGAGTACTTCACTTCCGACCACCTCCTCACCTCACACCGCGGACAATGCCGAGGTGGGGCCCCAAGGGGGCCTGGTCAAGAGGAGGTGGCGCAGAGGCGCCCGCAAGGCAACCTCCCGGACTCAGGCGCGGGGGCGAGACCCCAGGGCTCTAAGCCCACCTCGTCCGGACTCCATACCGAACCTTCAGCGGTTCCAAGTCCGCAAGCGCCCCTTTGTAGGAAGGTAAGACGCGGTGTCCTCCGTCCCAACCGGAGGCACCGGATAGCTTATCGGAGGTGCTTAACGGCGCCCATCGAGGAGGAGCACCGCACTGCTATGAGTGTGGTGATCTGAAAGTTCAGTCCGCCAAGAGTGGCTGACCAAGCCTGTCTGAGGCTTCTAACAGGCTTTGAGGTAAGTTTAGAATATGTAAAAAATTACCGATAGACAAGAGTTCTCGATGCTTAGTTCGTGTTCAAAAGAAAAGCCGGACTAAGAATCTAAAAGATATACGCAGGAGTCTAACATAAGTATGTCAATATGGGAATGCAGGCTGCTGCCTGACCTCTGCCAGACCGATCGTGGAGGTCAATGCATTGAAGCAGATCCTCGAGAGGTCCGAGAACGAGCTCGGCCAAGCCAAGAAGCAGCTCGAGGACAAGGAAGGTAAGTAATACCTAATTAAAGTAATAGCTTATAGAAAGGATTTGGTTGCAAAAATAACAGGAATAACGTGGTATTGTAGGGCCCACGAACGAGGTGGCGACTCAAGGAAGCGGTGTCCGCGTCGAAAACAAAGCGGCGCTGGAGCGCACCGAGCGAGAGAAGGGGAGGCGAGCTGGCGGAGGTGCGCAAGAGCTCCAAGCTCGTGGAAAAATAGGAGGGTTTGGAGCGTGACTCAAGACCCGAGAGTCCGAGCTTGCTTCGCTCTTGAGAGTGCCAAAGCTGCTAAGGCCGAGGCCCAAAAAGCCTCCAAAGAGATTTAGGCAATAAAGAAGATCACGGCGGTAAGGCATTCTTTATGCAGAGAAAGAATGTGAAAGTGAATTACCTATTACTTACCCGGATTCGAGCTCTCCAGAGCATTCGTGAGATCTGCCCGAGGTGTCCGATGTCGCCGCATTCTACCGCGCCAAGGAGGGAGCTCGATGGAGAAGGTGTTTTGGTCTCAAGATGTCGAGGCCGACATCCGGTGATCTAAGCGACCAGCTGAAGCAGCTGGTCGAGCTCCACAAGGTCGCCGAACAGCCATGAGGGGCCTCATAGTTCAGCTGTGCCATTGGAAGCCATGCCCAGGAGCTACTTTGGGCTAGTCGCGGGGGCTGGTGGACGCCTGTCCATGGATTGAAGTCATCAAGCGCTCCGTCTGCATTGAAGGTGCCTGTCGGGCCTTGCCCGTGCTAAAGTGCACTGGGCAAGCTGGATGCGGAGAAGCTTGTGACGGACGGGCCACCAAGGGCAAGGAGCATCGCACGCCTGAAATGTACTATGAGGGCCTCTCAAGGGTGCCCGCCAGATAGCGGATGAGTGCTGCAAAGATGTAATTTTGAATAGACTCGCATTTGTTATCCCAGACGCTGAAAACTTGTTCATATGCGCTTAAGCAACGCTTGTTAATTTAAAATATTACCTTCAGGCGCCGCTTATCAAATTTGAGATATGGCAAGTCGTTATTTCAGCCCCATGCCACGAAAAGCCGGGTGTTCGGATAAACTTGAGCGCTCTTGTTCCCATTCTGGGTCCATCGAGGAGGTGCTCAACGAACTAACAAGGCAACCGGACTTATAATGCTTGAACACTCCCACTTAGCCATAGAATTCTATAATTTTAAATTTCGCGAAGCCCCTAGTATTCGAAGACCGAGTTCGGGCGCTTATCCACGCCTTGGCCGGACAATGCCGGTTCCTCGCCTAAGCGCATAAGTCTTTAGGGACCCAAAAACCTCTCGAACAGCGATCGCTCTCGCCTCTATCATGACGGCCAGTTTTAGCTTTCCACCGAGGTGCTCAACCTAGCTCAACCGGGCACAATCGCAGTGGTTCTCCTAGTGCTACCTTAGCCGATATAACGGAACGTAAGGTACCAAAACATAGGAGCCGGAAACCCAACTATTGACCCAAGACATGATTCGAGCCGATGCATATAATGCTATAAGTTCGGGTGCCGACTTGTGAAAGTGTTCGACTTATCACACCATACTTTTGGGGTACTTAAGCCCTCGGTGTATTGGCCGCACTAAAGTGTACGGGGTGCAACATGTCATGAAATGAACATATATATAGATAAAGAAAGGAGTGCAATAATAGGCAAAAGCTATATATTGGTTATAAAAAAGAAACTACAAATAAAAGAAGAACGATACAAATTGTGCGATAAGCAAGGAATGGGACTATTTAACATGTCCTCTCCGAGGTAAGCTATGGGATGGTATGTAAAACAGGTATAATGCTTGTAGTAGAGACCACCAACACTCGACGAGCTTTACGCTTCCTTGGTTGTTGATCGTGAGTCCGCAATTTAGTGCCGGACAGACTTCGGAAAACGGAGTCCTGAATGTAAGAAAAAGAAGGAAAAAAGAATGACACAATTGGGAGTTCCCTGTGCGGCTGAGCCGCATTCTGGCGTGCCGTGGTCGTGCCCCTCCCTTATGCCCATGGTATCTCCAGAGCGTAGTTATGTACGCCAGTAATCGGGCTTTGCTATTTCGCGAGGGCTGGGGTTAGCCGGATTGCTACGCTGCGCTTGGATCGTGCCAGCGGTCTTGTTGTGGGTTACCCGCACGCTTGATGTTGTCCGGACGCTTAGTGGCCGAACTCGAGAATTGCTGTGAGAGGCTGCTTTGCACCTCCGCCGCGAGGGCCGCTGTGTGCTCCTCCGCTCGAGAGAGTGTTCGGTGTTTCCATTGACCGTGATTACCCTCGAGGGCCCGCATCTTGAGCTTGAGGTATGTATAGTGCGGCACCGCATTGAACTTTTGCAATGCGGTTCATCCGCAAAGGTATGATAGCCGCCAAGAAGGTACTATGTCGAAGATTAACTCTTCGCTTCGTGGTTATCCGGGATCCAAGACCACTTCGAGTGTAATCGAGCCTGTATAATTTGCCTCTACACCCTGTATGACGCCTTTAAAGGTCGCCTTTGTAGGTTTAACTTGAGGGTCTATGCCCATTTTGCGACCGTATCCCGATAAAGCAGGTTCAGTTGCTACGCCCATCGTGACTCTAGTGAGGTGAAATCCACAATAATTGGGTCAAGAACCAATGCGCTAAACCGCCATGACAAATACTAGTGGGTGGTCCTTCGATCAAGGTGATCGGGCAGGAAGACCATGGGTTGAACTTTGGGGCGACTGCTCCATCGCATATACGCCCTTTAGTGCACGCCTCCTCCCTTTTGGGTATGTGGGTTGCGATATCATGTTCACCGCTCTCGCACTTGTGTGGGAAAGCCCTTCGTCCTCTATTGTTCGGGCGGCCGGGCTCTTCTCGCCATCGCTATGCAGCCCCTTGTCATTGAGTTTGGCACATAACTTGCCTGCTTGTTTGAACACCCAACAATCCTCGCTGGTGTGATTGGCTGAGTTTTCGGGTGCCATGTATCCGCACAAGCGATCGAGTACTCGGTCCAAGTTGGACGGCCCTCGAGTATTTCTTTGAATGGCTTCTTCGCGACCGGTTTAGAGCTCAATCCGCATTGACCGCCGATCTTCATCATCGCCGCCATTAATGCGGCGCTTGTTCTTGCTGACGACGCGACCGCCATTGCTGTCCTTGGTATCCGAACTACCGTGGTTTTGGTCAAGTTGTTGCTTCAGCTAGCCAGTTGTCTTCTCCGCGCAAAAGCGGGTCATGAGTGTGGTGAGGGCTGCCATGGATTTCGGATTTTCCTGTCCTAGGTGCCGGGCTAGCCACTCGTCATGATGTTATGTTTGAAGGCTGCAAGGACCTCTCGCATCCGGACAAATGACGATTTGATTTTTCTTGGTTAGGAACCGTGTCCGTAATTGTCCGGCCGATTCTTCCGGCTGCCGGATTATGTGGCTGAGGTCATCCAGATCCGGTGGTCGCATATGTGCCCCGAAGTTATCAAGGAATGCGGCTTCCGTGTCCTCCCAACAACCAATTGATTCTGCCGGCAAGCTGTTGAGCCCATGCCGAGCTGGTCCTTTAAGCTTGAGTGGGAGGTATTTGATGGCATGTAGATCATCACCGCTGGCCATGTGGATATGGAGGAGGTAGTCCTTGATCCAAACCGCAGGATCTGTTGTGCCATCGTGATGATTCGATGTTTACGGGTTTGAAACCCTCGGGATTTGATGATCCATTACCTCTCGTGAAGCATAGTGGGTGCGGCGCCTCAGATAATATATCACGACGTAGCTCATATGAGCTTTGTTCATCGTGTTCGCCCGGCCGGGTTGATGTATCCGCATGACGGTTATCGCCACGCGTCGTGGCGCCCACGCCATCCATAGATCGATCTTGTATGCCTTGCCTTGTCCTCCAATATGTCTCACAGTGCGGCGCGTTTCCCGTGCCTTGGTACTTTTCGAGCGACGCCGAGTACGGCTTGAATGGAGGGTCTAGAGGCCTCTCTGTCGCGACCACGGGGTGGCGGGTCGGCCGATCATGCAATCGGTGATGTAGGTTTGGGTGCTGCCTCTAATTGGGGTAGCAACATGCGTTTGGGGTATCTTTGAGGGCCGCTCGAGTTCATACTCTTCGCCACAAGGACTTCACCATCCGTCACCAGCGTGTCTTGGTCAGCTCTAAGTTGTTGCTGCGCTTGAGGCTGCTTGCCGTGGCCTTTAAGCCCGCGCTTTGAAACGCCTCTGTTCGCGGGATCCGCAGCACGACAAATTGCCGTCGTCGAGGCTTGCCTCATCTTCGGAGGGAGGCGCGTAATTATCGCCCTCTACCTCTCTTTCTGCCAGACTATCGCGGCGGTCTTGCTTCTCCTCCTCCTGCTACTGAGTCCTGCTGAGGGGGTCGCTTTCAAGACTGTCCGGTGTTATTGTCTCCCGTGCCGGAATCACCGCTTTCTTGTGGCGGATTTAGAATGGCGCCACCGACGCCGGGCGCTTGGGTTGTTTCTTGAGGGGTCATCCTCCGCCGCCCATCGCCATTCCCATCTTTTGGGATGTCCACCATGTATATGTCGAATGACGAGGTGGCCTTCCAAAGGCCTCTGTAGGCCCTGGTCTTGGTCGCCTCCGCATCTTCGCCCATACCGCCGATGTCTTCGGAGTCGAAGTCGAGCATGTCGGTTAAATCGTCGACAATGGCTACAAAGTGGGTGGTGGGTGGCGTTGAATTTCTTCGTCGTCTGTGATCCCAACCTTCCCGACCATAGTCCGCCAGGCTCTCCGATAAAGAGAGACTTTAGTGACTCAAGATGTCGCCAAAGGGCGAAAATGCTGAAGATGTCCGCGGCAGTGAATTCCATGACCGGTGCCCAATCGGATTCGATTGGCAGGGCGCCGGAGGGTTCGGAGTCCGGAGAGGAGTCCGCGCCTTGGAATCACGGTCTCGCAGCGACAGGATGGAGTTCGCCTTAATCGCCGCTGAGATCGTAGGCCCCGAGGCGGTGTCCAACCACTTGTCCTCGATCGAGGAGTCGGCCCGAGCTAAGGGTCGGAGCGGACGCCAGGTGCGGCCTCCAGACACTCGCTCGGCGGCAGAGCTAGATCATGCCCATCGAAACAGTGCGGGCGATTTGGCTGTGGCTCGAATCCGTCGAAGATCAAGTCTCCGCAGATGTCGGCCGTAGTTCAAATCTCCAAATCGACCGATGGCTGAGGGCGAACTTTCGATCTGCTCGGATGGCCAAGTGAATTGCCCGCAAGAGCAAAGCCGCCGAATACGAAGATCTGTCCGGGAGAAAACTCTCACCCTAGACCGCCGTTGTTGATGATCAAGGAGCCATCGGGCCTATAGGTGACGCACACGCAGGAACTCTCAATGAAAGCACCAATGTCGGTGTCAAAATCGGCGGATCTAGGGTAGGGGGTCCCGAACTGCAAGGCCTAGGCGGATGGTAACAGGAGACAAGGGACATGATGTTTTTACCCAGGTTCGGGCCTCTCGATGGAGGTAATACCTACTCCTGCTTGATTAATTTTGATGATATGGGTAGTACAAGAGTAGATCTACCACGAGATCAAGGAGGCTAAACCCTAGAAGCTAGCCTATGGTATGGTTGTTGTTCTGTCCCACGACTAAAACCCTCTGGTTTATATAGACCTTGGATAGGGTTAGGGTTACACAGTAGTCGGTTACAATGGTAGAGATCTACATATCCAGACGCCAAGCTTTCCTTCCACGCCAAGGAAAGTCCCATCCGGACAAGGGACGAAGTCTTCAATCTTGTATCTTCATAGTCTTGGAGTCCGGCCAAAGATGATAGTTCGGCTATTCGGACACCCCCTAGTCCAGGACTCCCTCAGTAAGACCAAGCCCAAGATAATCAGGGCAACGCCATGGCCGAGACCACAAGGAGCAGAGGGACGAAGCAGGCTCCCCCGGCAAGATCCTTGCTGGGACAGCTCGCCCCACACCAACAGAGCGAGCCACCCTTGAGCCGACGGTCCCCAACGCCATCATCCACGTGGGGCCAGAGCTCGGGAAGGAACCTCTGTGGTGGCATGTATATCTTTGTGAAGACATATTCAAGATCAGATGATGATTAGAAGATGATGATCCTCGGCAAGATACTTGCCAAGGAAGGCCACCAGACCCCCGGCAAGGTCCTTGCCGGGGACGACAGTGCGCCACGGCAAGACCCTTGCCGGGCTGCACGGCAAGACCCTTGCCGGGGCACCCGGCAAGGCCCTCACCAAGGACGCCAGCAGGGTCACCGCTAGGCCCACGCCAACCGAGCTTCAACCGCCATTCACATGCAGCTGCCAGCCCAACCAGCTGGGCGGGCACCTGCGTGGCAATGTGCAGCTCCCAGGCCAACTCATCGGGCGCCTGCGTGGCAGCATGCAGATCTTCGTGAAGGCTCCGCCACTGCGCCACCTCAGCTGCCTGCCTGCCTCCATGGGACCACCAGCCTCACAGGCCAGGGCGCGTGTCAATGTGAGGAGGAGCGGCGACGGATGGGACGGGCCTCGCCCCCGTCCCCAATAAAGCAAGGGGACACCTAAGCTACGCATTAAATGCGTCTTATCCTGTAATACGAGCGATAAGACGACCGGCTACACTTTGCCGGGTCCAAAGACGGAGCTGGGCCCCCCGCAGGCGGTGCGGGGCCCTCCAGGGGTGTCGTTGTGCCACCTTCGGGCGGCGCAGCGACCTCCAGGACGCCCACACCAGCGACCACCGCGCGTTCTTCCGCTGGTGTGCGCGCCTAGCAGCGTCACCACGTTGGTGACCCTGGGCACCGTCGTGGGAAAGCCCTGTGCGTCATCCGCAAGATGAAGGGGTTCAACACGTTCACCGAAGCGCTGGCGGAAATGGGATGCAGCCGCTGGGTCGTAATGGAGCTCCTTCTAACGTAGTTAGAAGTCGAAGCGCTCCGCGATCCACGCAGCTGTCGCCGCCGCCCACACCAGCGGAAGCTTTGGCGCGCGCACAGCTTCTCCTCGACTTCCCTCCTGCTGCGGAGAAGCTCGTCGAGTGGAGGGCCACCATCTGGAGCCTCGGCGCCGTTGCCAACAAAGACGATCCGCGACCGGCGGGGCCCTCGGGTCGGCGCTCCACCGAGCCACCACATGCTGGCACCGGAAGGACTGGGGGAGCTGCAGCCACGGTGCACTCTCCTCTTCCTCGCTAGCTGCCGCGGCCGTCGGCCCGTCGTGACGATGTTTGTGATAACATCTTCATAGCATCGTTCGACCCGCGAACCCTCCACGACCAGCGCCAGGTCCTTCGGGAACAAGCTCACGAAGACGCTAGAACCACTGTCAGCCGCCGCACGAAGCAGCGCCACCACTCGGACAATGCCGGGACTCCGCTATGGACCAGCCGACACTGGGGGCTCCGCGCCTACCTTACGAGGTGGGCTTCCGGCCTTACCCGTGAGCTGCGGCAGTTCGAAAGGGCCGCCCCACCGCACATTCAAGCCCGACGTCGGTGAGAAGTACACGGGAAGACCCATCCGTCCGAGTTCTCGAAGATCTACACCATCGCGATGCGCATCGCCGGGCTCGCGACGACAAGGTGCATGCCAACTATTTCCCGCTGGCTCTCAAGCCCAATGTGATGTCTTGGTTGATGCACTTGCCGGTGGATTCCATTTCTTCTTGGTCGGATCTGTGCCATGAGTTCGTAGGCGCCTTCACGGGAGGCCACCAAGCTCATGGCCATGCCAGTTATCTGCATATCATTCCCCAGAAGGAAGGGGAGACCCTGCTCAAGTACATCCAGAGATTCAACCGGGTGCAGTACAACATCCCCGACGTTCATCCCACCGTTGTGATTAGCGCGTTCCACCAGAACGTGCGCAATCGCAAGATGCGTGAGGAGCTGGCGATGAACAAGGTTAAGGATGTGGCCGAGCTCTATGTTCTGGCCGATAGATGCGCCCGGGCTGAAGAGGGAAGGAAGTACCCCGACGAAGACGCCGGCGCGGAAACCGACTCTACCGATGAGGATGCCGCTACCCCGACGAAGAAAGGTCGGTGTCGCAACAGGAAACACAAGGGCAAGGTCGTGCTTGCCATTGAGGGATCTGACGACACTGGTGCCGGCAAGAAGGTCAAGGAAGGCGCTCCCAACAAGGAGATTGCCGGGTGAGCCGCCTGCCGGGCCTTGGCGGCTACCGACAAGCCAGGGAGCTCCGACAAGCAATACTGAAAGATCCACCGCACCAAGGGCCACGACCTCCAGAACTGCCGACAATTCGAGCTGCTTGCTGAGAAACAAAAGGCTGAGTACGAGAGGAAGGACAAGGAGAAGGACCAGGACGGTGCTGAGAGATCCGGCAAGAAGCGTGGAGGCCAAGGAGGCCGCCCCGGCAAGGACAACCAGCAAGAGAGGCCCGCCCGGGGCTGCGACAAGAAAGAAGAAGATGATGATCACGACGAGGACGACGAGTCTGGTGAGCAAGGGTTCCAGAAGGCTACAGAGGCCATGTGTGTCGATGGCGGTGCCTGCTGCATACCTCTCACCGCCAGCTCAAGCGCATGGGCGTGAGATTTCAGCAGCGAGCCGTCGTTCGGCGCCGAAGCTTGCTGAAGTGGTCCACCGACCCCTCATCTTTGACGCCGAGGACCACCCTGACCGCATTACCGCGGTCGTGTGTTTGCCATTGTTGGTCTCACCAACGATACGGAACCTCAGGGTGAACAAGATGTTGGTTGACGGCGGGGCTGGCCTGAACCTGATCTCGCCTGCCGTGATCAAAAAGTTGCAAATCCTTGATGGAGACCTCGAGGAAACTGGCACGTTTCAAGGGGTCAATCTGGCGAGGAGCCAACCGAAGGGGAAGGTCACACTGCCAGTGACATTTGGAGGAGAGTTGAACTACAGGACGGAGAGGATCGTCTTCGACGTGGCCGAGATCCCCTTGCCCTACAACGGGATCCTCGGCCGCCCGACACTAGCCAAGTTCATGGCGGCGTCACACTATGCCTATAACATGCTAAAGATGCCCGGGCCGTTGACCATCATCTCCGTCCCCTCCGACAAGAAGGACGCGCTGATTTGCACCGACCAACTCTACCGGAGAGGCGATTGCGGCAGCTACCCGCCAAGGCACCTACTCCTCGCTCTTTGAAACCCCGGGAGGGAGGAAGAAGCCCGGCAAGACGTCTTGCACCCACTCCGGCAAGCGCACCTCTTCGGAGTGTTGTGCTGCCATCGAGGACGTGCCAGAGAGCTCTACCGATAAGAGCAAGAGATCCAGAGCCGAGCCACCGCAAACCAAGAAGGTGTCTGCCAGGGATGATGGCGCGGGAGGGGCCTTCACCACAGGCTCCACCCTCGACAGCAAATAGGAAGGCGCGCTTGTCACCTTCCTGCGGGCGAATGTCGATGTGTTGCAAGGGAGGTGATTGAGCACCACCTAGCTGTCTGCCCCCACGCGCGACCCGTCAAGAATAAGGTCGAAGCGAGGCTCACGGAGGCGGGAGTTCATCACGGAGGAGATCGGGGAAGTTGGGCGGCGGGTTTGGTGAGACGAGTGCTCCACCCGACGTGGTTGGCCAATCCGGTAGTGGTGCGCAAGGCAAATGGGAAGTGGAGGTTGTGTATTGACTACACAGATATCTATAAGGCTTGTCCTAAGGACCCCTTCCCATTACCGCGCATCAACCAGATTGTTGACTCCACGGCCGGGTGTGATCTGTAATCATTCCTCCACGCCTACTCGGGCTACCACCAGATCTTCATGACAAGAGAAGACGAAGAAAAGACAGCATTCATCACCCCATGTGGTATCCATTGCTTTTTACGGATGTCTTTCGGGTTGAAGAGTGCTGGCTCGATGTTCGCAAGGGCGGTCCAAATTGGTTTTGAGCCCCAGCTACACAGAAATATGGAAGCTTATATGGATGACATAGTGGTCAAAACCAAGGACAAGGCAACCCTTGTATATGACTTAGAAGAGACGTTTGCAAACCTGAGAAGTGTGTCTTCGGCGTTCCATCCGGCAAGCTTCTCGGGTTCTTTGTGTCATAGCCTGAGATCGAAACAAACCAGACAAGATCAAGGCTATTGAGCAGATTAGCGCCAAGCGGATCAGGATGTCGCCGGCTCACCGGCTGCGTTGCCTCCATGAGCGATTCATCTCCAAGTCCGCGGCGCCCTTCCCTTCTTCAAAATCTTGAAGAAGGAAGGTCAATAAGTGGACCCCAAAAGCGAGCAGCATTGCGGGATCTGAAGAAATACCTTTCCTCCATAATCTTGGTTGCGCCTAAACCACAAGAGCCGTTCTTTGCTGTATCTGGTGGCGGCAGATCAAGTGGTCAGGCGCCCTTGTTGGTGGCCTGAGGGAGGTCAATGAGGAGAAGCGATGATGGTGGCAGAACCAGCGGATGGCAAGCCAAAATTCCCCGGCGAGAACTGAGTGCGAGCAAAGGCGAGGCCCTGGCAGTCGATCTTGCCAAAGGCGGTGCCTGACGTCAAGTGAGGTGGTGCGAGAATAAGAAGATGATGCAGCACCCGGTTTACTGTCGGCTCCCTCTTGCAGGGGAGCTAGATCGAAATACTCCGGTGTGCAGAAATTGCTCTTGGGCTCCTTATGGCCTCGAGGAAGCTGCGTCATTACTTCCAAGCCCACGAGATCACTTGTCATCACCGCCTCCACTACAGCGGATCTTTGCATAACCTAGATCTGTTGGAAGGATTGTGGAATGGGCCTTGGAATTGTCAAGCTTTGGTTTAAAGTTTGAAAGTACCTCGACGATTTAGAGCGGAGTCTTGGAAGAGTTCTTTGCAGAATGGACCTCGGCCTTTGACGAGAAATCCGAGACCACCCTCCCGGCAAGAAGCGGAACGCCCATTGGATCATGTACTTTATGGGGCTTTCTCGGCTGCAAGGCACGGTGCGGTGTGCTGCTCGTCGCACCACGGAGAGCACCTCAAGTCGTGATCGGATGCACTTCCAGAAATGTCCACCAACAACACTGCTGAGTACGAGGATTGCTTGCGGTCTCAGGATCGCTGGCCGGACCTCGGGGTTAAAGCTCATTGTCGGGGTGACTCGCAGACTCGTTGTCGGACAGGTCAACAAGGATTATCGAGCCCATTGATGGAAGCTTACGTAGATGAGGTGAGGAAGCTGGAATGCTTTGGCGGTATCCGAGGCGAAACACGTCCCCGGCGGAGAGCGACATCGCCCGATTACTGTCAAAGCGTGCGCATTCAAGCTACCTATGGAACCGGTACCTTTTGCTCGGTTAACTCAACCATCCGTCGAACCATCAGCTAGGCAGAACAAGCGAGAGAAATCAGGTCTGGCAAGTACTTTCCTCTCGAGCCCCACAGGGCTACCGGCAAAGTGCCGCGGCGAACCGCTGAAACTGCCAAAACAGCGGCTCTGGCAGGGCGTCAAGCCCTAGCCATAGAGACAACCGCTCCCATGGCGGAAGAAATGCCTTTGGTCCTTGCCGTCGAGACCCAGGCTCCGGCATGGGCGCAGCATACCGTCCAATTCCTCCAAAGCAGGGGCTTCACGAGGAGCGGAAGAAGCGGAAAAAAGTAGCCGCCCGGTCATACTGTGCCAGTTCATCGATGACATCACATGAGGAGAAAGGCCAAGCGGTGTGAAATTGAAGTGCATCCCCGAGAGGAAGGACTGGAGCTGTTGGGCGGAGATACATGGAGGCATATGTGGCTCCCACATAGGGTCGAGGGCCCTTGCCGAGAAGGCATTCCGGCAAGGTTTCTTATGGTCCACCGCCCTCCGGGATCGGCGGCACTAGTAACCAAGTGTGAGCGTGTCGTTCCATTCAAAAGCTTCATCACCCAGCTCAAGCCCTTCAAACAACCCCTCTCTCTTGGCCATTCTCGGTGCAGGGGGCTCGATATCTTTGGGCCCTTTCCCCAGCTGCAGGGGCTTTGTCATCTTATGCGTTGCGATCGACAAGTTCACAAAGTAGCCGGAGTGGAAGCGATGAGGAAGGTGACTGCTCAATCAGCATCAAGTTTTTCAATGGACTGATCTGCCGTTTGGTGTGCCAAACAGAGTCATCACCGACAGCGGCACGCAGTTCACGAGCCACACCTTTATGCAATACATTCAAGACCTCGGCGGCAAGGTGCATTTTGCTTCCGTGGCACACCATGGAGCAGCGGCCAGCGGAAGGGCGAATGCTGAAGTTTTGTGAGGCCTAAAGACAAAGACTCTTGACAAGCTGCGCCAAGCGGAAGGCCTTTGGATTGATGAATTGCGGCAGTTCTTTGGTCGATCGGGGCGGCGCCGTCGAGCCACTAGCCGGACACCTTTGCCCTAGTCTCACGAGGCGGAGGAAGTTCTCCCCACGGAACTCATATCTGGGTCACCTCGAGTGCTCGCTTATGATGAGCTTAAGCAAGAAGCGATTCGCCAAGATGATAGCGCTCCTTGAGGAAGATCGTCTTGAGGCTGACTATGAGAGCATGCCTTCCAGCAAGCCTTGCGCCGCTACCATAGCCGCAAGGTTCATGCCCGAAGCTTTGAGGAAGGCGACCTTGTTCTTGGTAGCGTTCGATTGGCCAAGAATGCCAAGAGTTGGCCTTGAAGTGGGAAGGCCCTCATCGGTGTCTGAGTCACCGGGCCAGGCGCGATCCTGCAGAACCGAAGATGCCGTCGATGAGCAACTCTGGAACATCGAGCATCTTTGCAAGTTTTACCCATAAAGTAGCGGCTTGCCGGACCTCGACAAGACACCTTTTGTACAAGTGTCGATTGTACTAGAGTAAGGGGTACCCTAGTATCCGAACTTCGTGCATGGGCGATTCAGGCACCCGTGGCGGGGCTGGCACAGTGACCGCCAAGGTCCTCGGCGGCTCCTTTGGAGCCATTCAAGAACAAAGTACTCAAGGCCCGGCAGAGGAGCTCTCCGGGAAGGCCACTCAAGGCCTGAAGAAAGCGAGACCCGACAAGAGGAGCTTGCGGGAAGGCTCGATGTGACAAGCTCCGGCGCGACAAGGATTCTGCAGCGGCAAAGGCGCTTGCAGCGGCAGGCAATCTCTTCATCTCGCTCCAGCTCATCCGCCAGCGATGTCGCCATGTGGCTTTCCCGAACCGCAGCGTGTCAATGGGCTGTGCCGCCAGCGAGGCAGCGATAACCGGCGCTGACAGGCTACCATCGTGGCAAGCGAAGCGCGCTTGCGGTCCCTGTTGCACTTATTCGAGGCGATTGGGGCGGGCATTTATTACTCTTGTCCCTTGCCGTCGAGTTAGGTATAAGGCGCATACCTTTGCACAAAGCGGTGTACCAACCACTATTTTCCTATTTTACCCTTGTCTACTTGCCACTGTGGTGACCCCTTGTGCCTATAAAGGAGGCCCAAGTGCAGCGTGAAAGGGTTCGGCTCGATTGAGTTCATTCGACTCATTCGAGACCACACTTACTCGAGCTAGGTTTGTAGCTCTCATTGCTCCCTAGCAAGAACACAATACAATCCACCAAGCAGCGGTAGGGTATTATCTCTCCGGAGAGCTCGAAGCTGGGTAAATCTGCTTTCGTGTGAATTGCCTCGATCCGCTCTTTGTGCATTCTCCGCCCCCATCGAACCACAAGGGACCCGGCCCCATAGGTGTTAAATGGGTCACGATCAACTTCCCGACATCTTTGGCGCGCCCGGTAGAAGCGTCGAGGCTGTGTGAATCCGATCCGGCGTTCACGAGCATTTTCTTCATCATCATCGTCAACATGCCACCGAAGAAGAAGGCTTGGCGGCGAAGCAAATCCCGTCAAACCCACCACCACGGAGCTGAAGAGTGGTGGGGAAGGCAGCCGCGGAGAAACAGCGTCGTCGAGAGAGCCTGGCGCCGCCAGGTCCAGGACAAAGCGGCGCAAGCTTGGCGTCGAATCCGCACCGCGTCAATATCAGGAAGCGCGGGACCGACAAGCGTCATGATGCTCGCATCACCATCGCTCGTTGGATCAAGGCCAAGCTGGAGGATCCGAGGCCCTCGAAACCGCATGCGCCCGGCATCTGGATGCAAGCGAGTACGATCGCTTGGACGGGATGCTGCTCCTCCTAACTTGGTTAGGAGTCCGAGCACATCCCGTTCCTCGCTCCGTACGCCATTGCCACCTACAACTCCAGCAGAAGCCTTGGCGAGAGCTCAACTACTTCTAGACTACCCTCCAGCGGCCGACAAGGTCGGCGAATGGAGGGCCACAATCGAGTCTCATCGGCTTTGCCAGCGGCGGCGTTCGCGGCAACCAAGCTGCGTCCTTGCCATGGCGCGGCGACAAAACACGAGCGGTGGCGGCGATACCTGCGAGGTGCAACCACCATGCACCCCCCCTTCCGAAGGCCAAGATCACCAGCTCCTCGGATCCACCTCGGCAGCGACTCTACGGCGTCGTCGGATCCTGAGCTTCGCCGTGATCAGCGCCAAGTTCTTAAGAGCGGCAACAAGAAGGCGCCGAACTTCGCGCGGCGCCAAGAGAAGCGGCGTCAATCCGACCAGCGCGCCGGGCCCGCTGTTGACATGCATGCGCCCGAGGAACGAGCGACTTGCCGTCTGTGATAGGTTGCCCTGCGTTCGCCCGTGAGCTGCGGCAAGTCGATGGCCCGACAAGAAAAACTTCAAGCGGATGTGCGGAGAAGTATGATGGCAGGACACACCCATCGGAGTTCCTCAACATCTACACCATTGCGGTGCGAGCTGCGGGGGCGATGAGAAGATCCTCGCCAACTACTTCCGGCGGTACTCAAGCCAAGCGTCGAGATCTTGGTTCATGCACTTGCGGACAGCTCCATATCTTCTTGGGCAGATTTGTGCCATCGGTTTGTCGGCGCCTTCACGGTGACCACAAACCTCATAGCCAAGAGAGTGACTTTCACCTGCTCGCCCGAAGGAGGAGAGTCCTGCGCAAGTTCATCCGAGATTCATCGTGTGCACTACAACATCGAGATGTCCACCCCGCCCGGTGATCAGCGTGTTTCATCGAGCGTCGGAACCGCAGGATGAGGAGGAGATGGCGATGTGCAAAGTCAAGGACGTCAGTGAGCTGTATGCCTTGGCCGACAAGTGTGCACGCGCTGAAGAGGGAAGAAGACTCCCAGGAGAGAATGTTGGAGTAGAATCTGACAGTGAGGAGACCGCCCCGGCAAAGAAGAGCCGGCGGCGTAACAACAGAAAGAAGAAAAGCAAGGAGGTACTAGTTGTCGAGCAGTCCGGCGACGGAGGTGGCGCCAAGAAGGCCAAGGTTGGCGGCTCCGGCAAGGAGGTTGTCGCTGACACCGACCGCCAAGCTGTGGCGGCCGCCGACAAGCCGGACAGCTCCAACAGACAGTACTGCAAGATTCACCGCACCAAGGGCCACGATCTCCAGAGCTGCAAGAAAGTCGAGCAGCTTGTTGAACTCTGAAGGCTGATCGGCGGCGAGACAAGGAGAAGGCCTAGGAAGGTGCTGGTGCAGGCAGCAAGAAGAGACCCGGCCGGGGAGGACGCCGCGGCAAGGAGATAGACCTCCCCGCGGCCGCGACAAGGATGAAGACGATGATGGCGACGAAGACATGTAAGAAGATGAAGCTGATGAGCAGGAGTTTCAGAAGACAAAAGAGGTTCTCTGCGTTGACGGTGGTGCTTCTCTGCATACCTCACACCGCCAACTCAAGCAATGGATGCGGGAGGTCAATGCAGCAGAACCATCCGTGGAGTCACGAGACCTCAAAGTGGTCCAAGACGCCCATCATTTTTGATATTGAGGACAACCCTGATCGCATAACTGCGGTCGGGTGCTTGCCGATGTTGGTCTCACCAACTATCCGCAACCTCAAGGTCACAAAGATGTTGGTTGACGGCGGGGCCGGCCTGAATCTGATCTCCTCTTCAGTGCTCCAGAAGCTTTAAATCCCTGACAGCGAGCTCGAAGAGACTGGCACTTTCCAAGGAATCAACCCAGGAAGGAGCAAGCCGAAAGGGAAGATCACATTGCCGGTAACATTCGGCAGTGAGCTAAATTTCAGGACTGAGAGAGTCACATTTGACGTTGCCGATTTCCCATTGCCCTACAATGGAATACTTGGCCGTCTAGCACTTGCCAAGTTCATGGCAGCCTCTCATTATGCATACAACCTACTCAAGATGCCCGGCCCGATAAGCGTCATTTCTGTACATGGCGAAAAGAAGGATGCGCTTATCTGCGCCGACAAGATTTATCAGGATGCAGCAGCTGCGACAGATAGCAAAACACTTGCCGCTGAAGCTCCCGGGGGGAAGAAGAAGACCACCAAGTCCGGCAAGAGCTCTGATGCCCACTCCGGCAAGCGCACCTCTTCGGAGTGCTGCGTTACCGTCGAGGACGCACCATCGAGCTCCACCGGCAAGTGCAAGAAGATGATGGCGGCTCCGCCGAAGACCAAGAAGGTGCCCGCCAAGGAGGACGGCACTGGTGGTACCTTCACCATCGGTGCCACGCTTGACCCTAAATAGGAAGGCGAGCTCGTTGCTTTCCTGCGGGCGAATGTCGACGTGTTTGCATGGCAGCCGTCTGACATCCCCGGTGTTCCCAGGAAGGTAATTGAGCACCACCTAGTTGTATGTCCTCACGCGCGGCCCGTCAAGCAAAAAGTTAGGAAACAAGCAGTGGAGCGCCAAGAGTTCATAGCAGAAGAGATCAAGAAACTGGAAGCAGCAGGCCTTGTTAGAGGAGTGCTCCATCCCACGTGGTTGGCCAATCCGGTAGTTGTACGCAAGGCAAATGGGAAATGGAGACTTTGTATTGACTTCACGTATGTTAATAAAGCTTGTCCCAAAGACCCATTTCCCTTGCCATGTATCGACCAGATTGTTGACTCCACAGCTAGATGTGATTTGCTTTCATTTCTTGATGCATATTCAGGATATCATCAGATCTTCATGGCAGAAGAGGATGAAGAGAAAACCGCATTCATTACACCATGTGGCACATACTACTTCATACGGATGCCTTTTGGTTTGAAAAATGCTGGTTCAACGTTTGCAAGAGTGGTCCGCGATGCTTTTGAGCCCCAAATGCACAGAAATGTAGAAGCCTACATGGATGACATAGTGGTCAAGAGCAAGGACAAAGCAACTCTGGTTCAAGACTTAGATGAGACCTTTGCAAATCTGCGCAAGATCAACCTCAAGCTCAACCCCGAGAAGTGCGTGTTTGGAGTCCCTTCCGGCAAGCTTCTCGGGTTCTTCGTGTCTCAGAGGGGAATTGAAGCCAATCCCGACAAGATTAAGGCCATTGAGCAGATTGAAGCACCAAAGCGCGTTAAGGATGTAAGAAGGCTTGCCGGTTGCGTGGCCGCTCTCAGCAGGTTTATCTCTAGGTCGGTGGCGGCATACCCATTTTCAAGATTTTGAAAAAGCAGGTCCAATGAAATGGACTCGGCGGAGGCTGCGCTGCAGACTTAGAGGTACCTGTCCTCCACTCCAATACTTGTCGCACCTAGGCCACAAGAGAAGTTGCTGCTGTATATAGCGGCAACCAATCAAGTGGTTAGTGATGCGTTAGTAGCGGAGAGGGAGGCGGATGATGAGCCGGCAACCGAGGCAGATGCATCCAGCGACAAGCAGGGGCTTCGCCGTCAAGCTCTGGTCCCGACAAGGACGGATCTGCGCAGGATTGCGACAAGGTACAGAAAAGGATGGTGCAGCGCCCACTCTACTTTGTCAGCTCCCTTCTGCAGGGGGCTAGGTCAAGGTATTCTGGTGTGCAGAAATTGCTTTTCGGCCTCCTCATGGCCTCGAGAAAGCTGCGCCATTACTTCCAAGCACATGAGATAACAGTTGTCACTCGCTTTCCGTTGAAGAGGATATTGCAAAATCCGAAGTAACAGGCAGATTGTTGAGTGGGCCTTTGGGCTGTCAAGCTTTGGCCTCAAGTTTGAAAGCACTTCAACTATCCAAAGCGAGCATTGGCAGAGTTTATAGCAGAATGGGCGCCAGCGCAAGATGAAGAAATTCGAGACGAGCATCCCGTCAAGGAAGCAAGTAAAGAGTGGCTGATGTACTTTGATGGTGCCTTCTCGCTGCAAGCGCCCGGTGCTTGCGTGCTGCTTATCGCACCCACCGGAGAGCACCTCAAATACATAGTCCAAATGCACTTTCCCAAGGAGCAAGCAACAAATAATACTGCAGAGTATGAAGGATTGCTTGCCGGTCTCAGGATTGCAGTGGACCTTGGGATCAAGAAGCTTATCGTCAGGGGTGACTCGCAGCTTGTCGTCCGCCAAGTAAACAAAGATTATCAGAGTCCGTTGATGGAAGCCTACGTTGGTGAAGTGAGAAAGCTAGAAGAGCACTTTGAAGGCCTGCAAATGGAACATGTTCCAAGAGCTCAGAATGCTATTGCTGATGGCCTGTCAAAGTGTGCTGCACTCAAGTTACCTGTGGAACCAGGAATTTTTGTGCTCAAGCTGACTCAACCAACTGTAACACCATCAACAGGACAGAGCAAGAATAGGAAGTTGGTTTCCAGTGACTACTTTCCGGCAGAGCTCCCTAAAGCCGCCGCCAAGAAGGTCCCCAAAATCAACGCAGATATAGCTGAGGAGCAGCCTGCTCCGACAAGCCCTAGGGTTTGTTTCGTTGAAGCAGACGCTCCCGACAAGTTTTGCTCCGGCAAGATTGCCGGGGATCATCAAGCTCCGGCAGAACCGCAGGTTCTTGCCGTGGAAGCTGATGTTCCCGCAGCGGCAGATGTGCCTTTAGTCCTGGTTGTTGAGCCGCAAGCTCCAACATGGGCGCAGCAGACCGTCCATTTCCTTCAGACAGGGGAACTTCCCGAAGAGCAAGAAGAAGCGGAAAGAGTAGCCCGGCAGTCAAGTATGTACCAGTTTGTTGACAACATCCTGTACAGAAGAAGACTCAACGGAGTGAAATTGAAGTGTATTTGCCGGAAGATGGGCGAAGCTGTTGGCGAGAGATACGGAGGCATATGTGGTCACCACATTGGCGCAAAGCACTTGCCGCAAAGCTTTCCGGCAAGGTTTCTTCGGCCGAAGACCTCCGGGATGCAACTGCGCAAGTAACCAAGTGTGAAGCGTGCGGTTCCATTCAAAACAGATACACCAGCCAGTTCAAGCTCTCCAGACGATCCCTTTATCCCGACCATTTTGATGCAGGGGCTCGACATCCTCGGCCCCTTCCCCGAGCTGTCGGGGCTTTGAGTACTTGTGCGTCGCAATCGACAAGTTCACAAAGTGGCGGAAGTGGAAGCGAGTGAGGAAGGTGACAAAGACACGATCAGCGATCAAGTTCTTCAGTCCATTGTTTGCCGTTTTGGGATACCTAACGGATCATCACCGACAACGGCACCCAATTCACGAGTCGCACCTTCATGCGATCGTCCAAGATCTTGGCGCCAAGGTCTGCTTTGCTTCATTGCTCACCCAGAAGCAGCGGTCAAGCGAGAGGGCAAATGCTGAAGTGCTGCGAGGACTCAAGACCGAACTTTCGACGAGGCTGCGCAAGTGCGGAAGAAACTGGATTGAGGAGCTGCGGTGGTTCTTTGGTCGATCAGACGACGCCAAATCGAGCCACCGCCGGACACCTTCGCTCTAGTCTATGGAGCAGAGGCAATTCTCCCCACGGAACTTCAGATATCGGGTCACCTCGAGTACTCGCTTATGATGAGTTTGAGCAAGAGCAGCTGCGACAAGATGACGCTGCTCCTCGAGGAGGATCGTCTTTAGGCTCTTTGTCACGAGCTGCTCGTTACCAGCAAGCTTTGCGCCGCTACCATAGCCGCAAAGTTAATGCCAGAAGCTTCGAGGAAGGCGACCTTGTTCTTCGGCGCGTTCAATCTGCCAAGAATTCCAACAAGTTGACGCTGAAGTGGGAAGGCCCTTATCGGGTGAAACGAGTCACTAGGCTCTGCGCTGTCCGCCTTTGAGACCGAAGATGGCGTTCGGTGAGCAACTCCTGGAATATAGAGCATCTTCGTAAGTTTTACCCATAGAGCGCGGTTCGAACCGTTCCGGCAACCACCCTTTTACAAGTCTTGCCGCTGTTGCATGTAATCCTTTGTACAAAGCCGCGCAGACCCGTGCATCGATAAAGCTTATGTGTTGCGCACAACTAGTCAATTTCATGCTTTCATCATTATTTTGCATGTATTATCGACATTTTGTGCAGCATACACACCGATAGCGATAAAGAGCCACTAGGCTCCATAACTTTATTTTCTCTTCTTTCTTCTCATAAGAAAGGAAGGTTCATCCATACAAGTTAGCCGGGGAAGGAGAAGATAATGGTGTGGGCCACCAAGTGTCGTTCGAGGAAGTATCGCCTTGCCGGGAAGCAAACGACAGAAAAGCTAAGTTGCCAAAGTTTGAGCAAACAGTTTTTAAATTTTTTAAGTTATCTTCCTCGAACGATAAGTACTTTGTATGGAAAACCTGTGCGCGGAGGAACCAACTCGTGGCTAGTTTGCGCCCTTACTTTGTTTCGAGTCCGCTCAACAACTTAAGTGTGCTGCAACTAGTTGCGACAAGGTTGCTTGTCGGAGGCAGCATCGCCAAAGAGGTCTGCGACGTTCGCACTCAGCGCTTCATGCAAAGGTGCTCGCACCGACAAGTTCCCTAAAAGCGTAGGGCACAAACATACAAGGGAAGAAATCAAGTAAAGGGAATAACATTGCAATCGATGCCTAAGATAGAGTATATTACAAAAATAACTTGTCGCAGACCTAATAGATTTTTCTCCTAAACATGATCTGCAGCGACAAAGGAAAGGTAAATTTGGCGGCCTAGTCCACGCGGTCGCCATCGAGCCTCTTGACTCCGCTCACCCAGTCCACGATGGGTGCGACAAGGGCTTTGAGCGCTTCAACGTCAGCGGTTGGAGGCAGGGACTTGAGGACGTTGGTGAAGTTGACGCCTGGATTGTGGAAGGCCACCTTCATCAGCACCTTCTGGAGGGCCCCGCAGAACTTGGCGCGACTTCGTCGACCAGCTGCTTTGGGATCTCCTCCGGAGCCAGCTGGAGACCGTCAACACGCCCTTGAAGAACAGGCTGAGCTTGGCGCTGGGTTGAAAGCGCTCGTCGGTGGAGTACCGAGGTCCACCATCCCAGCTCCATCAACTCATTGTGGATGGCGGCGGCGATATCCACAAGACCCTCCGTCCGATGCATCACGCTGTCTCTCGAGTAGTATTCAGGCGGTCCACACATTCGACAGCAGCTCCTCGTTGGCTTTGATCTTCTCCAACAGTCCCGCTTCTCGCTCCTTGGCGCCGTCCAGCGTCTCCGTCAAGGTGGTCAGCTTCAGTTCCAGATCTGCCTTGGAGTCCTTGGCGGCATCGAGCTCTTTGATCTTCTCAGCAAAACGACCCTGCAACTCACCAAGAGTGTAGGCGTCCTTCTCGCGTTTGCGCTTCAGCCCGGTGACCTCCTCGGCGCTCTTCTGGAGGGTGGCCTCCAGCTGAGCCACCCTCTTCTCCAATTCCTTCTTGGCGGCCTCGGCAGCTGCGGCGGCGTCCTTTGCTTCCTTAAGTGCTCCGCCAATTGATTGTCGCGCGTGGCAAGATCTTCCTCATAGCTGTCGAGGTTGATCTTCCGCTGCGCCAGCTCACCTTCTTCTTGCAAGAGCTTCTCCGGCAAGCCTTTGCTGCTCCTCGACCTCGGCCTTCTCCAAGATGAAGGCCGTGCGTTCCTCAGCAAGCTGCTCCCGCGCTTCTGCTATATCCCGGAGAGTTTCCTTGTTGGCGCGCCGGAGCTCCTCTGTGCGTTTCTCCATGTCAGCTCCCGCCCTCGCGACAAGCGCTTCCCGCGACTCAAGCTTAGCTTGTCGGGCGCGGTAGAGCGACAGCAGCTTCTTCAACAGCTGCTCCTCCTCAGACTCGCCGCTGCTGCTGCTTGGCGCGTTAACTAGCGACAGCCCAGCGGAGGCGAGCAGCTCCACGTCGAAGGTCTCTCCCTCGACCGGCGCCCTGGAGCTCGATGCCCATGGAAGCTTGATGAAGACACCTTCGCCGGCCTTCAGATAGGCGCCGGGCTGGGGCTCTTGAGTGCAGTGCGGCATCGGTGGCGGGGATCGGCGGTCGGTGCAGCGCTGGCGCTCCTCGGCCCAGGGCCGTCGATGCGATCACGGACCACTCCCCAGCCTCTGCGCCGGCAGCCTTGGCGGCCTCCTCGCCGGCGGATCCATCGGCGCCGGCCTCCTCTTCCATGTTGGCGGCGTCGTCATTATTGCCACGAGCGTCCTCCTCGCCGGCAACCTCAGTCTCCATCGGCTCTCCGGCAGATGGATCTGATGATCAGAGAAAGAAAAGAACAAGTCAAGCAAATGCTCGAAAAAAAACAGAAGAAAGAGAACCCAAGGGAGATTTTCAAACAAGAAGATTACTTGCAGTGGGATCTGTTGCCGCGGTCTCCACCACCGGAGGGTCGTCGGCGCTGCCCCTTGTCGGAGAAGCTCCCCTTATCGGAGAGGCCTCCCTTGCCGGAGAGCGCTCCCTTGGCGGAGATTTCTCCCTTGGCGTCGTAGTTGAAGCAGACAGGACTTCAGGAGTGACTTCCGGGACCTCCTGATGAGGCTGCTCTGCTCCTACACAAGTCAACAAGCCAGAAATCAGTAAAGAAGGAGCACCCAAGCACACCTAACCGTAAGAAATGAATCAAATACTTACGCTGGGGGCTGTGCTGGGGGCTGCTCTGTTGAAGGTCGCCGGATCCGGCAAGGAGTCTCGGACGCGCCTCCAGCCACCACATGGGAATCGTCTTCAACGACAACCACCGAGTCTTGGCCCTATTCGGCGCCCTCACGAGCCAGCGTCACGAAGAAGGAAAGAGCTCGAGCGAAGCAAGTCAAATACAAGACAAAGCGATAAATTGAAGAATTACAAGTAGCAGCGACAAGATCTTACTCTTCCTCCTCTTCCTCGGGCTGAGGCGGAGAAGTCAAGTCGCTCGGTGCGGCGAGCTGGAGGAGTAGGCTCCCTCGGGCGCTTAGCGGGTGCGGGGACCGTGGCTCGAAGGCCCGCTCCGTCGCTGTGGCGGCATGAGGCGCTCCGCGGCAATAGTGCTTGCCGCGGTAGAGCGCGTCGGCGGCGAGGCGGCTGTTAGCCCGTCTGCCGCCCGCCACTTCTCGGTCTTGGAGGCGTCTTCTTAGCGGGGCGCGGGCTCCTCCAGCGGCAAGCTACTTGACGGCGGAGGGGAGGCGCCCCCGGCAGGCTCGTTCGGGTCAGCGTCGGGCTCGGCCTGCTCCTCCTCGCCGGCGAACTCCTCTCGATCGGCAAGGCTTGCCGCCTCGGCTGCCTCTGCCTCCTCGACGGAGAACCCAAACACGCCGGCGGCAGCAGCTTCGCCGCCTCCTCCAACCTTGTGGCGTCGCGCCATCTCTTGCTTGATGGTGTCGCGGGTGAGCCGCTTCGCTTTCGTCGGCGCGGATCGGCACTTCTTCCAAGTTGTCGAAGAACTGCTGCACGATGTCGTCGGTGGGCTCTGCCAAGTTGGAGCGATTCCATGGGAATCGCTGGCGGCATCGTCGCTGCGGATGCGGTCAAGCGACGAGTTGTTGCACAAGGGCACGACTCCCTTCGGCAACATGAACCACTCGGGGTGATCTGCATCAGGCTTGAACAGCTCCCGCAGCATGCCATCCAGCTCCAAGACAGTGAAGTTCCAATTGAGTCCCGGACGCAGCCTCATGATGTCCGCCGCGTTTTGAAATTCCCAAGCAGGCCTCCCCCTCTCCTGCAAGGGCGCAATGCGGCGGCGAAGGAAGTCCGCGCCAACAGCTCCTACGGTAAGCCCGGCAAGCCTGAGGCGCAGGATCCGGGTCACGGCAATCTTCAACTTGGCATCCTCCGGCGCCAAGTTGCTCCAATCGTTGTCGCGTACTATGGGAGTTTGGTGCAGGGCAGTAAAGGGCTGTGGCTCCTCCTCTATAATCCAACACCAGTCGGCTCTCCACTCCTCCCACTTGCTGCGCAGCTCTCCGTCAAGATATGCTTCCTTCATGCCGATCCTGGATATCCATGCAATTCCTCCGGCAAGCGGCTCTCCTCTCTCTACGCGGGGCATGAAGTAGTGGCGCAAAAGTGCTACATTTGGGTGGACTCCGACAAAGTTCTCGCAGAGGTGTGCGAAAACGGCCATGGTGAGGACGACGTTGGGGGTGAAATCAAGGAGGCGGAGGCCATATGTGTTCATGACATCGCAAAAGAACTCGGAAAAGGGCGGGTAGAGCCCGCAATGGAAGAAAAGCACGAAGAAAGGGTACCCGACGGAAACCTTCTCGGATGTGGCGGCGGAGATCACCCTCGTGCGCGGGTGCGCCCGCGTCTCCATCGACCAGAAGAGGTAGTACAGCTCTCGCATCTCCTTCCGGTCGAGCAGGGGATCGAAGAGAGCCCGCTCCTTCCATAGCGCCCATGAGCAGCTGCGCCTCGACGACTTCACCCCTTTGCCCTTGTCGGCTTTCGGAGCCATGGCGGAGGTGGTGGAGGAATCCGACGGCGTTGGTGGCACCGGTGGCAATGGGGAGGGGGCGGAGCGTCGCTCTCTTTGGACTTGAGAAGAAGGGGGGAGCGGTGGTGTTTTTTGATGTGACAGCAATGGCAAGTGGGCGTCCTGCCCCTGTTCCCCCTGCTTATAAGGAGGGAGAGGGGGCGGGCGTTCCGATTTTCCCATTAAAGAAAGCCCCCACAATCTCTCCCACGACGCCATGTCCGGAACGTGCCGTTCATGGGGGACGTGGTGGGTCCGAAGCGAATAACTGCGTGATCCGGGCGCGCGTGCCCGTGCCTTTTTTTGGGCCTGGCCCAATGAGCTTCGGCGCCGTGTGGCCCAGGCCGGGGCTCTGTCGGTGTACTAGAGTAGGGGTACCTAGTATCCCGAACTTCGTGCAGGCAGTTTCAGACACCGTGGCAGGGCTGGCCTGGTGACCGCCAAGGTCCTCAGCGGCTCCTTTGGAGCCATTCAAGAACAAAGTACTCAAGGCCCCGGCAAGAGGAGCTTGCCGGGAAGGCCACTCAAGGCACGACGGAAACGAGACCCCGGCAAGAGGAGCTTGCCGGGAAGGCTCGGTGAGCGACAAGCTCCCGAGCGTGACAAGGATTCTGCCGCGGCAGGCAATCTCTCTTCATCTCCGCTCCAGCTCATCCGCCAACGTGTCGCCATGGGGCTTTCCCAGGCACGCGTGTCAATGGGCTGTGCCGCCAGCGGGGAGCAGCGATAAGCGGCGCCGACAAAGCTACCATCGTGGCAAGCGGAGGCGCCTTGCGGTCCCTGTTGCCTTTGTTGAGGCAGCGGGGCGGGCATTTATTACTCTTGTCCCTTGCCGTCAGAGTTAGGTATAAGGCACTGTGCATTGTACAAAGCGGTGTACCAACCACTGTTTTTCCTATTTTACCCTTGTCTACTTGCCACCTGTGGTGACCCCTTGTGCCTATAAAAGGAGGCCCAAGTGCAACGTAGAAAGGGTTCGGCTCCGGTTGAGTTCATTCGACTCATTCGAGACCACCCTTACTCAGGCTAGGTTTTGTAGCTCTCATTGCTCCCTAGCAAGAACACAATACAATCCACCAAGCAGCAGTAGGAGTATTATCTCTCCGGAGAGCTCCGAAGCTGGGTAAATCTGCTCATGTGCATCGCCTAGATCCGCTCTTTGTGCATTCTCCGCCCCCCATCGAACCACAAGGGACCCGGTCCCATAGGTGTTCGTGGGTCACGATCAGCTTCCCCGACAACAAGCTTTGCGGGCAAGGCATGTAACCCTACGTACAAAGCCAGGCGCAGACCCTGAGCATAAATAAATGAAGCGCTGGCGCCCTAAGTTATAGCATGCATGCTAGGTCGAGTCTCTTCCTTGGTTAGGGTTGATAGTGCTTAGCGGCGACTAACCCCTAGCCTAGAGGTCGAGTGCGCCTCAATCTGTTTATTTTTTGTCCTCCTTTGGTTCGCAGGGCACATGAGCACTTTTGCTGAGCTACTTGGAAGAAGGGAAACAGACCGGCATCCAAACCTCGGCAAACCAGAGTTGCCGGGGGCTGCAAGCACGGGGATCCAACCGCGGCAAGACAAGGTTGCCAGGGGCTGCAGATCCAGATAAGTCTTTTATCCTCTGTCATGCATTTCGGAACATGACTGGGGCATGTGAAACCTCGTTTTTATCTCTAGGCTGCCGTGCTCCCCTTTTTCCTATACCTAAGGATTATTTCCTGGGTCCGTATTTGGTTGTAGCCGCGGCGGCAAGGAGGTAGAACGAGGAGCCTAAAGCCCACTTCATCCCTGCCTCCTCCAAGAGCGCGAGAACGGTCGAGTGGAGTGGGGGGACGGCAAGGCCTTTTGCCAGGCGAAAAACGTTTATCTTAAACAATAACAAGGATTCGCTCCTTGTCGTGGGACTTACCCACGAACGAAAAACCCGGCAAGCATCCCTTTTTCATTAAAAACATCCCATATAGGTACAGTTCGTACGAAATGAAAAGCATGAACAAAGGGGATTACAAGCTTTAAATTTAACAAGGCCCGAAGGCTTACAGATTAAAAAAGAGATAGGGTGCCCGTGATTCCTTTCTTGTCCCTCTCCTCATGAGGCAGGTCAAGGAAGCGAGAGGACAAAAGGGGCGCCTAGGCGAGCTACGAGCAGCAGAAAGCACCAAGAGAACACCTCGGTGGCCGCCCACGGGTAGGCCAATGATGACGGTGCTGGAAAAGGAGCTGGAAGACGAGGCAGCAGGACCGGCAGTGCGCGACGAAGGCGTCGGTGCCCGCGTACTCCGAGTTGACGGCCTTGCCGCCCGCCCTCTTCCTCTTCCGTAGCCTCCCGACGCCAGTCGCCCAAGGAGACAGCCTCGAGAAGTTCAAGGAGCTGGCCCCACCCTCGGCAAAACCCTGCCGGAGGAGCGGCCAGGTGCAGATGCTGCTGCCGCCGCACCCGCCCAGGCGCGGGGCGTCCGACGCCTAGTTGGACTCATCCCCGTCATCTCCCCCGCTGTCCTCCTCACCACTTTCGCTCGAGGAAAAGCTTCCATCGTTGGAATCTCCATCGAAGGAGCTCTCCACGCACCACTTCAGGCGAGTCCCGAAGTCTCCGAAGACCTTGACGGAAAGCAGGCCGTCCTCAATCAATTTGAAGTAGAGGATGAGCCCCGCCGTCAGGCTGTGGATGAGAGCGAACGTCTTCCACCCACGACGGAGGTAGATGACCCGAGGAGCCGAGAAGTCGTCGTCGATCCATGTGCCCCTATTCCCACAACCCCTCATGTGCAATCTGAGGGATTGGGGCCGGTCACGCTCCATCTCCTGAGCAAACAGGGCGGGAAGACGGAGGCGGCCACACGGAGGCCGGCGCGCCTTAATGAAGAACTCGCGGGGCTGATCTCCGACATGGCCTTCCACCGGGAAAGGCACCATTGGCGGGGGCAAAGCCGGCGCGCCGCCCCGTCCTCCTCTTCCCCGAGCACTACGACCTCTGCCCCGGCCTCACCCATGGCCTCGCCCCCTCCCCCTTCCCCTTGCAGCCGGTTCCACCACCACAGGCTCAGGAGGAGGAGGGACGCACTGTCGAGCGGCGACCCTCGCCACCACCGCCGAGGGACCCGGATTCCCTTTCTCCATGGCGAGTGAAAGGAAGAAGCAGAAGCAAGAGGAGGCAGATAACAGAAGAATGCGGGACGCCATCCCCCCTTCCCCCCTCTTTATAAAGGGGCGGCGTCGGGGCTTTGCCGCCCCGCTCGGCCAATCCAGCCACCGGAGGCGCAGGGAATCAGGACCAACCCGCTGCCCCAACCAGCAACGGCCCGGTTTCCCGCCTCCACCACTTGCCACCCCAGGCGCATGAAGGATGCATGGCGGACGTGCAAAACTGAGGGGACGGGTGAAGCGAACTCTCCCCACCCCGTGATCGTGGGGAGTGGACGCCTTAAAGACCGCGACCCGGCCCCGTTCAGTAAATGAGTCGCGCCTCCACGCCTCCCTATTTTTATGGGGAAGGCGCGAGCCGTCTCTTTACTGTGATATGACGCATGCGTGTGGAAACCGCCCCACGCATGCTTCCCACGTCACGCACACCCCTCCACGCCGCGCCGCGCGCGCGGGTCATGGTTACTGCAACGCGCGAAAAGTCTTACCACGGTAAAAACCGCCCCGCCTGCCCGCGCACCGTTTTGGGCCTGGCCCAACAACGTGTCGCGCTTATGTGTGGCCCAGGCCCGGGGGCTCCTGTCGGTGTACAGAAAGAGGGTGCGAGTTTGTACACCTTTACCTGTGCATGGGCAGTCGGAGCCGCGCCAACGGTCACGCCAAGCAGAATAGGGGAGGTGAGCCAAGGTAAGACCGAAGCCCAAGATAATCAGAGCATCGCCAAGGCTGAGACCACAAGGAGGAGAGGGACGAAGCAGGCTGCCCCGCCAAGACCCTTGCCGGGGCAGCCTCAACAGCCCCGGCAAGATCCTTGCTGGGACCGCTCGCCCCACACCAACAGAGCGAGCCACCCTTGAGCCCACGGTCCCCAACGCCATCATCCACGTGGGGCCATCGCTCGGGAAGACACCTCTGTGGTGGCATGCATATCTTTGTGAAGACATATTCAAGATTAGATGAGCATTAGAATATGACGATCCTCGGCAAGATCCTTGCCGAGGAAGGCCACCAGACCCCCGGCAAGGTCCTTGCCGGGGACGACAGCGCACCACAGCAAGACCCTTGCCGGGCCACACGGCAAGACCCTTGTCGGGCCACCCGTCAAGGCCCTCACCAAGGAAGCCAGCAGGGTCACCGCCAGGCCCACACCAACCGATCTTCCACCGCCGTTCACATGCAGCTGCCAGCCCAACCAGCAGGACGGGCACCTGCGTGGCAACATTCAGCTCCCCTGGCCAACTCATCGGGCGCCTGCGTGGTGGCATGCAGATCTTTGTGAAGGCTCCGCCACTGCGCCACCTCAGCTGCCTGCCTGCCTCCATGGCACCACGCGCCTCACTGGCCAGGGCGCATGTCAAAGTGAGGAAGAGCAGCGACGGACGGGACGGGCCTCGCCCCCGTCCCCAATAAAGCAAGGGGACACCTAAGCTACGCATTAATCGTCTTGTCTGTAATACTAGAGATAAGCTCGGGCATCAGACGCCTTTCCACCTCCTGTGTGCCCTTTGTGGCAGCCCTTCCGACTATAAAAGGAGGCCCATGGCATCTTGGAGAAGGATTCGCTCTTCGAACCACGACCGACCACAGCTAGTTCGAGAGCTCAAGAACTCTCTCAAATACGCCCACCAAAGCAGGCCTAGGGTTTTACGCATCCTCGCGGCCCGGACCTGGGTAAACGATCCTTGTGTTATCTTCTAGCCGTGCTCTTCTCGCAACCCCGCGCCCCGGCAACCGTAGTAGGGATTCTTGTGATCCCATAGGTGTCGTTCCACACCGACACTGCGGCTCCTGAGACTGTGATTCGAGAGGCTGTGAAGACATTGACTGATACTGCTTAGCCCAAGCCGAAGAATCCCTTCTCAAAGAAGCAGAAGTTCAAAGCTGATGATTTCTTCCATGAAGATGTTTTCTTCACGAAATATAATCCCTATGACTCTGCTCGTCTTTGACGCAAGCGTTTCTTGACAGCAAGTCAGATGAACTTCTACTCTTCACTGCTATTTGATAAAGACAAGATCTTTGACCATGAGCATATTCCTCATGAGGATATGGAATCGCTGCCTTGCTTCACCCCAGTCCTCAGTGTTTTTCATGACGCTGGGTTGCTAAATTTCTGCACCGACATCTCTGACTGGAATGAAGAGCTAATTCTTCAGTTCTACGCTACATTGTACATCACCGGCAACGCTGGAGATGTGAACTCTTGGGTGTTGGACTGGATGACAGAGAACACACACTACAAAGCACCGACCTCTGAATTGCTTCATGCCCTGCCTGTCAGTCCTCCCCTTGAAGGTGCTAGACACATCTACCATGAGCCTGAACTATCAGATCATTACATGCAAGTGCTGATGAAGCCTCTGAAGCCTGGCCAAGCTCCAAGAACCAAATTCCTCGTGAAGGAATTGCTTTATGTGCCAAGAACTATATACCGAATTCTGACCAAGACCCTCAGTCCAATCAAAGGCCACGACTCTAATGAAGAAGATGTCGTCGGCATCATGAAGAATCTGCTATTCAACCTTATCCATGGAGTTCCTGTCAACTACCATGATTTCTTCACGAGGACTATGGCCAATGTTGCTCTTTCCCCGATTGACTTGAAGCCTTATGCTCCATGGATCATGAGATTCATCAGATCAAGGTCTTCAATCAACTACAAGGCTGATACTCTTAACTATGGTAGCTACTTGCCCCCTATTGAATTCCTCAAACAGACCATTTCCTCAGCTGATGAGAAGGGCAAGGCCATGATTATTGATGAAGGCATACGTCCATTGGAAGGACAGTTTCGCAAAGCTGCATCCTACTCCACCAATGATGACTCTGCTACTCATGACTCTTCCGCTAATGCTTCAAAGCAAAATCCTCAAGGCACAGCCCCAAGGGTGATGACTGATCCTGAGCTTATCCTCAGTCTTCATCATAAGGTCGACCGCAATCACAAATGGTTCAAGCATCAGTTTGGTTCAATTCTTTAGAACATGACAATCACTCAGAATTCAGTGAAGAAGAACCATTACTACCTCCATGAAGTTTTTGATCGCACCTGGGATGTATTGTCTCATCTCTACGGTGAAGAAGATCTCAAGCAGATGGGCTTCAAGCAGGACTTTGACTGGTCTCAGCCACCTTCAAAGAAATTCAAGAAGGTCAAAGTTCCTCACTTGGTGGCCAGCTCTTATTCTTCATCGCATGAGACTGATGAAAATGAAGACTTGGATGACACTGCGGCAGGCCCTACTTCAACAAACGACCCCAACAACGCTGGCGCTCCACCATCGACTTCGTGATGATATTCTTCAAGGGAGTTAGTCCTCACTTTTCGTCCCTTTTGGTCATTCGATGACAAAGGGGGAGAAGAGTTAGTCTTCAAGCAGGTCTATATATGGGCATTCTTTTGCTAAGTTACAACTCTCGTTCTTTTGAAGACTTTGTTGGATCGAGTTGTAATCTTAACTCTGATGGTGGTCTGATACTTTTTCTATGTTCTTCTGCATCCTATTTCCTCATATATGTTAATGCACGCATGCTGAATTACATCAGTCACCATATTTCATCATGCATTTCAAATTCTTCATATCATATGTTAAATGCGTGTATGAATTACAAGATATAGGGGGAGATCTCCATGATTCTACTCTTCAATGTGCATTGCTTCTCAAAAGCAAATTACTCACATATGAACATCTTCAGGGGGAGTTCTTCTATATCTTGCAATAAAATTCCTCAAAATCAGTATTTACACTTCATATGTTTATCCCTGTTGAAAACTTAACCTATATTGTCATCAATCACCAAAAAAAGGGGAGACTGTAAGTGCATCTAGCGCCCCTTAGTGATTTTGGTGTATAGAAGACTTATAGGTTAAGGGACTAATGTGTTTGTGAGTGTACACAGGTCTATAAGTCCATGAGGAGTTTGATATTTATAGAGAAAGTCGACCCCTAAAAATGAATGTCTTCAACTGAAGACTTTGAAAGTGAAGAAATTGGTGTGACCGTGAAGACTTGATATTCGTGCGAGGAACATGAAGCGTGAAGACTTTTTCTTTCGTAGTTTCATTTTCTCTTTCTTGAGTCATAGGAAACAACGTACTGTTAAAGGGGGTCGAGGAAAAACTAAGGAAAAGTTTCCAAGTGATGCTCATCTCAAAATCCTACACCTACCAATCCCGTCGAGTGAAGCCATTGGAAATGTCGTACAGCTCAGTCAATTTCTTCAGTGATAGAGGAGAAGTTCTTCTAGTCTCTTAGGAATTTGTTCTGACTGAGGAGTTCGGAATTCGCCATTGCAGATTGCCTACAAGTGAGGAACATGGTATCCCTGAGGAATTTGAACATCAAATTTCCGACCATTGCTGTGCTATGCGCAAGCTGTCCCAAAATATCTTACCCGCCTAACGGTCATATCATTGAAGGGCATTTATGTCTTATCATGTCGGGCTTCTCCCCAGGCTATAAATAGCCGCCCGCTACAACTACTAGCTGGTTGGCTGCTCCGAGAGAAACTGACACTTGTCATTGAGAGCATCCCATCCTCCGAGGACTTTGAGCGAAAATCATCAAGTGAGGAAAACCCAAACCCAAACACCTACCAACCCAAAGTGATTGAGAATCATTGAAGAGATTGTTCCTGTGTGGATCCGAAGCTTATTACCTTTGAAGACTGTGCATCTTCCAGATGGTTAGGCGTCATGGTCTAGAGCCTCCAAGAGGAAATTTTTTATCGCCGAGTGACCGAGTTTGTGAAGGTTTGGAAGTCACCTGAAGACTTACCATGAGTGATTGGGCGAGGTCTATGTGACCTTAGCTCAAGGAGAATACGGTGATGACAGTGTGTCCGGGACTGTGTGTCCTCAGGTTTAAATACCTAGCCGCTCCAACCAGACGTACAACTATCACAGCAGTTGGAACTGGTCAACCAAATCACTATCTTCACTGAGCTAACTAGTTCTATTTCCTCAACCCTTTCATTTCCTCATTACTGTGTTGTGTACTTGATCATTACTGTTTGAAGACTTTGACTTTGACTTTCTCAATTTCCTCAGTTCAAATTCATCAATCTGTTTGTCTTCAACCTGCTTATCCTGTGTTTATGCTTTCTGTACTCTGTGCTTGTTTTCATTTCATCTTGATGACTGTGCTTCTGTTCTGTTATGCTTGCATCTGAGTACTTATTTTGTTGCTAGTCGTTCATGACTTAGGAATTTCCTCACCCTGAAATTCCTCAGTGACGAATTTGGCAAAAATCGCCTATTCACCCCCCTCTAGTCGACTTAACGCGCTTTCAACAAGCTTACACTTCCATGAATGTGACTTTATCATTGCAAATAATGAGAACAATGTTAACATATACTCCCTCCATTCCTAAATATAGGGTGTATAGTTTTTGGCACGGAAATTAAAGAACGCACGTGGAGGGAAAATTTCACAAGTTTGGGGCGAGATTACACCTGACTAATTGACATGAGAAAATAGAGGACCTTGCCTGGTATAAGAAAATGTAATCAAATCCCTAAAAAAATATCCAAACAAGTGGTGCAACATAATATACCTTATATTTCATATTTTTTCTCAAAAATCTATACACCTTATATCAAGGAATGGAGGGAGTACAATTATAATGCAAAATTTGACACTTATATTTCTAGAGGACCACCTTGCTTCATTTAAAAAACATATGACCTGTTATTCCATTGATGTGAAGCTTGTTTGAAGACCACAAATTGATATATTATGTTGCAAATCTCATATTTCCCCTTTCTCCAAAGATTTCCGGCTACAACATATATGATTATTTTCCTCCTCATTCCACTCATGACTAAACCAAACAATCCATCTATTTGTCGGAGTTCAAAATTATAGTAATAACAAGTTGTTAATAAATCTAAATTAATAAAAAATCCCAACTGGAGAAACAATTTCCACAAAGTATAAATATTTCTCTGTATTAACAATAGTAATAATCGTCCTGTCATATTGTATTCACTTTCCATGAAAGTAATACTAGTAACACTAGCAACATATGGGCTGTGGTTGTTTGGTAAAAACAATAAGTTCCCAAACTTCTATTTCCTCACTGAGTTTTTTTCCTGCATTTCTTCCACCCATATGCCACATTGATGGGAAATTTAATCCTTAATAAGATATTTCCTCTAAAACATAGAGTGACTTCCCCAAAAAATACATAATAGTTATCCAAAGATGACATTCCAAATTAATTCCTCCATTTATCCTTAGCAGGTTAGTGTTGGGAGTTTCACTTGTAGTTTCCTTTGGTGTCAAGATTATATTATAGTATAATTTGCAATAATTCCACCTTTATCCATAAAAATATTGGCTCCCACTTTCCATTAGTTTTCCTTTTCCACATCAAAAACATACCCTTGATCCACTAGAATAACGATTAACAAATTCCTGGTGTGTGCTTTGCAGTAATTGAGATTTTCCTACAAAAAAACTACCTTCCAGTGTATAGACCATAAGGAGTGACCTTGCTAATTGGAAACTATACGAACACAATATGTAATGTTTCTCCAAAGAAAAACAAGGGAGTATCAACTATTTTCAATTCCTCCGTTCAGTTGTGAAGTATATGGGATAATTAAAGACATTCAATTCCTCCATTTAATTGTGAAGTGTACGGTATATTACAATGGTGAATGAAGTTCCATGCTCTTTACCTATTCAATTTATATATTCCTAAAGTGTACTTTCCCCACCAATCAGTTGTTAAAACTTTGAAATCCTTTAATCAACTGATTTTCCACTTTAGTACGCAATATGCCAAACACAATAACAGATTCTGGCTTGTATTTTGAAAGATAAATATAATCATATCAAATGCAATCATCAATGAAGGAGATAAATAAAAAATGTGTCCTCTAGTGGGAGTGTCCAAAGAAATACCATAAGTATATCACAAAAAAATGATGTCAAACTTTTCATCTTCTTCCACCTCAAGAAAGGGTGCGCAAGTTAGAATACACATTATATATGCTTTATATGTACCATAGTCCTCCCACTAAAGTTTAGAATTCCAGAATCAATAAGGCTCTTTATCCTATTCCTAGATATGTGACCAAGTTGTAGATGACATAAATAACAAGATTCCAAGCATGTGTTCCCGTTATCAGCATTCCTCTCTATTAAGTAATGTTCCCCAAATAACTATTTGGGTTGCTAACTTCCAATGGACCATCAAGAAAGAATGGACCATTGTGTGAGACACCATAATGCACTAATTTTATCACTGAGCAATATTTTCACTCTTCCTTCTCCAAATAGTATTTCATAAACAATGGGTTCCAAGATTGAACCATAAATTAAAGCCCTACACATTGAAGTTGCATATAGAGTGTTGTATAACAATAATACTTTTCCTCCAAGAAGGAGTTTCATGGCAAAACACACAATATATATAATTTCCTTTGGTACTGTTAGCATGTCAATAAAATTGCTATTACATTCCAGCAATATAATACATAGAAGGTTAAGTCCACATTCCAACTATTTGAAAACATATTGACGTATACATACTTAATGAAAATATTAACAATGTTCACACCGTTAAGTGAGAGCAAATTTCCTTAATTTCCCACAGAGTGGTTCCCATCTTCCTCCATAAATATGTGATTGTCATAATAGACACATTTTTAATTCCTTCTCATGCAAGGTTAGTATAATAGTGTATCCATTAACAATAATTTTCCTCCACGACAGAGTTTGTGGGTATAATTTACAATTCCAAGTTTATTAACTTTAGCATTTCCTTGGAATTTCTTGCATAGAATTATATGATATATAACCATAATGCACAACACAACTATTCTGGAAAAAAATAGTGGTAAATGAAAAATTCAATGCATACAAATTACAGACATACCTTCCTCTTTGCCAATTGCATTGATAAAATATTATATCTTCCTCTTCGAGGTGCAACCAATAGTATTTGGTCAGATCCGTCCCTCAGAGAGTTTCTATCTTCCTCCAGAGAGCAAATAATATCCCATATCAAAATGGAGTTAAATTGAAAATTTAATCATTTCATACATTTTGCATAGAGTTGAGCAATATATATCTAGAAATATGTATTTCCCGACTAATGTCGCAAAAATATATATTCCAGATTGCACTAATTTTCCATGCAATTTGTTCACTATGATTAACAGCCAAAGAACAATACAATGATCCTGGAAAATTATGCAAGTCATTTTCTATCCATATTCCAAGTGCCATATTATATATTTCCTTTTCATCAGTGACATATTAATATATCTTTTCCGGTTTGTGCATGAGATAATCATTATTTCAGCAGAAAAAATGACTTCCTTTTCCAAACGTGAATATAAAGCGCGATAAAAAATATGTTGGTTTCAAACAAATTTAATAAAATACGCTGTTTGATCCAAACAGGCAAGTAGCAGGAGCTTGCTGACTCAATTTGTCGATTCACATGAACATGCAGGAGTAGTATTGTATAACAAACAAGCTACCTTGTCATGAGGTGAGATTTCCTGCACTCCTTCCTCAATCAGAGTGATAAATCACATGAATATGCTTTACCTTTCCTCGATGCACATGCAATATAAATAATGAAGAAAGAGGAGAGTTTGACTTCAGCTTGGACGAAGTACTAATCTGATCAAAATAGGCCTTAGATCTAACAGACTCATGTTAATGAAGATGAATTCCTCGAGATTTCCTTGTGTGCTTTATTGGATGGATTTCATACGTCTCTAAGTTTGATTGGATTTCCTTGCCTTCCGCAAGTGCTTCATCGATCGACGTGAGCCTCAAGCGAAGGACCTAGCAGCATGACACCATAGCTATCCCATGCAAAGAGCACAACGTTGTCCACGATGGCGTGTTGGAGCAGATCAGTAATGAATCGGTGACGATGGATGGCAGAGTTTTGGATCGGCCGGGTGGAGCGGCAAGGTACACAATGGATTAGGGCTTGGGTGATTGCGTCCATGCTATGGCAAAGTTCACGTCAGCAAATTGGATGACGACTGCGACGGCGTGACCTAGCTCGAGATACCAATGTTGAAAATTGTGGACTACATGTTCTACCCTCTAATTCCTCTTCCTTTTCTGTGGTGCCGCTCACAATGCATATTGAGGCTAGAGGGTATGGACCTATTTATAGAGTCCACTTCCAGGTGTTCTAATATTCCACCTTTTTCGGAAAGATTTGTATGACTCCTGAACAATGTTACTGATACGTCTCCAACATATCTATAATTTTTGATTATTCCATGTATTATCCATCTTGGATGTTTTATATGCATTTATATGCTATCTTTTATAATTTTTGGGACTAACCTATTAACCTAGAGCCCAGTGGCAGTTTCTGTTTTTTCCTTGTTTTTGAGTTTTACAGAAAAGGAATACCAAACGGAGTCCAATTGACGTGCCAATTTTTGATGTTTCTTTTATGGACCAAAAGAAGCCCCCGGAGTAAAATAGTTGGGCCACAAGAGTCCCGAGCCATCCACGAGGGTGGAGGGCGCGCCCTACCCCCCTGGGCGGACCCCCTGCCTCGTGGATGACTCGGAGGCCCCCCTGACGTGAGACCGACACCAAAAATTCCTATAAATATAGAAACCCCTGAAAAGAAACCTAGATCGGGAGTTCTGCCACTGTAGCCACCAAAAACTAATCGGGACCCTGTTCCGGCACCCTGCCGGAGGGGGGATCCATGACCGGTGGCCATATTCATCATCCCGGCGCTCTCCATAAAGAGGAGGGAGTAGTTCACCCTCGGGGCTGAGGGTATGTACTAGTAGCTATGTGTTTGATCTCTCTCTCGCGTGTTCTTGATTTGGCACGATCTTGATGTACCGCGAGCTTTGATACTATAGTTGGATCTTATGATGTTTCTCCCCCTCTACCTTCTTGTAATGGATTGAGTTTTCCCTTTGAATTTATCTTATCGCATTGAGTCTTTAAGTATTTGAGAACCCTTGATGTATGTCTTGCATGGGATACCCATGGTGACAATGGGGTATTCTATTGATTCACTTGATGTATGTTTTGGTGATCAACTTGCGGGTTCCGTGACCTTGGGAATCTATGCATAGGGGTTGGCACACATTTTCATCTTGACTCTCTGGTAGAAACTTTGGGGCACTCTTTGAAGTTCTTTGATACTTGAGATGACATAGGGGTTGAATAGATGAATCTGAAATTGTGTGATGCATATCGTATAATCATACCCACTGATACTTGAGGTGACATTGGAGTATCTAGGTGACATTAGGGTTTTGGTTGATTTGTGTCTTAAGGTGTTATTTTACTACGAACTCTAGGGCTGTTTGTGACACTTATAGGAATAGCCCAATGGATTGATTGGAAAGAATAACTTTGAGGTGGTTTCAGACCCTAAAATAATATCTTTGTTTGTTCTCCGCTATTAGTGACTTTGGAGTGACTCTTTGTTGCATGTTGAGGGATAGTTATATGATGTAATTTTGTTATCCTTGTTGAGAGAACTTGCACTAGTGAAAGTATGAACCTTAGGCCTGGTTTTGAAGCATTTCAATACCTTTTGTGCTCACTTTTATCATTAGTTACCTTGCTGTTTTTATATTTTTAGATTACAAAAACCTATATCTACCATCCATATTGCACTTGTATCACCATCTCTTCGCCGAACAAGTGCACCTATACAATTTACCATAGTATTGGGTGTGTTGGGGACAGAAGAGACTCTTTGCTATTTGGTTGCAGGGTTGTTTGAGAGAGACCATATTCATCCTACGCCTCCCACGGATTGATAAACCTTAGGTCATCCAGTTGAAGGAAATTTGCTAATGTCCTACAAACCTCTGCACTTGGAGGCCCAACAACATCTACAAGAAGAAGGTTGTGTAGTAGACATCAAGATCTTTTCTGGCGCCGTTGCCGGGGAGGTTAGTGCTTGAAGGTATATCTTTAGATCTTGCAATCAAATCTTTTTTTTTCTTCTTTTATCACTAGTTTAGTCTATAAAAGAAAACTACAAAAAAATGGAATTGAGATTGCCTCATATGCTTCATCTTTTTAATATCTTTCGTGAAAATGATGGAAAGGAAAATTGTGCTCAAGTGTTAGAAGAAGAATGCATTAAAATGTTTGGCACTAAATATTTGAATGATGAGCATGATTGCAATGTTGTTAGTATGAATTCTTTGAATATCCATGATGCTAATGATATGCAAAGCCACAAGCTTGGGGATGCTATGTTTGATAAAGATGATATTTTTAGTCCCCCAAGTTTTGATGAGCAAGTTTATTATGATGATAGCATGCCTCCTTTTTATGATGATTATGTTGATGAAAGTGGTTTCGGAGAGGTCATGACTTTATTTAGTGACGAATCCACTATTTCGGAAGAGGTTCCAATTGATTATGAGAAAAAAGTTGCTATCTATGATGATTATTGTGATGACATGTATGGTATAAAGAACAATGATAACCATGAAACTTTTCATCTTGATTTTAATTTTCAATTGGATTATGCTTCACATGATAGTTATTTTGTTGAGTTTCCTCCCACTACTATTCATGAGAAGAATTTTGCTTATGTGGAGAGTAATAAAATTTATATGCTTGTGCATCATGAAAATAGTGCTTTATGTGATAGTTAGATTGTTGAATTCATTCATGATGCTACTGAAATTTATTATGGAGTAATATATGCTTGTAGGAATTGCAATAATATCAAGTTTCCTCTCTAAGTGTTGAAAATCTTGAAGCTATGCTTGTTTTGCTTTCCTATGCTAGTTGATTCTTGTTCCCATAAGTTGTTTGCTCACAAAATACCTATGCATAGGAAGTGGGTTAGGCTTAAATGTGCTAGTTATATTCTTCATGATGCTCTCTTTATATTTCAAATCTTATCTTTTATGTGAGCATCATTGAAGTCATCATGCCTAGCTAGAAAGGCATTAAAGAAAAGCGCTTGTTAGGAGACAACCAAATATTTACCCCTATTGTTTTTGTGTGTCCACATGATTAAGCTACTGTAGTAACCATATTTTATAGCTTTTGCTTCAATAAAGTTCCAAGTAGAACCTTTGGGAAGACTTGGGTGAAAGTTAATGTGATCTTGCTTTAAAAAACAGAAACTTCGTGCTCACGAGATTAGCTGTCATTTTTTACAGAAGAGTGTTTTTAAGTTGATTCTTTTTGCAGAAGATTAATAGAAAAATTCCTTACATGCACCAATTTATTTAAGAATTTTTGGAGTAACAGAAGCATTCAAGAGTTACATATTACTACAGACTGTTCTGTTTTTGACAGATTCTATTTTCTATGTGTTGTTTGCTTATTTTGATGAATCTATGAGTAGTACTGGAGGGTATGAACCATAGATAAGTTGGAATACAGTAGATATTACACCAATATAAATAAATAATGAGTTCACCAAAGTACCAAAAGTGGTGATTTTATTTCCTTATACTAACGGAGCTTACGAGTTTTCTGTTGAGTTTTGTGTTGTGAAGTTTTCAAGTTTTGGGTAAAGATTCGATGGACTATGGAATAAGGAGTGGCAAGATCCTAAGCTTGGGGATGACCAAGGCACCCCAAGGTAATATTCAAGGACAAACAAGAGCCTAAGCTTGGGGATGCCCCGGAAGGCATCCCCTCTTTCGTCTTCGTTCATCGGTGACATTACTTGGAGCTATATGTATATTCACCACATGATATGTGTTTTGCTTGGAGCATCATTTTATTTTATTTTGTTTTTCTTGCTGTTTGAATAACATACCTAGATCTGAAATTCTTAAATGTTAGAGAGTCTTCACATAGTTGCATAATTATTCGACTACTCATTGATCTTCACTTATATCTTTCGGAGTAGTTTGTCATTTGCTCTAGTGCTTCACTTATATCTTTTTAGAGCACGACGGTGGTTTTATTTTGAAGAAATTGATGAACTCTCATGCTTCACTTATATTATTTTGAGAGTCTTAAACAGCATGGTAATTTTCTTAGGTTATGAATTTAGTCCTAATATGATAGGCATCTAAGAGGGATATAATAAAAACTTTCATATAAAGTGCATTGAATACTATGAGAAGTTGGATTCTTTATGATTGTTTTGAGATATGAAGATGGTGATATTAGATTCATGCTAGTGGAGTAGTTGTGAATTTGAGAGATACTTATGTTAAAGTTTGTGATTCTCGTAGCATGCACGTATGGCAAACCGTTATGTGATGAAGTTGGAGCATGAGGTATTTATTGATTGTCTTCCTTATGAGTGGAGGTCGGGACCATGTGATGGTTAACTCCTACCAACAGTTCCCCTAGGAGCATGCACATAGTACTTTGATTTGATGACTTGTAGGTTTTTGCAATAAGTATATGAGTTCTTTATTACTAATGTTGAGTCCATGGATTATACGCACTCTCACCCTTCCACCATTGCTAGCCTCTCTTGTGCCGCACAAATTTCGCCGGTACCATAAACCCACCATATACCTTCCTCAAGACAGCCACCATACCTACCTATTATATCATTTCCATACCCATTCCGAGATATATTGCCATGCAACTTTCCACCGTTCCATTTATTATGACACGCTTCATCATTGTCATATTGCTTTGCATGATCATGTAGTTGGCATTGTATTTGTGGCAAAGCCACCTTTCATAATTCTTTCATACATGTCACTCTTGAGTCATTGCACATCCCGGTACACCGCTGGAGGCATTCATATAGAGTCATATTTTTTTCTAAGTATTGAGTTGTAATTCTTGAGTTGTAATTAAATAAAAGTGTGATGATCATCATTATTAGAGCATTGTCCCAGTGAGGAAAGGATGATGGAGACTATGGTTCCCCCATAAGCCGGGTTGAGACTCCGGACGAAAAATAATAAAGAAGAGGCCAAAAAAAGAGAGGGCCCCCAAAAGAAGAGAAAACAAAAAATAAGGGAAAAAGAGAGAAAGGGCAATGCTACTATCCTTTTACCACACTTGTGCTTCAAAGTAGCACCATGATCTTGATAATAAAGAGTCTTTTGTGTTGTCACTTTCATATACTAGAGGGAATTTTCCATCATAGAACTTGGTTTGTATATTCCAACGACGGGCTTCCTCAAATGCCCTAGGTCTTCCTGAGCAAGCAAGTTGGATGCACACCCACTTAGTTTCTTTTTGAGCTTTCATACACTTATAGCTCTAGTGCATCCATTGCATGGCAATCCCTACTCACTCACATTGATATCTATTGATGGGAATCTCCATACCCCTTTAATACGCCTAGTAGATGTGAGACTATCTCCGTCTTTTTGTCTTCTCCACCACCAGCATTCTATTCCACCTATAGTGTTATGTCCATGGCTCACGCTCACGGATTGCGTGAAATTTGAAAAAGTTTGAGAATACTAAAGTATGAAACAATTGTTTGGCTGAAACCGGGGTTGCGCATGATTTAAATATTTTGTGTGATGAAGATAGAGCATAGCCAGACTATATGATTTTGTATGAATAGCTTTCTTTGGCCATGTTATTTTGAGAAGACATGATTGCTTTGTTAGTATGCTTGAAGTATTATTATTTTTATGTCAATATTAAACTTTTGTTTTGAATATGGATCTGAATATTCTTGCCATAATAAAGAGAATTACATGGATAAATATGTTAGGTAGCATTCCACATCAAAAAAATTCTGTTTTTATCATTTACCTACTCGAGGACGAGCAGGAATTAAGCTTGGGGATGCTTGATACGTCTCCAACGTATCTATAATTTTTGATTGTTCCATGTTATTATATTATCCATATTGGATGTTTTATATGCATTTATATGCTATTTTTTATGATTTTTGGGACTAAGACATTAACCTAGAGCCCAGTGCCAGTTTCTCTTTTTCCTTGTTTTTGAGTTTTACAGAAAAGGAATACCAAACGGAGTCCAATTGATGTGCCAATTTTTGATGATTTTTTATTGACCAAAAGAAGCCCCTGGAGTAAAATAGTTGGGCCGGAAGAGTCCCGAGCCATCCACGAGGTGGAGGCGCGCCTACCCCCGGCGCGCCTGCCTCGTGGATGACTCGGAGACCCCCCCCCCTGACGTGTGACCGATGCCAATAATTCCTATAAATACAGAAACCCCCGAAAAGAAACCTATATCAGGAGTTCCGCCGCCACAAGCCTCTATAGACACAAAAAACCAATCGGGACCTTGTTCCGGCACCCTGCTGGAAGGGGGATCCATCATCGGTGGCCATCTTCATCATCCCGGCGCTCTCCATGCCGAGGAGGGAGTAGTTCACCCTCGGTGCTGAGGGTATGTACCAGTAGCTATGTGTTTCATCTCTCTCGCGCGTGTTCTTGATTTGGCACGATCTTGATGTACCGCGAGCTTTGCTACTATAGTTGGATCTTATGATGTTTCTCCCCCTCTACCTTCTTGTAATGGATTGAGTTTTCCCTTTGAAGTTATCTTATCAGATTGAGTCTTTAAGGATTTGAGAACACTTGATGTATGTCTTGCATGGGATACCCGTGGTGACAATGGGGTATTCTATTGATTCACTTGATGTATGTTTTGGTGATCAACTTGTGGGTTCCGTGACCTTGGTAATCTATGCATAGGGGTAGCACACGTTTTCGTCTTGACTCTCCGGTTGAAACTTTGGGGCACTCTTTGAAGTTCCTTCTGTTGGTTGAATAGATGAATTTGAGATTGTGTGATGCATATCGTATAATCATACCCACAGATACTAGAGGTGACATTGGAGTATCTAGGTGATATTGGAGTATCTAGGTGAAATTAGTGTTTTGGTTGATTTGTGTCTTAAGGTGTTATTTTACTACAAACTCTAGGGCTGTTTGTGACACTTATAGGAATAGCCCAATGGATTGATCGGAAAGAACAACTTTTAGGTGGTTTCATACCCTACAATAATCTCTTCGTTTGTTCTCCGCTATTAGTGACTTTGGAGTGATTCTTTGTTGCATGTTGAGGGATAGTTATATGATCTAATTTTGTTATCCTTGTTGAGAGAACTTGCACTAGTGAAAGTATGAACCCTAGGCCTTGTTTCGAAGCATTGCAATGCCGTTTGTGCTCACTTTTATCATTAGTTACCTTGCTGTTTTTATATTTTCAGATTACAAAAACCTATATCTACCATCCATGTTGCACTTGTATCACCATCTCTTTGCCGAACTAGTGCACCTATACAATTTACCATTGTATTGGGTGTGTTGGGGACACAAGAGACTCTTTGCTATTTGGTTGCAGGGTTGTTTGAGAGAGACCATCTGCATCCTACGCCTCCCATGGATTGATACACCTTAGGTCATCCAGTTGAGGGAACTTTGCTACTGTCCTACAAACCTCTGCACTTGGAGGCCCAACAACATCTAAAAGAAGAAGGTTGTGTAGTAGACATCAGTTACCAACCATAATAAAACATGTCAGTTTTCCGAGTCCCAATATACTAGTGCCTAGCACACATGTGTGAGTCATGTGCCATGATTAGATTGTACATGTGAGATCAACTTCCAATTTTAATCATGTGGGTTAACAGCCTGCAGAGCGATCCTGCAAAACAAACCCTGCTCTTCCACCATGTGATGTCCCAAAAATACGTACTTACATATAAATTACATTAGAGTCGGTCCCTATTAATTCCTCTACTGTATTCCATCACAATCATCCTCGGCACCTCGGGTATTACTTCCTCGAGTGAAATTCGGGATCAATTTATTCCCCGTGACAAACACTAATAATACGAATACTTCCAGATTGAGTTAAATAAATAACAACTATGTTGAATAAATGTTGAAGGCCACATAAATATCCAACACATCAAAGGTTCCAAATTCAGTTCAGAGCTTACTTGACAAGTTACATACATGTCCCCTCCCTCGCAGTAACCGATCACGATGCACATGTAGAACCCCTGATGACAACAACAGAACACTGATTTCAATACATGGTGATCACATAAATCCTCGAGCAGGAACAACACTTTTTCGCTTTTTGAAAGTTTTGGTAGGAACATTGATTGAAACATGCACACCTTATACACCCTAGAATCTTTGTATTGCACAATGTATGGGCTCCTTACTTCTGTGATGAGCTCCATCTGTGTGAGAAAATTGGTGAATTTCATGCCTTAGGTCAAATAAGCAAACAATCTAAGTTGATTGCCGACATGTGACATTACATGACACAAAGAGACCTCTTGGTGTGCGAACCGGCGGCAAATGACGGTCTAGTGGTCAAGTCAGGTATTTTTCAAGACATACCTGGAACAAGCCATACTTGAGAGATTCTAGAGAGAAGGATCAACAAGTAAGGGTGGAATTGGAATTGCACAAACCTCTTCCACTGTACCTTGTGCCTCACCAGGAGTGCCGAGCCAAAGGAGCCCTTCCCAATCTGGTCCAACACCTCATATTGATCCATCTTCTTCTTCCCTGAGGGCAACTCTAACCGATCCCCTATAACTGGTTAGAAGAGTAAATTTTTGGTTTTACTCCTCTAACCAGCACCTAGTTGATCTGCAATCGGCGATAGAGGAGTAAAAAATATCCTCCGTAGCCTCTGATTCCCCCATTTTTACTCCATCACTCGGGCTTGGAGGAAAAAGCCTCCTCGACTCTGCTGTCTCCCACACCCTGCTCCCACACCGCAACTACATCGACGCCATCCTCCACACCCCCCGCTGGCTACCATGGACTCCCGTAGCCTTCGCCGCGGTCCTTGAACGCCTGAATTTAGGCCTCTCTCACCCCATCGCCGGTGCACAATCGATAGATCTAAGGCTGCCGCCGCCACCGGAGGATTTGACGCATCCGCCCGTCGTCGGCTGCGCCTTTGCCATGGATTGGCTGGGTACCGGACCACACAGCCCTGGCAACGCCTCCCGCTACATACAGGTACTGAATTGACCTCTAGCCACTCGGATCTCACCCGGGCTCGGCGCTGGCCCAATGGATCATCGACTCACAGTTGTCGGTCCTAAAGTGCGACGACTGCCCGCGACAAGTGGTTTGCTGAGTTCCCACCACACTGGAACATACCAGATGATTGTTCTTCAAGTGCAAAAATATGGGGTATGAGCTTATTTTGATTCGTTTGTTCACCGGATTCGGCGCAATTTCGGTTGCTCATTGTTTGCTCAAAATTGTGTGTAGGATGGATGCAAGTTTTGGTATTGGGAAGCAGATTACATTGATCCATTGATAGCACACAATTTGATAGATACTCGTCCACTTGTTGCTATAATAGAGTCTAGAGATGAGACTAGATGTGAAGCAACGTCGAATTGTTCAGAACCGAACAAGAAAGAAGTGTGCAAGCTCGAGAAGCCAATCGAGAGAATCAACAATGAAGACATAGAGAAGATATTAATCCAACAAGTGGGAGCAGTCATGGAAGTTGGATATCTTTTAAGATGTCTAATTGTGGTTCTTGTTTTCTTTGGTTTTGCTCTCGTAATGAAGAATTGGTGAATTATGTACTCCAATGTATTAAAATGTTGTTGAATGAAATAAAGAAGCAAAGAAATATGTTTTGGTGGACCGAAATGAAATTCAAATGATTTTTGTACTCCATTGTATATAAGGATCGGTTAGGTCCCGCGAATACTTAATGGAGTAAAAAAATGCTCGACTAAGGGTTTATCCTCCAGATCCTCCGCTATTTGTAGGAGATCGGTTAGTGTTGCCCTAATCTGATTCAACCCAAATAAAATTAGTTTCTTCCCTACCAAGAAATAAATGGCATCCTTTTCAGAAAGAAGTCAAGGAAAATGAAAGAAAGAAACAAGTTGCCCTGAAGGGGTATTGCAAGAAAAAGATCCAAGGAATTGTTAAGTTGCCTGTGTTGATTCTTGCAAGGAAACAGAAGTAGAGAATTAGGTATTCAAGCACTAGACATATTGGAGAGGATTGTGACGAAACACACCACGTGCGAATTCGATGCATGCATGGAATCCTTACCTCGACCAGTAATTGATTGTTGAAAAGGCCGTGCTCTTCCTCGCCTCAGTAGCCTTCCATTCTTACGGAGATAGAAAATTTGTGCGCTCGGATAGGGAAGGATGGCTAGTTGTGCTCGCGAGAGCGAGAGGTTTTCGAAGTTGCTGAGTAAATGGGCAATTTTTTAATTAAATTAATCCAGGAAATAATTACAATCATGGCCTTGATAAAATTACTAGCATACTGATTACGAACCAGACAAGCATGTAAACTATGCATATAGTAGAAATATCCACTCACACGACTAGTACTGCTAAGACACACATAAAGAGGAGAGTGTCGGTGTACTAGAGTAGGGGTACCCTAGTATCCCGAACTTGTGCACGGGCAGTTGCAGCACCCCGCGGCAAGGCTTGCCGGGTGACCGCCAAGGTCCTCCGTGGTTCCTTTGGAGCCATTCAAGAACAAAGTATTCAAGCCAAGGAGACAAGGCCCCGGCAAGAGGAGCTTGCCGGGAAGGCCACCCAAGGCACCCAGGAGACAAGGCCCCGGCAAGAGGAGCTTGCCGGGAAGGCCCGGTGAGCGACAAGCTTCCAGACGCGACAAGGCAACAACCGCGGCAAGGCGCTTGCCGCGGCAGACTACCACTCTGTACCTGCGCTCCAGCACATCCACTAACGTGTCGCCCTGGGACCTTTCCAAGCGCGCGTGGCAAGAGGCTGTGCGGCCAGCGGAGCGCGGTGGCAAGCGGCGCTGACAAGATTGCCATCGTGGCAAGCGGTGGCGTCCCTGACGGTCCCTGTTTGCACTGTTTGGGAGACGTAGACGGGCATTTAATGCCTTTGTCCCCTGCCATCAGGGTTAGGTATGATACACTGTACAAGTAGTTGTACCAACCGCATTCCTTTTCCATTTTTGCCCTTGTCTACGTTGCCACCTGTCGGAGACCCCTTGAGCATATAAAAGGAGGCCCATGCGCAACATAGAGAGGGGTTCGAGCGGTTCGAAAGGTACGAAACCAGAAAACACTCATCCTAGGTCTCGTTAGCAGCTGATGTGTACTGTAGCACTCAGCGCTCCCAAGCAAGAACACAATACACTCAGACATGCAGCAGTAGGAGTGTTATCTCTCCGGAGAGCTCCGAAGCTGGGTAAACTGCTCGTGTGCTTCGCCTCGATCTGCTCTTCGTGCGATCTCCGCCCCCTGCCGAACCGAAAGGGGCTCGGTCCGCCGGTCCCATAGGTGTTCGTGGGTCAGATCAGCTTCCCCGACATCTTTGGCGCGCCAGGTAGGGGCGTCGAGATTGTGTGAACCTGATCCGGCGTCCACGTCGATCCCACCACCACCGGAGCAAACGGGTGGTGTGGTAGACGCCAGCGGAAGAACGGGCGTCGACGAGGGAGCCTACGGTGCTGCCAAGTCCAAGGACAAGGCTGCGCAGACCTCGGCGTCCGTACATGCACCGCGCCCATCTCAGGAGGCGCGGGACCGACAGCGTCATGGTACTCGCAGTACCATACGTTCGTTGGGCCAAGATCGAGCTGGTGGATCTCGGGATGCTCAAGACCAGCATGCACGCCAACAGGCTGGCACGAGCGAGGCACGGTCGCCTGGATGGGATACTGCTCCTTCTAACATAGTTAGAAGTCCGAGCATATCCCGCTCCTCGCGCCGTTCGTCACTGCCGCCCACCACTCCAGCAGAAGCTTTGGCGAGAGCTCAACTGCTCCTGGATTACCCTCCAACAGCCGACAAGGTCGATGAATGGAGGGCCACCATTCAGAGTCTCATCGGCTTTGCCAATGGCGACACTCTGCGGCAGCCGAGTACATCGTTGCCGCGACAGGACTGCCAAGCACGAGCCGGTGGCGACGGAACCGGTGGGGGTGCAACCACCATGCACTCTCCACCCCGAAGGCCAAGATCGCCGACTTGCCGGATCCACCTCGACAGCGACTCCACCGCATCGTCGGATCCACGAGCTCGTCGCGATCAGCGCCAAGTTCTTCACGAACGACAGCAAGAAGACGCTCGGACTCGCATCGAGCGCCGAAGAGAAGCGCGGCGTCAATCAGACCAGCGCGCTGGGCCATCTGTCGACATGCATGCGCCAGGGGAACCAGGCGACTTGCCGTATGCGGTAGGTTGCCCTACGTTCACTCGTGAGCTGCGGCAAGTCCAGTGGCCCAGCAAGAAGAATTTCAAGCCAGACGTACCAGAGAAGTACGACGGCAAGTCGCATCCGTCGGAGTTCCTCAGCATCTACACCATCGCGGTGCAAGCTGCCGGGCGGGGCGACAAGATCCTGGCCAACTACTTCCGCTGGTACTCAAGCCCAATGTCGATCTGGCTCATGCACTTGCCGGACAACTCCATATCGTCACAGGAAGATCTATGCCATCAGTTTGTCGGCGCTTTACAGCGCCACAAGCCTCATGGCCAAGAGAGCGACCTTCACCGCTCGCCCGTAAGGAAGGAGAGCCCCGCCAAAGTACATTCAGAGATTCAGCGCGTGCATCGCACAACATCCCAGATGTCCACCCCGCCGCTGTAATCAGCGCGCTCCATCGAACGCATTTAAACCGCAGGATGCGGAGGAGATGGCGATGTGCAAGATCGAGAGGCGTCGCTGAGCTGTATGCCCTGGCCGACAAGTGTGCACGTGCTGCGGAAGGGAGGGGACTCCCCGGAGAGAATACAGAAGCAGGAGGATCTGATAGTGAGGGGTCCACCCCGACAAAGAAAAACCAGCGGCGGAACAACAGGAAAAAGAAAGGCAAAGATGTGCTAGTCGTTGAGCAGTCCGGCAACGGAGTTGGCGCCAAGAAAGCCAAAGCTGGTAGCTCCGGCAAGGAGATTGCCGCGGGCACCAACTGCCAAGCTGTGGCGGTCGCCGACAAGCAGGACGGCACCAACAAGCAGTACTGCAAGATCCACCGCACCAAGGGCCATGACCTCCAGAGCTGCAAGAAGGTCGAGTAGCTTGTCGAGCAGCAAAAGGCTGAGTACGAGCGACGCGACAAGGAGAAGGCCCAGGAAGGTGCTGGAGGAGCCAGCAAGAAACGCCCCGGCCGAGGAAGACGCCGCGGCAAGGCCAAGTAGCGGCAAGGAGACAGACCTCCCCGCGGCTGCGACAAGGATGAAGATGACGACGACGATGAAGATATGGATGATGACGAGACCGATGAGCAGGAGTTCCAGAAAGCCACAGAGGTCATGTGCGTTGACGGCGGTGCTTCTCTGCATACTTCACACCACCAACTCAAGCAGTGGATGCGGGAAGTCAATGCAGCGAACCATCCGTCGAGTCACGCAAGCCTCGAGATGGTCCAAGACGCCTATCATCTTTGATATTGAGGACCACCCTGATCGCATAACTGCGGTCGGTGCTTGCCGATGTTGGTTTCACCAACTATCCGCAACCTCAAGGTCACTAAGATGCTAGTTGACGGCGGGCCAGCTTGAACCTGATCTCCTCCGCGGTACTCCGAAACTCCAGATCCTCGATGGCGAGCTCAAGAGACCGCACATTCCAAGGAATCAATCTGGAAGGAGCAAGTCAAGGAAAGATCACGCTGCGGTGACATTTGGCAGCGAGTTGATCTTCAGGACTGAGAGGGTCACTTTTGACGTTGCTGATTTTCCATTGCCCTACAATGGGATACTTGGCCGTCCAGCACTCGCCAAATTTATGGCAGCCTCTCACTATGCATACAACATGCTGAAGATGCCAGGCCCGATAAGTGTCATCTCTGTCCCTGGCGACAAGAAGGATGCTCTTATCTGCACCGACAAGATCTACCAGGAAGCAGCAGCCGCAACAGATCGAAAGTCACTTGTCGTTGAAGCTCCCGGGGCGAAGAAGAAGACCAAGTTCGGCAAGAGTTCTGATGCCCACTCCGGCAAGCGCACCTCTTTGGAGTGCTGCGCTACCGTCGAGGACGCACCATCGAGCTCCACCGGCAAGTGTAAGAGCGCAATGGCAGCTCCACCAGAGACCAAGAAGGTGTCCGCCAAGGAGAAAGGAACTGGTGGTACCTTCACCATCAGTGCCACTCTCGACCCTAAATAGGAAGGCGCGCTCGTTGCTTTCCTGCGGGCGAACGTCGATGTGTTTGCATGGCAACCGTCTGACATCCCCGTGTTCCTGTGAAAGTAATCGAGCACCATCTTGCCGTCTGTCCTCATCGCGCCCCGCCAAGCGAAAAGTCGAAGCGTGCAAAGGAGCGCCAAGAATTCATAGCGAAGAAATCAAGAAATTGGAAGCAGCAGGCCTTGTCGAGGAGTGCTCCATCCTCGTGGTTGGCCAATCCTGTAGTCGCAAGCGCAAGGCAAACGGAAATGGAGGCTTTGTATCGACTTTACCGATGTTAATAAAGCTTGTCCCAAAGACCCATTTCCCTTGCCGCGCATCGATCAGATTGTTGACTCCACGGCCGGATGTGACTTGCTTTCATTTCTTGATGCATACTTAGGGTACCATCAGATTTTCATGGCAGAAGAGGATGAAGAGAAAACCGCATTCATCACCCCATGTGGCACATACTGTTTCGTACGGATGCCTTTCGGTTTAAAGAATGCTGGTTCAACATTTGCAAGGGTAGTCCATGACGCTTTTGAACCGCAAATGCACAGAAATGTGGAAGCCTACATGGATGACATAGTGGTCAAAAGCAAGGACAAGGCGACTCTGATTCAAGATTTGGACGAAACCTTTGCAAATCTGCGCAAGATCAACCTCAAGCTTAACCCCGAGAAGTGTGTGTTTGGAGTCCCCTCCGCAAGCTTCTCGGTTCTTCGTGTCTCAACGGGAATTGAAGCCAATCCCGACAAGATCAAGGCCATTGAGCAGATTGAAGCACCAAAGCGCGTCGAGGATGTACGAAGGCTTGCGGTTGCGTAGCTGCTCTCAAAGAGGTTTATTTCTAGGTCTGCTTGAGCGCCTGCCATTTTTCAAAATATTGAAAAGGCAGGTCCAATGAAATGGACTCGAAGCGGAGGCTGCGCTGCACGACTTAAAGAGATACCTGTCCTCCACTCAACACTTGTCGCACCTAAGCCACAAGAGAAGTTGCTGCTATATATAGCGGCAACCAATCAAGTGGTTAGTGCTGCATTAGTAGCGAGAGGGAGGCGGATGATGAGCCAAGAACCACGGCGGATGCATCCAGCGACAAGCAAGGGACTTCACCGCAAGCTCGTCCCGACAAAGATGGATCTGCGCGCGCGAGGTCAAGCAGAAAAGGATGGTGTAGCGCCCAGTTTACTTTGTCGGCCCTTCTTGCAGGGGCTAGGTCAAGGTACTCGGTGTGCGAAATTGCTTTTCGCCTTCTCATGGACTCGAGAAAGCTGCGCCATTACTTCCAAGCACATGAGATCATAGTCGTCACTCGTTTTCCGCTGAAGAGGATACTGCAAAATCCAGAAGCAACAGGCAGGATTGTCGAGTGGGCACTGGAACTGTCAAGCTTTGGTCTCAAGTTTGAGAGCACTTCAACTATCCAAAGCAGAGCATTGGCAGAGTTCATAGAAGAATGGACGCCAACACAAGATGAAGAAATTCCAGAAACGAGCATCCCCGTCAAGGAGGCAAGCAAAGAATGGCTTATGTACTTTGATGGTGCCTTCTCGCTGCAAGGCGCCCGGTCTTGGCGTGCTACTTGTTGCACCCACCGGAGAGCACCTCAAGTCGTAGTCCGATGCACTTTCCCAAGGAGCAAGCAACGAACAATACCGCAGAGTATGAAGGTTTGCTTGCCGTCTCGTGATCGCAGCAGACCTTGGGATCAAGAAGCTCATTGTCGGGGTGACTCACAACTTGTCGTCCGCCAAGTGAACAAGAATTATCGAGTCCATTGATGGAAGCTTACGTTGATGAAGTGAGAAAGCTAGAAGAGCACTTTGACGGCCTCATGATGGAATATGTTCCAAGAGCTCGAACGACATTGCAGATGGCTCGTCAAGTCGCCCGACTTAAGTTACCTGTGGAACCAGGGATCTTTGTGCTCAAACTGACTCAACCGTCAGAACGCCATCAATCGGACAGTGCAAGAAGAGGAAGTTGATTTCGGTGACTACTTTCCGCAGAGCTCCCCAAGCCGCTGCCCGAAGGTCCACAAGATCAACACCAAGAGTGCTGAGGAGCAGTCTGCTCCGACAAGCCCTAGGGTTTGTTCCATTGAAGCAGATGCTCCCGACAAGTTTTGCTCCGCAAGCTTGCCGGAACGCTGCTACGGCTGAGCCGCAGGTTCTCGCCAGAGAAGCGGATGTTCCCAGCAGCAGCAGATGTGCCTTTAGTCCTTGTTGTCGAGCCGCAAGCTCCAAAGATGGGCACAAAGATTGTCCATTTCCTTCTGACAGAGAACTTCCCAAGAGCAAGAAGAAGTGGAAAGAGTAGCCCGGCGGTCAAGTATGTACTAGTTTGTCGATGACACACTGCATGTAAGAAGACTCAACGGTGTGAAATTGAAGTGTATTCACCGAAGATGGATGAAGCTGTTGGCGAGAGATACACGGAGGCATATGTGGTCACCATATTGGCGCAAGAGCACTTGCCGCAAAGCATTCCGCAAGGTTTCTTTTGGCCGACAGCCTCCGTGATGCAACTGCACAAGTAACCAAGTGTGAAGCGTGCTGTTCCATTCCAAGCAGATACACCAGCCAGCTCAAGCTCTCCGGACGATCCCTTTATCCCGGCCATTTTCGGTCTGGGGCTCGACATCCTCGCCCCTTTCCCGAAGTTGTCGGGGCTTTGAGTACTTGTACGCTGTAATCGACAAGTTCACAAAGTGGCCGGAAGTGGAAGCGAGGAGGAAGGTGACAGACAACAAGGCATCAAGTTCTTCAGTCGATTGTTTGCCGCTTCGGATCCCTAACAGATCATCACCGACAACGGTACGCATTCACCAGCCGCACCTTCATGCAAGACGCGTCAAGATCTTGGCGCCAAGGTCTGCTTCGCTTCTTTTGCTCATCCGAGAAGTAACGGTCAAGCGAGAGGGCAATGCTGAAGTGCTGCGCGGGCTCAAGACCGAACTTTCGACAGTGCTGCACAAGTGCGGAAGAAACTGGATTGAGGAGCAGCCGGTGGTTCTTTGGTCGATCAGACGCCGCCAAATCGAGCCACCGCCGACACCTTCGCCTAGTCTATGGAGCAGAGGCAGTTCTCCCCACGGAACTCAGATACGGGTCACCTCGAGTGCTCTCTTATGATGAGTTGAGCAAGAGCAGCTTGCGACAAGATGACGACCGCTCCTTGAGGAGGACCGCCTTCAGCTGTCAGACGAGCTGCTCGATACCAGCAAGCTTTGCGCCGCTACCATAGCCGCAGTTAATGCCGAAGTCTCGAGGAAGGCGACCTTGTTCTTCGCGCGCTCAGTCCGCCAAGAATTCCAACAAGTTGACGCCAAGTGGGAAGGCCTTACCGGGTGAAACGAGTCACTAGGCTGGCGCTGTCCACCTTGAGACCGAAGATGGCATTCCGTGAGCAACTCACGAACATTGAGCATCTTCGTAAGTTTTACTCAGAGCGCGGTTGCCGGAACCTGTTCCGGCAACCACCTTTTGTACAAGTCTTGCCGATGTTGCATGTAATCCTTTGTACAAAGCCGGGCGCAGACCCCGTGCATAAGTAAAGCTCATGTGCTCCGCACATCTTGTCAATTTCATGCTCTCTACTTTATTTTTGCATGCATTATCTGACACTTTGTGCAGCACCTACCCCCGGTAAGCAATAACGAGCCGCAAGGCTCCATATCTTTATTGTCTCTTCTTTCTCTTTCTCGAAGAAAGGAAGGTTCCCTTGCTCACAAGTTTGCCGGGGGGAAAGGAGAAGATAATGGTGTGGACCAAGCGTCGTTCAAGAAAGTTTCGCCTTACCGGGAAGCAAACGACAGAAAAGCTAAGTTGCTAAAGTTTGAGCAATTGGTTTTAAAATTTTTAAGTTATCTTCCTTGAACGACCGTGCTTTGTATGGAAAACCTGTGCGCGGAGGAACCAACTCGTAGCTAGTTGCGCCCTTACTTTGTTTCGAGTCCTCTCAACAACTTAAGTGAGCTGCGACTAGTTGCGACAAGGTTTCAGGTCGGCAGCGGCATCGCCAGCAGGCTTGCCGACGTCCCAAGACTCAGCGCACGGCTAAGGTGCTCATGACCGACAAGTTCCCTAAAAGCGAGGGCAAAAACATACAAAGGAAGGAATCAAGTAAAGGAAATAACATAGCAATCACTACCGAAATAGAGTTATATTACAAGATAGCTTGTCGCAGCTCTAATAGATTGTTCTCATAACATGACCAGCGGCGGCAAGAAAAAGAGAAAACGGGCGGCCTAATCTATGCGATCGCCATCAACCCTCTTGATCCCGCCACCCTGTCCACGATGGGTGCGACAAGGTCTTGAGCGCCCACATCAGCATCCGCGGCAAGGACTTGAGGACGTTGGTGAGGTTGAGGCCTGGATTGCGGAAGGCCACCTTCATCAAGACTTTTTGAAGAGCTCCACAGCAGATCCGGCGCGACTCGCCGGCCAGCTGCTTTGGGATCTCTTCCCGAGTCGCTGGAGGGCCGTCGCCACGCCTTTGAAGAACAAGCTGAGCTTGGCGCTGGGTTGGAGGTGCTCATCAGAGGAATACCCAAGATCCTCCATCCCCAGCTGCGCCAGCTCCCTGTCGATGGCTGCAGCAACATCCACGAGACCCTCGGTCCAGTGCTCCACATTCTCCCTAAAGGTGTTCTGGGCGGCAGCAGCACTCGCCAGCAACGCCTCGTCGGCCTTGATCTTCTCCTTCAAGGCCACCTCCTGCTCCCTGGCGCCGTCCAGCGTCTGAGTCATGGTGGTCAGCTTCAACTCAAGATCTGCGTTGGAAACCTTGGCGGCGCTGAGCTCCTTGCTCCTCTCAGCGAGACGGCCCTGCAGCTCGCCAAGAGTGTAGGCGTCCTTCTCGCGCTCACGCTTGAGTGCAGCAAGTTCCTCGCCGCTCTCCTTGAGATTGGCCTCCAGCTGCACCACCTTCGTCTCCAGCTCCTTCTTGGCGGCCTCGGCAGTTGCGGCAGCATCCTTTGCTTCCTTGAGATCCCCGCCAAATGTTTGCTCGTGCGTGGCAAGATCCTCCTCATGGTTGTCAAGATTAACCTTCCGCTGCGCCAACTCGCCTTCCTGCGCAGATAGCTTCTCGGCAGCAAGCCTTTGCTGCTCTTCAACTTCAGCCTTCTCGAGGAGGAAGGCTTTACGCTCCTCGGCGAGTTGCTCCCGCTCCTCTGCCAGGGACCGGAGAGCTTCCCGGTTGAGGGCCCGGAGCTCCTCCGCGCGCTTCTCGATGTCTGCTCCCGCCTTCGCGACAAGCGCTTCCCGGGTTTCCAGCTTGGCTTGTCGGGCGCGGTAGAGCGACAACAGCTTCCGCAGCAGCTGCTCCTCCTCAGACTCGCCGCTGCTGCTGCTTGGCGCGTCGACCAGCGTCAGCCCAGTGGAGGCGAGAAGCTCTTCATCAAAGGTTTCTCCTTCGTCGGCGCCGAGCTCGACGCCTGTGGAAGCTTGATGAAGACGCCATCGCCGCCTTCAAATAGGCGCTGGCTGGGGCTCTTGAGTCTGACGCTGCAGCAGCAGGGGATCGGCGGCGGCGAGCGCCAGACGCCTCCTGCGCCCTGTGGCTGTCGGTCGATCGCCGAGCCCTCGCCACTTCTGCGGTGGCAGCTTTGGCAGCCTCTCTCCGGCCAAGGGATCATCAGCGCCGGCATCCTCTTCGTGACAGCGGCGCCATCAAGATTGCCGCACGCCCTCCTCGCCGGTGACCTCGGTCTCCATTGGCATCATGCGTATGGATCTGACGACCGGAAAAGAAAGAAAAGTCAAGAAAATATCCAAAAAGAAAATCAGAAGAAGAAGAACACAAGGGAAGTTTCCAAGCAAAAGGATTACATATGCTAGGGTCTACAGTCATGGTCTCCGCCACCGGGGGATCGCTGGTGCTGTCCCTTGCCGGAGAACTGCCCCTTGCCGGAGAAGTCTCCCTTGCCGGAGAACGCTCCCTTGCCGGGGAATCCTCCCTTGGCGGCGTAGTCGAAGCAGATGGCATGTCAGGAGCGGCTTCAGGGCACTCCTGGTGGGGCTGCTCTGCTCCTACACAAACCAACAGGTAGATATCAGCAAAGAAAGAGCACCCATGCACGCCTAACAGCAGGAAGTAAACTATATATTTATGCTGGAGGCTGCGCTGGGGGCTGCTTTGAGGAAGAACTGCCGGGTTCGGCAAGGTGGTCTCGGACGCGCCTCTTGCTGTCGCGGTGGGTTCGTCCTCGATGACAATCACCGGGACCTTGGCTCTCTTCGACGCTCTCTGGGCCAGCGTCCTGAAAAGGAATGGGTTCAGAGTGAAGCAAATCAGATACAACACAAAGCAACAAAATCAAAGAACTACAAGTACAGCAAAGAATCTTACTCTTCTTCTTCCTCGTCGGAGCTGAGCGCGGAGAGATCAAATTCTGGCTCGCCTCCAGTGCGACGAGGCGGAGGAGTGGGTTCCCTTGGCCGCTTGGCGGGGGCAGAAGCGGTGGTCTGGGAGGGCCCCGCTCCAGTTGCCGCAGCGGCGTGAGGTGCTTCCGCGGCAACAGTGCTTGCCGCAGTGGAGCGCGTCACGCGGCGCGGCAGCTGTTGGCCCGTCTGCCGCCCCGCTACGTCCTCGGCCTTGCGGAGACGCCTTCTTGGTGGAGCTGGGGCTCCGCCATGCAAGCTGTCGAAGGTGGGGAGGAGGCGCCCTCGGGCTCGCCGACTTAGCTTCGGCCCGACAAGCTCTTCCTCGCCGCAAGCTCCTCGCCGACAAGGCTTGCCGCCTCTGCTGCCTCTGCCTCCTCCACGGTGAATCCGAACTCGCCCGCAGATGGCGGCTGCCGCCGCCTTCTAGTTCGGTGGCGTCGCGCGCATCTCATCATCGGTGGTGTCGCGGGTGAGGCTCTTCTGTTCATCGGGCGGACCGCACTTCTACCGGGCCGTCAAAGAACTCCCGCGACGACGCCATCTGCAGGCTTCACTGTTGGAACAATTCCATGCGAATCGCATAAAGGCATCATTGCACGGATGCGGTCAAGCCAGGAATTGTTGCACATTGAACGACACCTCGGCAACCTGAACATTTCGGATGATCGGGATCGGGCTTGAACAGCTCCAAGAGCATCGCGTCCAGCCCAAGACAAGGAAGTTGAAGTTGAGGCCTGGGTGCAGCCTCATGATATCCGCCGCTTACGAACTCCCAGCGGGTCTCCTCCTCTCCGCAAAGGGGCGATGTGGCGGCGAAGAAAGTCTCGCGCCAACGGTGCCTACAAAGGAGCTTTGGCAAGTCTAAGGCGAGGATCCGGTGACGGCAATCTTCAGCCTAGCGCCTTCCGGGCCACGTTGTTCCAATCGCTGCCGCGCACTATTGGGGTTTACGCTGGGTGGTAAATGGCTGCGGTTCTCCTCGACAATCCAGCACCGATCATCCTCCATTCCTCCCACTTGCTGCGGAGCTCTCCTCCGTAAACTTCCTTCTTGCCAATCCTCGAGATCCAAGCAATTCCGCCAAGAAGAGGCTCCCTCTCTCAACTCGGGGCATAAAGAAGTGGCGAAAAGAGCTACCTTGGGATAGACTCCGACAAAGTTTTCGCAGAGATGTGCGAAACTGCCATGGTCGTAACAACATTGGGGTGAAGTCAAGGAGGCGGAACCCGTGGTGTTCATGATATCACGAAAAATTAGAGAAAGGCGGGCAGAGCCCGCAATAGAAGAACAGCGCCAAGAAGGGATATCCATTCGAGCCAGTTCAAGCAGCAGTGGAAGTACCTTCATGCGCGGATGCGCCGCCTCCGTCGACCGTAAGAGGTAGTACTCCCTCAGATCCTTCACGGCGAGCTGAGGGGGAAGATTGCCCGCTCTTTCGCAGCGGCCATGAGCCGCTGCGCCTCGGCCGACTTCACGGCCTTCCCTTGTCGGCCTTCGAGCCATGGCGGAGGTGGTGGGGAGATCGACGGCGTTGGTGATGCTGGTGGCGATGAAGTGGGCGCTGCTCTCTTTTCAGCCTTGGGAAGAAGGGGGAGCAGCGGAGGTTTTTGGAGATTGGAACAAAGAATCGGCGAGATGGGCGAACTGCCCTGCTTTCTCTCGCTTATAAAGAGGGAGGGGGGCAGGCGTTCTGTCTTTCCGAATAAAGAAACCACCCACGATCTCTCCAACGACGCCGCATTCGACGTGTGCCGTTCGTGGAGGGCGTGGTGGGTCCGGAGTGAGTTACGGCGTAACCCAAGCCGCGCGTGCCCGTGCCCTGTTTTGGGCCTAGCCCAACAGCGCTCGGCACTGTGTGTGGCCCAGGCCCGGGGGCTCCTGACGGTGTACTAGAGTAGGGGTACCCTAGTATCCCGAACTTGTGCACGGGCAGTTGCAGCACCCCGCGGCAAGGCTTGCCGGGTGACCGCCAAGGTCCTCCGTGGTTCCTTTGGAGCCATTCAAGAACAAAGTATTCAAGCCAAGGAGACAAGGCCCCGGCAAGAGGAGCTTGTCGGGAAGGCCACCCAAGGCACCCAGGAGACAAGGCCGTGGCAAGAGGAGCTTGCCGGGAAGGCCCGATGAGCGACAAGCTTCCGGATGCGACAAGGCAACAACCGCGTCAAGGCGCTTGCCGCGGCAGACTACCGCTCTGTACCTGCGCTCCAGCACATCCACTAACGTGTTGCCTTGGGACCTTTCCAAGCGCGCGTGGCAAGAGGCTGTGCGGCCAGCGGAGCGCGGTGGCAAGTGGCGCTGACAAGATTGCCATCGTGGCAAGCGGTGGCGTCCCTGACGGTCCCTGTTTGCACTGTTTGGGCGACGTAGACGGGCATTTAAAGCCTTTGTCCCCTGCCGTCAGGGTTAGGTATGATACACTGTACAAGTAGTTGTACCAACCGCATTCCTTTTCCATTTTTTCCCTTGTCTACGTTGCCACCTGTCGGAGACCCCTTGAGCATATAAAAGGAGGCCCATGCGCAACGTAGAGAGGGGTTCGAGGGGTTCGAAAGGTACGGAACCAGAAAACACTCATGCTAGGTCTCGTTAGCAGCTGATGTGTACTGTAGCACTCAGCGCTCCCAAGCAAGAACACAATACACTCAGACATGCAGTAGTAGGAGTGTTATCTCTCCGGAGAGCTCCGAAGCTGGGTAAACTGCTCGTGTGCTTCGCCTCGATCTGCTCTTCGTGCGATCTCTGCCCCCCGCCGAACCGAAAGGGGCTCGGTCCGCCGGTCCCATAGGTGTTCGTGGGTCAGATCAGCTTCCCCGACAGAGAGGGATAAACATGTTATACCCTCTGATCGGTGAGGCAGAGGCAGCAACAGCAGTAGCAACAGCGGCATCCTCAGTGGCCTTCTTCTCGACTTAGAGTTTCTCGGGGTGGCACGGCCAGCTTCATTGGCGGTGGACATGGTAACGGTGAAGATGACACAGACGTAGACGATGCAACAAACATGGACGAATGGCGGCGAGAAGTCGGGTAGGAGACGCTCCCCAAAAACCTAAACGCCCCTCTCCCATACAACATCCGGAGAGGCGGGGTTTCGGAGGCCTACTCTTCTCTCAACTGTGTACGTGGCAGCAGCAGCAAAAGGAACAACAGTGGGCATGGAGGCAGATGTGAACTATTTCATAGTGGCGGCTAGGGTTGGCCAGCGCCTCCAATATATACGCTCGAGCGCATGGAGAGGCGTGGGATGGAGCCACGTCTGAGTCTATGATAGCCTACGATTCGATGTCTTAGATCGTGGCCCGGTTGTAAAAGACTCTCAGTTCCTGACTGGCAAAAATAAGCACATAGGTGTGAGCTCGTCTTGGCTCGTTCCCACAATCCGCGGCGCGTCGTGACGAGGTGAGGCAGGCGGCAAAGGAGGAGCGCATGGGAACCACTTCTCTTCTAGAGATCCAATCGCATGAGGAATAGAATCCCTTATAAGGAGGTCTAACTCCTCATCAACTAGCGGTATGGGACTAAACTTCCCACGACATCGATTTCCATATAATCCACATGGGCCCTTATAGATTTTCTAGAATTGTTAGATGGGCCCAAGGCCCACCATCATGTTTGAACAATCCCCCACCAGATCTCAAGGGCCCATTTTTCCCTTTGTTCAAAACACTATTTTTATATACCAGTATTTCAAAGAGCGACCCGCAACCCCCGCGTCGCCAACCCTAGGCGACACAGGGGGAGATCGCATCGCCAACCCTAGCCGACACGGGGGGAGATCCGCCACCGGCCCTCAGCCGCCTCCCTCCAATCTCTCCCTCCCGTTGCCGCCCGGGTTCACAGTAGCGAAGCCCGGCCTATGGATTGTGATAGCGGTGGCGGGGTATTCTCCCTTGCGTGCGTTGGCGTCTTCTTTTGGCGGTGAAGACATGGTTTATGATGATTCAGCGGCGCGGTGCCGCGGGATCTCGGTGGTGGGCATGGCAGTGGTAACACAGCCTTCCCACAGCGGAGGCGCCCCTATGGCGGATGCTGGAGTCTCGGATCTCACCTGGCCCATATGGGCTTTGGCGGGCCGACAGATCTGTTACTTGGCGATAGGTTGGCATGGTGGGCTGATAAAGCCGGCTGCTTTTACACCATGGTGTTGCCATGGTCGGTTAGGCAACTAGATCCTTGTGGTCCAGTCCCTGACAAAGAAGGCGGTGATCCATTCACAAGAAGCTGGATGGAGTTCTTCGAACAGATCTAGGTGAAAGCCTGCTGTCATCTAGATGCCAAGGCCGACGATGGCTGCGCTCTACAGCGTCGTTCCCCTGTTGAAGGCATCGCCATGGAGAAGTTCTAGACCACTATTTGCTACCTCAGGGGAAACACTAGATTGGTAGATCGGAAGATGGCGGCACTCTCATGTCATTTACCCCTTGGGGGTGTCATTCTTGGAGGTGTACATGGGCTCGAGGGACCACTAGACGACATCTTTGGTGGAGTGGTGCTTCATCCTACACATTGTTGGCGATGGATCTCGATGGCGTGGTGCCCTGGAGATTTGGTGACCGATGTGCGACGATGGACTCACGCAGGAGGATGACGCCGTCTGGCGTCGACACGATCAATGCGTCAGTGTCTGCACTGAAGATGGATCGATGGAAAATGGTGGTTATGGGCCTTGAAGTGTGCACATGTGGTGCCCACTGTGAGTGTGCTAGACCGGTGTGTGACCCAGTCTGGGTATGTGCCTATGGGGGCATCTGGCTTTAGATGTTAGGCTTTGGTGCGATGTCTGTTTGGTATTAGGCTCGTACATTTGGCACCCCTTCATCAAGGGGATAGGAGTAGCAAAAGGTGTTGCCAAGATGGTGGCTTCAGGTGTACTGATGTATTATTTTGTAAGATCTTTTTGAATAATTAATAAAACGGCTGCATGCATTGTCCAGATGCAGAGGCCGTGTGTACATCCTCCTTTTAAAAAAACTAGTATTTCCGTCTAGACCCGCTAAGGTTGAACTCCGCCTAGAGAAAATAGCTACACTTCTTCACAACTGAATAATGTACTATGCCTTGAATTGTCAGTTTGGTGTAAAGAAGTTTCACAACATGTCTTACTAGTACTAGACAACTGAAGGTTGGCCCCTTGGGTGGAGCATATTAGTCACATTCCTTACCTGTTCATGAGCTTGCTAGAGATCACCCCAATCTCATAGACTATGACTTGTAGTCAGGCTCATATTAAGACAGTAGTCAACCTACCATACAGTTTTTGAGAGTATTACATCTCCAACGGAGTGGGATCGTAAAGTTACACTTCAGTTCACCACCGGCATGTTTTCCCAGGTCCTACTTGACGGGAGATCCGATCATATGTTTGGTTACCACCATGGCAACTCATGTGGGTCTCATACCCATCTCCCTCAATGCATTATCTATCACAACACACGATAGCCGTTCAGAAAAGGGAACTACCAGATTCTTAGCCGTTTGGATATAATCCAGCGCTATCACTCTGGAGTTTCTTAAACATCTGAAAACTTTCAATCTCATTCTTATATGTTTGTTGGACTTCATGTTGTCTTTTGAACTCTTTACATTGGCAATAACTGTGTGATTGCCACAGTTCATAAGGATAGACGGAACAGGCTTCGCAACCACTGGCAAGTACATCAAAAGATCTCTAAGCCATTCTGCTTGAAGACCGGACGTGTCTAATGCTGTTAATTTTCCTTCCATTATCGATCTCGTTAGGATCGTTTGCTTGGAAGACTTCTAGGAAATAGCGCCATCTCCAAGAGTAAACATATACTCAATTGTGGCCTTCATCTCATCAGCATCATAGATCCAATTTGCATCACTATACCCTTCAAGTACTAATGGGTATCCGATATAGTGAAGTCCACAGTTCATAGTAACTTTCCGATAGCGCATAATTCTTTCAATAGCATGACAATGTACATCACCCGGATTGGAAACAAAGCAGCTCAGTTTGTTCATAGCAAACGCGATGTTAGGTCTCGTTGCACTCACTAGATACATGAGTAAACCAATAATTTGAGAGTATCTCAATTGATCTTTAGATGTTCATTCGAACTTACGAATCAACACACTAGGATCATATGGTGTTCGAGAAATGTTGCTATCCGAATATCCAAAATGACTCAAAATCTTCTCAATATAATGGGATTGCAGAAGTGTAATCCCACTCTCATCATCTCTCAGTAGCTCGAGGTTCAAGATAACATCAGCCACCCCAAGGTTCTTCATCTCAAAGTTCCAAGATAGGAACAACTTGTCCTCCTCAATGACTTTGAGGCTGGTTCCAAATATCACACTACAAAAAAAATACACTTCCGTGATGATACGTCTTTGTCACAGTAGGTCACGTTTTCTGTCATGCATGTACATCCATGACAAATTTATGAAAGAATCAAGATAGTCATACATATGCTGTCGTAGAAGTGTTCCATGACATTACCAAAATTATCATCACAGAAGTGTCCACTTCCATGACGATAAATCGCGCGTCACAGAAGTGCTTTCGTCAAGGGTGACCGACACATGGCATCCACCATAACGGAACGCCGTTAAGCTATGGGGTCCGGTTTTGGATCCGATAACCCATTAACAGCCCCGACCAATGGGGATTTTCCACGTGTAAAATCATCATTGGCTGGAGGAAACACGTGTTGGCTCAGCGTTGGGACAGATGTCATCCACTCATTGGACCCAAAGCGCCTATGATACGTCGACACATGGCACGACCCAACAGAGGCCCATATAGGTTAAAAAGGCCAGCCCAGTCAAAGGCCTGTAGTACTTACTCAGGTACTAGTGGGCCAGCCCAATAATGACCTGCTTAATAAAGGCCCATTTACGGCCCGAAGCCAGATCTGGCCTGTTAATTGTTCATCGAATATTTGGGCCCATTTACGGCCCGAAGCCAGATCTGGCCTGTTAATTGTTCGCCGAATATTTGGGCCCAATTACAGCCTAGTGACTTTCGGCCTGTTAGAGGCCCGATGTAGACATGGGCCCATTTCATCCCGGTGTGACTTTCGGCCTGGGAATGGCCCGTGCTGCCCATGGGCCATATATGGTCCGACGGGACATCGGGCCCACTAACGGCCCGTGATAAAGGTGGCAACAGTTAAGCCCAACGTGACTTTGGGCCTGTTAAAGGCCTATCGCATAATTCGGCCCATTGATATCTGTACTAAGCTTTCGGCCTCTTAAAGGCCCATGATATCAGTGGGCCAACTAAGGCCCGAGATATGTTTTGGCTTGGTAACTGCCCGTGATATAACTAGGCCCAAAAAGGCCCGGTTTACATTTCAGCCTACTGAAGGCCCGTCGACCACTAGTGAAAATTGAGGCCCAATATGCATTTCGACCTGCTAAAGGCCCATGGTTTCATCTGGGCCGTAACAGGCCAGTACAATATTTAGCCTGTTAATGGCCCAATGCTACCTGGGCCAAACTAAGTGCTTGGTCCACAAAAGGCCCAACTAAAATATAGGCCGGTGTAAGTTAAGTAGTCTCACAAGAAAGTGTGAATGCCACAATCATTCGGCCCAAGAATGATGCAGCCGCCCAATTGTGGCCGCTAAACACCCGCCCGTTAGAGGCGTAATGTTTTGGCCCGGTCGACTACATCTGATTTTTTTTAGATAGCGAATGATGGCAGTAACTAGTAGGAATTAAGAACAAACCTACTCTATACAATAAATAAATTACGGCATAGTAACTAACAATAAACCTACACCATACAATAAAGGATTTATGGTATATTACATCCACTGGGCATCGAAGTTCGCCACCAGTGATCATAAAGCTCAATGAAGAAGCAGATTACAAAAACTGGACACCATTGCAGCATAACAAAATAATACTGAACCGAGACCACTTCCAAGACAGTTCAAGAAAGGTTAGCCTTATGCTGAACTATCACAAGAAGCTACCGAGCAAGGCTGTGAGACCGGCCTAGCATGTATGTCATAGCTTCCAGGTGTAGCTGTTTAGCGATGAGGTTCTCATTGGTGTTCTCTGCAATCTTTCTTAGAGATAGGACTTCAAGTCGAAGTTGAGTTGCAGAATGCCTTTCTGCTAGAACTTGGGACTAAAGAAGTCGAATTGATTCAGACAACGAATTCTGTGAGCATGTCTGACTACTAGTCTCAAGTAACTTGAACACTGCATCAAGACAAGACTTTGGGGTTGTCTCGCTATCTTCAAGATGTTTTGCCTTCTTTGCTACAATATATGTTGGGTTTGTCGCACAGCCTTCAGCAGACTTGTGCATGCCATCAGGCATATCACCCTGAAACAAAGCAGAGAGATGACAGGTTTTGCACATGTATAAATAAAGATGATAACTGTGCTGTCAATTCCATCCAATTTCAAATTAGAAAATAAAGAGTAAGTTCAAAATATCAATAACATAATTTGGCATTGTTCATAATGCGGGGTGCTTCACCACACTACTGGATTACCATGTCAACATAACAAGCATAGATGAAGGGCAAAGAAAATCATTGTATCTATTTTGGTTAATGTGCATGGCATGTTGTTCATATCATCACCACATCAAGAAGATAAAACAGAGAGGACAAGGTGCAAACGTGGGCTGCTTCACCACACACCGGATTATAGATCCACAAAACAAGCATACATATAGGGAGTATTAAGTAATGCACATGGTATGAATAAGGAATTTGGTTTTACAAGTAAAACTTAGAACTTACGGTTCTTGCGAACATGCATTTTGGTAGAAACAACAAACTAAACAGCGGTAAACGATAGGGAGTGTGAGAAAATTAAATAGCAGTTGAGGATAAAGGCTTTAGAAGGACTGACTTACATTAACAGTTAATACCGGCTTTATAATGCCCTTCTCCATGTCAAGGGAAGGATACCTCAAAAATTTCAGCATAGAATCTTCTTCATAAGCATTGCCTGTACTCTACATTTTCTAGAGAGTATTTATAGATATGCTAATACTGGAAGGGATAGAGGATAATGAAGATAAGATGCAGATTGATGCTACATAATCAACTACCAATCCCTGGAAGTGCAAGCATTACAACACAAAATGTACTGACAAGAGCAATGGGCTACACTTCTGCACTGGCATTGTCTGTGTATTCTACTTTTTGGTAAGATTAAATATAGATCTGATCTTTCTTAGTAAATGGTGGGCGAGGGAGATAAGATGCAGAATGTTACATTATGAACTGTCCCTCTTCCCATAATACAAGAGTGTTTTGAACACCGTGTACTCTTATAAAACGTTCTTATATTATGGGACGGAGGGAGTAGCTGTTAATGTAAGTACAATCATAGACGACGTTCAGTCCTTACAAGAGGACTGCAGAGCTAAACCTCTTCAAAAACATTGGGTTGATTCTAGATTTATGTAAGAGTCCATACAGATCTTATAATGTCCACCAAATGGACGATAACGAGGCTAACATGTGCGGTGATGCTACATAATCAAACAACTATGAAAGTAAGTATCGTCATACAGGGCAAGAGGTACCCACAAGAGCAATGCAGTGTGGAGTATAGTTGTGAGATTCTGTGGTCCCTTGAGAACGAATGTTCACCTGCTAACAGTTTTCGTACAAGTGAGACGTTAAGGAAAATGAAAAAATGTAGTTCAAATTGTGATGTGATATCATAGATAATACCTTACGCTATAGCCGAGACCAATGTGTAACAAGATTATTCCAGTCAACCGTCGGATAAATGTAGCACCGGAGACTTTACAGAAATTTCATTTAGAGGCTTGCCATCGAAGTGCGCTTGCCTCAGGTAGGAACGATACTTCATCAACAAGTGCTTGAAAAGCGCAACCAACCCTTGCTCGTCTTCACAATCCATTTTGGTCCTCGGCTACTTAAAAGTATGAAATATTGTGTCTTCTGTCAGCAGAAACATATGCAGTAATGACCATGAATAACATTAGTACATTACTTACGCATAAGTTGCGGAGGAAGACTAGAAATTGTTCTGTGTCTGCGGTATAATCTTTCCATGAAGGAAAGATGCGCACAAAGTTCCTGACAACAATATAAGCTTTGTCTTCTAAACTGGGAAGAAATGGAACAGGGGTCCTATTTGCTGCAATTGGGGCTCTCTCTGGTTGGAAAAGGGATTTGGCAACTGGATTTGGTGTACTCTTTGTTGGAATGGGGGTTTTGCATCGTAGAGCTGGTGCTATGTCAACTAGCATAATCATAGTGTTTGCTGCAGTTGGGGTCTACTGAGTTGAGGCATCAGAAATGACGAGTGTAGTAGGGCTAGAGTCTGCTAGAGTTGGGGTGTTTTGTGGGTCAGGTGATATTGCAACTACACCTAAAGGGCTATTTGATTTATCAGGTGCCACTACCTTTTCCAAATAATTTGCTTGCGCTCCTCCACGATAAGCAATCGCCCTCTTCCTTTTGAACGTCTGATACATAAGAACACCATTTGAATGGATAAATATGGTATGATGACAAATGGAATATGTACTGAAAATGGATAGGCAGGCCGTATTCACATACAAGATGTGTAAACTAAGATAATGGCAATTCAACAAAGTAGAAGCAATGCAAAGCATCAGTTGCAAGATATGTGCGATATAACCTTGGAAAGTTAGAGCAAGCACCTTGATGGGTGAATAAGATAGGGCATCTTCCTCTGACTCCTCCTACATTGACCTAGGTCTCCTTCTAGCTCAGAATCACTGTTAGGATCATATTTTGAGCATGAACCTGTACGTGGAGAGCGTTTGCATTGCATTGCATCCAGACTTGATTTCAGTCCCTTAATGCCAAGTTTGACAGCCATGGCATTGTTCTGCTTTATTCTTTTCATGCGCGCAAGCTCATAATCATTATGATGTTGTTCAGAATCTGAGATTCATGAAAACATAAAAAGTAGTCAGATTATCTATGGAATGCATTGCGGATTCAACTCGAAGAGTGTCTCCCTATAAACCCCTGCATATGCAAAGTTCACCCCCCCACCATGCTGACCATACCACACACAGAAATACAAACCCCTTATGTCTCTATAACACGCAGACACACATTTCAAAACTGAAGTAGGAACATTAGAATTATATGAAATTCATATTTGAACAAATAAACTAAGGAATTATGAGTGGCATAATGTTTAGCTTCAAGGGTGGAGTGTTGGTAGTGCGACACAAAGCAAGTAGGAAGATTGTATTCCCTGTAAAAGATTGAAGCCTATGTAAAAGCTGGAAATGACACTTTCTTTCTATACAATGCAGTGTTCGTTGCCTACACATGATGGAAGAGATCACATAGAGAAATACTATTCACTCATGTCTACGGTTGCAGTATTTAGAAACAGGGTGGTCCACCCTAAAAGAATATTGACAACAAATATGACAAGGGAAGCATAGATGTAGTGAATCAATCATTTACTTGTGAGCTCACTAGGACAAGTATGCAGAATTGTAACTGCAGTAAGAGATTGTCCAAAATCCGAATCAAGAAGTTTTTCTAGCACTTATTGTTTGCAACTAATCGACGTGAATAATTGGATATTATATCAAATGAGTAAGAAAGACAAGTAAAATTTTCAACAAACCTGGCTTGCAGTAGTAATCTGGGTCAATGTTACTACGACTAACAATCCAAAATGACTAGTGTCTGTTCCTAGGGCCGGAATTTTGAAAACCCTGTGAACTTTACAGGTACTAAAGATTACCGAAATACATCTGAACCATTAAGTGTAGGTAGCACTGAGCACACAACAAACCCTAATGATAGTCCTGCCTAATGAGTAATGAATCAATTAGAAAATGGGTGATGAGGAGTGGCTGCTGAGTGTTGAGGACTTATCTCAGGATAAATCGGGTTGGCTTAGTGGGTGCTGCACGCCTGAGCCCTGAACGGACTGGGAAGGTAGGCACGGGGGCGCGCCTGGGCAGCGGTGACGCTGTTGGGCGAGTGGCTCCTGACCTCCTGTTAGTCCGGCGTCTCCTCCTAGAGTCATGCCATCCGGGGACGGCAAGTCGCCGGCGAGGCAGGCAGCTGGGGGCGAGTAGAGATCGAAAGCGCGCATCAGAACAGAGGGGAATCAGGGCCTAGGACGACCGAAAATCCCAGGGTGGGCCGGCCCACCGTGGGCACCCTGTAGAGATACACACCCGAGCAGCGAACATGCATTTTTGAAACTAATTTAGGAACATTTAGCTGACCAATTAAACAAACCTGTTTTAATAATATCAGATTCGTATTTGAACAACTAAGCTTGTTTAGCTTGATGGGTCGAGCAGTGCTATAATGACACGAAGCACGTATTATGATCGTATAGTGCTCATAAAAGGGGGAAACTAGAGAAATGATATCTAGCAGCCATTGTTTGCTTCGAACTAAGAACTAAATTCTAAGAGATGAAAGGAAAGTAGAGTAACCAAGTTAAGATCTATTTTCTGGTTGAGATCAAAAAGTTGAGGAGATATGAAGTACCACCTCTCTTGCGGCGCCGTGTAGGCATCAGGGGTGCGATGGCTGTCGGTGGCGTTGAAGCAGATCTGTGACGGTAGATGGGTGCATCGGGGGATAAGTCCCATTGCGGTGGAATAGAAGGTCGTGTGAGCGGCCCCGAAAAAGAGGATGACGGCGCCGATGAAGCGAGAGGACGTGATGCAAGGCTCTTGGTCCATCGCCATGGATGAGAAACGTCCATCTCTAGCAGTGGACGATGCGGTCTTGGTAGGCGCTCTGGCATGGTGGAGGATGGTGCCGATGGATGTGGTGGAGGACGGCGGCGATGGATGTGGTGGAGGACGGCAACGATGCATGGGGTGGCGGATGGAGGCTGGTGTGGGGACGGTGTTCTAGCGCGGATGGTGTATGAATGGGAAAATGGAGGGAGAGGTACGGGGAACCATGTTTTTGGGACGCTCCTGTCTGAAATATGGGAAAGTTACGAACTTAGCCCCCGTTTAAAATTTGGACGTCTCGTTGGTTGGGGATACGACGGTAATCTCGCATCTCGTCAATATTTGCCCAGAGCGATTTTGGGCGAGGAGAGGGTGGTTGGCGCCCATGGTTGGCGCCCACGGTGTATGAACGGGTTGATGGTAGGGCGGTTGTGTCACATCCGAGTGAAGTTACAAACCTGCCCCAATTGAAAATATTTGCCTACATCGATTTCGCCGAGTAGAGTTTGTTTTGCCGCCACCGTATGAATGGGGAAATGGAGGAGAAACAGAGGTCTTTCTGACGGGCTTGAATCAAGTGTGCTTTGTCACCATGTTTGGCGCCCACCTTGTCGAATGGGCTCAGAGGCGGTCGTGTCACGCCTTATTGAAATTACTATCCTACCCCTGCTTAGAGCAAAGGAAATCGGGCCGATAGATTGTCCGTAATGGGTAGACAGTAATTTCCATCTCCCAAACACTTGGCTTCGGGCAGCCGACGGGAGTGGACATTTTGCCGCTTCTTTCAATTTGGGACAATAAGCATCCACGCTACTCCGGCAACTAAATTCAATCCATTTTGTATTCCTATACTAATCTTTATAAATCATTCTATGTGTTTTATATATCTTCAAAAGGGCGACAAAGATGTATTCCACTGTCATATATGAATATGGTTTACAAATGCCGATACTCAAATTCAGAAGCTAGAATCCAGTTTAAGGTGAATTCGAATATTTGGATCACTTCATGTCCAACTCAAATGTCAGACGCAGCATAATGTGTACTCCCATTTAGATATGTACACAAGCGATGTATCAAGATTCAAATACCGAGTGAATCAACCAAGAATGTATAGAACTAATAGACATATAAACACTTATAGAGTATATGGATCAATAATATCAACTAACATACATAAGCCAGGCCACTGTACTTTTCTTTGCTACAATAGCATCCTTTTTTTAGCCAAGCTACTACAGCATCTTGGCTCTTTCTGATGCGTGCCACTTATGGTCCATCTATACTACTATTATTGCTGAATGCACATTCAGCCCGATTGGCATATTTGTAGGTCTGGCACAACAATCAAAATGAAATGTCTTTGAGTCTTATCAATTAATACAGACTTGTGCTCAAATAAAATTACAAACCAAAAAACAAAAAATTAAAAAAAATTATTACATGATCTCTAAAACAAATGGTTTGATTGATTACAAGAACAAACAACACAAAGGTTATTCAACGATGGAAAGAACATTTCACCTATGATTTACCAAGTGGGAATTTAATTTCCTTTTTCCTTCGTGACCTTAACAATGTGGTCAGCCTCAGCTTGCTTCGCTTTTGAAATCCACCAAATATTTAATGGTTGTCTTGAGTAATCGCTATTGATTGTGCTTTTTGCTTCCTCAACATGTCCACTTCATCTCTAAGTGCGTGCGAGATCTCTTTCTACCACTAGTTTAGCCTCTAGAGCATCATAAGTTGGCAATTCATAATGCACGATTAATGGTGCCATCGCTGTGGGATGATAAAACGTCCATGGGGACCTCGCTTTTGATCTTGGGCTAACCTGTTTTGCCATTAAAATTCGATTGATTCGTAAAAGTTGAAGTTAGCAAAACATCTCAATCGGGAGTTATAACAGCAAACCAGCTTAAACAAACAAGGAATTAAAGAGTTTCAATTGATGTGAAAAGTAGTTATTAACATCATTGTAACCCGTTGTTGCAGCAAAGCAAAGCGCTTAAACAAACAAGTAGCTATTTAAGTTCGTGCAAACAGTAATTCTTAATAGTAAGTATCAAACACATAGATAGGTGCAGTCTATAATAGGATTAACAGGCTGTGGCATTATGTAATCAGTAGCAAACTAAATTAAGCCAAGCAATGTAATTGAAATTTTCTGCAATAAGTGGCTAACTAAAATTCCGAGAAGCAGGTAACTGAACTTACGCTAGTTCTTTGTACAGGCACACTGCAACTTCTTTTTCGCTTACACGGTTGTACGAAGGAGTCCATGGCATCAATTGCTTGGATACGCAGTCCCACTACTTCTTTCTTCCCACACTGCATTGGTAAGTCGAATGGTTAATCTGGTAAGATGGTGCATCCTTGATATGTTATATGAGGACGTGTAGTCAGACTAGTTGTAGCCACACACATCACACTAGCTTTTACTGTATATTTCATGCGATTACTTTTGGCATGTCGAGATCTAAGCAATCTACAATAGGATGAAAAGACTGGCATCCTTCACATTATTGGCGAACTCAGTTCATAGAAACAAGCAATTCAACCATTTTGTGGGTAAAACAAAAGCGCCACTGGAATATTTTTCACTGCCCCTACCATACACGCAAACATGGTGACGCCACCATAGGGGCTGGTATGGGCGGCACTCGGTGGCTCGGAAGTGTGCACCTAGTTTGAGTCGTCTGTGTTGGCCCAAAGCTAGTTTTGTTCGTCCCAATGCACGAAAGCAGCAATGTAAAAAATGAAGAAAAATGTTTCAATTTGGATAGGCCAATAACATAAGTGCAAGGTAGGCCCTATAGCAGGCTCGCGGCCCAAACGAGCGCCTCCCATATCGATCGATAGCAGGAAAAATTCCAATTCATCTGCTCCAGCCTCCAGTCTGGTTTGCTCCTAGCCTAGCCGCCACTGGACAGACCGACATAGCACTTCCTCGCACCCTTGTTGGAGGGTGGTCGCCGGGCTTCAAGCGAATGGAAGGACAAGAAGATGAAGATCCAACCCTGGGTGTAGCCTGCGTGGGAGGCGGCGGCGGCAGCACATGAATGGCATCGAGCTTGTGCAAACGGACAGTCACAACTTGCAAGAGTAGCATGCGCAATGAGCAGGTACATCACAGCCCTGATTATATCTAATTCAACTCTTCAATTTCTGGCCAATAGTTAAGCCTGACGGTGTTGTAAAACTGCTTGTATGTAGGGAATCTATGAGAAAATGAAACGAATTTCTACTTATTTTATAACTCCCCAATCAATACTCGAATCGATGAATCTAATGTATCTAATCAAGTTTCCGTGCAAACATCCAACCTCATGTTGTTCTTGAGCCTCAAGTGTCTAATGAATGATCGCTAATGAAGGATTTGATGCAAACATTTTACATGCTCCGGTGATGAACATATAGTGTCTAATGAGGCATCTAATGCAAGCATTTTGCAAGCTCCCATTGAAGGATTTAGTGTCTAATGATGATCTGCTATGTTGAGAGAGACATAGAGATTTGCGGCATTGATGACAAGCAAATTATAGTGCATTATCATGGCTTGAGGAAACGCCGAGGCCATCTACCGTAAAGTCCCGATCATGACAACGTAGCATAAATACTTTTCTAATCTATTGTTTGAAACTATTGGCATACTTGTGCAGGATAGATATATTGATATGCAGTTTGCGCACTGGTTATAGGTGCAATTACACTTCGATATTTTCAGCCAGAGAATGAATAATTCAAGTAGGTACAGACCATGTTTGTAGTCCTTCTACACCATGTTGCATTTTGTGTTTTTCGGTGCTTGCATCATTTAGTGTTTATAATCTGAACTACTTTGGATCATTAGCTGGTTTTCAAAGTGCATGTAGCTTCACATTTCTCAACTTATGTGATTTCCGGAGTGCAAGTGCCTTCGTATTTTTTAAGTTAAATGTTCGCCCCTCGTAACTTGAATTCGTGGATCCGCCACTGCACACAAATCATACACGAATGACAGTACGAATGAAATGAAATGCAGGGACTTACGCTAGCTCATTGTACATGCTCGCTGCAGCTCTGCTTGCGCTTGGGATGTTCCATGTACAAGTCCATGTTACCACTATTAAACTATAGCTCCGAATTAAAATGGTTTAATTCTTCACTATTAAACTGTAGCTCCAAATTAAGTAAACTATATATGTAACTTGTCTAGAAAAATGTGTAGATTACCATGGTGCACCTTATTTGTTGTTTCCGTCCTCATTTGTTGTTTCTGGCCTCATTTAAATTGCCTAGATAGGTAGTTTTATTATGCTTCACCTCTTGCCATGATTAACAACATTTAATCTTGTCATGTACATAAATGAGAGCGGACTAAATAAATGTATGTGTCATTTCGTCAATATGCAACTCGTTGCATATTGAGCTCCACTTAATTTATATTGTTTATTGCACTTTGCCATGCCATGCCTTAGTAAATCGGACATGCATCATACTCATCATGCCATGGATAGTTATGTTTGTTTATCGTGTTGTTTTCTTCTTTCTGGTTGTGCTTCTTCTTGATAGTTCTGGTAAGTTGCGATTGTGAGGATTCGTTCGACTACGCCTGTTTGTCTACTTCATGGATTCGGTCTTCTTCCTAGCGGGATTTCAGGAAAGATGATCATTACCTTGGATATCAATACTATCTTTGCTTGCTAGTTGTCTCGATACTACTGCTATGTCTCGCTACCTACCATTTGTTTGTAAAGCCTCCCAATTGTCATGATAAGCCTCTAACCTTACACCATCCAAGCAAACCATTGTATGGCTATGTTACCGCTTTGCTTAGGCACTCTTATAGCGTTGCTAGTTGTAGGTTGTTCCATGTTGGGACATGGATAACATGGGATATCACAATATCTCTTATTTAATTAATGCATCTATATACTTGGTAAAGGGTGGAACGCTCGGCCTTTTGGTTGATGTTTTGTTGCACTCTTGCCACCCTAGTTTCCGTAATATAGGTGTTATGTTACTTGATGAGGACTCCTAACATGTGTGGAGTTTTGTGGGGACCCCCTGAATAAAACTCTTCCAGCAAGGCCCGACATTAGTTTTAAATTTTCCTAATAACAACTAAAACTTGCATAGGGACTTTCCGGACCCCATGGAGAATTAATCAACAACCCGGGCCACTGATCCTCATGAGTGCTGGTCCAAAATAGAGTCGTTTGTGGCTTCCCTCGGGGCCACTCGGGTCTTAATTGTTGTACGCTGTGCTCATCCACCATGTCCTGAGAATGAGATACGCGGCTCCTATTGGGATCGTCGACACATTGGGAGGTCTTGCTAGTTTAGTTTTGCCTTTGACAAGTGGATTGTCCACCGAGATTCCTTATTGTAAGCATCATGTTATCACGGTTTGAGGATTTTCCATTGTTGAGTGTGGTAATTTATAATGGACTACCTGGAGCAACCCTCCAGGGTTAAATCTTTTCGGAAGCCGATTCCGCGATTATGTGGTGACTTGGAAACTCATAGTATCTGGTTGTAGAGAACATGACACTAAATTTCAAATAAAATACACCAACCACGTGCTTAAACCGCGAGCGTCTCTTTTTGAGGAGATCGGGAAGAGAACACGGTGGGGTTATGTTTGACTCGTAAGTAGTTTAGGATCACTTCTTGATCATTATTAGTTGCGACCGCTTATGTCTAGTTTACTCTTCTTATTCTTGTACTCGTAAGCCACCTTAAAAATGCTTAGTGCTTGATGCAACCTCACCACTTATCCATTCCATACCCACTAAGCTTTGCTAGTCTTGATACCCATGCTAATGGGATTGTTGAGTCCTAGTGGCTCATGGATTACTACAACAACAGGTGCAGGTATAGGTAAAGCGATGCTTTGACGTGAGAGCGATGCTTGTTTGCTTTTGGAGTTCTTCTTATTCCCACTCTTCGAAGGTCATAGAATGGGTTCTAGGTCGGGAGCGTGGGATTAGCAGGGTGGATGCCGTTCTTATTTTTTGTTTGATTTCATCCATAGTCAGATCCTGCTCTTCTGCATGATGATTGCTATGTATTGATGTATTCATGTTGTATCTTGTGGCGAGTGTAAGCCTTTATCTGATATTCTCATCTATTCACTATATTGTATGCTGTAATGATATCCACCTTGCTATGCGCTCGAAATGCGATTCTGCCCTAATCATGAATTCATCACGTGATCGGAATAGAATTGCAACTTGGGCGCTACAAGTTGGTATCAGAGCCTTACTGACCACACGAGCCCCCCTGATTGATTGAACCGTTGTCGATTCTAGAAAAAACCTATTTTCTAAGTCCAGTTATATATCAGAGAGTAGGAATTTTATTTACTCCTTATCCTCTTCGTCGCTCTAATGAGGAATTGTGACATAGGTGTTTTGATGCTAATACTCTTCTCACAATATTATTAGGATCACGTAGGTATTGTTGGAATCGTTGCGATATTGGTGTGACAGAATTCTATCTTGGTGCCTCCTGATTGTATGGATTGAACCCAGGGAGTTGAGCTCCAAGGTTTTCTCGTCACAATTGTTATCATTTCAGTTCTGGAATACCAGAGGACACCAACGTTGAAAACACTTCTATACTCTTTGTGGTGCGACAGTTTGGCGCCACCCAGTACTGGGGAGAGCGATCAGATGTATTGCGACAACTAGTATAGCTCTTGTTTTTTAAAGGTCTGAGGTACATGAGTTCCTGAGATTTTGGTTATGTGTTGATGGAGGTGGTTCATTTGGAGCGTATAATTCTGCTAGGAGTTGTGTGATGATATTTTTCTCCTTGTACTTGTTGTACCGGATTGCGTAACCAAAAATTAGGGAGTTCACAGGTGGGAATTCAAGTAGTTACCCAGGATATCTTTCCGACAGATGCATGATATGAGATTGGGGTTTGATGTCTAGTGGTCCGCTATAATACAATCAGTTTTATAGTGGTCTCGTTGTGTCCTAATGAGCCCCGTGTAGCCTTGCTATGGCTTGGGGACACTTTGTAAGTCATTGAAAGATCGTGGATGTCGCCTAGAGGGGGGTGAATAGACGCTTTTAAAATAGTTACGGTTTAGGCTTGAACAAATGGGAATAAACCTAGCGGTTAATTTGTGAAGCTCGAAACCTACAGCAGCTAGGCTCACCTATGTGCACCAACAACTTATGCTAAGTAAGATAAACAACTAAGTGATAGCAAGATATATGACAAGAAAAAATATGGCTATCACAAAGTAAAGTGCATAAGTAAAGGGCTCGGGTAAGAGATAACTGAGGCACGCGGAGACGACGATGTATCCCGAAGTTCACACCCTTGCGGATGCTAATCTCTATTTGGAGTGACGAGGAGGCACAATGCTCCCCAAGAAGCCACTAGGGCCACCATAATCTCCTCACGCCCTCGCACAATGCAAGATGTCGTGATTCCACTAAGGGACCCTTGACGGCGGTCACATAACTCGTACAAATGGCAACCCTTGGGGGCGGTCACCGAACCCGTACACTTTGGCAACCCTTGGGGGCAGTCTCTGGAACCTGTCAAATTGCTCGAGGTGATCTCCACAACCTAATTGGAGACCCCGACGCTTGCCCGGAGCTTTACACCACAATGATTGAGCTCTAAACACTACCAACCGTCTAGGGCGCCCAAGCACCCAAGAGGAACAAGCTCAAGGGTACCAAGCACCCAAGAGTAATGGGCTTCTCAACTTGTAACTTCCACGTATCACCGTGGAGAACTCAAACCGAAGCACCAAATGCAATGGCAAGGGCACACGGAGTGCCCAAGTCCTTCTCTCCTAAATCCCACCAAAGCAACTAATGTTAGGGGGAAAATGAGAGGGAGAACAAGAAGGAGAACACCAAGAACTCCAAGATCTATATCCAAGGGGTTCCCCTCACATAGAGGAGAAAGTATTGGTGGAAATGTGGATCTAGATCTCCTCTCTCCCCCCAAACAACAAGAACCCATTTAGGGATTGAGAGAAAGCAAGCTCAAAGAAGGTCAACAATGGGGGAAGAACACGAGATCAAAGGATAAGGTTCAATGGAGAAGAAGACCCCCTTTTATAGGACCTCCCGAATCTAACTGTCATGTGATCGGGTTGTGTACAAGCGATACTACCACTTGGAGGAGTGGCACTACCACTTAGCATGGTCAAAACAGCCTAATGAGAGAGAAAAACATGAGATGTAGTTCTGCCAGAGAGGTAGTACCGCTCTGGGGAGAGGTAGTATCACCCAGAGAGGTAGTACCGCTCGGGTGGAGAGGTAGTACCGCTTATAGCTTATAAGCGGTACTACCGCTCGGGTGGAGAGGTAGTACCGCTTATCACTTATAAGAGGTACTACCGCTCTACTACCGCGAAACCTGACACGAAAAAACGCATCCCCGGAAGCAGCGGTACTATGTGTGGCACAGGGCCACGGTACTGCCGCTTACAAGCGGTACTACCACTCGAGAGGGCAGTACTACCGCTTGAGGCTTTCAAGAACACAACAGAGAAAACAGATGATGCAATAAAGCCTAAACTGCCACAACTTCTGCATATGAGCTCTGAATTGAGCAAACTAAAGCTTGTTGGATAGATGATGATGAGTAGCATCCAACAATAGAGGAGAGAAACCTCCAACCGAGAAGAACCGTCGTAACCTCCTACATCAAAAACATCATAGAAGATGCATGCATGAACTCTATTTTTGATGAACTCGAGCTTGTCATGAAGATGAACATAAGCTCTAAAACTCACAAAGAGAAGAACCAAACAAGAACCAAGAAAGATGATGCAAGAATGCAATGGTTTGAGCTCTCTACGAATGATACAACCAAGATACCAACTTGAGAGCCCCCCCTGATAGAACGGCAATCGATCCTATAACCCGGTCTCCCAACTACCACCATGAGACCGGTAAAATAAAAAACCTATCAAGGGCAAACCTTTGCCTTGCGCATGATCCACTTGAGATAGATGATAACGATCTTGTCCTCCTCAAGATGGACCACCTTTCTTGATTGCGTTGGGTCGATGAAGACTAGTTGATTGCTCCCCAATACTCCACTATGGGTGAGCCACTCTTCGGCACATCTTCACAAGTCCATTGTCCCCACAATGGACGGCAATCTTCAAGCACTTGATCTCTTTGTGATGCTCCACTTGAACTTGCACACCGCAATCTTGATGACGGTCACCACTTGATGTCATCCTCTCCATGGGTTGTATGATATCTTCCTCTTGATGCAAGCCCATGGAAACATACCTAACCCCATGTAGAACTCCCGCGTAGACCATGGGTTAGTACACAAAGCGTAATGGACAATACTTACCATACCATGGGATCACTTGATCCCTCTCGATACATCTTCTATGCTTTGTGTGTTGATCAACTTGAAACACTCTATGTACTTAGTCTTCATCAACATTGAATCTTGCCAACTCTCTTCATTTGGATGATGTCTTGAAGGTAAACATGAATGATCACACAATTTTCTTCTTCAAGACATGTTTGTAATAAGCTCAACACTCACATGACCAATCTTTGGATAATTCCTTAATAGCACCTTAGTCAACTCATAAACTCCTTGAAACCAAGACATGGACTTCGAGAAATGCCTATGGACAAATCCTTCAAATATAACTCAATGCAACCATTAGTCCATAGAGAATGTCATCAATAACCAAAACCACACATGGGGCACCGCATGTCCTTTCAGTCATGTACACTGCTTGTTTGTGATGGTCACTGTATGATCGAGCCTGTGTGGCCCCACCACGAAAATTTTGGACGAAATCTCTATCATATCTTTGTTTCGGCTTATTCTGCAAGCCAATTCTTTGTTTTGTTTTGATTTGTGGTATTCGAGTTGCTTCAATATCAAGTGTTGATTCCATACCTTTTCCTAAGCCATGGTCTCATATTTCTATGGGAGTGCTCATCCTTCTTGATCATCGAGATTGTCATGTCAATTATTTTCCAACCGGTGCGCTTCTCTTCAAGATGATCCTATCATTTTCCCCATTCACAAGATCAAGTCTTAGTTTTTCTCAATGGTGTTCGTTTCATCCATCCCAAGTTGCCTCTGTTTTCCCACCGTCCCACCCTTTTCCTGAAGGACTCAGATTTCTTAATCAAGTATACATTTTATTGTTGTGAAGTCTCTTCATTCTTTTAATAATGTTCTTACCCGATGATCCCTCGTGAAGATGCTCAGGAGTTTCAAGTTCACCATTCTTTCGTTCTCAATTTCTTTCGGTGTTGATGATATCTCTTCCTTTTTGTTTCACATGTTTTCCCATGTTGGAATTTCTTATCCAAGCCTCTCTTGTTCATTCAACTCTCTCTATCCCTTCACTGGAGTGTTGAAGATATCTCAGAAGATTCACGTTTCCATTCTTAATCCCGTCAAGCTATTTCGAGGTTGTTACCTTATTCAAGCCATTTGAATCAGCGGGTGCAATCTCTCTTTCGAGAAATCATTTCCAGCGGTGTTTCTTTTGAGTGGGCCCTAACCGACAGGTATTTTCCTAGATCTTGCCTGACTCTTCTAGTTCTTCCTGAATTATTCTCAAATTCTTTTCAAAGTCTGACATAAGAATGAATTTTCATCAGTCAGGCATCTTCATTTCTTTCCTAATTCTTCTTGACAATTCGTTCTCTTTCGTTCGTTTCTGATGCTTATGGTGGTTCATCGAAGATTCCTCTTCCTTTGTCATTGTATTAATTCATTCGTTCTTCCCAAAATCATATCGATGAGCCATTCAGGATTTTCCCAGTTTTGCTCTATATCTCTCCTCAATCCTTGCAAGAAGAATAAGTATCATGCCTATCCATGGCTTGTCATCAAGTTAAGTTGATGAAGGGTAAGCATGACATAATTCTAATGGTTGTTTCCTCGACATGATTTAATTCTTTCTACCGGAGTTCGTTCGTGATATCAATTTCAAATCATTGCAAGGCTTCATCTTCTTCTTTTCAACTTTCCTTTCGTTTGATCATTCCTTATTACCGGTGTTCTCACGAAGGCTCAACATGGTGGTTCATTAAGGATTTAATTCATTCTCAAAGTATTTATTAAGATTCTTGTTGGAGGAGCCCAAATACTCTTCTTCTTGTATTTCGATAATTCTCCATTGTCTTTGGTAGTGCTGTTTCACATCTTTTTATTCCTCTCAAGCAATCAATTTTTTCCATTAGTGGCTGAAGGTCAACTCAAGTTTTGAGATGTTTTCCATAAGCCCATGTAATCATATCTTTTGTTTTCAATTTTGCAACAACTCCATTCAAGCCCTCTTCGTACGGATGCGTTCAAATTCATTTGTCATAGAAGATGCTGATTCTTCATTATTCGTTCCAAGTATCAAGCTTCAGTTCATTCATTCCAGAGGCATATATTGTTGCTCTCTTGTCCAAATTCTTTCTGTCTCATCAAGTTTTGTTCTCTTTTCAACTGGAGTGTTGTCCGAAACTTTTCTTTTCTTGTTCCTTGTCTATCTCATTTCAATTAGAGTGCTTGCATGTTCTTTCTTGTCTATTTGTAACCCCTTTCATATGTCTTCACAACCGCCAAGGTTCTCATGGTGTTCCTTGTTTATGTTTTCTACCGGAGTGCTCTCAACTTCGTCCATCTCTGTTGCATTATTTCTTTCAAGTTGTTCAACCTCTCAAGGTTCTTTGGTTTCACTCATTCGTCAAATGTTCACTTAATGGTGTGAAAGTTGGCCTATGGTGTTTCTATATTGTAGGTTGATCACCTGCCAAATTTCGTCGCATTCAGGTCATTTGATGCCCCAACCGTTAAACTTGTGTTGCATCATTGCCGATTAGAATTTACAAATGTGTTCGAATAAAACTGTCACCGACTCACTGGGCCGGACTAATTCCCTCTCATCTCAGCCCAACCCTCTTGGCATAGCCCACCAATCCCCAACTTTCGTAGGAGCTGTCCGATTGCGATCGGAGGGCTCAAATCACCCCCAAAACCTTCTACTCTTGCCCCTGCCTATTTAAGCAGCAACCCTCCTTCTATTTCTAGACAAAACCCTAGCCCCTAGCCTCCCCCAAGCAGCACTACTGCCATCCCCATCGTTTTCGCGTCGACCACCCATCCACCGCCATTTGGCACGCCTACAGCGACTACGTCGCCACTTGAGCCGCCGGCTTGCCCAACCACACGCCACCACGTCGCCCCACTAAGCCCATCTTGGTCCCGCGTGAACCCGCGTCGGCTGTACACCGCTAGCTCCCTGCCTGAGCTTATCCTCCCAGTTGATTTTGCCTGAAGGCCTCTCCCAGCCTCGTGTCACCTGTCGGTGACCACCACCGGCGTCAGCCACCCCCGGTGACCCCCCAGGTCACGTTGTCGCGCCCCTACCTCCTCCGTTTTCCTCTTAGTTCTACCCCTTGTGTCATATCCCTCTATCTCTCTGTTTTGTCAGGATGCAGAGCCGTCGTACCATGGACGTCGGAGCTCCTCCACCCATGCCTCGATGCCCTCGTTCTCCGGTAGCCGGTTCCACCGGTGAGCACCTCTAGTTACACAACAAAAAAATACATATCGGTGACATTATGGCTGATACGTCTCCGTCGTATCTATAATTTTTGATTGTTCCATGCCAATATTCTACAACTTTCATATACTTTTTGGCAAATTTTTATACTATTTTTGGGACTAACATATTGATCTAGTGCCCAGTGCCAGTTCCTGTCTGTTATATGTTTTTGGTTTCGTAGAATATCCATATCAAACGGAGTCCAAACGGGATAAAACGGACGGAGCTTATTTTTGGAATATTCAGAAAATCTGGGAGAAAGATCAACGCGAAACGGTGTCCGAGGTGGCCTAAGCAGGGGCCCACGCCTCCCGAGAGGGCGCCCCTCACCTCGTGGGCCACCCGTAAGGTGGTTGATGCCCTTCTTCGGCCGCAAGAAAGCTAATTTTTGGTAAAAAAATCACGGCGAACGTTTCAATCCAATCGGAGTTACAGATCTCCATATATACCCGAAGTGGTGAAAGGGCAGTGTAATGTAACCCGTAAATGAGAGAGACAGAGAGATAGATCCAATCTCGGAGGGGCTCTCGCCTCCCATGCCATGGAGGCCAAGGACCGAGGGGAAACCCTTCTCCCATCTAGGAGGAGGTCAAGGAAGAAGAATAATCTGAAGGGCCCCTCTCCCTTCTCTTCCGGTGGCACCGGAATGCTGCCGTGGCCATCATCATCATCACCGCGATCTACACCAACACCTCCGCCATCTTCACCAACATCTCCATCACCTTCCCCCCCTCTATCTACAGCGGTCCACTCTCCCGCAACCCGCTGTACCCCCTACTTGAACATGGTGCTTTCTGCTTCATATTATTATCCAATGATGTGTTGCCATCCTATGATGTCTGAGTAGATTTTTCGTTGTCCTATCGGTGGTTGATGAATTCCTATGATTGATTTAATTTTCTTGTGGTTATGTTGCTGTCCTTTGGTGCCCATCATATGAGATCACGTGTGGATCACACCATAGGGTTAGTTGTATGTTGATAGGACTATGTATTAGAGGGCAAGAGTGACAGAAGCTTCAACCTAGCATAGAAATTGATGCATATGGGATTGAAGGGGGACCAATATATCTTAATGCTATGGTTGGGCTTTACCTTAATGAACGTTAGTAGTTGTGGATGCTTTCTAATAGTTCCAATCATAAGTGCATAGAATTCCAAGTAAGGGATGACATGCTAGCAGTGGCCTCTCCCACATAAAACTTGCTATCGGTCTAGTAAAGTAGTCAATTGCTTAAGGGAAAATTTCGCAACTCCTACGACCACTTTTATACACTCGCTATATTTACTTTATTGCTTCTTTACTTACAACAGCCCCTAGTTTTTATTTATGCTCTCTTTATTTTCTTGCAAGCCTATCCAAAAACACCTACAAAGTACTTCTAGTTTCATACTTGTTCTAGGTAAAGCAAACGTTAAGTGTGCGTAGAGTTGTATCGGTGGTTGATAGAACTTTAGGGAATATTTGTTCTACCATTAGCTCCTCGTTGGGTTCGACATTCTTACTTATCGAAAACTATTGCGATCTCCTATACTTGTGGGTTATCAATGGCCCGAACAATTTTTTTTGTCATGGTTATGACACTTCTATGACGATAATTGTGAAAAATACACGTATCATCATAGATGTGGTGGGTGAGGGAGTCCTGGACTAAGGGGTCCTCGGGCGTCCGACATATTAGCCATGGGCCAGACTGATGGGCTGTGAAGATACGAAGACTGAAGACTGCACCCGTGTCCGGATGGGACTCTCCTTGGCGTGGAAGGCAAGCTTGGCGACCAAATATGTAGATTCTTTTCCTTTGTAACCGACCTTGTGAACCCTAGATCCTCCCGGTGCCTATATAAACCAGAGGACTTAGTCCGGAAGGGGAGAGACTCATTACCATAGTCATACAGGCTAGACTTCTAGGGTTTAGCCATTACGATCTCGTGGTAGATCAACTTTTGTAACACTCATATCCATGAAGATAAATCAAGCAGGAAGTAGGGTATTACCTCCATAGAGAGGGCCCAAACCTGGGTAAACATCGTGTCCCCTGTCTCCTGTTACCATCGACCTTAGACGCACAGTTCGGGACCCCCTACTCGAGATCCGCCGGTTTTGACACCGACATTGGTGCTTTCATTGAGAGTTCCACTGTGCTGTCCCCAAAAGGTTTGATGGCCCCTTCAGTCGTTAACAATGGCGCTGTCCAAGGAGAAACCTTTCTCCCCGGACAGATCTTCGTGTTCGACTGCTTCACACTGCGGGCCAACTCATTTGGCCACCTGAAGTAGATCGATAGCTACGCCCCTGGCCATCAAGTCAGATTCGGGAGCTTGAATTACGTTGCGGACATCCGTATAGATTTGATCTTTCCGGATTTGAGACCGCAGCGACCGCTCCTAGTCACGTTGACGGACATGACCTAAATCTGTCATCAGACCGCATCCAGGAGATAGCTCTTGTAACCCCTATGGATTTAGATCCAGAGCACACTGTGGCATCCAAGGATCAGAGGCTCGACCCCACCACGGAGGCCACAGAATCCCCGACGTTGGAGCCGCACATGGACTTAGCCTCACACAATATCTGTGTCACCGGAATTCCGAACTCGTCTCTGGTTATAAGTTCCGAACCAGGTGAGCCCGCGGACATCGAACTTGATCATTTATCGATCTTCGAATTCAGTGCCGCAGACATCTTCCAACACTCGCCCTTGGGCGATGTGTTAAATTCGTTGAGAATCTATCCTTGGCGGGGGACTCACAGCCGAATTATGTCCGGTTCGAGCTGGAAGCTGATGATGAAGGAGAATTTCGCTTCCCACCCGCCACCCAATCTATAGCCACTGTCGAGGACTTAACCGACATGCTTGATTACGGCTCCAAAGACATCGTCAGTACGGACGATGATGCCGACGAGGAGTAGGGCCAAAACCCGCCATTCATTGGGCGATGGATGGCCACTTCTTCCTACGACGTATACATGGTGGATATGCCTAAGGAAACTAACAACGATGACAAAGAGGATACAGTTGAAGACAAACCTCCTGAGACAAAGCCCAGTCGCCAGCGTCAGCGGCGCCGCTCTAAGTCACATCGTACAAAAGACAACAACACCGGCACAGGAGAAAACAATACTCCGGACGATGCCGAAGACAATGAAGACCCTGTTGGAGCAACCTCCGAACATGATGAACAGTCCATACACAAAGACTCGGAGGACAGTAACTATCTTCCGCTCTCCGAGGAAGAGGAAAGCCTCGGCAACGAGGATTTTATTGTGCCCGAGGAACCTCTCGAGCAGGAGTGCTTCAAACGCCGGCTAATAGCAATTGCAAGAAGCCTGAAAAAGAAGTAGCTGCAACTTCAAGCGGACCAAGATCTGCTCAATGATAGATGGACCGAAGTCCTGGCCGCCGAAGAATATGGCCTTGGTGGCACAGCCAAAAGCTACCCAAAGCGTGGATTGCTACCTCCGTTCGATGACGAGGCGCTGGAGCCCGTACCATCATCGCACAATGCGGCAGGCCGACACAACTTGGTCCAGATAAAGCGGCAACTCAAGCCGAACACCAGACTGCTCCACCTCGCTGTAAAGGCAAGAATAAAGCAGCTCAGGGTTGTACATACAACCTTCAACAGGACTTAGACCATAGAGAAGGACACGCAAGATCGGTCTACGGATCGCGAGGACATGCCGCGACACACGACGATGGCTACTTATTCGGACGTGACAAACTTAGCCACGCCCGGGCAGAAAACCGCAAATTGACTCCATCGGAGGTACGCCGTAGTGTGGCCCAGCATAGAGGCGCCGCACACCCTTTTTGCTTCACAGACGAAGTAATGGAGCATGAATTCCTAGACGGGTTCAAACCCATGAATATCGAATCATACGACAAAACAACGGATCCCGCGGTATGGATCGAGGACTTCCTACTCCATATCCACATGGCCCGCGGAGATGACCTTCATGCCATCAAATACCTACCACTAAAACTCAAAGGACCAGCTCGATACTAGTTAAACAGTCTGCCTGAGAATTCTATTGGCAGCTGGGAAGATCTGGAGGATGCCTTTCGCGACAACTTCCAAGGAACGTATGTCCGTCCACTGGACGCCCATGACTTAAGTCACATTGTCCAGTAGCCCGGAGAGTCATCCAAAAAGCTCTGGACTAGGTTCTTAGTAAAAAAGAACCAAATCACCGACTATCCGGACGCGAAAGCCCTCGCGGCCTTCAAACGCAACGTCCGGGATGAATGGCTTGCACGCCACCTCGGTCAAGAGGGACCTAAATCCATGACAGCCCTTACCGCTCTAATGACTCGCTTTTGCGCGGGAGAAGACAGTTGGCTCGCTCATAGAAGCAACAACACCAGCGACCCGGGCACTTCCGAAGTCCGTGACGGCAATGGCAAACCACGACGAAGCAAACAGAACAGTCGCGATCATAATGAAAGATCATGCGACACAACGGTCAACGCCGGATTCAGCAATCCCAAACCCGTTCAATGGAAAAAGCCACTCAAGGCGAACCGAGACGGACCATCCAACCTAGACAGGATATTGGACCGACCCTGCCAGATTGACGGCCACCCCGATAAACCAGCTAATCATACCAACATAAATTGTTGGGTCTTCAAGCAGGCCGGCAAGCTCAATGCCGAACACAAGGGGAGGAGGCCGCCAGGCGATAGGGACGACGGAGAGGTTCACCAACCAAACACCGGGGGTCAGAAGCAATTTCCCCCCGAGGATCGATCAACCCTGGAGCGGAAGTAGAAGTTCGGCTTCCGCCGCTCACCTCATATACACGCAAAATTTGTACCATGCATACATCACTATGCACTCAAGATACCATAGGCATTGGCGGAAGCACAATACGGACAAGCCTGCAAGCATTCCAGTAACATTTTTTATCTACTTTCTTTTTTACTTCTTTCTTCATTATCTCTTAAAATAGGTGACGCAAAGGACAAACATCTAAACTGACTCCATCGAAGTTCGGATCCGTACACTCACCTAAGGGGCTACCTCCGTCAAAGATTCCCCTCGCCGAGGACAGGCGACGCAGACATGCGACAGGAGGTCCAAAATAACTTTTTGTAGACCACACTCTTTATTTCGAGCCTGTAATATGCCTTTTTCCTCTGCCTTCGACCCCGGGCATGTCAAATAGCCGGGGTTGGGGTCTTTATATATATAAAGTAATCATTGGCATATTGCTCAGGTCCCAGTAAACATTATCCGAATTAATCATGCGTGTCTTTTCGCCAATGAATATGGCTCCTATGGTTGTTTCACAGATATACCTCGGCATAACCTGCCAGTAGCTCGGTAAGGGAACAAATGAGTTGCCAACAAAGTCCGAACAACTTTACAGCGTACTTCGGCGTCACGAGTTTGGCCTTATATGCATCAGCTTCGAATCATGTCTTGGGTCAATGGCTGGGTTGCCCGGTTCCTTTGCTTGCTACCTTACGTTCCGCTCTATCGGCTAGGGTAGTAAAGGGAGAACTACTGCGATTGTGCTTCCGGTTCATCTGGTCAAGCACCTCAGTAGAGAAAGCCGAAAACCGATTGTCATGATGCTGCGAGAGCTGGTCAACCACTGGATGACTTATCGGAATCTGTCGTGATTCCCTCCGTGTCACATGAAGGACCTTTTTTTCAGGTCATATATGTAACGCACCATATTGTAATAAGCCATACGCATGCCAGGGGCTATATCATAGGCCCCCCCTATAAAACTCCTATGGCTAAGTGAAAGTGTTAATGCCCTATTGTCTGATTGCCTGGTTCGCCGCATTATCACCTCCTTCACGGACCAAGACATTGGGTCAAGAGTGATCAAATGCTTTTCCGAACACCCCTGTACTCCCAATAAGGGGGCTGAAGCCGACGGCTGGAAAACTTTCAGACTATATTAAAACAGCCGCTTAGGAGGAACACAAGCTTTCGAGCAAAATATAAAAATAGATTAACTATAAAATTGTCTTTTACAATTGTCATACACCTCACTCGAACATTATGTCTTTCGAGCATTGACCCTCTATCAAGCGGGCGGCCTCTAGGACGTCTTCAAAATAATGCTCCGGTTCGTAATGGTCCTTGCCCTTGGGTGGACTCTTCGCCGCAACATCGATGGCCTTCATCCTCCCCCAGAATGTCTCGACACGGGCAAAGGCCATCCGTGCACCCACAATGCACGTAGACCGCTTCACAGCGTCGATACGTGGCACCGCATCAATGAGCCGCTGCACCAAGCCGAACTAGCTATTCGGAACAGCTCAGTCGGCCACAGCCAGATTATGACGTTCTTCATAGCAGTGCCGGATATCCTATGAAGCTCAGCCCATTGAGACATCTGTTCATTCAGCAGCAGAGGGCGCGACAACGCACCAAATTGTGACCAGAAAAGCTTCTCCGTTGCATACCCCTCTCGCGCTTGATAAAACTGCGCCGCATCGGAAGAACTCTTCGGCAAGTCTAAAAACTCGTCCGGAGAACTCCACACTTGGTTAAGCTGAGCATAGTTCAGATCGCCGAACTTAGCCTGTAGCAAAAAGGGCTTACTGGCCGCAATCTCCCCAGCTTGCCGGATCTCCTCACGGGCTGCTCTAGATTCAGACCGCGCTTCTCTCGCCTCTTGTAAGGCCTTGTCAAGTTCAGCCATTTTGGCTTCATTTTCCTTCTCAAGAAGTTCATAGCGGCTAGCAGCATTTTTTACTTCGAGCGCCATCGTGGATATCTTCTCCTCGTCTTGGCGCCGAGCATCTTGTTAGGCTTTTAACTTAGCTGATGCCTTCTTGGCAGCCGCATTACTAAACCGGGCCTGCTCCTTGGCCCGCGCCAGCTCCGCCCGAAGAATTTCAACGGCGGCAACACCATCTGCAGTCATGCATATTCCAGTATATAACCTTCAGCGTCATGCTTATATAACAAAAATGTATGTGAAGGGACTGCCCCAAATACATACTTGCGACTCGTCCAGGCGCATATTGGTTAACGCAATGTCATCCCGTGCCACCTCAAGCTTCCGCTACAGCTTGACAATATTCGTAGTCTGGGAAGTAGCCACGGGGAAGCAGCCTGTGTTTCAGTTGATCAGACTAGTCCTTGAGTATTTCTTCTTGATCCTCCGTTCGCCTCCCATGTGGAGCCAACCCGAGTTTCAGGGGCTACTACCTATACACAGGTGCATCTTTGCAAATAAAATATAGTTGAAAACATTATAGTACAAACCTTGAAGCCTCTTAGCATGCTCATAAAGGCTTCATTCAATCCGCTCTACGCGTAGAGAATCTTCTCAACCACCGTACCCATTAAGGCACGATGTTCCTCCAAGACAGATGCTTTTCGCAGCATATCCCGCAATATATCCGTGTCGCCGGGTCTCCGGAAGCCGCTCTGGGAGCACGACCTTCCTTTGAAGGAACCTGCTCACTCGCTCGTAATCATCGCTATTGAAAACTGCACAGTCCGGGCCTTCCTTATTGGCCCCAGAATCCTCAACGATTGGAGGTCCACCATTGGGTATTGCCTCCTTCATCCCCTGCACTGCTTGTTGATCAAGAATAACCCTCCGAGATGACACTTCGGAGTCGTCCGCCTTATTGGGCGAGGAGGTCGGGGGAAGCGCCTCGCTTCCATCATCTCCGGAGGAGATCTCCAAGAAGAGGAGTGCCCGAAAAACTCTGTGATGGATCAGAAAATACACGTGCATCGCTACATATCTCTTCTTTAACAGGAAAGAAGCAGGACGCTATTAAAGTACCCCGGATTCACTTACGGTTTGGTTGAGGGCTTGTACTTATGACGGAGCTGTTCACTGGCATCTCCTTCCAATCTCGAGCCGCTCGATGGTGGCATCTTGCCTCTCTTAGGAGACCGCCCCTCCCAACCTTCGGAGGCGGTCCTTTTCCTCCTGAATGGAGAAGGGATACTAGCTTCTCTTTCGCCTTCGTCTTCGGACGAGGAAATGTCGATTTCTCCGGACTCTGTATCTAATTTACATCCGGAACGAAGGTCACCCCGGGTCTTCTCACTCTCCACCTTGTCCTCCCCTGCCGGCGCCTGGTACGGCGCCGGTGCCAGCATCCTTGTTAACACGGGGTCTGCTGAGTCTTCGGGAAGAGGGGCCAGACACCTAATCTGTTCCGCTTTCTTTTTCCAGCCCTAGAAGAAGATGGTTTGCTCAGTGTCTTGCCGCAGAATATTTGATTATGAGGTGTTCGGCGAACGAGTACTTACCGGGGTGTCCGTATGGTTACAGTCTAGGCCAGTATCTTCGGTGGTGTCCGGCCATTGTTTTCGTCTCCCGAAGAATAATTCCCACATTCCTTCGTGCGTAGTGACAAAGAAGTGCTGAAGAGTCTGTGGCCCTTCTGGGTTAAACTCCCATAGGAGGAGAGGCCATCACTGGCACGGTAGGGTCCGACGGACTAGCATTACCTGAATAACGTTGGCAATGTTGATATCCTTTTCAATAGGCTTCGGATGCGACTTTGCAGAGTCCACACCTCGTCAACTGATCCCCAGTCTAACCCCTTATTAATCCACGATGCAAGTTGAATTGGGGGGCTGGATCGAAATGCAGGCGCAGCTGCCCACTTGGAACCACGGGGCTCGGTGATATTGAACCACTCCTGCTGCCATAAGTCAGAAGATTCTTTGAAGGATCCTTTTAGCCAAATCGCGTTGGTAAGCTTGCTCACTGAGGCACCACCGCACTCCGCCTGCTCCTCCTCTATCACTTGCGGTTTCACATTGAAGGTCTTGAGCCACAAGCCGAAGTGTGGAGGAGTTCAGAGGAAGGGTTCACACGTGACGATAAACGCCGAGATGAGGAGAACAGAGTTTGGGGCGAGATCGTGAAAATCAAGTCCATAATAGAACATGAGCCCCCGGACCAAGGGATGGAGGGCAAACCCTAACCCTCGGAGGAAGTGGGAAATGAACACGACCCTCTCGCCGGATCTAGGGGTAGGGATAACCTGCCCTTCCGTGGGAAGCTGATGGAGGATTTCTGGGGTCAGATATCTTGCCGCCCGAAGCTTCGCGATATCCTCCTCTGTGACAGAAGAAGCCACCCACCAGCCTTGACGGCTGGTTCCGGACATGACTGAGGCTCGCAAATATTGAAACCTGGGTGTTGGAACTCGAGGTAGTAAGGGTTGAGGAAGAAGCAAGCGTGGACAAGAAAGACGGGTCTGTACCCCTTTATAAAGGCTGTGAATATCGAACGCCTCCTACCGGGCCTTAAGCCTTGCCTATTCCCAAGGAGTTGTACCCTAAGGATGGTTTGGTTACCCATGTCCGTGTCGATAAAAGAATCCCTTAATAAGGGGACACGATCTTTGCTCGGATAAGACGTGTCAAATGACAACCATGTTTTGGAACGCGGAGCCGCAGGCGAAACAACGGTCCGAATTATGACCGGGCAGGCATGATGTCACGTTGTAAAAAGTTGTCAGCGGATTGGACCTGTGGAATATTATGTTCTCTTTGCGGTTGTGTGTGGTGTGTGTTACAGGTGTGGATACAATCATCACGTCCGGAGACTATCTTGGAGTTCGGAAAGAAGGGAACCCGCCTTGCAATGCCGAAGACAAATCTGCACGCCGGACTCCTCGTCATTGAAGCCAGGTTCAAGGGCTACTGAGGGAGTCCTAGACTAAGGGGTCCTCGGGCGTCTGACCTGTTAGCCATGGGCCGGACAGATGGGCTGTGAAGATACGAAGACCGAAGACTGCACCCATGTCCGGATGGGACTCTCCTTGGCGTGGAAGGCAAGCTTGGCGACCAAATATGTAGATTCTTTTCCTTTGTAACCGACCTTGTGTAACCCTAGATCCTCCCGGTGCCTATATAAACCGGAGGACTTAGTCCGGAAGGGGAGAGACTCATTACCATAGTCATACAGGCTAGACTTCTAGGGTTTAGCCATTACGATCTCGTGGTAGATCAACTCTTGTAATACTCCTATCCATCAAGATCAATCAAGCAGGAAGTAGGGTATTACCTCCATAGAGAGGGCCTGAACCTGGGTAAACATCGTGTACCCTGTCTCCTGTTACCATCGACCTTAGATGCACAGTTCGGGACCCCCACCTGAGATCCGCCGATTTTGACACCGACAGTGGGCTCCTACTTGTATGACAAAAAATCATGACAAAAAATGGACTTTTCGTACTGGGCGGGCCGGGACGCACTTGCATGACATTCTTTGGGCCGTCCATGACATAAAAATCGTGGTACAAGTGAGGGTGAGGTAATTCTCACGGAGTTCCCGGTTACGGTGGGTGGTCGAGGCCAAGCGAAGCAATATGGTTTGCATGCTGCTCTCTCGTACGTGCGCGCGTGGTGCGAGCCGTGTCGCTATAACTAAACCCAAGCGAGAGGCGTTCGCCTACTGAACCCGAGCGATTGCACTGCTACGTACTGAAGCCAATGGATCAACCCCTTCACTACTAACTGAACCAACCGACTCCTTCACTGCTAATTGAACCCGATCAATAGCTGTTGCTTCTTACTGAAGCCGATCGAACCCCCGTATGAGACGTAGCTAGCCAGTTGGGTTGCCTCCAGATGAGCAGTGCCCGTTGCTGCCATGCGTGCGATACATATAACGAGTCGAGACATGGTAAGTCTAGCCGGCTGGTTGGCTGTGGATGAACAGTTCCCAATGGGGGTTGGATGAATAGGACCCCGGCCGTGAGTAGGCACTTGCTGCTGGATGAATAGGACCCCGTGATACGTCTCCAACGTATCTATAATTTTTGTTTGTTCCATGCTGTTATATTATCATTCATGGATGTTTTACAATCATTTTATAGCAACTTTATATCATTTTTTGGGACTAATCTATTGACATAGTGCCCAGTGCCAATTGTTGTTTTTTTCTTGTTTTTTACTTCGAAGAAAATCAATACCAAATGGAGTCCAAACGCAGTGAAACTTTTTGGAGACTTTTTCTCGATCAGAAGACACCAGTTGGGTCAAAGAAGTACGAGGGGGGCTCCAAGGGGAGCACACCCCACCTGGGTGCGCCTGGGGGGTTAGGCATGCCCTGGTGGGTTGTGCCCACCTCGGCCGCCTCCCGCATCGCCTCTTTGCTCTATAAATACCTCAAAAATCCAAAAAAGCCTAGGGGAGTCGACAAAACACAATTCCAGCCGCCACAAGTTCTAAAACCACCAGATCCAATCTAGACACCATCACAGAGGGGTTCATCATCCCCATTTGTGCCTCTCCGATGATGCGTGAGTAGTTCATTGTAGACCTACGGGTCCGTAGGCAGTAGCTAGATGGATTGCTCTCTCTCTCTCTCTCTCATGATTCTAAATACAATGGTCTCTTGGAGATCTATTTGATTTAACTATTTTTACGGTGTGTTTGTTGGGATCCGATGAACTTTGAGTTTACGATCAGATCTATTTTATCCATGAAAGTTATTTCAGTTTTGATCTCTTATATGCATGATTACTTATAGCCTCATATTTCTTCTTCGAATCTTTGGTTTAGTTAGGCCGACTAGATGTATTTTTATTGCCATGGGAAGAGGTGCTTTGTGATGGGTTCGGTCGTGCGTTGTTCTTTCCCAGTGACAGAAGGGGCAGCAAGACACGTATTGATCGTTGCCATTAAGGATAACAAGATGGAGTCTATTCCTACATGAATAGATCTTGTCTACATCATGTCATCATTGTTATTGCATTAATCCGTTTTTCCATGAACTTAATACACTAGATGCATGCTGGACAACTAGTTCTATCAATTGCCCAATAGTGTATAGTCAAAAAAAATTGCCCAATAGTAATTTCTTTACCCGTTGTATGCTATTTTCTCGAGAGAAGCCACTAGTGAAATCTACGGCCCCCGGGTCTATTCTTTATCATATTTGGGTTCCGATCTATTATTCCAAAAAACCCAAAAACACATTGCTGCATTTTTTTGTCATTTACTTTATTTTGCATTTTCGCGAAATCTATTTTTCCAATCTACTACAAATCAATGTATCTTTTACCCGGGAGGGATTGACAACCCCTCTTGCATGTCGGGTTGCAAGTATTTGTTCTTTGTGTGCAGGTACCGTTTACATAGTGTTGCTTAGTTCTCCTACTGGTTAGATAACCTTCATCGCATCACTGAGGGAAATACCTATCGTAGTTGTGCTGCATCATCCCTTCCTCCTCGGGGAAAATACTGACGCGGACACGAGCCATCAAGAAAGGATTTCTGGCGCCGTTGTCGGGGAGACATCATCAACATCTACCAGGTTCCTAATCACAAATCTCATCTCCTTGCAATTACATTATTTGTCGTTTGCCTCTCGTTCCTATCTCCCCCACTTCACAAAAATTTGCCGTTTTATTCGCCCTCTTTTTGTTCGCCTTTTTCTCGTCAGATCTATTTTTTGTGTGCAACCTTGCTTGCCTACCTTGTCATTATGGCTAGCATGACTACTACACCTTTGGCACCAAATTTTGAAGTTTTATACTTCAAGCAAAAACAAGGAGAAAATTTTGCATCATAGACAACTTTTGGACTTTGCCGCTAAAGGGAATTTTGTTAAACTTGATGCTAATACTCCTTATGAGATCCTATAGGGGATTTTGGGAATCCCACCAAACAAAAAGGGGATTTTTTTTACTCAAGAAGGGGTTACAATTTTAGACAAGTTGAGTGACTAGCATAAACATATTGTTGAGTTGCAAAAATATAATGAACCTCTCAAACATAGTAGTGGAAACCTCAATCACATGAATACTTTGATTACTCTTTGCAATAAATGTTGGATAATTTAGATCTCAAGATGGTTTCTTTTCCCGAGAAATTAAGGAAGCGTAAAGATCCTCACGGGTTTGAGAAAGCCCTTGCAAAAGTTGCCAAAACTGCAAATGACAATACTTAGACCTATGCTTTATGCCTAGCTAGGGGCATAAAACAATAGCGCTTGTTGGGAGGCAACCCGATGAATAAATTTCATTTTTTCCTTTTTCTTTCTGTTCTTGAGTGTTTGCACAATTATGCCTCTATTATGATTGTGTTTTTTATGTTTTAATTAGTGTTCGGGCCAAGCAAAGCCTTTGGGATTATGTTGGGTGATAGTTGATTTGATCTTGTTGGAAAATAGAAACTTTTTCGTCCAGTAAAATAACTTTGAAAATCACAGAGGCAATGAAAAATTCTAAGTGTTCTAGACAAGATTGATATACAAATGGCCTACATTGTCCTAATTTTTCAGAATTTTTGGAGTTACAGAAGTATACGAAGTTTTCATATTGCTACAGACTGTTCTGTTTTTGACATATTCTATTTTTTGCGTTGTGTGCTTATTTTGATGAATCTATGTACTTTATTGGGGGGTATAAGACATAGCAAAGTTGGAATACAGTAGATATAATGCAAAAATAAAATATGAATGGGTTTGCAATAGTACTTAGAGTAGTGATTTACTTTCTTATACTAACGGATCTCACGAAGGTTTTGTTGAGTTTTGTGTGATTGAAGTATTCAAGTTTTTAGTGAGATCATGATGGATGAAGGAATAAGTAGTAAGAAGAGCCTAAGCTTGGGGATGCCCCCCGAGTGGCATCCCCTCTTTCTTCTAACGCCCATCGATATTTTACTTGGAGCTATATTTTAAGTCATCACATCTCATGAGTTTTGCTTGGAGCGTCTTGTATTATATGAGTCTTTGCTTGTTTGACTTTTTATTTTGTGTCATCTATCCTTGCTGGACACACCTATTTGAGAGAGCCAAAATTATGCTATGATTTGTTAGAATTGCTCTTTCTGCTTCACTTAAATTTTTTAATCTATGGAATTGCTCTAGTGCTTCACTTATATCTTTTTGAGCACGGTGTGCTTTAATATTTTTGAAGAAATGCTCTCATGTTTCACTTAGATTTATTTGAGAGTTAGTAAAATTTTGAAGAAATTCTCTCATGCTTCACTTATATTATTTTGAGAAATGAAAATTTTATGCTCATGTTCTTCACTTAAATTTGTTTAAGCTATCAAAAGCAACATATGGAACTAGTCCCAAAGTGATAGATATTCAAGGGGGATATAATAAAAAATTTCATGAAGATCATTGGACAAAATAAACTTGATTCTTTGCAATAGTTTTGTGATATGATGATAGTGATATGTGAGTCATGTTGGTAAGTAATTATGCTTTAGTAAGAATATTGGTGTTAAGGTTTGTGATTCCCTATGCAAGCACGAAAGTCGATAGTTATGCAATGAAATTACATCCACTTGTGGTGCATTATTTGGTGTTAGTTATCCTTAATGCTCGTTTATGTGATTTTTCGTTTCTTGGTTGGATGTTTCTCAATATTTTTGCTAGCCTTCCCTTGTACTAAGTGGGATTACTGCTTGTGCATCCAAAATCCTTAAACCAAGTTTTGCCATATGAGTCCACCATACCTACCTATATGCGATATTCTTTTGCCGTTCTAAGCAAATTTGTATGTGCCATCTCTAATTTTCAAAATAATTTCCTTTTTGTGTGCTCGTACCGCTCATGAAACGGTAGGGGGTGGCTGATATTTTTCCATGCTAGATGTGTTATTCTCAAGATGAGTGTTTATTCACTTGTCATTGCATGAGAGTATGGCAATGGTATTAGGGATGCCCAGTCTTGGAATGACAAAAAATGAATTTAATTTATGTTGTCAAATAAGAAATTCCTTGGAAAGTGTTGGTATGCACGGCACTCGTGGATACGACTAGCCATGGAATGTGAAAGTATGGTGGAAAAAGGAACAAACTTTATTTTCTGTTTGGGAACCGCCTATGATATATCTAGCATGGAAATTATTGGGAATTACTCGATCGTTTTCGTTGAAAGGAAAAGCATGCCACCCAAAATGTTTTATCTCTATCTTTTTCGCTTTGAGCTCTGGCACCTCTACAAATCCCTACTTCCCTCTGCGAAGGGCCTTTTTATTTACTTTATGCAATTTTTATTTGAGTCTCCATCTTATCTTACAAAGCACCAACTAAGGGGCACTATGATAGTACTTGAGCATTGGGTGTAGCTAATATGCGAGTGTGTTTCATGAATGGATCAATGACTGAGCATGATGGGCTAGGGATAACTTGCTTTAGTGTTAATATTTGGAAAGACATGGTTGCTTATTGATATGCTTGAGTATTGAAATCTTCATGTCAAAACTAGACTATTGCTTCAAAACATATAAAATTCCAAATGTCCATGCTACAAAAGAAAAGAATATGTGATGAACATGTTAGGAAGCATTCCACATCAAAAATTCTGTTTTTATCATTTACCTACTCGAGGACAAGTAGGAATTAAGCTTGGGATGCTGATACGTCTCCAACGTATCTATAATTTTTGCTTGTTCCATGCTATTATATTATCATTCTTGGATGTTTTATGATCATTTTATAGAAACTTTATATCATTTTTTGGGACTAACGTATTGGCATAGTGCCCAGTGCTCGTTGCTGTTTTTTGCTTCGCCGAAAATCAATACCAAACGGAGTACAAACGCAGTGAAACTTTTTGGAGATTTGTTTTGGACCAGAAGACACCTGTTGGGCCATAATGCATGCCTTGGTGGGTTGTACCCACCTTGGCCGCCTCCCGCACCACCTCTTTGCTCTATAAATACCCCGAAAATCCAAAAACCCTAGGGGAGTCGATGAAACACTATTCCAGCCGCCGCAAGTTCCATAACCACCAGATCCAATCTAGACACCATCAAAGAGGGATTCATCATCCCCATTGGTGCCTCTTCGATGATGCGTGAGTAGTTCATTGTAGACCTACGGGTCCGTAGGCAGTAACTAGATGGCTTCATCTCTCTCTTTTGATTCTCACTACAATGGTCTCTTGGAGATCTATTTGATGTAACTCTTTTTGCAGTGTGTTTGTTGGGATCCGATGAAGTTTGAGTTTATGATCAGATCTATTTTATCCATGAAAGTTATTTGATTTTTGATCTCTTATATGCATTATTACTTATAGCCTCGTATTTCTTCTTCGAATATTTGGTTTAGTTAGGACGACTAGATCGATTTTTCTTGCCATGGGAAGAGGTGCTTTGTGATGGGTTTGGTCGTCCGGTGTTATTTCCCAGTGATAGAAGGGGCAGCAAGACACATATTGATCGTTGCCATTAAGGATAACAAGATGGGGTTTATTCCTACATGAATAGATCTTGTCTACATCATGTCATCATTCTTATTGCATTACTCCGTTTTTCCATGAACTTAATACACTAGATGCATGCTGCATAGCGATCGATATGTGGAGTAATAGTAGTAGATGCAGGCAGGAGCCGGTCTACTAATCTTGGACGTAATGCCTATATGATGATCATTGCCTGGATATCATCATAATTATTTGAAGTTCTATCAATTGCCCAACAGTAATTTGTTTACCCGCCGTATGCTACTTTCTCGAGAGAAGCCACTAGTGAAATCTACGGCCCCCGGGTCTATTCTTTATCATATTTGGATTCCAATCTATTATTCGCCACTTTTATTTTCATATCTATTATTCTGAAAATCCAAAAGTACCTTGCTGCAATTATTTGTTATTTACTTTATTTCGTGTTTCCGCGAAATCTATTTATCCAATCTACTACAAACGAATCTATCTTTTACCCTGGAGGGATTGAAATCCCGTCTTACGCGTCAGGTTGCAAGTATTTGTTCTTTTTGTGTAGGTACCGTTTACATAGTGTTGCTTGGTTCTCCTACTGGTTTGATGATCTTGGTCTCATCACTGAGGGAAATACCTACTGTAGCTATGCTGCATCATCCCTTCCTCTTCTGGGAAAATACCGACGCGGACACAAGCCATCACCCGGTGGTAGTATGTGGTTGCTGCTGGATGAATAGGACCCCGAGGAGGCCTCCACACACCCCAGCGGGTGGTGGGTGGATGTACAAGACCCCGTGGAGGTTGGCTGAGCAGTAGCTGGTGGAGGCTGGATGAATAGTAGCCCGTGGATGAACAATGGCTGGTGGAGGCTGGAGGAGGTCGAAGGTGGATGAATAATAGCAGGTGGAGGCTGGAGGAAGTCGACGGTGGATGAACAATAGCAGGTGGAGGCTGGAGGGAGTCGATGGTGGATGAACAGTAGCCCGTGGAGGCTGCACCTAGGTAGTCAATGGTGGATGAATAGTAGCCTGTGGACTCCCGTTTTGCGGTACGCCACACCCCTCCTGGTGAACAGGACCCCATTTCGACTGTAGGTGGTCGAAGAGAAGTCCACTTCCTCCATTTTGCAGTATGCCAGACCCCTCTCGATCAACAGGACCCCTTTTCGACCATAGGAGCTCGAACAAAAGTCTGTTTCCTCCGTTTTGCGGTATGCCAGACCCCTCCCGATGAACAGGATCCCATTTCGACCATAGGCGGTCGAACAGAAGGCTGTTTACTCCGTACTACAGTACGCCATACCCTGTTTCGGCTGTTCCATCCAAGCCGATTGGCTCCCGTTGAAAATGATGCATTTCGACCTTGTCAGTTGCCTCCCGATGAACATGACACTGCTCCTTTGTTTCGACCCAGCCAGTTGGCTGCCGATGAACAGGACGTCGTCGCTGAACGTGTTCGAGACCATGCCCTTATGTACGTACGCGGCTGTCTTTTTTGCAGCGTAGCTTTTGTATGTGTACATGATTTAGATGGGACTGCCTGAACTACTACCGCTCCTTACTCGGCCACCGTTCATCGTGGTAGACAGAACGATCGCCCGGTATATATGTACACGTCGGCGACCATGTAGACAACGGTACATACCTTTTGACCTGGTGGGTCCTAGCTATCACGGAGGATAAGAACACACTTCCTTGAGTGCGAAGATATAGCCGATGGGTCCCAGCTGTCAAGGGGAGGAATCATTTTTCGCGTAATAGGAAGGCACTTCCTTGCATGCGAAGATGTAGCTGGTGGGTCCAACTGTCAGCCTCATCATGTACAGTCCTCTTCCGATGGCTATCATTTGTTGACCATGTTTACGAAGCCGCGCCAAGAGCACCAACGCGGTGGACGACAGCGAGGCTTAGGAAGGGAACGGAATGGAGACGGGGAAGACACGACAGTGGTTTCCCATGTGGAAGGGATTACGAGGGTTGACTAGTTCGACAGCGGTGTGAGGCTATCGTCATTGGAAAATAACAGGGGGTGTGGGTGAGTAAATGGAAGGCCTGGCCAGTGGTGGGTGTAGGGTGGGGCGGTGATGCCAGCGCGGTGGCACAACCAGCCACGGGAGGTGGGACTAGGCGGTATGACCAGAGCTAGTTTGGGTGGCTGGAGCAAGCAGATTAGAGGTTGAAGAAGCATCACGGCGGTTGGATTAACATTCAACAGTCACTGATGCTAGAATAATTTGTTGACTAAGTTGACAAAGTGATGCGTACATGTCATATTAGTTGGCCCACAAGTCAGCCTCCATATCGGGTGGGACCCAGCTAGCGGCGAGAGGAATCATTTTTCTTGCGTGTAATAAGGAGGCACTTTCTTATGTGCAAAGATGTAGCTGGTGGTCTCAGCTATCAGGGGCAGGATACTTTTTTTCCATGCAATAAGGAGGCACTTGCTTGCGTGCGGAGATGTAGCTTGTGGGTCCCGCCTATCAGTGGGAGGAATCATTTTTTCAAGTTATAAGGAGGCACTTACTTGCGTGCGGCCATGGACCATGTGGGTCCCTACTGTTAGCCGCTCCACATACATCCCTCTTCTGATGGCTGTTTTTTGTTGACTACGTTGTCCAGGCCGCGTCGACAGCACCAACGTGGTGGTCGACGGTGAGGCCTAGGAAGGGAACGACCCGGAGCCGGGGAATACTCTGTAGTGGTTGCCCACGCAGTGGGGAGTATGAGGGTTTACTAGTTCGGTTGTCATCGCCAAAAAATAACAGGAGGTGTGGGTGAGTAGAGGAATGGCCTGGCCAGCGATGGGAGTAGGGTGGGGTGGTGAGGCCTGCATGGTGTGTCGGTGCAATGAACATTCACCTTTGTAGCCCAGACTTATACACATGCATGCTAGCACCCTATATCCAGCACCAACGTATAAAAGCAAGACCAAACTAGAGGAACCACTCTTCGTGAGATCAAGGTGCGGATCAAGAAGACTAAATTAACATGCAGGATAGCAAGGTACCACCTTGGGAAAGCCTCCCTTGCCGGGCAGGAGCGCCTGGTCAGGTCGAGGCCACCCCAAGGGCAAGTTCAAGATCGCCCCGACAGGCTTGCCGGGACCTCCAAGGGTAACAAATCCCGCCAAGGCTCCACCGCTCCACACACACAGCGATGCAAGTCACTTATCAATGTGGTGTCGAGCCTCCAAGATGATTAAGTGGCCTGTACTAAGCATGTGGTGGCCCACTGGAAGACAAATTATCTCCACATGACACCCGTCCAGGAGGCATGTCAAACAGATAAGCAGAAGCTGACTAAGCAACATGACAGGCTTGTCGGGCTTCACCCTCCACATGACACCTAGTAGTACATTTAATGCACTTTGTCCTAACTGCCAGAGTTAGGTATGATAGCACTGTTAGCTATCTAATCACTAGATAATGACTATTTTGCCACTCTGGTTACCCCTTGAGCTATAAAAGGAGGTCCAAGGCAACATAGAAAAGGATATAGACCCCCTCACACTTGTACGTGCATAGTTGCTTTCCCCGAGGCCACCTTGCCGGGTTCCCACCATCCAATCCACCAAAGGCAGGAGTAGGGTTTTATGCCTCACGGCGGCCCGAACTTGGGTAAAAATCTCTAGTGTCATTGTCGCCGTGCTGCTCCCATGGCTTCCGCTCTTTGTGCAATGTGATCTCCCCCTCGCCGAACCACAAGGGGCCCGTGGCCCCATAGGTGATCGTGTCAACCCATGACATCTTTGGTGCGCTAGGTAGGTGGGATTGCTTGCGCGAACCCGAGTTGTGAACAGCGCGTCAATCTTCATCATCGTCTTCTACATCGTCAGTTTCTTCATCTATGGCGCCCATGAAGAAATACAGTGCAACAACACATCCTTCCATTTCAACGGGCCCCTCACACGCAGCCGCGGACGCCATCGGCGCCACGGCGGCGTCGGGTGAGGTGGGTACTGCGGGCGGCATGACCAACGCAGGCAGCGCCGTCGTCGTTTCCCCCATGGTTGAAGCTGGGATAGGAAACGCCAGAGGTTGGCCCCATCACCAACACCCAGAAAAGCTTGACCCGGAAGCTGCGGGGGGAAGGGACAACCAGTCTCCACCTTCCCGCTGCACCGGAGAGCGTAGCCATCACAGTGGCACCCGCTCCGGTACAAGCCACGACCCTTTAGTTCCGCCCACCGTGGGCGCAGCCACCGGACGCACTCATGGCTCGGTGCAGGATAGGCAAGGCGAGCCATTGGACAAGGCCGCTAGCTCCCAAGTGCGGCCTCCTCATCACCAAACCGCCTTGGCAACCGATGCACAACGACAAGAATGTGGCGATGCTCCTGCTGGAACCACCAGGAGTCGAGCGACGTCATGGTCTGCCTCATCAGCTATGCCGAACACGGCTAGGGAAGCCTTGGCACAAGCCCAACTCCTACTGAGATTCCCACTGGCAGCTGATCAAATGGATGATGGAGGGACACCATCCAAAGTTTGATCGGCTTCGCTAAAGCTGGAAAATCACAGCAGGCAGAGCCATCGCGACATCCATGAATAGCCACAACAGCCCGGGCTAGTGGCCATGTTGAGGGAGCCACACTCATAGTGCAATCCCCTCCATGATAGCAGACCCAGGGGTAGCCGTGGCAAGACCAGCGCGTCGACGAGCCTGACGAGATGTCGACAGCCTCGTTTGGCCTGCAAACCCGTTGAGATCAGTGGCGGGTTCTGGAAGACCGGCGGATGGAAGATGCGCGTGTCACTATAGAGAGATGCCGTGAAGCACGCCGTCAATCCGACAGGCGTAACGGTCCAGACGATGATGTGCCCGCGCCCGGTGCTGGCGGGTACTTACCTTTCGAGGTTGGGTGCCCCGCCTTCACTATGAGCTGCGGCAAGTCCGCTGGCTGTCTACCCGTGTTTTTAAACCAGAGCTACCTAAAACATACGATGGGAAACTAAACCCGGCAGAGTTCCTGAGCATCTACACAACCGCCGTTCAAGCCGCCGGGGGCAAGGATGAGAAGGTGTTCGCCAACTACTTCCCTTTGGCACTCAAGCCAAATGTGAGGTCATGGCTACTGATGCACTTACCAGAGAACTCCATTTCATCATGGGCTGATTTGTGCAATGAATTTGTTGGCGCCTTCACGGGCGGCCATCAAGAGCCCAGATGGCCCAATGATTTTCAAGTCCTTCCACAGAAGGAAGGAGAGAGCTTGCGAAAGTACATGTAGAGGTTCAGCCGAGTGCACCGCAACATCCCAGAGATACATCCAACAACTATGATTGCCACGTTCCATTGGAACATGCGCAACAGAAGGATACGTTCCAAAATGAATGTCTGGCTGCCCAAGACCGTCAATGAGTTGTACACCTTGGTGGATAAGTGTGCTCGGGCTGAGGAAGGAAGGCGACTCCCTGGGGAGGAGGATGGCGTCGATGTTGTTTCTGATGCTGACGACGAGGCCACCAACCTGATGAGGAAGATCCGGAAGCGCAACAAGAAGCGCAAGGAGAAGTCAGTATTAGCTGTTGAGGGCTCTAGCAATCTCAGCACCGACAAGAAGGCCAAAATCGAAGCCCCCCAACAAGGAAGCTGGCATGTGCACTGATTGTCGGCAGGCTGCGGTAGCAGAGAAAGATGGAAAGTCCGACGGGCCGTACTACAAGATCCACCACACTAAAGGGCATGACCTTCAAGAGTGCCATCAGGTTGAGCAGCTTGTTAAAGAAATAGAAGGCTGAGTATGAGAAGCGTGACAGAGAGAGAGACCAAGAAGGTGCTGGCCGGAAGAGCCGTGGTGGCAGGGGAGGCCGCCGTGGCAAGGCTGCACAGCAGAAGGAAAAACCTGCTAGAGGCTGTGAGAAGAAAGAAGGAGATGATGACATTGATAAACCAGCGATCAAGAATTCCAGAAAGCGATCGAAGCCCTCTGTGTTGACGGGGGCGCATCTATGCATTCCTATCACCGGCAGCTCAAGCAATGGGCACGTGAAGTCAATGCCATGGAACCAACTGCGGATTCCCGGAGGCCACTCAAATGGTCTGGCATGTCTATCATCTTTGACAAAGAGGATCATCTTGACCGCACTACTGCGGTCGGGTGTTTGCCGTTGTTGGTTTTACCAACGATCTGCAACCTCAAAGTCACAAAGATGCTAGTTGACGGTGGGGCTGGGTTGAATCTGATCTCCCCTAAGGTGATCAGGAAGCTACAAATCCCCGATGAGGAGCTCAAGTTTACTGGTACGTTCCATGGAATCAACCCCGGCATGAGCTGGCCTAAGGGAAAGATTACACTACCGGTAACATTTGATGGAGAAATGAACTACTGAACTGAGAGGGTTGTGTTTGACATTGTTGAAATCCTCTGGCAAAATTCATGGCAGCGTCCCACTATGCCTACAACACTTTGAAGATGCCAGGGCCGATGGGCGTCATTTCCATCCCATCAGACAAGAAAGATGCACTCATATGTGTGGACCAGATATATCGAGACGCGGTAGCAGCTGAGGCTGCAGAAGCCACATCTCCTGCCAAGGAAGTAAAGAAGGGAAAGAAGACTAGCAGAGATGCCGGCAAGGCCTCTGGGAAGCGCGCCTCTTCGGAGTGTGTTGCACCTGCCGATGAACTGCCGAGAGTTCCACTAGCAAGAAAACCAAGGTTGCTTCACTTGCTGTAAAGAAGGTTCTGGCGAGGCAGGATGGAACTAACGGTACGTTCACCATCAGCGCCGCCCTCGATGACAAAGAGGAAAGCACGCTCGTTGCCTTCCTGTGGGCGAATGTCAATGTGTTTGCATGGCAACCATCTGACATCCCCAGTGTTCCCAGGGAGGTAATCGAGCACCGCCTTGCTATCTATCCTCATGCTTGGCCCGTCAAACAGAAGGCCAGAAAACAAGCTTTGGAGCGGCATTAGTTCATTGCTGAGGAAATCAACAAGCTGGAAGCAGTTGGTTTGGTCAGGGGAGTGTTGCATCCAATGTGGTTAGCAAACCCAGTGGAAGTGCGCAAGGCGAATGGGAAATGGAGGCTTTGAATTGACTTCACACACCTGAACAAGGCCTGCCCGAAGGACCTTTTCCCTTGCCGCGCATTGACCAGATTGTAGACTCAACTTCCGCATGTGATCTGCTTTCCTTTTTGGATGCATACTCCGGATACCATCAGATATTCATGTCCACAGATGATGAAGAGAAAACCGCATTCATAATTCCATGTGGCAAGTACTGCTTTGTACGTATGACTTTTGGGTTAAAGAGCGCCGGATCCACCTTTGCAAGAGCAATATAGATTGGTTTTGAACCTCGGTTGCACAGGAATGTAGAGGCTTACATGGATGATATAGTGGTCAATACCAAGGATAGATCGACACTCATTCACGATTTGGAAGAGACCTTCGCAAACTTGCGGAAGATCAATTTGAAGCTAAACCCTAAGAAGTGTGTGTTTGGTGTTCCCTCCAGCAAGCTCCTTGCTTCTTTGTGTCCTAGCGGGGGATAGAGGCCAACCCAGACAAGATCAGGGCAATCAAATAGATCTAGGCACCCAAGACTGTCAAAGATGTGAGGCGTTTGACTGGGTGCGTTGACACACTGAGCAGGTTCATTTCTAAGTCTACAGAACTTGCCTTGCCTTTCTTCAAAATCTTAAAGAAGGCAAGACCAATGAAGTGGACCCCAGAAGCAGAAGCAGCGCTGTGAGACCTGAAAACCTACCTTTCCTCTGCTCCTACCTTAGTCTCTCCTAAACCCCAAGAGCCGTTGCTGCTATATTTAGTGGCAACGAATCAGGTGGTTAGTGCAGCGCTGGTGGCACAGCGAGAAGTGGATGAGGAAGCAGTTGCAGTGAATGTCCCCTCCGGACATGAAACCAAACCAGTCACGGTAGAATCAGACACAGACCAAGGGAATGCAAAGCAAGTTAGCGAAGGCAGTCCCGAAACCACGGCAAAGAAGAAAGTGGTGCAACGACCATTGTACTTTCTAGCTCTCTGTTACAGGGGGTTAGGTCAAGGTACTCTAGAGTGCAAAAGCTGATCTTTGACCCTGTCATGGCCACTAGGAAATTGAGCCACTACTTCCAAGCCCATGAGATCACGGTTGTCCCCCGTTTTCCACTGCAGCGCATACTGAGGAATCCTGAAGCAAACGGCAGGATAGTTGAGTGAGCTCTAGAGCTGTCCAGCTTTGGCCTGAAGTAAAGTACCTCAACCATTCAGAGCAGAGCGTTGGCGGAGTTCATTGCAGAATGGACACCTACTCTAGATGAAGAAGTGCGAGAGACAGTTATCCCCGGCAAGGAGGCACCTCAGGAGTGGATTATGTATTTTGATGGTGCTTTCTCATTGTAGGGCGCTGGAGCTGTCATGCTGCTTGTTGTGCCCATCAGAAAGCATCTCAAGTATGTGGTTCAAATGCATTTTCCCCGGGAGAAGACCACCAACAACACTGCTGAGTAGGAGGGGCTCCTTGCCGGACTCAAAATTGCGCTAGAATTGGGAATCAAGAAGTTAATCATCCGCGGAGACTCGCAGCTCATGGTGAGACAAGTTAATAAGGATTACTAGAGCCCATTTATGGATGCATGCATAGAGGAGGTGAGAAAGATGGAAGAGCACTTTGATGGGTTGCAAGTAGAGCACGTCCCACGTGCGGAGAACAACATTGCATGTCACTTATCAAAGTGCGCCGCAAAAATGCTCCTTGTGGAAACAGGGACCTTTGTCCTTTACCTAGCTCAACCATCAGTATCCCCTTCAGTGATGGCCAGAAAAAGGAGAAAGTTCGACTCCGGCAAGTATCTCCCGGCAGAGCTTCCCGAAGCCGCTGGTAGAGGGGCTGCCGAGAACAACTCAACTTCGGTTGGTGAGCAGCACTCTCCCACGGAACCGCAGGTTCCTGCGGTCAAGGCGAGCGATCCCATGAATGAGGAAATGCCTTTAGTCCTTGTTGTCGAGCCGCAGGCTCCAACTTGGGCACAACACATAGTCCATTTCCTTCAAATAGGAGAACTTCCCGAAGAGCAAGAAGAAGCTGAAAGAGTAGCCCGACTGTCCAGTATGTATCAGTTTGTTGATGACACTCTATACAGAAAGATGCCGAATGGTGTGAAGTTGAAGTGCATCTGCCGTGAAGATGGATAGAAGCTGTTGGTGGAGATACATGGATGTGTGTGTGGCTCCCGCATTGGATCAAGAGCTCTAGTTAGAAAAGCCTTCCGGCAGGGCTTTTACTGTCCCATAGCCCTCCAGGATGCGACTGAGCTAGTCACCAAATGTGAAGCCTGGCAGTTCCACTCCAAGAACATCCATCAACAAGGTCAAGCTCTCCAGACGATCCCTTTATCCTGGCCATTTTCGGTCTGGGGCTCGACATCTTGGGCCACTTCCCCCGTGCTACCGGGGGCTTTGAATTCTTGTATGTTGCCATCGACAAGTTTAAACAGTGGCCGGAAGTGGAACCGGTGAGGAAAGTGACCACATAGTCAGCTATCAAGTTTATGAAAGGATTGGTGTGTCGATTTGGAGTGCCCGCCAGGATAATCATTGACAATGGCACCTAATTCACGAGCCGCGCCTTCATGCAGTACATCCAAAAGCTTGCAAGAAGGGTCTCCTTTGCTTCTGTTGCTCATCCTTGGAGCAATGTGCAAGCTGAGAGATGAACGCTGAAGTGCTGCGTGGACTCAAGACGAGAACTTTTGATAGGCTGCAAAAGTGCAGCAGACGCTGGATTGACGAGCTGCCTGTGGTTCTTTGGTCCCTCCGTACAACATCGAATCGAGCCACCAGCTAGACTCCCTTCTCCCTTGTGAATGGGGTAGAAGCAGTGCTCCCCATGAAACTCATATACGGGTCACTTCGAGTACTTGCCTACGATGAAGTAGAGCAAGAGCAGCTTCGGCATGACAATGTCGTGCTCCTCGAGGAAGATCGTCTCCGGGCCGTTGTGCGTGTTGCACGCTATCATAGCCGCATGATTCATGCCCATAGCCTTGAGGAAGGCAACCTTGTCCTTAGGCGTGTTCAAACCACCAAGGGTTCAAACAAGTTGACGCCGAAATGGGAAGGCCCTTACCGGGTAGTACAAGTCACCAGACCTGGCGCAGTCCAACTGGAAACCAACGATGGCATTAAGGTGCAAAACTCATGGAATATTGAGCATCTTCACAAGTTATACCCGTAACGCGTGGTTGCAGGGCTCAAACCCGTCAACCACCTTTTGTACAAGCCTTGCCGATGCGCATGTAACCCTTTGTATAAAGCCAGACGCAGATCCTGAGCATAGATAATAAAATGAAGCGCTGGCATCTAGAACTTGCATGCATGTTTATTTAAATATGATTTTGCCATATTCATTAGCTCATACGAATGAGGTCGTATGTTACCGTTTTCCCCTGAACTAACAATAGGGATCCTACCGCGGATAAACTTCCCGAATGAGAGGAGTGAGAACAAGCTTGCATATCGGCCCCCAACAACATAAGGCAGATAAGTTCTTTTTTTTCATTTATAGTGCACCCCTGTGAGAAAGAGTTATGCGTAGAGAAACCTTGTCACCCTCCAACATTTGTGCTCCCATTCCTTTGATTCAAAGGTCACTTTGATCAGGGTGGTCGCAGTAACATTTGGGAACGAGGGTTGATTAAGTGCAAGTTCTCTTCCATGCTCGTAGCCCGCCAAGCAGAGCCTTGTGGCAAGCAATGGAAGAGGCCGGCAAGGTGTCGGTGTACAAAAAGAGGGGTGCATTTTTTGTACCCCTTTACCTGTGCATGGGCAGTCGGAGCCGCGCCAGCGGCCACACCAAGCAGAACGGGGAGGTGAGCCAAGGTAAGACCGAAGCCCAAGATAATAAGAGCAACGCCAAGGCCAAGACCACAAAGAGTAGAGGGACGAAGTAGGTTCCCCCGGCAAAACCCTTGCCGGGGCAACCTCACCAGCCCCGGCAAGACCCTTGCTGGGGCAGCTCGCCCCACACCAACAGAGCGAGCCACCCTTGAGCCCACGGTCCCCAACACCATCATCCGCATGGGGCCAGGGCTCGGGAAGGCACCTCTGTGGTGGCATGCTGATCTTTGTGAAGACATATTCAAGATCAGATGAGGATTACAAGACGACGATCCTCGGCAAGATCCTTGCCGAGGAAGGACACCAGTCCCCCCGCAAGGTCCTTGCCGGGGAGGGCGACGCGCCACGGCAAGACCCTTGCTGGGCCACCCAGCAAGACCCCCGCCAAGGAGACCAACAGGGCCACCGCCAGGCCCGCGCCAACCAAGCTTCCACCGCCGTTCACATGCAGCTGCCAGCCCAACCAGCTGGGCGGGCACCTGTGTGGCAACATGCAGCCCCCAGGCCAACTCATCAAGCGCCTACGTGGCGGCATGCAGATCTTCGTGAAGGCTCCACCATCGCGCCACCTCAGCTGCCTGCCTTCCTACATGGCGCCGCACGCATCGCTGGCCAAGGCGCGTGTCAAAGCAAGGAGGAGCGGCGACGGACGGGACGGGCCGCGCCCCCGTCCCCAATAAAGCAAGGGGACACCTAAGCTACACATTAAATGTGTCTTGTCCTGTAATACGAGCGATAAGCTCAGGGCACTGTACGCCTTTCCACCTCCTGTGTGCCACTGTGGCAGCCCCTTCCAACTATAAAAGGAGGCCCATGGCATACTGGAGAAGGATTCAGCTCTTTCGAACCACACACTCACCACAGCTAGTTTGAGAGCTCAAGAACTCTCTGGAATACATCCACCAAAGCAGGACTAGGGTTTTACGCATCCTCACGGCCCGAACCTGGGTAAATGATCCTTGTGTTGTCTATTGATCCTGCTCTTCTTGCAACCCTGCGCCTCGGCAACCGTAGTAGGGATTCTTGTGATCCCATAGGTGTCGTTCCACGCCGACATCTTTGGCGCGCCAGGTAGGGGGCGCAATTGTAAGAATCTGGTCTAGTAGTTAGCCTAGCAGTTTCTCGTTGCCATGGCTCCTAAAAAGAAGACGCCCACGACGATCGGCTCGTTGGAAGCCAAACGGCCCGTGCTGGTATGGACGAGCAGCAAGGACCGGTCGATACAGACCCGGCCGCGTCCGCGAAAGCACCAGACGCCAGCAGCCGAGCTCGGCGAAGCGCGTCGCTCGGCTGCATTTACCGCTATACATCGCCGATCCAAGGACGAGCTGGCCTTCGCAGCGGCACGGGCCCTCCAGGTGTCGCAGTTACTTCCGGCGGTGCAGCGACCTCCAGACGCCCACACCGGCGACCACCGCTTTTTTCCCATGGTGCACGCGCCGAGCAGCATCACCACGTTGGTGACCCTGGGCACCGCGGTGGGAAGATCCCTGTGCGTCATCCGCAAGATGAAGGGATTCAGCATGCTCGCCGAAGCGCTGGCAAAAATGGCACGCATCTGCTGGGTCGTAACGGAGCTCCTTCTAATGTAGTTAGAAGTCGAAGCGCGTCGTGATCCACACAGCAGTCGCCGGCGCCCACGCCAGCGGAAGCTTTGGCATGCGCGTAGCTGCTCCTCGACTTCCCTCCTGCTGCAGAGAAGCACGACGAGTGGAGGGCCACCATCCAGAGCCTTGCCGTCGTCGCCAACAAAGACGATCCGCGACTGGCGGGGCCCTCAGGTCGGCGCTCCACCGAGCCACCACATGCTGGCGCTGGGAGGACCGGGGGAGCCGTGGCCACGTGCACTTCTCCTCCTCGCCACCGCCGCCCGGGCGCCAAATTATGACGACGCTTGTGATAACATCTCCATAGTATCGTCCGACCCGCGGACCCTCCGCGACCAGCGTCAGGTCCTTCGGGAATGAGCTCACAAAGACGCTCGAACCACCGTCGAGCACCGGCGCGAAATGCGCCGCCAGTCGGACAAGCGGGCGGGACCCACTATGGACCACCCGGCACCGGGGGGCTCCGGCGGCCTACCTTACGCGGTGTCTGCCCAGCCTTTACCCGTGAGCTGCGGCAGTTCCAGTGGTCATCCCACCGCACGTTCAAGCCCCGACGTCGGCTAGAAGTACACTGGCAAGACCCATCCGTCTGAGTTCCTCAACATCTACACCATCGCGATGCAGGCCGCTGGGGCTCGCGACGACAAGGTGCTTGCCAACTATTTCCCGTTGGCGCTCAAGCCCAATGTGATGTCTTGGTTGATGCACTTGCCTGTGGATTCCAATTCTTCTTGGTCGGATCTGTGCCATGAGTTTGTTGGCGCCTTCATAGGAGGACACCAAGCTCATGGCCACGCCAGTGATCTGCATATCATTCCCCAGAAGGAAGGGGAGACCCTGCGCAAGTAGATCTAGAGATTCAGTCGGGTGCCGTACAACATCCCCGACGTTCATCCCGCCGCTATGATTAGCTTGTTCCACCAGAACATGCGCAATCGCAAGATGCGCGAGGAGCTGGCGATGACCAAGGTTAAGGATGTGGCCGAGCTCTATGTTCTGGCAGATAGATGCGCCCAGGCTAAAGAGGGAATGAAGTACCCCGGCGAAGACGCCGATGCGGAAACCGACTCTATCGATGAGAACTCCGCTACCCCGACCAAGAAGGGCTGGCGTCGCAACAGGAAATGCAAGGGCAAGGTCGTGCTTGCCGTTGAGGGATCTGACGACACCGGTGCCAGCAAGAAGGTCAAGTCAGGCGCCCCCGACAAGGAGATTGCCGGGTGCGCCTCCTGCCGGGCCTTGGTGGCTGCCGACAAGCCAGGGAGCTCCGGCAAGCAATACTGCAAGATCCACTACACCAAGGGCCACGGCTTCCAGAACTGCCGACAAGTCAAGCTGCTTGCTGAGAAGCAAAAGGCTGAATACGAGAGGCGGTACAAGGAGAAGGACCAGGACGGTGCTGAGGGATCTGGCATGAAGTGTGGCGGCCAAGGAGGCCGCCCCGGCAAGGACAACCAGCGAGAGAGGCCTGCCCAGGGCCGCGACAAGAAACAAGAAGACGATGATCACGACGAGGACGACGAGTCTGGTGAGCAAGGGTTCCAGAAGGCTACGGAGGCCATGTGCGTCGATGGCGGTGCCTCGCTGCATACCTCTCAGCCCCAGCTCAAGCAGTGGGGGCGTGAGATTACAGCAGCAGAGTCGTCGTTCGACACTCAGAATCCGCTGAAGTGGTCCACCACGCCCCTCATCTTTGACGCTGAGGACCACCCTGACCGCACTACCACAGTCGGGTGTTTACCATTGTTGGTCTCACCAATGATACGCAACCTTAGGGTGAACAAGATGTTGGTTGACGGCGGGGCCGGCCTGAACCTGATCCCGCTTGTCGTAATCAAAAAGTTGCAAATCCCTGATGGAGACCTCAAGGAAACAGGCACGTTTCAAGGGGTCAATCCGGGGAGGAGCCAGCCGAAGGGAAAGGTCACACCGCCCGTGACATTTGGAGGAGAGTTTAACTACAGGACGGAGAGGATCGTCTTCGATGTAGCCAAGATCCCCTTGCCATACAACGGATCTCTCGCCGCCCAAGACTAGCTAAGTTCATGGCGGCGCCACACTACACCTACAACATGCTAAAGATGCCCGGTTGCTGACCATCATCTCCGCCCCTCCGACAAGAAGGACGCGATGATTTGCGCCGACCAACTCTACCAAGAAGCAATTGCAGCAGCTGCCGTCAAGGCACCTGCTCCCGCCATCAAGGCCCGGCGAGAAGAAGAAGCCCGACAAGGCCTCTCGCACCTGTCCGTAAGCGCACCTCCTTGAGTGTTGTGCTACCGCCGAGGACGTGCTGCGAGAGCTCTACCGACAAGAGCAAGAGATCCAGGCCGAGCTGTCAAGAGCCAAGAAGGTGCCCCTCGTGGAGGATGGCACAGAGGGCCTTAACCATAGGCTCCACCTCGACAAAGAATAGAAGACGCGCTCATCACCTTCCTGCGGGCGAATGTCGACGTGTTTGCATGGCAAGCGTCCGACATCCCCGGTGTTCCCAGGGAGGTGATTGAGCACCACCTAGCTGTCTGCCCCCACGCACGGCCCGTTAAGCAGAAGGTCAGGAAGCAGGCCTTGGAGATGCAGGAGTTCATCACAAAGGAGATCAGGAAGTTGGAAGCGGCAGGTTTGGTGAGAGGAGTGCTCCACCCGACGTGGTTGGCCAATCCGGTAGTGGTGTGCAAGGCGAATGGGAAGTGGAGACTATGTATTGATTACACAGATATCAATAAGGCTTGTCCTAAGGACCCCATCCTGCTGTCACAAGATCGACTCAGATTGTTGACTCCATTAACGGGTGTGATCTGTTATCATTCCTCGATGCCTACTCGGGCTACCACCAGATCTTCATGACAAGAGAGGATGAAGAAAAGACAGCATTCATCACCCCATGTGGTACGTATTGCTTTTTACGGATGCCTTTCGGGTTGAAGAGTGCTGGCTCAATGTTCGCGAGGGCGGTCCAAATTGGTTTTGAACCTCAGCTCCATAGAAATATATCTTGTGCGAGATTTGGAAGAGACATTTGTTAACCTGTGCAAGATCAACCTCAAGCTGAACCCTGAGAAGTGTATCTTTGGTGTTCCGTCCGGCAAGCTTCTCGGGTTCTTTGTGTCACAGCGCGGGATCGAGGCAAACCCATACAAGATCAAGGATATTGAGCAGATTGAGGCGCCTGCGGATCGTGGATGTGCGGCTCACCGCTGCGCTTGCCGCCATGAGCCGATTCATCTCCAAGTCCGCCGAAGCGCCGCCTTTCCTTCTTCAAAATCCTGAAGAAGACATGCCCAATAGAGTGGACCCCAGAAGCCGAAGCAGCATTGCAAGATCTAAACAAATACCTTTCCTCCATGCCAATACTGGTTGCGCCTAAACCACAAGATCCGTTGCTGCTGTATCTGGCGGCGACGAATCAAGTGGTCAGCACCGCACTGGTGGCACAGAGGGAGGTCGACAAGGAGGCAGTGACAGCGGCAGAACCAGCGGATGGCAAGCCAATGATTCCCCCGGCAGAGCCTGGTGCCGGCAAGGCGTGGCCCCCGGCAGAGTCTGGTGCCACCAAGGCAAAGGCTCGCGGCAAATGAAAGAGGTGGTGCCAAAGAAGAAGATGATGCAGACTGGTTTACTTTGTCACCCCCTCTTGCGGGGCTAGGTCGAGGTATTCTGGTGTGCAAAAATTGCTCTTCGGCCTCCTTATGGCCTCGAGGAAGTTGCATCATTACTTCCAAGCCCACGAGATCACTACCGTCACCCGCCTCCCGTTGCAATGGATATTGCATAACTCTGATGCGACTGGAAGGATTGTGGAATGGGCCTTGGAGTTGTCAAGCTTTGGTTTAAAGTTTGAAAGTACCTCGACGATTCAGAGCAGATTCTTGGCGGAGTTCATTGCAGAATGGACCTCGACGCCTGACGAAGAAATCCAGGAGACCACTCTCCCCGGCAAGGAAGAATATCGCGATTGGATCATGTACTTTGATGGGCTTTCGCTGCAAGGCGCCGGGTGCCGTGTGCTGCTCGTCGCACCCACCGGAGAGCACCTCAAGCACGTGATCCGATGCACTTCCCAGGGAGATGTCCACCAACAACACCGCTGAGTACGAGGGATTGCCCGCCGTCTCGTGGATCGCGATGCACTCGGGTTAAGAAGCTCATCGTCAGGGGTGACTCGCAGCTCGTTGTCAGATAGGTCAACAAGGATTATCAGAGCCCATTTTGATGGAAGCTTATGTAGATGAGGTGAGGAAGCTGGAGGAACGCTTTGACGGTATCCAGGCAAAGCACGTCCCCCGAGCGGAGAACGACATCACCGATCACCTGTCAAAGCGTGCCGCATTCAAGCTACCTGTGGAAGAAGATACCTTTTTGCTCCAATTAACTCAACCATCCGTCGAACCATCAGCAGGGCAGAACAAGTGAAGGAAATCAGGTCCCGGCAAGTACTTTCCTACCGAGCCCCCTGGGCTACTGCAAGGGTGCTACCATGACGCCGAGCCTGCCTAAGAGCAACTGCTCCGCGGCGCCAAGCCCTGTCAGAGAGACAGCCGCCCATGGCGTAAGAAATGCCTTTGGTCCTGCTGCCGAGCCCCAAGCTCCGCATGGGCGGAGCATACCGCCCAATTCCTCCAACATGGGAGCTTCTCGAGGAGCAGGAAGAGGCGGAAAGTAGCCTGCTGTCCGCCTGCACTTAGTTCGCCGACGACGCCCTGCATGTGAGAAGGCCAAACGGTGTGAAATTGAAGTGCATCCCCCAGGAGGAAGGACTGGAGCTGTTGGCAGAGATACATGGAGGCATATGTGGCTCCCACATAGGGTCGAGGTCCCTTGCCGGGAATGTGTTCTGGCAAGGTTTCTTCTGGCCCACCGCCCTCCAGGATGCAACAACATTAGTAACCAAGTGTGAAGCATGTCAATTCCATTCAAAAGAGCTTCATCAACCAGCCCAAGCCCTTCAAACAATCCCTCTCTCCTGGCCATTCTCAGTCTGGGGGATCGACATAATGAGCCCTTTCCCCCACGCTGTCGGGGGCTTTGAGTACTTGTACGTCGCAATCGACAAGTTCACAAAGTGGCCGGAGGTGGAAGCAGTGAGAAAGGTGACCGCCACCACCGCTCAAGTTTTTCAAGGACTGGTCTACCGCTTTGGTGTGCCAAACAGAGTCATCACCGATAACGCACACAGCTCACAAGCCACACCTTCATGCAATACATTCAAGACCTCGCAGAAGGTCTGTTTTGCTTCCATGGCACACCCACGAAAGCAACGCTGCCGGAGAGGGAAAATGCTGAAGTGTTGCGAGGCCTGAGGACAAAGACTTTTGACAAGTTGCACAAGAGCGGAAGGCACTCTATTGATGAACTGCCGACGGTTCTTTGGTCGATCAGAATGATGCCAAATTGAGCCACCGGCCAGACACCTTTTTCCCTGGTATACGGGGCGGAAGCAGTTCTCCCCACGGAACTCATATACGGGTCACCTCGAGTGCTCGCTTATGATGAGCTTGAGCAAGAGCCGTTGCTCCAAGATGACGCGATGCTCCTTGAGGAAGATCGTCTTCGAGCGGCTGTGAGAGCGGCACACTACCAGCAAGCCTTGCGCCGCTACCATAGCTGCAAGGTTCATGCCCGAAGCTTTGAGGAAGGCGACCTGTTTCTTCGGCATGTTCAGTCGGCCAAGAATTCCAACAAGTTGACGCCGAAGTCGGAAGGCCCTTATCGGGTGATACGAGTCACCAGTGCCCGCATAGTCCGCTCGAGATCAAGATGCTGTCCCAAGAGCAACTCCCCGAACATCGAGCATCTTCACAAGTTTTACCCGTAAGGCGCGGCTTGCCGGGCCTCCCGGCAAGCCACCTTTTGTACAAGCTTTGCCGGCAAGGATGTGACCCTTTGTACAAAGCCAAGCGCAGACCCTAAGCTTTAATAAATGAAGCGCTGGCGCCCTAAGTTATAGCATGCATGCTAGGTCGAGTCTCTTCCTTGGTTAGGGTTGATAGTGCTTAGGGTGACTAACCCCTAGCCTAGAGGTCGAGTGCACATCTATCTGTTTCTCTTCTGTCCTCTTTTGGTTCGCAGGGCACATGAGCACTTCTTCCGAGCCACTTAGAAGAAAGAAAACGGACCGACATCCCGACCCCGGCAAACCAGGGATGCCGGGGGCTGCAAGCACAAGGGTCCAACCGCGGCAAGATGAGATTGCCAGGGGCTGCATATCCAGATAAGTCTTTTATCCTCTGTCATGCATTTCGGAACCGAACCGGGGCATGTGGAACCTCATTTTTATCTCTAGGCTGCCGTGCTCCCCTTTTTCCTATACCTAGAGATTATTTCCTGTGTCCGGATTTGGTTTAGCCGTGGCGCCAAGGAGATAGGACGAGGAGCCTAAAGCCCACTCCATCCCTGCCTCCACCGAGAGCGCGAGAACGGTCGAGTGGAGTGGGGGGACGGCAAGGCCTATTGCCGGGCGAAAAACGTTTATCTTAAACAATAATAAGGATTCGCTCCTTGTCGCGGGATTTACCCACAAACGAAAACCCCGGCAAGCATCCCTTTTTCATTAAAAACATCCCTTACATGTACAGTTCGTACGGAACAAAAAACATGAACAAAGGGATTACAAGTTCTAAATTTAACGAAGGCCCGCAGGCTTACAAACTAAAAAAGAGATAAGATGCCCGTAATCCCTTTCTTGTCCCTCTCCTCAGGAGGCAGGTCAAGGAGGCGAGAGAGCAAAAGGGGCGCCTAGGCAAGCTACGAGTAGCGTAGCACCAAGAGAACACTCGTGGCCGCCACGGTGGGCCGTGATGACGGTGTCGGGAAAGGAGCTGAAGACGAGGCGGCAGGACCGGATAATACGCGATGAAGGCGCTGGTGTTCACAGATTCGAGTTGACGGCCTTGCCGCCCGCCCTCTTCCTCTTCCGCAGCCTCCCGACGCCAGCAACCCAAGGAGACGGCCCCGAGAAGTTCAAGGAGCTGGCCCCACCCCCGCAAACCTCTGCCGGAGGAGTAGCTAGGTGCAGATGCTGCTGCTGCCGCACCCGCCCAGGCGCGGGGCGTCCGACGCCTCGTCGGACTCGTCCCCATCATCTACCCCACTGTCCTCCTCATCACTTTCACTCGAGGAAGAGCTTCCATCGTCGGAATCTTCATCGGAGGAGCTCTCCACGCAGCACTTCAGGCGAGTTCCAAACTCTCCGAAGACCTTGACGGAGAGTAGGCCGTACTCCATTAATTTGAAGTAGTTGACGAGCCCCGCCGTCAGGCTGTGGATGCGAGCGAACGTCTTCCATACACGGCAGAGGTACATAACCCGAGGAGCCGGGAAGTCGATGTCGACCCGCATGCCCCCGTTCCCACGGCCCCTCATGTGCAACCTGAGGGTCTGGGGCGGGTCACGCTCCATCACCCGAGCGAACGGGGCGGGGAGACGAAGACAACGACGCGGAGGCCGGCGTAGCCTGATGAAGAACTCACAATGGCCCTCCATTGGGAAGGGCATCATTGGCGGGGGCAAGGCCAGCGCGCCGCCCCATCCTCCTCTTCCCCGAGCACTACGGCCTCGGCCCTGGCCTCGCCCACTGTCACACCTAATATGCGACCCTATCCAAAAGGAACTCGAAGGTCCCACCAAGGATAGACCCGCATATTGAAACGCTTTTGCAAGGTGGATATCATTACATCAACATTACATAATAGTGGGGATACATATATAAGGCACAAATGACACAAGAATACATCAACATCATATACAAGATCAACATCCCACTACGGATGAAACATAGACGAAGCTCAAACGACATCCACTTCGCTAGCCCAAAGGCCGACCGAACCTATCCCCGATCAAGAAGAAGCGTAAGAAGAACTCCAACACAAGCAAACATCGCTCTCGGCCATGATCATCGTGACAACCTGTACCTGCAATCGGTGGTGTAGTAATCTGTGAGTCACGAGGACTCAGCAATCCCATTACCATGGGTATCAAGACTAGCAAAGCTTAAAGGGAAAGGAAGGGGTAAAGTGGTGAGGTTGCAGCAGCGACTAAGCATATATGGTGGCTAACATACGCAAATGAGAGCGAGAAGAGAAACAAAGGAACGGTCGTCAACTAGTAATGATCAAGAAGTGATCCTGAACTCCTACTTACGCCGACATAACCCGTAAAACCGTGTTCTCCTCTCGATCAACCCCGAAAAGAGACACTCACGGTTATGCACACGGTTGGTGTATTTTAGAAGAGTTTGCTTCAAGTTTACTACAACCGGATATTAACAAATTCCCATCTGCCACATAAATCGCTGGCACGGCTCTCGAAAGTTTATACCCGCAGGGTGTCCCAACTTAGCCCATGATAAGCTCTCGCGATCAACGAAGGATATTCTTCTCCCGGAAGACCCGACCGTCTCGAATCCCGCTACAAGACATTTCGACAGCAATAAAACAAGACCAGCAAAACCTCCCGCATGCGCCGACATCCCGATAGTAGCCACGCCAGATCTCGCCTCAAAGCCACGACCGGATGAGCACTCGCATAACTAGAACCAGCCTCAAGTTTCCCGAGGTGGCGCCTGTAAGTGGTTTCTAGTTTGACCAACACTTAGACAAGCATTGGCCCGGGGCTAAATAAGATGACCCTTGGGATGCGCGACTCCCAAGGAAAAAGGTAATAGGTGAGGCAAATGGTAAAACCAATGTTGGGCCTTGCTGGAAAAGTCTTATTCAAAGCGAACTGTCAAGGGGGTCCCATAAATCACCCGACCGCGTTAGGGACGCAAAAACCGGGAACATAATACCGATATGACAGAAACTAGGGCGGCAAGAGTGGAACAAAACACCAGGCATAAGGTCGAGCCTTCCACCCTTTACCAAGTATATAGATGCATTAATAATATAAGATATATTGTGATATCCCAACAAGTAAACATGTTCCAACAAGGAACAAAATCTCCATGTTCCAACAAGGAACAAACTTCATCTTCACCTGCAACTAACAACGCTATAAGAGGGGCTGAGCAAAGCGGTAGCATAGCCAAACAACGGTTTGCTAGGAAGGGTAACAAAGGTCAGAGGTTCATGGCAATTTGGAAGGCTTGATAAACAGGTAATAGGTAGCGCAGCATAGCGATAGAACGAAGCAACTAGCATAGCAATGATAGTAGTGAGATCCAGGGTAGCGGTCATCTTGCCTGAAATCCCGCAAGGAAGAAGAACGAGTCCATGAAGAAGATGAACGGATGAAGCCGAACCAAGCGTAGACGAACGAATCCTCACGATCGCAACGAAACAGGAACTAACAAGAAGAAGCACACAACAAGGTAAACACACCACACATGAACAAGACATGATGCACAACAAGCATGATGCATGACAAAGGCTACATGAAGCTACTAATGGCAAAATATGATGCAAACAAGAACAACACTTCAAAGCAAGTTTAAATGAGGCCGGAAACAACGTATAACAATTCCGGTAAGTCCTCATATGCAAATTTCGAAATTGGTCCAGATCTGAATAAACCTTATGTTCAAGTTGTTAAACAGCAATTTAAGATGCACCATGATGATCTACACGAAATTCTAGTCAAGTTACATATAAAGTTCATTAGATTCGGAGCTACGGCCTAGAAGATATGAGCAAAACAAGTTAAACATGGCATTGATGCAAAATGCATACAAACATCAAGCAAACACCTCAAAATAAGGATGCAACAAGATAATATGAAACTACATGCAAAATCAAGCAAGTTTCATATAGAGCACACTCAAAACGGAGCAACGGTTCAACACATACGCATGGAACAAGTTATAGCAACAATCTGTCCAAAACAGCAACTAGGCATATTGCAAGCACCTAAACAACAAGCTACAACATCTTAACATGAGAACAAAAGGCATGGGCACGATGTACAGGTAAAGCATTACAAAACATGAACACTGATCTATCTCCAGAAACTACTAGAACAAGTTCAAAAGGGCATGGCAAGATTGCAAATAATAACAGGTTCACAGACTTGGTGAAATCACAGGGCATGGCAGAAACAACATCAGGTTGCAATATTTAGAGCTATCAAACAACATGTTAGAGCAAGCTATCATGTAAAACTAGAGCATGGAATGAAGCTACTAATTGCATAGAACAAGAGTCCCTTACTGACCATGAGCCAAAAAGGATCAGAAAATGTGATGGCACCCATGTAAACATAGCAAGTTATATTACAGATTCATACAAGGCAGGAACAACAATAAGTAGGCATGTTGGTGAGCTTGAACCGCTCACCACAGAGCAATACATGGCATGGCAAGGCAACTCACATTAAGAAGACATGGCATAGAAGCTATACATGGCAAGAACAACATCATAGCATACACGGATCAACTACAACAACCTTGGCAAAATTGAATAACATGTAAACAATCTGCCAGGAAATATTTTATAGCAAAAGTAGAGCTCGATTGACTCAAGCTATAGCACTCCATAGTTGCAAAAAATGGCATGGATGGATAGAGAAAAACATGTATAACAAAACATCCTTACTGAAGTATCTCAAAATATGCATGGATCTCTCTGTAGCATCAAGTTTACATGGCATAAAAATATCAGCAGAACAGGGGCTGAAATCAGCAACATCATGAAGCCTAGTTTGCATGCTTGTACTAGTCACCACAGAGATCAAAAAAATACAAGGCATACACCCCTGTAAAGATGGCATGGCATATTACAAAACACATGTAGGACTCAAGTTCATAGGATGCACACATCAATCATGGCAAAAATGACAAAAGTGCATGTTCTGATAAGAATCTGAAACTAACATCACATAGCCCTCTTATAACAGCATTTCGGGCATCAAGATGAGCTCAAATGTAAATGATGCAATGAGATGAAATGATGTACTCGTCGAGGCGAACAATTTGACATATTACACGCACGAAACGGAGCTACGGATGCAGAGATATGATGCGATGAAAATGCAACAAAATACTGACAGAGAAATGACTTGGAGGAAATCGGGGGAGAAGGAAAGTCAACCCTTCGGACGGATCTCGCCGGAGAACGCTCGCCGGAGCTGCGGGAGGATGAGGAGGAGGCCAGAGGGGCGCGGGGAGGCGCTGGTCTGGCGGAGGCGGGCGGACTGGCCGGATCCGGCGGCGGCGAGAGCTGCCGGGCGGCGGCGGCGAGGCCCGGCCCGACGGGCGGCGCGGAGGAGCTGCGGCTCGCCAGCCGAGGCGGCGGGCGGCGGCTCGCCGGGAGGCGCGGCTGCTGGGAGACCGCCGGAGGCGCGGAGGCCGCCAGGGCGGCGGCGAAGGGGCGAAGGGCGGCGGGCACGGGCGCTGGCGGCCGCTGGCTCAGGCAGCGCTGGCCCCAGCGGGCCGCGTGGCGGGGAGGAGGCCGGTGGCTATGTGGCAGCCTCCCATTGGCTGCGGGCGGCGGCGTAAAGGTCTGCCATGGACGGACATGTCCGGCGCGGAGAGGTAGGAGATCTAGGGTTTCAACTGCGGGATTCATCCGCGAATTTCGGGGGGGAGGGGCTTATTTATAGGTAGAGGGAGCTAGGAGAGTCCAAATGAGGTGCGGTTTTCGGCCACGCGATCGTGATCAAACGACCGAGAGCATAGAGGGGAGTTTGCTGGGTTTTGGGCCACTTTGAAGGGGTGTTGGGCTGCAAAGAGAAGGAGGCTTTTATGTTACCCGCTAACTGCTGAGTATCAAACGACCTCCAAATGACCCGAAACTTGACAGCGGTTCACTGTGCTATACCAAGGCCGCTTGGAAAACCTTGGGTCATTCCGAGAATGTTTAACACCCGCACATGAAAAGAGGTAAAAGGGGGCGCCGGGAGACATAGGAGTGCCGGATTGCAAAACGGACAACGGGGAAAATGCTCGGATGCAAGAGACGGACACGTATGCAAAATCAAATGCACATGATGACATGACAAAAAGAGACACGCAAGCACATGACATAACAAAGATGGTGAATAACTGGCAGACACCTGGCGAATCGAATCCGGGGCGTTACACCCACGGCCTCGCCGCCTCCCCCTTCCCCTCGCGGCTGGTTCCACCACCGCGGTCCCAGGAGGAGGAGGGACGCTTTGTCGAGCGGCGACCCTCGCTGCCACCGTCGAGGGACCGGGATTCCCTTTCTCCATGGCGGGTGAGAGGAAGAAGCAGAAGCAAGAGGAGATAGAAGATGGAAGAATGCGGGATGCCATCCCCCCCTTCCCGCTCTTTATAAAGGAGCGGGGTTGGGGCTCGGCCGCCCCACTCGACCAATCCAGTCGCCGGAGGCGCAGGGAATCAGGACCGACCCGCTGCCCCAACCAGCGACGGCCGCTTCCGCCTCCATCGCTTGCCACCGGCGCATGAAGGACGCGTATGGACGGCAGAACTGAGGGACGGGTGAAGCGACCTCTCCTCACCCGTGATCATGGGGAGTGGACGCTTGAAGATCTGCGCTTCGCCCCGCCAAGAAATGAGCCGTGCTCCATGCCTCCCTCTTTTACGGGAAGCCGCGAGCCGCCTCTTTACTATGATGTGACGCATGCATGTGGAAACCGCCCCCACGCATGCCGCCCACGCCACGCACTCCTCCACGCCGCCTGCGCAGCAGGTCGGGACGCGCTGCGGAAGAGTTTTACCACGCTAAAACCGCCTCACCAAGACGCTGCACCATTTTGGGCCTGGCCCAACAACGTGTCGCGCTTATGTGTGGCCCAGGCCCGGGGGCTCCTGACGGTGTACAAAAAGAGGGGTGCGTTTTTTGTACCCCTTTACCTGTGCACGGGCAGTCGGAGCCGCGCCTGCGGCCACACCAAGCAGAACGGGGAGGTGAGCCAAGGTAAGACCGAAGCCCAAGATAATAAGAGCAACGCCAAGGCCAAGACCACAAAGAGCAGAGGGAAGGATCAGGTTCCCCCGGCAAGATCCTTGCCGGGGCAGCTCGCCCCACACCAACAGAGCGAGCCACCCTTGAGCCCACGGTCCCCAACACCAACATCCGCATGGGGCCAACGCTCGGGAAGGTACCTCTGTGGTGGCATGCAGATCTTTGTGAAGACATATTCAAGATCAGATGAGGATTAGAAGACGACGATCCTCGGCAAGATCCTTTCGGAGGAAGGCCACTAGACCCCCAGCAAGGTCCTTTCCGGGGACGGCGATGCGCAGCGGAAAGAGCCTTGCCGGGCCACATGGCAAGACCCTTGCCGGGCCACCCAGCAAGACCCCCGTTGTCGGTGTCAAAACCGGCGGATCTCGGGTAGGGGGTCCCGAACTGTGCGTCTAAGGCGGATGGTAACAGGAGGAAGGAGACACGATGTTTACCCAGTTTCGGGCCCTCTCGATGGAGGTAATACCCTACTTCCTGCTTGATTGATCTTGATGATATGAGTAGTACAAGAGTTGATCTACCACGAGGTCGTAGCGGCTAAACCTAGAAGCTAGCCTATGGTATGATTGTTGTTGGTCCTACGGACTAAACCTTCCGGTTTATATAGACACCGGAGGGGGCTAGGGTTACACAGAGTCGGTTACAATGGAGGAGATCTACATATCCGTATTGCCAAGCTTGCCTTCCACGCCAAGGAGAGTCCCATCCGGACACGAGACGCAGTCTTCAATCTTGCATCTTCATAGTCCAACAGTCCGGCCAAAGGATATAGTCCGGCTGTCCGGATACCCCCTAATCCGGACAAAGGAGGGACTGCGAGCTATCCATCATTTCCTCGGCATGACGCTCGAGGAGATGTACAAATTGTTCTTCGGACCACAAATAATGTGTCCAAATACCACCCAGGATGCGGGTTTGAACTGCAATCATCCAGATACCCAAGTAAGTAGTCATGTAACCGAACATGCTGTATCTTTATTTATCACAACGTCATTCTGAAAAGTCGCGCTTTCACCAGGACTGGGTAAGAAAGGCGAAGATGATCAGGTGTTCGGCCCCCCTCCCCGAGGTCTCACCGGATCCTATACTAGCCAGGATGCTGGAGCTTGCATCTTATCAAGCGCCCTCAGGGGAAGACAACGGGGGAGAAAGAGGCTAGCTCCTCCGCGAAGGAGGATAACCGGGGGAAGAAACTGAAATTCCCCCCTCCCAAGGAAGGAAGAGGACCGCCTCTGAAGATGAAACACCCACGATGCGGCTATATCTCCCACGTGTTGAAGCACAACTTAGAGGCATAACCGTATTGTGGTTTTGTTGCAAGAAAGGTCATCTTCACACAATCCCATGTAATGAACAAGAAAGGGATAAAGAGTTGGTTTACAATTGCCACTTCACGCAAGTACTTAAACAAAGCATACATCAATCAGAGTACACACATAGTCCGACTACGGACAAATCCAAAAGAAAAGAAGATAACCCAACTGCTAGATCCCCGATCGTCCCAACTGGGCACCACTACTGATCATGAGGAAACGAAACATAGTAACGACCAAGGTCCTCATCGAATTCCCACTTGAGCTCGGTTGAGTCACCTGCACTGGCATCATCGGCACCTGCAACTGTTTGGAAGTATCCGTGAGTCACGAGGACTCAGCAATCTCACACCCGCGAGATCAAGACTATTTAAGCTTATACGAAGGATGGGGTAATGAGGTGGAGCTGCAGCAAGCACTAAGCAAATATGGTGGCTAACATACGCAAATAAGAGCGAGAAGAGGAGCAACGCAACGGTCGAGAAGCTAGAAGTGATCAAGAAGTGATCCTAAAGCTACTTACGTTCATACATAACCCAAGACCGTGTTCACTTCCCGGACTCTGCCGAGAAGAGACCATCACGGCTACACATGCAGTTGATGCATTTTAATTAAGTCAAGTGGCAAGTTCTCTACAACCGGATATTAACAAATTCCCATCTGCCTCATAACCGCGGGCACGGCTTTCAAAAGATAATACCCTGCAGGGGTGTCCCAACTTAGCCCATCATAAGCTCTCACGGTCAACGAAGGATATTCTTCTCCGGAAGACCCGATCAGTCTCGAATCCTTGCATACAAGACATTTCGACAATGGTAAAACAAGACCAGCAAAGCCGCCCGAATGTGCCGACAAATCCCGATAGGAGCTGCACATATCTCATACCAGGCCTCAAGTTTCCCCGAGGTGGCGCTGCAAAGGGCTCTAGTTTGGACCAACACTCAGAGGAGCATTGGCCCGGGGGGTTAAAATAAAGATGACCCTTGAGTCTGCAGAACCCAAGGGAAAAAGGCTTAGGTGGCAAATGTTAAAACCATCAAGGCCTTGCCGGAGGAGTTTTATTCAAAGCGAACTGTCAAGGGGGTCCCATAAATCACCCAACCGCGCAACGAACGCAAAATCAAGGAACATAACACCGGTATGACGGAAACTAGGGCGGCAATAGTGGAACAAAACACCAAGCATAAGGTCGAGCCTTCCACCCTTTACCAAGTATATAGATGCATTAATTAAGATAAGAGATATTGTGATATCCCAAAATGATCTTGTTCCAACATGGAGCAATCTTCAACTTCACCTGCAACTAACAATGCTATAAGAAGGGCTGAGCAAAGCTGTAACATAGCCAAACAACGGTTTGCCAGGAAGGGTGAAAAGGCTAGAGGACGACATGTCAATATGGGAGACATGATATAGCAAGTGATAGGTAGCGCAACATAGCAATAGAGCGAACAACTAGCAAGCAAAGATAGAAGTGATTTCGAGGGTATGGTCATCTTGCCTGAAATCCCGCAAGGAAGAAGAACGAGTCCATGAAGAAGACAAATGGACGTAGTCGAACGAATCCTCACAACTCCGGAACGAAACCGAAGCTAACGAGAGAAGCAAACCGGAAAGAAGCAAACAACATGGTAAACGCGCAATCATAAACATGTCATGATGCACAATCAAGTATGATGCATGTCCGGTTTAAATGAGGCATGGCATGGCAAAATGCAACAAACAATACTACAAATTAAGTTGAGCTCAATATGCAACGACTTGCATATTGACGAAACACCACATTCAAGTTATTTAGTTTGCTCTCGTTTAGGAACAAGACAAGATTAAATGTTGGTTAACATGGGAAGAGGTGAAGCATAATTAATCTAACTTTTTAGGCAAGTTTAAATGAGGCCGGAAATAACAACAACAATTCCGGAAAATCCTCATATGCATATTTCGAATTTGCTACTGTTCTGTCCTAAACACAATTTTAATGTTGTTAAACAGCAAAATAAAGTGCACCATCTTAGACTAGGCATTTTTCTACCCCATTTACATATAAAGTTTATTAAATTCGAAGCTACGGTTAATTAGTTATGAAATAAACCATTTTAACATGCCATCTAGCAAATTTAATCAAACAACATTTTAAACAAATTTAACATGGAGGAATGTTGCATATTATGAAACTGGAAGGAATTCTAAGCATTTAACATGTTTAAAACATTTTAATATGATGCATGGTTGTGGAGTTATTATATGCATGATCTAGAGGGACTTTTCTGAAAACTGCAGTCTCTTGGAAATTAGATAAAATCGTCCTGGCAGGGAAAAAACATCACCGACCGAAACTGGCTGGGCCAACAGGAGTAGGATGCTGGAGGCTCACCATGGGCTTTGGCCCTGTCGGCGGAGGAGGTAGCAGGCCGGTTGAGGAGCTGGAGCAGGCTGGGCCTTGGCCAGCGAGGCAGAGAGGCGCCGACGAAGGGCGGTCAACGCGCTGCGTTTAGGTCGCTTTGCTCGACCACGGGCGAAGCAAAGGACTTGGAGGCGGTGGGGCTGCATCCTCCGGCGACAGGGATGGCGCGGAGGCAGCGGAGGCGAGCAGATCCCGGCGGCAGCGACCATGAACGGGTGACGGCCATGGCTTCGGTCCCCTGTGGAGAGAAGCGAGAGAGAAGAGAGATCCTGAGAGAGAGCGTTGCCGGTGAGCAAGAAGAAAATAGAGGGGAGGCTGGAGAGGAAGGGCACGGTCCTGCGGGTCCGGTGCTGCTCCGGTCCGGCAGAGGCGAGGCGGAGCATATTCGAGAGGAGGCGGTGGAGGCCGGCTCCGTGGCGGACGGGCGCGGGTCAACGGGGCGCAGAGGAGGTCCCTGGCGGCGGGGCTTGGCGAGCACGGCGTCGAGGAAGGAGCTCCGTAACGGAGGAAAACTCCACGACGTCCATGGCGGGGCTGACGCAGGGAGCGGCGACGGTAGCAGAAGCTTGGCGACTCCGGCGAAGCAGAGGTGAGGGACGCCTAGACACGTGCGACAGTGCCATGGGGAGGATTCGTTGCTGTGTTCCTGGTTTACAGAGAGGGAGAGGGAGAGCTGAGAGCTTCACCGAAGAAAAGAGAAAGGGGAAGGGAGCAGGGGTGGCGAGGACAGCCTACTGGTTCCGGCGACTAGCAACGGCGGGGATGAGGTGCTCGGGGAGCCCCTCGGGCACGAGAGGAGGCTGGAGTCTCGGCGCTCTCGGCACAGGGGCGCACGAAGGAGGAGGTCGAGGTGGCTGGTTGGTTCGATTGGATGGAGGAGATGGATGGTTCGGTGGTGGCTGGATTGGATCGGGCAAGATCCCGAGGAAGGAGGAGGCTGGTCAGCGAAGGATCCCGAGGAACATGCGAGAGTGGGTGGCGGAGCAAGGGGGAATAGGGTTAGGCTAGGGTTAGACTGATTTGGTAGGTGGGTGGACTATATAAAGGGAAATAAAATTAGGTTAGGACCCTCCGATTTAAATCTGACGGTCAAGAAAAAAATATAGGTTGGCAAGTTCAATTAAGAAAACGGAGATGTTTTATAGATGTTTGGGGATGACCCGGACCCAACGGTGACGACAACCCAGTTCGGGTTCGGGGAAGTTTCAGACTAGGTTGCGAGGGGTCGATGCACTGTGCAAAGAGACTCCGGTTTAGGCAAGAGGGAAAACAAAGAACAAGGTTGGTCTCGGAACGGTCAACAAAAGCAAGGGGGACGCGGCAACTACGAGGGGATGCGAGTTTGAAAACAAAGACGGCAATAGAGTGTCGATGTAATGCGAATGATGCGATGATGAATGCAACAAGCAAATAAAACACACAGCAACAACGAAATAACTGGAAGGCTTCTGAAGCATCGGTCTCGGGGCGTCACAGAAGACCCGGAGACAATGGTCTCCAAACGGTGGAAGAGATCTTCGCTAGAGGGTCCTGGCTCGGGGGATACCCTGGCCGCACAATGCCCGCAAGGGGGCCAGCCTTCAACCGAGCAGTAAGTAGAAAGGGGACTTTAATAATGAAAACGTCCCGCTTTGCTTGTGAGGAAAATAAACGAAATATTCATCTTGTAGTCCGGATCATAGCCCTTCTCGGCAGAGCTCATCTTCGGGGGATCTTCTTCCGGAGATGATGGAGAGCGAAATGCCTCCCCATGCCCTCCCGCCTTACAAAGCGGGCGACCCCGAGGTGTCGTCGCGGAGGACCTCTCCTGATCCGGCAAGGCCAGAGGGTAATCCTTTGGCCACCCGAAGTCCTCAGTATCCAGCTCTTGAAGAGAGCAATCGAAAGAGTCCGGCACCATCTGTTATGCGGTCGGACGCACTGAAGGATCTGCTAGAGCGAGCGGCTATCTCAGAACCGCATCGTATGCTAATGGGTACGGTGGTTGAGAGGATTTCATCCGCCGAAAGCGGGTTGCATGAAGCCTTTATGAGTCTTCTAAAAGGTTTTGAGGTACGTGTAATAGTGCGTATTTTTTACAGTACCGCACACGTTAAGGTGTGTCCTATGCGGATAGTAGCCCCTGAGACTCTGGTTGCTGTCGAAAATGGCGGCAAACAAAGGATCATAGTCCCAAGTAATAATCCGGCTGCCTTTATATGTAGGTGGCGGAAGGTCCGGTGGCTAGCCGGACTGGTGAGTTTGCCGAGCTGAAGCGGCAACTTGATGCGGCGGACGCCGACATCGTGCTTGTCAACAAGCGGCTTGACGAGGCACAGGGTATGTGATTTCTCCAGTGATCGATACATAGTAAGAGGAGCATGATGCCAATATCTTTAATATGTTGCGACAGCAGACGGAGCTGCAGCCATGGAGACCCTTCGAGCGGAACTCGCCCGGGCCAAAGAACAAGCCAGGAAAAGTGATGCGGCCGCCCTGAAGGCGGTCGAGGAGCTGAGAGCCGAAAAGGCTACTCATTACTGAAGCAAGGAAGAAATAGCCAAGATGGCTGTGGAGTTGAAGGATGCTGCCGGCCGTTACGAGCTTCTCAAAGAGGAAGACCGAGCGAAGATGACGGACCTGGAGAAGGCCACGGTGGCGGCCAAGGACGCCCGCTCTACAATTAGAGTGATGAAGGAGGAGCTGCGTCACGCTGGGAATATCGCGGCTGGGAAGCCCTTTATGTTGCGGCTGAAGTTCGTAGATCCTAAGTACGCTGCTCTGGATCGGCTGTGGAGTTCTGCAGACGCTTATCTGGATTTGGCAGCAAGTGCCGCTGATGCGGCCGAATACTTCAAGGATTAGAAAGATCGCGAAGTGGAGAAGCTGTTCTGGTCACAATTTGACGTTCCAGCGCGTCCACTTCCTTTAAATGAGCAGATGGACGAATGGGCCGAGCTCCATAGGTTGTCTGGGCTTGCCATGAGGTCTGTTGTGGATCATCTATGGCTGGAAGGGCCAAGGCCGAACAATTATTTTAGTTTGGTGCAGCAGTTCCTTGGTGCTGTGCCGCGCATCGACGCTATGAAGAGGTCGGCGTGCATCGAGGGTGCGCGGAGGGCGCTTGTCCGTGTCAAGACATACTGGGTGGAGATGGAAGCCACCGCAATTGCAACCCCGAGTTCGGCCATTAGCCGAGTAGCTGTCGAGCACTACTTTGACGAGATCCTTGAAGGCGCTCGTTAAATACAAGCTCATTGCTCGAAGAATATTATGTTCTAGTGACATGTATTCCCATTGAAAAAAAATGTTTTACTGAATTGTAAGGTCTATTTTTATACTTTTGCCTGAAAGTATTATGATTCCTCTTGTGCGGCCGTTTATGTATATATGTATATAACCTGAAAGTTTGCAGTCGTCGGCTTCAGCCCCCACGCATATAATGCGGGGATGTTCGCAGAAGACGTGTGTTCAAACTTGATCCAACATCTTGGTCCATTAAGGAGGTGATAGCGCAGCGAACTAGGCAATCGGACTATATTGCTTTAACACTTTCACTTAGCAATAGGAGTTTGACAGTGGGGCTACTATATAGCCCCTGGTGGCTCCGCGCTCATCCGAATACGGGGCGCGTACATGCCTGGCCGGGAAATGGCCCTTCGTTAATGCGGAGGAATCCCGAAGATTCCGCTAGGTCATCGAGTGGTTGACCAGTCTCGCGCTTTATCACGACATACCGCCGCTTTCATCGAGGTGCTCGTCCGTCCGAACCAGGGCACAATTGCAGTAGTTCTCCTGGTGCCGCCTTAGCCGATAGAGCGGAACGTAAGGTAGCAAAACACAGGAGCCGGGCAAACCCAACATTTGACCAAAGACATGATTCGGAGCTGATGCATATAAGGCCAAACTCGCGACGTCGAACACTCCCTAAGGTATTCGGTCTTTGAAATATATACCGGGCTAAATGATGCCCTTGGATAATGAGCCCCTAGTGTCTGGGTACGAGCAATATTCTAACATGGCCACATGCCAAGAATGTCAGCATCCTTCTCAGTTGTATTGAGAATCCGGAGGAAGTGAACAACAAAATACAGTAAAAAAAGGTTTACGCAAGGTCTTAATCTAAAGAGAAACCTTGGAACGGATCCCTGCTGCACGTCTGCGCCTGTGTCTCCATTGTGCCGTATCCTGGACAGGTGTAGCACGATTGTCATCTGTAAAAGAGAGGGACTTAGTTGAAAATTGTCGTGCAAAAAAATTTGCTATTATAAACAAACCATTTAAGAGTCAAGATGGGTAAAGTTGAGCCGAATTCGCTAAGAAGCCCCTGGTACCGTCTATAAGGATATAACTATCAAACCAATCTCTATCCAATGATTAGCCGGACTCGTATAACCGTGTCCGTGGTCTTAACGACCGGTCATCTGTTCTGGTGGTGAGGCCGTCTAGTGTTCGGCTGTTAAAGCAGCCATACGTTCTTCTGCTCGTAAGGAGCGCTCAACGCTTCCATGTACGGTGATGATGCCACGCGGACCGGGCATTTTAAGATTGAGAAAAGCGTAATGCGGTATTGCATTAAAACGAGCGAAAGCCGCTCGTCCGAGTAGTGCTTGATAGCCACTTCGGAATGGAGAGATGTCGAAGGTTACCCTTTCACTTCGGAAGTTGTCGGGCGAGCCGAACACAACCTCTAGTACTAGAGAGCCCGTGCAGCGGGCCTCTGTGCCTGGCATTACTCCCTTGAAGGTAGTATTACTGTGGCTGATTTTTGTTGGGTTTATCCCCATTTTGCGGATGGTGTGAGATGGTACCCGTTTATTATTGGGTCTAACACCAAAGCAGACAATCCTTCATGCAGGATACTTGTCGGGTGATCCCTGCGATCAAAAGTGATTGGTCGGGACAACGAGGGGTTGAACTTGGTGGTGATGGGCTCTAGGACGTGTGTGTCTCGGAGTGCAGTTTTGCTTCTCCCCCTCATCACGTGTACCACGTTTACCATTTTGACTTCTAGGGGAATTTTTTTCTGTCCCACAGTGCCCTGCTGGCGAGGCTCATCCTCGTCTTCACTCTGTGTGTCCTCCCCCTTGTGTTCGGCGTTTAGCTTGCCGGCCTGTTTGAAGACCCAGCATTCTCTGTGGGTATGACTTGCAGGTTTATCGGGGGTGCCGTGGATCTGACATAGTTTTTCTAGAATCTTGTTTAGGCCGGTTGGTCCATCTCTGTTGCCTTTAAAGGGCTTTTTCCGCTGACCCGGTCGAGAGCCCCGGAATCCGGCGTTTACTGCCGTGTTGTCAGGGCTGTCTTCTTTATTCCAGCGCTTATTTTTACTGCGTCGTGGTTTTCCATTGCCATCCCTGACTTCGGATGTGCTTGGGTCGCTGGTGCTGCTTCGGGCTAACCAGCTGTCCTCGCCCGCGCAAAAGCGGGTCATGAGGCTTGTTACGGCTGCCATTGTTCTCAGTTTTTCTTGGCCAAGGTGTCTGGCAAGCCATTCGTCTCGGACGCTGTGCTTGAAAGCTGCTAAGGCTTCGGCGTCCGGACAGTCGACAATTTGGTTCTTCTTAGTGAGAAACCTGTTCCAAAGCTTTTGGGCTGACTCTCCGGGCTGTTGAATTATATGACCCAAATCATCTGCGTCCGGAGGTCGGACATAAGTCCCTTGAAAATTAGCCCGAAAAGCATCCTCGAGCTCCTCCCAACTTCCAATGGATCTTTCGGGGAGGCTTTTTAACCAGTGCCGAGCTGGTCCTTATAGCTTGAGCGGCAAGTATTTAATGGCATGGAGATCGTCTCCGTGAGCCATATGAATATGGAGGATAAAGTCCTCAATCCAGACCCCCGGGTCCGTGGTCCCGTCGTACGCCTCTATGTTCACTGGTTTGAATCCTTCTAGAAATTCATGGTCTAGTACCTCATCGGTGAAACATAGGGGGTGTGCGGCACCCCTGTATTTAGCTGTACCATGGCGTTCGGACGGTTGTAATGTTTGGTTTTGGCTGAGTGCTGGAGCGCGTTTCCTTAATCTGTAGATGGATCTGGTTGCGCCGGTCCTTTGGTGCGAGTCCTCGCATGGGTCATGTACTGACTTACGTGCAGCCTCGTTGGCCGCTCTATCGCGGCCACGAGGTCGTCGATCCGATAGGTCGGCGGTTTTATTTTTGGGCTGTGGGGGCTCTAAGGCCTCATCATCGAATTCAGGCAGCAGCTTTCGCTTTGGGTAGCTCTTCGTGTGGTGACTGTCACCATACTTTTCTACCGTATCGAGCACTTTGTTCCATCTGCTGTTGAGTGTGTTTTGTGCGGCTTTGAGCCTTTGCTTCTGCTTCTTCAGACTCCTGCAGTGGCGATAAGCTTTCTATGGAGGTTCTCTTGCTCCAGCTGCCTTTCCGGGATGATGTGTTCATCGTCATCCGGACTGTTCTCTTCTCCGGAGACAGGTTGGTTAGCTTGACGCTCGGCGTCGCCGTGTTCGGACAGCGGCTCCGTACTTTGTTCGTCGTCCGCTGGCTCACCCTGCTCTGTCGCTGGGTCTATTCGGTCGTGGTTTCCTCCGGAGTCAATCGGGGTATTGTTTTTTCTTGCGCTGTTATCGCTGTTTTTGCCGAGGCGGGATTTGGAGCGGCGCCTATGGCGCCGCTTTGGTTGCTTCTCGAGTGAGCTATCCTTCGCTGCATCCTTCCGTTCCTCGTCATCATTTTCTTTGGGTGTATCCACCATGTATATGTCATGTGAAGAAGTGGTGGTCCAGCGCCCTGTTGGCGGTTGTTCCTGTTCGTCTCCTGCATCGTTGTCCATACCATCGATGTCTTCGGAGTCGAAATCTAGCATGTCGGTTAAGTCATCGACAGTGGCTACTAAGTGGGTGGTGGGTGGGGAGTGAATTTCTTCGTCATCCGCATCCCATCCTAGCCGGACATAGCTCGGCCAAGGTTCTCCTGACAGGGAGAGAGACCTTAATGAGTTTAGCACATCGCCGAAGGCCGAGTGCTGAATGATATCCACGGAGGTGAACTCCATGAGCGGCGCCCAATCGGATTCGGCAGGTATGGCCGTAGGCAGTTCGGGGTACGTGGCTGGAGACGAGTCCATTGGTTCGGCGTCACGGCTCTCGTGAAGGGTAAGGTCAGTGTTCGGCTCTATCGCCGCCGAGAGTGTGGCCTCCGAGGCGGGTCTATCCGCCCATCATCGGATGGCGCGATCTGTTTCGGACTGAAGGCCGGAGTGGTCGCTGGCGTGATTTCCCGAACACTGTCCGACGGCAGAGCTACATCATGCTCTTCGTGATCGTGCGGCACACCTGGCATGAGCTCGAATCCGTCGAAGATCAAGTCTCCGCGGTTGTCGGCAATATAATTCAAGTTTCCGAACTTGACCTGATGGCCAGGGGCGTAGCTCTCGATCTGCTCCAGATGGCCAAACGAGTTGGCCCGCAGGGTGAAGCCGCCGAATACAAAGATCTGTCCGGGGAGGAAGACCTCACCCTGGACCGCATCACCGATGATCGAAGGGGCAATCGAGCCTTACGGCGACGACACAATGGAACTCTCAATGAAAGCACCAATGTCGGTGTCAAAACCGGCGGATCTCGGGTAGGGGGTCCCGAACTGTGCGTCTAAGGCGGATGGTAACAGGAGGCAGGGGACACGATGTTTACCCAGGTTCGGGCCCTCTCGATGGAGGTAATACCCTACTTCCTTCTTGATTGATCTTGATGATATGAGTAGTACAAGAGTTGATCTACCACGAGATCATAGAGGCTGAACCCTATAAGCTAGCCTATGGTATGATTGTTGTTGGTCCTACGGACTAAACCCTCCGGTTTATATAGATACCGGATGGGGCTAGGGTTACACAGAGTCGGTTACAATGGAGGAGATCTACATATCTGTATTGCCAAGCTTGCCTTCCACGCCAAGGAGAGTCCCATCCGGACACGAGACGAAGACTTCAATCTTGTATCTTCATAGTCCAACAGTCCGGCCAAAGGATATAGTCCGGCTGTCCGGATACCCCCTAATCTAGGACTCCCTCACCCGCCAAGGACGCCAGCAGGGCCACCGCCAGGCCCGCGCCAACCAAGCTTCCACCGTCGTTCGCATGCAGCTGCCAGTCCAACCAGCTGGGCGGGCACCTGCGTGGCAACATGCAGCCCCCAGGCCAACTCATCAAGCGCGTGCGTGGCCCTGTGTGCCATTGTGGCAGCCCCTTCCAACTATAAAAGGAGGCCCATGGCATACTGGAGAAGGATTCGGCTCTTTCGAACCATGCACTCACCACAGCTAGTTCGAGAGCTCAAGAACTCTCTGAAATACATCCACCAAAGCAGGACTAGGGTTTTACGCATCCTCGCGGCCCGAACCTGGGTAAACGATCCTTATGCTGTCTACTGATCCTGCTCTTCTTACAACCCTGCACCCCGGCAACCGTAGTAGGGATTCTTGTGATCCCATAGGTGTCGTTCCACACCGACACAAGGTGTCTTGCCGGAAAATCATGTTTACTTGAGAGTATAAAGGAGTTGTTCCGTTGCATGGGCATGACACATGCACGAGTGCCCGGCAAGCATATCTTTTTTTCATTAATGCACATAAAAAACAAGTACAAACCCATAGGGCACAAATATGGATGGAAAAGATTACATAATTAAGACCAAAGTTTGGCAAGTTACTACATCTTTTGAATTGAAAAAAGATAAGTGCCCCATAATGCCTTTCTTGTCCCTCTCCTCCTAGGACCTACAGTGGGAGGTGAAGAGGGGAAAAGAAGTGCCTAGGAAAAAGCCCAGCCTGACCCCATCAGGGTCCGCGGGACGCGGCGTGACAAGATCGGGAGAGCGCGGACGAAGGTGATGGACGGAGGGAGCGGCTAGGCGATGCCCTGGTCACCACCGCCAGGACCAGCGGGATGCGGCTGGATGGACACCGGTAGGGAAGACGAGGCCGGAGTCCACGAGGAAGCTTGCCGAGGTCCGGCTGGAGGAGGCAGAGACATCCACACCCAACTCCCCAGCAAATCGCTCTGCCATGGAAGAAGACCCAGGTCCAGATGGTGGTTTTGCGGCGCCTAGCTGACGATGACGGTGCGACCGGCGCTCAGCTGGAGTCCGAGCCATTGTCTCCCGCTCGGCACTATCATCATCGCCGCCACTGTCCTCTTCGTCGCTGTCGCTCGAGGAGGAGCTTTCATCATCAGTCGAGCTCTGCACATAGCACCCTAAGTGAGCACCCGATTGCTCAAAGACCTTGATGGAGAGCAAGTTAGCCTCCATTAACTTAAAATGGGGAACGTGCCCAGCCGCCAAGCTGTGGGCACGAGCGAAGGTTTTACAATCACACCGGAGAAGCATGACATGAGGTACAGGGAACTTCTCATCCGCTCGCATGGTGCCATTACAACAACCCCTCATGTTCAGCTTAAATCCTTGCGGCTGTTCTTCCTCTATCACCCTTGCAAAAGGAGTAGGGAGTCGAAGGCGGCTGCGCGGAGGCCCGCGCAGCTTAACGACAAACTCCAACGGCTAGTCCCCGACATGGCCTTCCATCGGAGCCGGGGCAATCGGAGGAGGAATGACCAGAGTGCGAGCACGCCCTCCTCGGCCCCGAGCACCACGGCATTGCCTTGTGCGCTGGATTCTGCCCTTGCATCTCCAGTTGGGGCAGGGAGGCACTATCGAGAAGAGACCCTCGTTGCCACCGCTGGAGCTCCACCACGTCCTCTTCCCCTCGCAATGATAGAAGCAAGATGCAAGAAGAATAAGGAGATATGCGTATGGGTGAGCCCCTCGCCCATGCCTCCTTTCATATGGGAGCATGGAGGAGCTGGCTCCTCACCACCCAGGAGGCAACCGCCCCACTCCACCAATCCGATCCATCTATGTCGCTGACGATGCCTAGAATCAACCACTGCCCTCCTACGCCTATCCACGGTGCTGGCTTTTCTTCCCAGGCACTCATTCTCGCGCCCTATGCGCCCGCCACCGTGCAATGCAAGCAGCGTACGTGGCGGAAACGACAGAGGTAGTGGGATGAGTAAAATGGCGTTACCGGCCCCATGAACATGGGGCGTGGGCAGTCCGCAGGCCATGGACTAAGTTACTCCACGTCGTATTGCATGAAGCGCGGGAAAACTGGAAAGTGATTCAATCATAGGTTAATGAACAAGCAAGGAAGATATCAAGAAAGACATGGATCCCACTACGGTTGGGCCGATGCATTCGCCTGTGTATTTGTTAGGGCCTACCCCAATGATGCATGGCGACACGTATGAGCCAGACCCCGGGGCTCCTGTCGGTGCAATGAACATTCACGTTTGTTGCCCAGACTTATACACAGGCATGCTAGCACCCTATATCCAGCACCAACATATAAAAGCAAGACCAAACCAGAGGAACCGCTCTTCGTGAGATCAAGGAGCAGATCAAGAAGACCAAGTTAACATGTAGGACAACAAGGTACCACCTTGGGAAAGCCTCCCTTGTCGGGCAGGAGCACATGGTCAAGTTGAGGCCACCCCAAGGGCAAGTCCAAGATTGCCTTGGCAGGCTTTCCAGGACCGCCAAGGGCAAGAAATCTCGCCAAGGCTCCACTGCTCCACCACACAGTGATGCAAGTCACTTATCAATGCGGTGTCGAGCCTCCAAGATGATTAAGTGCCCTCTACTAAGCACGTGGCGGCCCGCTGGAAGGCAGATTATCTCCACAGACACTCGTCCAGGAGGCGTGTCAAATAGATAAGCAGAAGATGACTAAGGGCACGACAGGCTTGTCGGGTTTCACCCTCCACATGACACCTAGTAGTGCATTTAATGCACTTTGTCCTAACTGCCAGACTTTGGTATGATAGCACTGTTAGCTATCTAATCACTAGATAATGACTGTTTTGCCACTGTGGTTACCCCTTGAGCTATAAAAGGAGGTCTAAGGCAACATAGAAAGGGGTTCGGACCCCCTCACACTAGTACGCGCGTAGTTGTTTCCCCGAGGCCACCTTGCCAGGATCGAGCGCTGCGTGCTATTGTTTTCCACCATCAAATCCACCAAAGGCAGGAGTAGGGTTTTATGCCTCAGGGCGGCCCGAACCTGGGTAAAAATCTCCAGTGTCATTGTCGTCGTGCTACCCCCATGGTTTCCGCTCTTTGTGCAATGTGATCTTGTTGGACTAAAAATAGGTCTACAGGGGGGGTGATTAGACTACTTGACCAAAGAAAAATCTAACCTTTTCCCAATTTTAGTTGTGGGCAGATTTTAGCAATTAGAACAAGTCAAGCAATCAACCTACACATGCAATTCTAAGAGTGTAGCAGCGGAAAGTAAAACATTGCATATGAAGGTAAATGGAAGGGTTTGGGGAGAGCAAACGCAGTGATTACACGGAGATTTTTGGGTGGTTTCGATAGGTGGTGCTATTATACATCCACGTTGATGGAGACTTCAACCCATGAAGGGTAACGTTTGCGTGAGTCCATGGACGGCTCCACCCATGATGGGTCCACGAAGAAGCAACCTTGTTTATCCCACCATGGCAATCGCCCACGAAGAAGCAACCTTGTTTATCCCACCATGGCAATCGCCCACGAAGAACGCCTCACTCGGGTAGATCTTCATGAAGTAGGCAATCTCCTTGCCCTTCCAAACTTCTTGGTTCGACTCCACAATCTTGTCAGAGGCTCCCAAGCGACACCTAACCAATCTAGGAGATACCACTCTCCAAAAGGTAATAGTTGTTGTGTTGAGGATGAACTCCTTGCTCTTGTGCTTCAAATGATAGTCTCCCAACACTCAATCTCTCTCACAGATTTGGATATGGTGGAAAGATGATTTGAGTAGAAAGGAACTTGGGGAAGGCTAGAAATCAAAAATCTTGTGGTACGACTGGAATGTCTTGATCTCAACACGTGAGTAGGTGGTTTTCTCTTAGAAAATGTATGCTGGAAGTGTAGGCACGTTCTGATGGATCTCTCTCATATGGAGAAATGGGTGGAGGGGTATATATAGCCTCCACACAAGATCCAACTATGACACACGTTTGACCCAACTCGGTCAGACCGAATAGAAGAACTTGGTGTGACCGATTCAGTTCAAAATGTGAATGTTAGGAATCTCGGTGGGACCAATGTGCTAGGGCTTAGGGAAAACATCAACTCGGTGGCACTGATTGCATCAACTTGGTGAGGCCGAAGTGAAGCAATAAGGCAATAGATAAGATGTCAAGCCAACTCAGTGTGACAGATCGCAATTTCGGTGAGACCAAAATAATTGCAATAGGCAACAGAGAGTTTGCAAGGCCATCTCGGTGAGATCGAGATCCGTATCGGTGTGACCAAAGTGCTAGGGTTTCTAGCAGTGGCTATGTCACATGAACTCGGTGGCACAGGATAGGAAATTTTGGTGGGGCCGAGTTTGACTTTGGGTTTTGGACATATTTGGAATGAGAAAGTGGTTGAGGGTTTTGAATCAATATCACTAAGCATTTTGAGCAAGTAGACCATTATGCAACACCTCATCCCCTTTTAATAGTATTGGCTTTCGTATGGACTCAATGTAATCTTGTATCACGTAAATATAAATGAAGAGTGTTGAGCTTTTGCCAATATGTGTCCTTAGCATTTTGAGGGGTACACATCTCTAGTCCATGCCATGCCATTCATTAAACTTTCTAAAATATTAAACTTGAATGGATATTACACTACTGCAAGATGCTGCTAACGTGATACTACGATCAGAGACCATTTGATGAAACTATGAACGATGCATTAATCGCAAAAGGGGATGTAAAAAACCATCAAAAAAGATGCAAAACGTTTGCGATGGCGGAGACATCAAACACGGTTTAGATTTTAGTTACGTGTGCGATGCGGGGCATACGGTTCAGTTCAGTGAACTATTTGTGATGAGGCAGAACAACATAAACGGGTAGCCAGATGAAGGCGTGTGCGATATAAGTCATATAGTTCACTCTGATACACTGTTTGTGATGAGGCGGAACAACAGAAACGGGCAGCCAGATGAAGGTTTGTGTGATATACGGGATACAGTTCACTTGGATGAACTGTTTGTGATTAGGCAACACAAAAGAAACGGTTAGCCACATGAAGGTGTGTGCGATATACGACATACTGCACAGTATTCTTTACTATGAATAGTGTGCTTTGTTGGGCACACAAGTATATGGATCATAGCCTTGGGCGAGCAATGTGCCCGCACGCGTCGTGCTAGCTCGATGTTCCTTCTATGTTAAGTTTCCATTAATTGATGGTGTTTTATGAACACACCACCGTTTCCTGCCATTTCCTCACCGGTTTCCCGCCACCACCCAGCGATATTGCGCATAAACCTAGGCCATGCGTGACGCACGGAGGCAACAAGCGCAGCCTGTAGCACATCCACCTTTTCCAAGCATGCCAACCCACCAAAGCGCCACCTCTGCCATCAACCTCCTCGAAAAGGAAAACGAGAAGGCGCCACGGCCCATCGAGGCCGAGGCGCTCCCCGGAAACACGATGGATGACTCAGTGATGTGTGTCATCGCTAGGGTTGAGCAGACCCTTGGCACATGGCGCTTCAGCGCCGAGGATCAAGATAGGCATGTCAGCACCGAGAGGCTGCAGCTCGCCACGCAAGATGATCGACGATGCGCCACAGAGCAAGCTAGGCGCGTTCGCGTCGGTAGGCTGTAGCTCGCCGCACAGCGAGACCATTAGAGCGCCACAGAGCGAGAGGTGCGGTGCGCCACACAACAAGAGCGGGTCCATCGGCGCTTTCCAGCTGTCGACAGGGCGTCACAACTGGGCACACATCCCGTCAGTACCCCCATTCCTCGCCAGGAGTGGGCAAAGGCCGTCTGCGACATACTTGCACCAGAGGCCAGCCGCGCCATACTTGCACCGGACGCCTGTCGCATCGTTTGCATGGGTCGTGCCTTTTTCCTTGTCTGCAGCCCGCTCGATGCCAACGCGGTGGTCGCTAGGCTCGACCGCCTCCTTGGCCCAGGTGTCTACCTGGGCATAGGAGAGGAACATGACCGTTGCATCCTCGAGCTGGTGATCTCTGATGAAATAGCCAACTTGGAGCTCGAGATCGTGCTCCATATGTACGACGAGCGTGTCGACCGCTTGGACGAACGCCTGCACGAGTTCACGCAGAGCCAAGATCTACCGTAGGCAAGGGCTGTTGGTCATGGTCTCATGGACGCATTTTATTTTATTGAGTCGTTTCAACGTGCATCGCTATGTATTCACAGTAATCATAATATTGATCTGTTTATTGCTTTGTTTCAATGTGTGTACTCTGTTTTCCGTTCTTATATGTTCTGTTTCTATGTGTGTGTATATGCTTTCCATTCTGTATATGTGGATGATAATAGCTAGATACAAATTAGTATACGAAAACAGATAGAAAATGGAATTCATAATATATATTAATTTTTCATTATCTCACCACATAATATATATAATATAATTACATATACGTGATGATACTAAACTACTAGGCACAATGCATAACATTGCAAATGAACAATACTAAAACTAATAATCCCTCCTAGGGGCAGTATTCCAACAGCCCCTCGCCAGTACCTCCCTGGTGCACGGCGTCTTCCCGGCGCGGAGGCAGTACTCTGCCTACTCCGCCTCACAGCGCTTGACGTACCGATCTGCTTCTTGTTGGCAGACAAGCGCGAACGATCTTCCATTTTGTTGGGCGCCCACCGAAGCTCCTAGCGCCTCGTCGGTGGCACACTAGAGCTTATCGGCCCACCTCCATGCAGTGATGAGGCGCCTAGTGCCTTTGACCTTCCTCGTGAAGTAGCCGTCTTCGTACACCTCCTCCGAACGACGACGCGCCCGCCCCCAAAGCTCCATCGCCTCCTTTTTCCAGGCGACATCATGGGCTTTGCAGGCCGCCTAGTACCTGCCTTCCTCCTCCTCCATCTCCTTCTTGAACGTCAATTTCCTGGCTTTCTCAGCCGGCGGCAGCGACATCCATAGACAAAGATTGTACTGGCCCCAAAGCCACTCGAAAGTTGGGGGTCTGGTGGCGCGTAGGGTTCCTCCTCGTCGCTACTCTCCGACTGAGCTTCCTCGGGGGGCGGCAACTCCTCGTCGGCGCGTGGGCAGACCGGCGGCGTGATGGCACAGATTTGAGAGAGAGAGAGAGAGAGAGAGAGAGAGAGAGAGAGAGAGAGAGCGAGGGAAGGATGTAGATGAGAATGCAGGCGAGACAACGTGAGCAAGGTAGTATTTATTGGCGGCGGGAATCTAGATCGACGGGAACAGTAGAAACACCGGTCGCCGGAATTTACAAGTACTATAGTTTGAATTACACACGATTCCCGCAGCAAAAGCCGTGTGTGAACTTAATAGCTGACGGTTTCCAATACAGAACCGTGTCTGATTAATAACCCTCACCACTCACCTTCCAAACCTCAAGGTGCGAAATAGGGTGCCAATCGTGTGGGGCCCGGTTGTCTTGCCAGATCTTTACATTTTCTTTTTTAAACACCAGATATTTACATCGTCTGATCATTTTTTTAATTTTTTTGGAATTTAAATGCCATGGCACTCCATGCATGTGTCCAAGCCATTATGGTTAGCCACTGCATGTTGACGTAGTTCAAATTTGGATTACGGTCATTAAATGGCTAGAAAATCACTTAAATGACTTAAAAAGGTCAAGTGACCCCTGAAATTTTCCAAATTTTGACATGACAGTTGTATTACGACATGTTAACTATAGAAAATATTTGAAGCCCATAAGATGATGTTATCGTCAATTCGTCATCAAACATGCATTGTTCCATCTTCGAACCATGAGCCTTCTAGTGAGTTGCTCCGGTTTGCACGGGGTGTGTGTCCAAACTTTCGTCAAACATGCCAATTATTTTACCACATCATCTTGGTGGCATGCCATTAAGTCAAGCAAGGTTTCATGTGTTTCTGATCATTTTTTAATTTTTTGGAATTTAAATGCCATGGCATTCCATGCATGTGTCCAGGCTGTGACACCAAAATGTTTGAAAATTCCTTCCAATTTACTGCACATGGAATTAACTATTATTTTTCAAACCGTCATGGTTAGCCGTTGGATGTAGATGTAGTTCAAATTTGAATTACAGTCATTAAATGGCTAGAAAATCACTTAAATGTCTTTAAAAGGTCAAATGACCCCTGTAGTTTTCCGAATTTCATGACAGTTGTATTAGTGCATGTTAACTGTAGAAACAATTTGAAGGCCATTAGAGGAAGCTATATCCCGTTCGTCATCAAACATGCATTGTTCCTTATCGGAACCACGCACCTTCTAGTGAGTTGCTTCGGTTTGTGAGGGGTGTGTGTCCAAACTTTCGTCAAACATGCCAATTTTTTTAGCACGTCATCTTGGACATTACATCAAGCAATGTTTCATGTGTTTCTGATCTTTTTCTAAACTTTTCGAATTTAAATGCTATGGCACTCCATGCTTTGTGTTATAGCCATGAGACCAATATGTTTGAAAATTCCTTCCTTACTGCACATGAAATTAACTCCCACACAAGTACACAAATATGATTTTTTAAACCATTATGGTTAGCCGTTGCATGTAGATGCATTTCAAATTTGAATTACGGTCATTAAATGGCTAGAAAATCACTTAATTGTCTTAAAAGGTCAAATGACCCCTGAAATTTTTCAAATTTTCAAATGATAGTTGTATTAGTACTAGAAATTTTCTCCTACATTTAAAACACCATCCGTTGCCACTTTACTCCAAATTCTTCTTTCACAGCTAATAAAAAAATATCAACCACATCACACATAGTTGTTTTGCACGAATCGTTTGCGATGAAAAATTCATGGGTCTATTTAAGTCTTCCTCCTTAAGCTTCTCGGCTTGCTGCTTCCAAAGGTTTAAGAACCCCGAATCCACGAATCCCGATCCCCATTCCTGCAACCCCTTCTTGCAAAATATGGCGCCATGGAAACGCTTCGTTAGGGCCCGTATGGTGGCCGCGTCCTCCTCGAGCACCGCCGCCTGCGCTGAGAGCGCAGCCGCCTACGCTGAGAGTGCCGCCGCATCCGCATTGAGCGCGGTCGTGTAACATCCCAAAATTTTCCAAAATTTTGGAATGTTAATAATAAGATATTATTGAGTGAATTGCTATGATTTTCATGGGAAATTAAAACCTTTTAATTCTTGTTTCCAATATTTCATTCAATTGCTTTTCTTTTGGACACCTATGAAATATTTTGAAACCACAAATAAAAATGGAGTGAGAATAAAATGACTTTCTCAAAATGTGGTGGAAGAATATTTTATGTGAAGTTCTTTGAATTTTTAGTTCCATCCAAACTTGGATCTTAATTGGAGTTTTAGTGCCATTTAAATATTTCCAAATTATTCAAACAAAAATTTAATGAGAGGAGATAATATGACTTCTCCAAAAATATATTTGGAAATATTTAATACGGTACAATTATCCTTTTGAGAATTTGCAAAACTCAACATCGATTTGTTTGAGTAAATTCAATTATGTACATAAAGCATTAATAGTAGTGTATACGAATTATATATTGTTAAATGCTGAAACTGATTCTCATGGACTCTAAATAATATGGAGATTAATGTAAACATTTTTTTTCTGTTGTGTAGCCAAATTCTGCCCTAAGCCTAGTGGACCAAGTTCATCTTCCTCTTGTTCAATTGTATTTTTTTCTGGGTGCAGCCCACATGTTATTTGCTAAACCGAATTGGCCTTGGCCCACTTATTCTCTCTCTTTCTCAGCCCACACTACTCGTCATCTTCTTCCTCAGGACGCATATACAGAAACGTACAGAGAACAACCATGGATGCCTCCACCTCTTCCTCTCCTCATCTCCCTTCCACCGCACCCATTAACCCCAGAATCGGTTCCCCTCACCTTCCTCGACCATTTCCACCCCCTAGTGCGCCTCGTAGACAGCCACGATGCTATCTGATTCCAAAAATTCAAGGTAAACTGTGTTCCTCTATCTCATATGATGGTCCTCGGAACTCCACGCAGACATACGATCCTGGTCATATATATCTTAGCCAACTTCGCGCTCGTGTAGGTGGTTTTCACTAGGATAAAGTGGGCCACTTTGGTCAAGTGATCAACTACTACCCAGATAGAGTCATATCCCGATCGTGTCCTGGGTAATCCGGTGATGAAATCCATGCCAAGTTTGTCCCACTTCCATTCGGGTATCGGCATAGGCTGTAGTAATCCTACTAGCTTCTGATGTTCTGCCTTCACTCTCTGACATACATCACATACTGCTACATACTCGGCAATATCCTTCTTCATACCTGTCCACCAGAAACATTCCTTCAAATCCAAATACATTTTGGTGTTTTTGGGGTGAATCAAGTATGGCGAGTCATGAGCCTCCTGAAGTATTAACTTCCTGATCTCGGCATTATTGGGCACATATACACGATCCTCAAACCATAAAGTTTCGTGCTCATCCTCACGAAAACCCTTGTCTTTTCCTTTGCTCATCTTCTCCTTTATCTTAGCAATTTCCTTATCATCTTCCTAAGCGTCTCGAATCCTTCCCAATAATGTGGATTGAACCTCCATTGTTGCAACAAAGCTTCTTGGAACTATCTCCAAAGGAAGTTCCTTGAGATCGTTGACTAACTCCTGCAGCAATCCTCCGCTTACGAGGGTATTGACATAACTCTTGCGGCTCAAAGCGTTTGCTACAACATTGGCCTTTCCAGGATGATAATGCAGCATCATATCGTAATCCTTTATGAGCTCCAACCATCTCCTCTGCCTGAGATTTATCTCCTTCTGTGTAAAAATATACTTCAAACTCTTATGGTCTGTGTATACATCACAACGGTTTCCAATAAGAAAATGTCTCCAAGTCTTGAGCGCATGCACTATGGCTGCTAACTCCAAATCATGCGTTGCCTAATTCAACTCATGAGGTCAAAGCTGACGTGAGGCATATGAAACAACTCTTTCGTCTTGCATAAGCACACCTCCAAGTCCCAGGCGTGAAGCATCGCAATAAACTTGGAAATCCTTGCGTATATCCGAAAGAATTAGCACTGGGACTGTAACCTATCGGATCATGGGTTCCGGCAAAACCCTCAAGGTTCGAACACTGGGGTGCGCGCAGAGATTTCCTCCCTATCGATCTACGCCCTAGCTCACTAAGATCTCGAGGACGGACTCGACGAACTCGCAACACAAAGACACAAGATTTATACTGGTTCAGGCCACCATTGTGGTGTAATACCCTACTTCAGTGTGGTGGTGGTGGATTGCCTCTTGGGTTGATGATGAACAGTACAAGGGGAAGAACAGCCTCCTGAGGTTGAGGTGTTCTTGTGCTCGGCGGACTTGTGGGTGTGTGGATCTAGTCCAAGATGAGTTGTCCCCACTATGGTGGCTAGTTCTACTTATAGAGGCCCTGGTCCTCTCCCCAAATATTGAGCAGGAAGGGAGCCAACAATGGCCAATTTGAAAGGGGACAGCTAGTACATCTTATGCTGACAAAAGCGGCCTTCGCCAGCAAAAGGCTCTGGTGCTGACGCCGTCTCGGGCTCCATGGTGACCTCCGTCCTGCCGTCCGGCTCGTCTTGGTCTCGTTGCACTGATATGGAAACCTTTGCTTGATGCCTTGGTACTCCGCACCTGCGCTTGCCTCCTTAGCACCAAAGAGGAAACAAGGACACTGCGCGCGCTGGCACCCGCCTGGCGCCCGCCTGATCTTGATCGTCATGGCTCACGTCACGAGAGCCTCGCGAGGTTTGCCCCGCCTTGATTTCTCCGCTCCTCGCGAGGCAGCCTGGTGAGGCCGCTTCGGAGGAGGTCTTGCATCGTCCTCCTCGTGAGGGTCTTGAATGTCTCGTTGATGAAGTTGGGCGTCTGGGTTTACAAAGACAGCCACGCCAGGCCGCAGTGCGAGCAAGTCTCTGGGGACCCCGCTCCCGAACGCCGACAGTAGCCTCCGGGCCCAAGGTGCGCTCGGGCTTGGCTTCGCGGCGAAGCCAAAGGTTAATCGCGGAGTGCCGTGGGCCCCGAAATCTTGTGGCCTTGGTCGACGCGTGGCGGTTGATTGGACGTGGGAGTCTCCGCTCCCCCATGCTGCCTTTAAATCCGCCTGGCTATGCGGCCCCCGCAACCAACACAGTTATTCTTCCATCGCCCACGCCTTGCTTCCCCAATCCCTCTGCTTTCTCAAGACTCTGCTTCTCCTCTCCAATCTGTCATGCCCCATGCTGGCTTCATCACCATGGCGTCGAAACAAGGAGACAAGGGGAAGAAGCCCCTGTCTTTGCTCAGTGCGCCTCCGGCCGTCGAGCCTGCGGTCGGCCAATCCTTGGTGCTCAACGACGAGGCCATGGACAAGGTGCGTCCAATGCTCGCTTCCAGCTTCAACGAGTGGGGGGAGATGGTGGCTTGGCCTGCGTCCCGTGCTTGCGTTGTCCGGGCAGCCACCGAGATCCCAATCTTCGTCGACGCCCTTTGGGCTAGCTTGATTCCCCCTTTCTCCGCCTTCTTCAACGCGGTGCTTGAGCATTATCAGCTCCGCATGCTGCATCTCGATCCTCAATCAGTGACTCTCCTTGCTATCTTCGCCTTTGTGTGTGAAGCCATGGTGGGCATTGCTCCTTCTATGGCCCTCTTCTACCATTTCTTCTCATTGCAACTGATTGACCCTCGGCAAAGCTCGGGGTGCATGAGCTTCCAGGCCGTGGCCGCGACTGCGGGCGCAGGGATCGACTTCGAGCTTCCTCCATCCACGAGCGAGTTTCGGACACGGCGGGTATTTGTCGATGTCGGTGTGCTTAGCCCCCTGCTCCATGCCCCGTCAGCGCCGGCCGTCTCCCACGCCGGCTGGGGCCACGAGAAGCTCACGAGTCCCCGTCTTGTCCCCGTCTGGCTCAGGCTAAGGAGGCTGAAGGATTGCGACATGACCATGCCTATGGTGGTGAAGGAGTTCATCAAGCGCCGGGTTGCTCCGCTTCAGCGCCATTCTTGCCCGATGTGGACCTTGCTCAGCAGTCAGGACCACATGAGGTTTCAGGAGTCCGAGCTCCCCCTTGGGACGCAACGAACGGTGCTCAAGGTCCTGACAGGTGTCCCTTCGCCGGACGACTTGCCCAGAAAGAACTGTCTGATGTACCGCTGTAAGAACAAGGCTGAATTTGCAGAGAGCATGCCTCCCTTTGACGAGTGGGGACTGCGTCCGGACGGCCTGGCGGGGTACCGCGAGAACCCTGTCAACGTGGTTCCCTTCCTCGTCACCAGCGCTGAGCTCATCCCGAGTGTGGGTGCAGGGGGACGAGCGCCGCGAGAGGCTGATGGCACGAGTGCTGATGTGCGGACGCCGCCTAGTGCTCCTGGGGCGTTGTCCTCGGGAACCCATGATCTTGGGACGTTGGTCGCTGAGACGATGTAGTGCGCGGCTCCCGAGGCTGAGTTTCCAGAGGCCTCGGGAGGTCGCGATGAGGCAGCGCCCGACTATTCTCCGCAGCCAGCCACCCTTGAAATTGCTCCCCTGAGCACTTCTCCAGCTGCGCCCCAGACTGGGCACCACGTTCAGCGCTTCGGTCGGCTTTGTGTGGACTTCGAGGAGCTCCGCAAGAGGAAAGGATCTCCGAGCGGCAGCGGTATCTTCGGGCCTTTGAAGCGACGAAAGTACTTCGCCGTCGACGAGTAAGTACTGCAGCTTGTGATTTCTTGACTGCTGCTTTCCTTCCTGACGCTGGCTCTTCAGGACCCATTCAGCCAGGGCCGTTGAGTCCCTTGAGAAGCAACCCCCGCCTTCCTCGGCACTCCCGTCGGCCTTGAGTGCCCCGAGCCTGCATGCCGCGCCCGAAGCCGGGCCGGCCGAGGGGGTGTGCTCGCCTTCATGGCGCCTTGAGTCCGCGGCTTCATTGCCCTTCCTCCACGGTCTGGCTTGGAGCTTGGCGGGCATCCCCCGGGCTCCTCCTCTGGTCACGGACGTCAGCTGGTTGGCTTCGGCCTTCATCTCCTCTTCAAGCAGTGGGCCTCGACTGGCGGGGGCCCCTCGTGAGATCGGGCCGGCACCTGGAGCGGCACCAGCCCCCTGCTGAGAGGGGGTGTGCCGCTTCACGTCCCGCCTGCAGCCCCCATGGCGGAGGACGAGGTGGGGCGTGCGTTGGAGTTCGAGCATGGGCCGAGCATAGTTTGTCATGAGCTCTTCCAGGAGGCGATGGGCGCAATGAGCCGACTTGGTGAAGAGCTTGCGGGTGTCGACTTGCGCCTTGAGGCTGAAGGTCTTCGGCCGGTGGAGGAACGGCGTAAGCTGAGGGTGGCTATCAACCTTGGCCACTACAGCATGATCTTGACAACGCGAAGGCCGAGGCGTCCCTCAAGGTTTTCCGTGAGGCTTGCTCCCGAGCCTTGGAGGAGGCTCGTGAGGCTGACCGCCACCGCGAGGCTGCGGAGAAGCACGCGTGAGAGCTCCAAGCCTAGAGTGCGTCCCTCGAGCGCCAAGTTGAGGTGCGCAGAGCCGCCCTTGCGTCGCTGAGGGGGATGCCTGCTGAGGAAGAGGAGGTCCGGAAGCGCGAGGAGCTGCTGGCTCTGGAAGCTGTGGAGTGCAGCCTCGAGCTTGAGCAACTGGAGACGAGGGAGCGTCAAGTTGCTCAAGCGGAAGATGCCATCGGGGCTCGTGAGGCCAGGGTCCAGGAGGAGGTCGACCGCCGGGTGGCCGAGGTTCGCGCAGATCTTGAAGGTCGGTACGACCTAAAGCTGAAGCTTGCGGGGACTGAGGCAGCGGGCAGGACCGCCGCTCTCAGGCTCAGGCTAGACGAGGCAGAGAGGCGTGGGGAGGCCACGGCTGCCGCCTGGTCACGGCACAGGCGGACTTGGCATCCGCCCGCGCCGAGCTGCTTTCGCTTCAGAAATGGGTTGATGATGCCGAGGCCATCGCGTGGCAGAACAGGGAGGAAGTGCTTCAACAGCGGACGCTGGAGCGCGAGCACGCCCCCATGCTTCAGGACCTCCGGAACAGGGCTAATACCGCCCTGGGCTTCATCTGCGACGAGAATGCACCTCACCCCCATTCAAATGACTACGCCAGTCACCTGATCTTCTTCACCAACGTGGTGACGCGTCTCGAAGCCCGGTCTGATAGGGCTCGCCAGCTCGTGAAAGAGAGAAGTCGGGGCCTGCTCGGGCGCACGTTCTCCCGTGTCTTCAGCCATCTCCGGAACACCTTACCCGACTTCGACTTCGACGCCGCCATTGCCCCCGTACCACAGGCCATCCGGGGCGACCTGGCGCAGTGGGTGGAGGACAACGTGGATGCGCTGGTTAGAGCTTTTGCTTCCGACGACGACGCGGTGGTGGTCGTCGCAGACGAAGGCGACGGAGGCGTCGCTGAAGGCGGTAACGGTGCCGGTGAAGATGACGACGACGCGAGTGACGCGTCTGAGGGCGATGTAGCGAGTGACATATCTGGCTGATCCCATGTTCTCATGTCGTTTTATCCTGTACTCAAAAACTTGGGCATGGCGCCTAAAGATTGTGAGAGCATTTTGAGAGGGGGAGTCCCTCGTGCAAGCAGATCGACGCCTTTATTCTTTTGTGTCGAGCTGAATGTGTACCTCTGTGAATTCATGAGTCTGGCGGCGAGTTTGCCACATCAGCTTACCTTGGTCGTGGTGCGTCCCGAATGGGATCGCGAGGTCTTGAGCTCCTAAGGAATTCCTGAAGGGCCCGGAGATTCACCCGAGTGGGCCTTGCGAGAATCAGATGCCGATAATGGTATCGACGCGCGTGTTACGTGTGCTGCGCCCAGCCCCGTTCGCGAGGGGCTCGCGAGGGGGAGGCGACGATCGTGCGCTTCGTGACAAAGCAAGAACCGGACGGCAATAAATCGCTCGAACGAGAAAAGGCACCCCTCGCGCGCATCAAAGAAAACTCAACTTCAACTTAAATCCAAATCCAAAAAGGCAAGGCTACAGAAAAGGGATTCAAAGCAAATGGCCGCATCCGGCTCCTAGTCTAGTCATCTTGTCTTCAAGTCTTCTCACCAGCACGGAGCTAAGTGCTGCCACGAGGTGTGGGAGGGAGCCCCAGGGCCTGAGGCCTGCACCCCTGAGACTCCGGGGCTTGTACATCCCCACTCGTTATTACGTGAGAGTGTCACGGCCGGTGATCTTCACAGGCACTGGCCTTCTTCACAGGTACCGGCCTTGCTTCATATCGCCAGACGAGGGCCCTGCCTTGCGCCACCCTCGACCACCTTTGAACCGAGCGGCAACCAGGACGGTGCAAAAGGGGGGAAAGGGGACGCCAGCGGCGCCCTCGGTGACCACGGGTCCTCTGCCGGGGGAAGGCTCGCCGGCACCTCCCCGGCAGAGGGCCTATGTAACACCCCGGAAGTAACTTTCCATATTTGTAACTCCGACTCTTGCCATTTTCGGCATTGATATATGATATTCCCTCCGTGGTTGGGTTTTCTTCTTTTTGCTTTTGTCTATGTCATGCATTTTATATTATGTCATCATGTGCATCGCTTTTGCATACGTGTTCGTCTCATGATTCCGAACATTTTTCCCGTTGTCTGTTTTGCAATCCGGCACTTCTATCTCCCCCGGCGGTCCCTTTTACGTTTTTCCGTGTGCGGGTATTAAACCGTCTCGAAATGGACCGAGGTTTGTCTAGTGGCCTTGGTATAACACCGGAGACCACCGGTCAAGTTTGGTCATTTGGAGCTCGTTTGGTACTCCAACGGTTAACCGCACTCTCATAAAGGCCTCTTTTAAGTTGCAGCCCAACACCCTCCAAAACAGCCCAATAACCCATCTAAGTCACTCCCATGCTCTCCGTCGTTCGATCACGATCGTGTGGTAAAAACTACACCTCATTTGGACTCTCTTAGCTCCCTCTATGCCTATTTAAACACCTCCCGAAATTCGGATCATCCCTTCCCGAAACCCTAGAAAACTGCTTCCAGCCGGACACGCCCTCCGCCGCCCGGACATTTCGCGCCGCCGCCCTCGCCCAATCCGCGTCCGCCACGTGGCCTCACCGCCGCCCAGCGCCCGGCCGCCGGGCCCGGATCGAGCCCACAGAGCCAGCAGCGCCGCCGCCGCCCGCCGCCATTCGCCTCGCGCCTCCGCGCCTCCTCCCGCCGCCTCGCCCGGCCCTCCCGCCGCCGCGGTCGTCCCTCGCCCGGCCGCGCTGTAGCCGCCGCGCCGCTCTGCCTCCCGCCCGCCCGGCCCGAAGGCGCGCCCAGCGCCCTCCTCGCCACCTAAATGCCGGCTGGCCGCCACCGCCCGCGCCGCCTCGCCACGGGCACCGGCTCGTCGCCAGCCCACCACCGGATCCCGGCCGTGCCGCGTCCGCCGTCGCCTCCGGCTCCGGCCGCCACCACCACCTCCCATAGCCGATCCGATCGATCCGGCCCCGATCCGGCCTCGATCCACGCACGGCCGTTGACTTCTCTCCCTTCCCCATTTTTCTCTAAGTCCTTCTTATATTCGATATTTTGTGCAATATTCAACATGCTATATCTTCGCATCCGTAGATCCATTTTTCGCGTATAATATGTCAAAATGTTCGAATCGAAGAGTAGATCATTTCATTCCATTGCATCATTTTCATTTGAGCTCATATTGATGCCCTAAATGCTGTTGGAAGAGTGCTAGGTGCTATTAGTTTCTGATTTTTACCAGGACTTGCACTTCTGTTATTTTTTCCATGATTAATATGTGCTCCCTATGAATTTGATTCCTACATGAGTTTTGTAAAATGCCATGTCATCTTTCCAGGGGTGTATGCCATGTATTTTTGTGATCTATGTGGTGACTAGCACAAGCATGCAAAGTAGGTGTCCTAATGTTGCTGATTTCAGCCCTGTTTTAGCTGATTTTGATGCCATGTTTACTTGATGATACCGAGAGATCTATGCATATTTTGAGATACTTCAGTAAGGGTGTTTTGTAAAGCATGACTTTCTCTATCCATCCATGCCTTTGTTTGCAATTATGGGATGCCATAGCTTGAGTCAATCGAGCTCTACTTTTGCTATCAAATGTTTCCTGGCAGATTGGATACATGTTATTCAATTTTGCCTAGGATGTTGTGGTTGACCCATTTATGCTATGTTATTGTTCTTGCCATGTATGTCTTCTATGTCAGGTCTTCTTGATGTATGTATGCTTAGTTTATCATTTGAGGCTCTGTAGTGAGTGCATTGAGCTTGTTAACATGCCATATCGTTATCAGTTTTTGACATGTCATGTTGCTGAATCTGTTAACAAGACTTTCAATATTGCCATGAGTGTTACTATATTTTCTAGTCCTTTTTGGCTTATGGTCACTAAGGGACTTTTGAAATATGCTTTGAGTAGATTCATGCCATGCCATGTTTTGCTATTTTAAGTTCCTGTAGCTTGTAGTTTTGTTGCTCTGAACATTGCAACCTGTTACTGTTTTTGCCATGTCCAGCCTGATTATTATTGCACTTTTGCCATGCTTGTTTGAACCTGTTATGATGTGAACTAGCCGTAGCTCAGTGCTCATCTTTTGTCGAGCATCATGTGTAGATCACTGCCATGTGCTTTGTTGTTACGTTTGGGCGCAGTAGCTTAATTATTTGTTGCTTGCTAAGTGGCATCATGCTGTTAATGGCAGATTTGCGCCATTCTTGTTTTGCTTGCCATTTGCAAACCGTGCATCCGATTCGGTGATCTTTATATCGATTTCAACCGAAATCATCTCATCTTTCCAGTGGCATGCTTGGTTTGCCAAGTTGATGCCTGGTTCATCATTTACCTTCCGAGCGCATATAAGCATTGCATATCGCATCTCGCATATCATGTCATGTTTTGCATCATGTTGATTGTGCATTGCACCGTGATTTATTGTGGTTCCTTTGTTTGTGTTGTTGCTTTGGGTAGAGTCGGGAGACGAGTACGTGAACGAGGAGCCTGTTGAGAACGTTTTGAGGATCAAGCTTTCGACAACTCGAGAACATTGCGAGCAAGATGACCATACCCTCGAAATCACTTCTATCTTTGCTATGCTAGTTGCTCGCTCTTTTGCTATGCCTATGCTACGATGCCTACCACTTGCTATATCATGCCACCCATATTGCCATGTCAGCCCTAACCATCCTTTCCTAGCAAACCGTTGATTGGCTATGTTACCGCTTGCTCAGCCCTCTTATAGCGTTGCTAGTTGCAGGTGAAGTGAAGTTTGTTCCTTGTTGGAACATGGAGATGTTGTTCCTCTTTGGAACATGTTTACTTGTTGGGGATATCACAATATATATATCTGCTATAATTAATACATCTATATACTTGGTAAAGGGTGGAAGGCTCGGCCTTATGCAGTGTTTTGTTCCACTCTTGCCACCCTAGTTTCCGTCATACGGTGTTATGTTCCTTGATTTTGCGTTCCTTACGGTTGGGTGATTTATGGGACCCCCTTGACAGTTCGCTTTGAATAAGACTCGTCCAAAGAAGGCCCAACTTTGGTTTTACCATTTGCCACCTAAGCCTTTTCCCCGGGTTTTCGCGAGCCCGAGGGTCATCTTTATTTTAACCCCCGACCAGTGCTCCTTGAGTGCTTGGCCCGAACTAAAGTGTGTGTGCCGCCCCTCAAGGCAACTTGAGGTTTGGTTTTAGTTGTATGGACTGCTCATCCGGATGTGCCACGAGAACGAGATATGTGCAGCTCCTATCGGGATTTGTCGGCACAATCGGGCGGCTTTGCTGGTCTTGTTTTATTGTTGTCGAAATGTCTTGTAGTCCGGGATTCCGAGATTGATCGGGTCTTCCGGTAGAAGGAATATCCTTCGTTGACCGTGAGAGCTTATAATGGGCTAAGTTGGGACACCCTGCAGGTAATATCTTTCAAAGCCGTGCCCGCGATTATGAGGCAGATGGGAATTTGTTAATGTCCGGTTGTAGATAACCCAAAGTTGACCTCAATTAAAATACACATCAACGCGTGTGTTACCGTGATGGTCTCTTCTCGGCGAGTCCGGAAGTGAACACGGTGTTGGAGTTATGTCGGACGTAAGTAGTTCAGATCACTTCTTGATCACTACTAGTTTCACGACCGTGCTTTGCTTCTCTTCTCGCTCTATTTTGCGAAGTAGCCACCATATATGCTAGTCGCTGCTGCAGCTCCACTTTACTACTCTGTCCTTCCTATAAGCTTAAATAGTCTTGATCTCGCTGGTGTGAGATTGCTGAGTCCCCGTGACTCACGATACTTCCAAAACAGTTGCGAGTTCCGATGAGGCCAGTGCAGGTGATTCAACCGAGCTCAAGTGGGAGTTCGACGAGGAACGTGGTCGTTACTATGTGTCTTTTCCAGATGATCGTGAGTGGTGCCCAGCTGGGGACGATTCGGGATCTGTGTAGCATTTGGGGTATCTTCTTTTATTTTGGTTCCGTAGTCGGACCTTGAGTGTACTCAATGATGAATGTTTATTTATGTACTGTGTGAAGTGGCATTGTAAGCCAACTATGTATCTTTTTCCTTAATTATTACATGGGTTGTGTGAAGATTACCTCACTTGCGACATTGCTTTCAATGCGGTTATGCCTCTAAGTCGTGCCTCGACACGTGGGAGATATAGCCGCATTGGGGCGCTAAGTTGGTAATCGAGCCTTCCCGACTTAGGAGCCCCTACTTGATTGTTTGTTGGCGTTGTTGAGTCTAGAATGGAAAATGTTTTGAGTCTTAGGATTATATATATCGGAGAGTAGGATTCTTTTACTTCCCAGTCCCTTCGTCGCTCTGGTGAGGTATCCCGACGAGAGTTTTGACTCTCTCTCCTCAAATTTCACTAAATTTTTTTAGGATCACGTGGGTATCTTGGAATCGTTCCGATGGTTTTGTGACGAGAACATTGTTCTTGGTGCCTCGACATTTAGGGGTTGTGGCGGTGTCCGGGAGTTGAGCTCCGAGGTGTTGTCGTCACAATTTTATCGTTGCGATTCTGGAATACCTGAGTTTTGCCGACATCGAAATCTCTTTTGTGCAGTTGTTGGTGAGATAACCTGATAGCCCGATCTCGTGGCGAAAAGGGAGTATTGCCATGACTTGCATAACGGATGTTTTTCAAGGTCGAGGTACACGATTTCCGAGGATTTCTTGGTTATGTGTTGACGGATGGATACAATTGGATCTAGGTATTGTTAGTTTGGGTGATATATTTTGTGTCCCTGATCCCCAACACCAGATTGCATAACCGAAAAGTTTCGGAGTTTATAGGTGGGAATTCTAGTAGCTTACGGGATATTCTTTCCGGCGGATGTATGATTTGAGATTGGGGTTCAACGTCTAGTGGTCCGCCCATTCACGGTCGATTCTGATGGTCGCGAGACGCCTTAAAGAATCCTTGGCTATGCTGATTCGGGACGCCTTGTTAGTCATTCGTGACGTCCGCTATCGTCGTGTCCGTGTGGGCCCCACCACTAACACTTTGGGCGTAAATCTCTATCATGTGTTTGTTCCGCTCATTCTAGAAGCCAACCTTTTGTTTTCAGCCAGATATTGAATTGTTTCTAAGATGATGTTGTTTCCATATCTTTATCTAAGTGGCTTCTCACCTTAATGGACGTGTGATGATTAACTTTGGAATTCATTCGCTCATTCTTGTTCAATGTTTATTGTGAAGACTATATGTTGCAATTTCTATCCGCTGATTCTACTTATCTATTTTTGTCTATCAAAGGACTAACGGATGTCACCCTCTTGAGATGGCTCCGCCAACGCGTCGAATCCGGATCGCAATGATGGGGATCGATCGAATCCTCCACCTCCACCTCCACCTCCGCCTCCGGAGGCACGGCAAGCTATCATGGCAGCCACCAATGCCAATGCTCGATGATTTTGCAGCTCTTGCAAGAACGTACTCGAGGGCAAGGCAATCAAGGAAATCAAGGTCAAGGCAACAATCAGCCACACTTTGCTACTCTCGATCGGTTCCTCGCTAATCAGCGAAGTCTTTCGGTTTACGTGTTGAGGCCACGAGATGCCGATGATTGGTTAGTGGACATCTGCAAGCACTTTGATCAGTAGCAATGTCGGACACGAGGACTTTGTCAAGTTTGCATCGTTTCAACTCAAGGATCAAGCTGCTGAGTGGTACCAGAAATACAAAGATTCCAGAGAGGAGGCCGTGTCATTACAGGATGAGTTCGCCGTGATTTCGAGCTCATCACATTCAAGAGTGTTGTTGAGAGCAAGCGTGAGGAGTTCCGCAATCTCAAGCAAGGCACCATGTCTGTCTATCAATACAATATCCAGTTCCAGAAGCTCGCTCGTTTTGCTAAGCAAGATGTACCTGATGAAAGGAGTATGATCTATCGCCTCGGAGGTGGTCCGAGAGAAGATCTGCAATTACCTCTTGTGCTGTTTGAGCCAGATAAGTATGATGATTTCTACAACATGGCTCTCAAGCAAGAAGCGGCTCAGCTCAAATGCGAGGCTTCTAAGAAGAGAATCAGGGATGCAGTTCAGTCCTCCTCGTCCTCTCAAGTGGCAGCTAAGCAGCAAGTTTTACCTGCCCCTCCTCCGTTCCGCGGCCTTACCACAGAGAAGAACTCGGTGGCCGTGGATCTTCCCACCCACCCAACCCAAGCTATCGTAACAAGTCTAATTCTCAAGCTCCAAGGTCAAGTGCTCCTTACCACCGTCCGCTCTCGAGGTCACTTGCAACAAGTGTCGTGCAGAAGGGTCACTATCTAACAAGTGCTTCAACCAGAGGCGTCTTCCGCCTCCTCCTCTGTGAAATCTTCCAGCAATGCAAAGGTCAAGCATAATCCCAAGTTTGCCAAGGTCAATATGATGAATGCAGCTCAAGCGGAGGAGTCTTCGATGTGATATTGGGTAATCTCTCGGTTAATGATATTCCTGCTAAAGTCTTATTTGATACTGGTGCATCGCATTGTTTCATGTCGAGACCGTTTTTGCCAAGCATGATTTCACTTGAATTTCTGGCTAAACCTCTAGCAATTGTTTCCCGGGCAAGCATATGAGTTCTAGCTTGGTGGTTCGAATGTCTATCAAGATGGGCGATTATAGATTTCTGGCTAAACCAATTGTTCTTGGTGACTCGGATATTGATCTTATTCTCGGAATGGACTGGCTTTATCAGCACAAAGCTCAGATTGATTGTGCTGCCAGGGAAATTCAATTGACTCATTCTTCTAATGATGTGATCATTTATGCCTCTCGTGATGAAACCATTCGGTTGTTTTCTCTCAATGAGAAGGGCGAATTGAATGCCATCTCTCAGATTCCAGTCGTTTGTGAGTACCAAGATGTCTTTCCAGAAGAGCTTCCGGTATGCCTCCTCATCGGCCGCTTGAGTTCGTTATCGATCTTGAGCCCGCATCGAACCCGCTTGCAAGCGTCCATACAAGCTTGGACCTGATGAGCTGAAGGAATTGAAGAAGCAGCTCGATGAACAAGAGCGTCTGGGTTTGATCGGACCGAGTTCATCTCCTTGGGGTTGTGGTGTTCTTTTGTCCGAAGAAGGATGGCACGGACCGACTTTGCGCCGATTACCGTCCATTGAATAAGAAGACAATCAAGAACAAGTATCCACTTCCCAACATCAATGAGCTTTTCGAGCAACTCAAAGGTGCTACTGTTGTTCTCCAAGCTTGACCTTCAGATGGGGTATCATCAGATTCGCATTCGTGAACAAGATATTCCCAAGACAGCATTCGAACAAGCTTTGGTTCTTATGAATATACTTGTCATGTCTTTCGCCTCGTCAATGCTCCTCCAACTTTCTCTCGGATGATGAACTTCATATTCAATCCTTACACCAATGAATTCGTCTTGGTCTATCTTGATGATATTTTGGTCTTCTCCAAGAATAAGAAGGATCATGCCAAACATTTGCGATTGGTGCTAGACAAGCTCGAGAGTACCAATTCTATGCTAAGTTCTCCAAATGTGAATTTTGGCTTGATGAAGTGCTTTATCTTGGTCATATCATCTCCGCCAAGGGCATCGCTGTTGATCCCGAGAAGGTGTCCGCAATTGTGAATTGGGAACCTCCTCGAATGTCAAGCAGCTCCAGCTTTCTTGGTCTTGCAAGCTATTGTCAAGATTCGTTGAGAACTTCTCCAAGATTGCAAAGCCTCTTTCAAACCTTCTCCGAAGCATGTGAAGTATGTCCGGTCTCCCGAGTGTGACGTTGCTTTCAATACTCTCAAAGAGAAACTCGTCACAGCTCTGTCTTGACTCCTCTGATGAATCCAAGCCATATGAAGTTTTCGTGATGCTTCTCTTCAAGGTCTCGGTGCTGTGTTAATGCAAGAGAAGAGAGTTGTGGCTTATACCTCTCGCCAGATTGAAGCCCAACGAGAAGAACTACCCCACTCACGATCTTGAGTTGGCGGCGATTGTTCATGCATTGATTACGTGGAGACATCTCTTGTTGGGAAGGAAAGTGGACATTTTCACCGATCACAAGAGTCTCAAGTACATCTTCACTCAACCCAACCTCAACCTCGAGCGGACTCGATGGGTCGAAATGATTCAAGAGTACAACCCAAGTATTGAGTATACTCCGGCAAAGCCAATGTCATTGCAGATGCTTTGAGCAGGAAAGCTTCTCGCAATGCCTAATCCTCAAGCCCTTTCACCGGATCTCTGTGAATCTTTCCATAAGCTGAATCTTCAAGTTGTTCCTCAAGGCTTTCTTGCCAACCTCATAGTCTCTCCTACTTTGGAAGATCAGATTCGTGAGGCTCAACTTCGGATACCATGGTGAAGAAGGTGAAGCGTGGTATCGACAAGGGCATTTCCAAGTACAAGTGCTTCCACGTTGATGACAAAGACACTCTGTTCTTTGAGGACCGGATTGTGGTTCCTAAGGGTGATCTCGAAAAGTCATTATGAACGAGGCTCACAATTCGCTTCTATCCATTCATCCCGGAAGTACGAAGATGTACCATGACCTCAAGCAGTCATATTGGTGGACTCGAATGAAGCGAGAAATTGCTCAATTCGTGAATGAATGTGATGTCTGCGGAAGAGTGAAAGCGAGAACACCAAAGACCAGCTGGTCTCCTCCAACCTCTTGCTATTCCTGAATGGAAGTTTGATCATATTGAAATGGACTTCGTGATCGGCTTTCCAAAGTCCAAGCGTGGAAATGATGCTATCTTCGTTGTCATTGACAAGCTTACTAAAGTGGCTCATTTTCTTCCTATCAAAGAATCCATCACTGCAGCTCGGTTGGCGAGCTATACACCTCCAGATTGTCTCCTTGCACGGCATTCCACAAGTGATCTCTTCTGCACCGTGGCAGCATCTTTACCTCCAAGTTTTGGGATTCTTTTCGAAGGCCATGGGCACCAACATTCGTTTCAAAGACAGCTTTCCATCCTCAAACAAGTGGCCAAGTCGAGCGAGTTAATCAAATTCTTGAAGATATGCTCGTGGCTTGTGTCATTTCCTTCGTATGAAGTGGGAAGATTGTCTTCCATATGCCGAGTTCTCTTACAACAACAGCTTCCAGCGAGTTCGGGCAAGGCCCCATTCGAAATTCTCTATGGCGTAAAGTGCCGTACTCCTCTCAATTGGTGCGAGACAGTGAACGCCAACTTCTTGGCAATGACTTGATCACGTAAGCGGAAGAAATGTGCAAGATCATTCGTGAGAATCTCAAAGCCGCAAATCGCGCGGAAGAGCTATTATGATGATAAGCACCGTGATGTGACTTTTGAAATCGGAGACCATGTCTACCTCCGCGTCTCTCAATGAAAGGCACTCGTCGCTCCCGGTATCAAAGGAAGCTTGCCCCTAGATACGTGGGTCCTTTCAAGATCATTGGGAAAAGAGGCGATCTCGCCTATCAACTTGAGCTTCCATCCAACTTTGCAAATGTGCACGATGTGTTTCACGTGTCACAGCTTCGCAAGTGCTTCAAGACTCTGAACGCACTATCAACTTCAAGAGATTGACCTTCAAGAAGATCTCTCTTATCATGAGCACCCGTTGCTATTCTTGAAGAAACCGAGCGCAAGACTCGCAACAAGTCAATCAAATTCCTGAAAGTGAAGTGGTCACACCATTCCGACCGAGAAGCTACCGGGAGCGCGAGGATCACCTCCGCTCGAATATCCGGAGTTCTTTCAGTCCTAGATCTCGGGGCGAGATCCTCTTGTAGTGGTGGAGTGTTGTAACACCCGGAAGTAACTTTCCATATTTGTAACTCGACTCTTGCCATTTTCGGCATTGATATATGATATTCCCTCCGTGGTTGGGTTTTCTTCTTTTGCTTTTGTCCATGTCATGCATTTTATATTATGTCATCATGTGCATCGCTTTTGCATACGTGTTCGTCTCATGATTCGAACATTTTTCCCGTTGTCCGCTTTTGCAATCCGCACTCCTATCTCCCCGGCGGTCCCTTTTACGTTTTTCCGTGTGCGGGTATTAAACCTTCTCGAAATGGACCGAGGTTTGTCTAGTGGCCTTGGTATAACACCGGAGACCACCGGTCAAGTTTCGGTCATTTGGAGCTCGTTTGGTACTCCAACGGTTAACCGCACTCTCGCAAAGGCCTCTTTTAAGTTGCAGCCCAACACCCTCCAAAACAGCCCAATAACCCATCTAAGTCACTCCCATGCTCTCCGTCGTTCGATCACGATCGTGTGGTAAAACTACACCTCATTTGGACTCTCTAGCTCCTCTATGCCTATTTAAACACCTCCCAAATTCGGATCATCCCTTCCCGAAACCCTAGAAATCTTCTTGCGCATGCGGACACGTCCGCCGCCCGCCGGACATTCAGCCCGCCGCCCCTCGCCCAATCCGCGTCCGCCACGTGGCCTCACCGCCGCCCAGCGCCTGCCGCCCGCGGGCCGGATCGAACCCAGCAGGCAGCACGCCCGCCGCCCGCGCCCGCTTCGCCTCGCGCCTCCGCCGGCTCCTCGCCGCCTCGCCCGGCCCTCGCGCCGCCGCCGGTCGTCCTCGCCCGGCCGCGCCCGTGGCCCGCCCGCGCCGCTCCGCCTCCCGCCGCCCGCCCGAAGGCCGCGCGCCGCCTCCTCCCACCTCGTCGCCGGCTGGCCTCCTGCCACCCGCCGCCGCCGGCCCGGCTCGTCGCCAGCGCCACCACCGGATCCCGGCCGGCGCGCCGCGTCCCGCCGTCGCCTCCGGCTCCGGCCGCCGGCCACCACCTCCCCGCAGCCGATCCGATCGATCCGGCCCCGATCCGGCCTCGATCCACGCGCGGCCGTTGACTTCTCTCCCTTCCCCATTTTTCTCTAAGTCCTTCTTATATTCGATATTTTGTGCAATATTCAACATGCTATATCTTCGCATCCGTAAATCCATTTTTCGCGTATAATATGTCAAAATGTTCGTCTCGAAGAGTAGATCATTTCATTCCATTGCATCATTTTCATTTGAGCTCATCTTGATGCCCGAAATGCTGTTGGAAGAGTGCTAGGTGCTGTTAGTTTCTGATTTTTATCAGGACTTGCACTTTTGTTATTTTTTCCATGATTAATATGTGCTCCCTATGAATTTGATTCCTACATGAGTTTTGTAAAATGCCATGTCATCTTTCTAGGGGTGCATGCCATGTATTTTTGTGATCTATGTGGTGACTAGCACAAGCATGCAAAGTAGGTGTCCTAATGTTGCTGATTTCAGCCCTGTTTTAGCTGATTTTGATGCCATGTTTACTTGATGATACCGAGAGATCTATGCGTATTTTGAGATACTTCAGTAAGGGTGTTTTGTAAAGCATGACTTGCTCTATCCATCCATGCCTTTGTTTGCAATTATGGGATGCCATAGCTTGAGTCAATCGAGCTCTACTTTTGCTATCAAATGTTTCCTGGCAGATTGGATACATGTTATTCAATTTTGCCTAGGATGTTGTGGTTGACCCATTTATGCTATGTTATTGTTCTTGCCATGTATGTCTTCTATGTCAGGTCTTCTTGATGTATGTATGCTTAGTTTATCATTTGAGGCTCTGTAGTGAGTGCATTGAGCTTGTTAACATGCCATCTCGTTATCAGTTTTTGACATGTCATGTTGCTGAATCTGTTAACAAGACTTTCAATATTGCCATGAGTGTTACTATATTTTCTAGTCCTTTTTGGCTTATGGTCACTAAGGGACTTTTGAAATATGCTTTGAGTAGATTCATGCCATGCCATGTTTTGCTATTTTAAGTTCCTGTAGCTTGTAGTTTTGTTGCTCTGAACATTGCAACCTGTTACTGTTTTTGCCATGTCCAGCCTGATTATTATTGCACTTTTGCCATGCTTGTTTGAACCTGTTATGATGTGAACTAGCCGTAGCTCAGTGCTCATCTTTTGTCGAGCATCATGTGTAGATCACTGCCATGTGCTTTGTTGTTACGTTTGGGTGCAGTAGCTTAATTATTTGTTGCTTGCTAAGTGGCATCATGCTGTTAATGGCAGATTTGCGCCATTCTTGTTTTGCTTGCCATTTGCAAACCGTGCATCCGATTCCGGTGATCTTTATATCGATTTCAACCAAATCATCTCATCTTTCCAGTGGCATGCTTGGTTTGCCAAGTTGATGCCTGGTTCATCATTTACCTTCCGGGCGCACATAAGCATTGCATATCGCATCTCGCATATCATGTCATGTTTTGCATCATGTTGATTGTGCATTGCACCGTGATTTATTGTGGTTCCTTTGTTTGTGTTGTTGCTTTGGGTAGAGTCGGAGACGAGTACGTGAACGAGGAGCCTGTTGAGAACGTTTTCGAGGATCAAGCTTTCGACAACTCGAGAACATTGCGAGCAAGATGACCATACCCTCGAAATCACTTCTATCTTTGCTATGCTAGTTGCTCGCTCTTTTGCTATGCCTATGCTACGATGCCTACCACTTGCTATATCATGCCACCCATATTGCCATGTCAGCCCTAACCATCCTTTCCTAGCAAACCGTTGATTGGCTATGTTACCGCTTGCTCAGCCCTCTTATAGCGTTGCTAGTTGCGGTGAAGTGAAGTTTGTTCCTTGTTGAACATGGAGATGTTGTTCCTCTTTGGAACATGTTTACTTGTTGGGGATATCACAATATATATATCTGCTATAATTAATACATCTATATACTTGGTAAAGGGTGGAAGGCTCGGCCTTATGCCCGTGTTTTGTTCCACTTGCCACCCTAGTTTCCGTCATACCGGTGTTATGTTCCTTGATTTTGCGCTCCTTACACGGTTGGGTGATTTATGGGACCCCTTGACAGTTCGCTTTGAATAAGACTCATCCAAAAGGCCCAACTTTGGTTTTACCATTTCCACCTAAGCCTTTTCCCCCGGGTTTTCGCGAGCCCGAGGGTCATCTTTATTTTAACCCCCCCCCCCCGGACCAGTGCTCCTTCGAGTGCTGGCCCGAACTAGAGTGCTGTGCAGCGCCCCCTCAAGGCAACTTGAGGTTTGGTTTTAGTTGTATGGACTGCTCATCCGGATGTGCCCTGAGAACGAGATATGTGCAGCTCCTATCGGGATTTGTCGGCACAATCGGGCGGCTTTGCTGGTCTTGTTTTATTGCTGTCGAAATGTCTTGTAGTCCGGGATTCCGAGATTGATCGGGTCTTCCCAGGTAGAAGGAATATCCTTCGTTGACCGTGAGAGCTTATAATGGGCTAAGTTGGGACACCCTGCAGGTAATATCTTTCAAAGCCGTGCCCGCGTTATGAGGCAGATGGGAATTTGTTAATGTCCGGTTGTAGATAACCCAAAGTTGACCTCAATTAAAATACACATCAACGCGTGTGTTACCGTGATGGTCTCTTCTCGTGGAGTCCGGAAGTGAACACGGTGTTGGAGTTATGTCGGACGTAAGTAGTTCAAGATCACTTCTTGATCACTACTAGTTTCACGACCGTGCTTTGCTTCTCTTCTCACTCTATTTTTGAAGTAGCCACCATATATGCTAGTCGCTGCTGCAGCTCCACTTTACTACTCTGTCCTTCCTATAAGCTTAAATAGTCTTGATCTCGCGGGTGTGAGATTGCTGAGTCCCGTGACTCACGGATACTTCAAAACAGTTGCAGGTTCCGATGAGGCGGTCAGGTGATTCAACCGAGCTCAAGTGGGAGTTCGACGAGGAACGTGGTCGTTACTATGTGTCTTTTCCAGATGATCAGTAGTGGTGCCCAGTTGGGACGATTCGGGGATCTGTGTAGCATTTGGGGTATCTTCTTTTATTTTGGTTCCGTAGTCGGACCTTGAGTGTACTCTGTATGATGAATGTTTATTTATGTACTGTGTGAAGTGGCGACTGTAAGCCAACTATGTATCTTTTTCCCTTAATTATTACATGGGTTGTGTGAAGATTACCTCACTTGCGACATTGCTTTCAATGCGGTTATGCCTCTAAGTCGTGCCTCGACACGTGGGAGATATAGCCGCATTGGGGGCGTTACAGCCTACCTCCGGGTATCGTCTGGCTTCGCGTGGCGTGGGGAGGGCCTTGCTCCTGGCTCCCTCCATGCAGCCCCCAGCGTGCTTCCCCTGGCGGTAGGGGTGTTGCTGCGCCGGGGTCGTCGGCCGAGGCTGTGACCTGATTCACTGGCAGCACATGGTTAGCGTAAGCTTGCTCCTGAGAGATTAGCGGTACCCTGTAGCTGTTGTTGCAGGCGCGGTTGTTGCGGTTCCCCGTCGGTTCTTGGAAGGCTTCAACTTCTAGCGCCCCTTCTTCCCAATCTTCTCCGAGGAACGAGCCATGGTCGTCCTCCGGCGCGTACTCCTGGTCCATCATGCGGGGCACGTAGGCTTCCGGGGCCGTTACCCCGAACAGCTCGCCATAGTGCCCCATACTCCATGTTGCCCGGCCCAGCGCGGTGTCCTGAGGATGGTAACACGACATTTCACTGGGACCATGGGAGGCGTCGCTTTGCCCACGCTTGCCGCAGGCGGCACAGGGGCGACGGGGCCCCCGGCACCGCCAGCCGTGCTGGTGTTGACGAAGCCCCCAGGCACACTTGAGGACGCGTGGTTGCGGCGACGCCCGCCATGAGTCCCCGTAGTGGCCTGAGAAGGAAGCAGATAGCAGAAGGGCGGCGCTCCCGATGTCGCCGCATCCAGCAGCTCGGCGACGCGTTCCAGCAGTGCGTCCCAGCCGCTCTCCATTAGTCGGCACCGCAGCAACTCCCGCGCCACCGTGAGTGCAGCCCGCATGTTCGCCTACTCCCGCCGTGTGTGTGGTGTCGTTGCTGCGGCGTGGCTTGCTGCCCTTGCAGCGGCTCGCGCTTATCGTGGGGTGAGGGCGGACGACGCCCCGCCACGCCGCCCGTGCCCTGCGGCGTTAGGCGGCGCTCGGGCCGCCTGGAGCGCGGGGTTGAGGTCTTCACGGGCAGGTGGCGCTGCCCTAGCTGGCCAGGCTGCCCAGCGGTCGGAGTCGGCCCTCGGGTCGCCGGACATCGGTGCCGCGGAGCGTTGGCGGGTCGATTGGCGGGGAAGAGGCTCCAGCGCACCCCTACCTAGCGCGCCAAATGTCGGATCACGGGTTCCGGCAAAACCCTCAAGGTTCGAACACTGGGGTGCGTGCGGAGATTTCCTCCCTACCGATCAACGCCCTAGCTCGCTAAGATCTCGCGGACGAACTCGACGAACTCGCAATACAAAGACACAAGATTTATACTAGTTCGGGCCATCGTTGTGGTGTAATACCCTACTGCAGTGTGGTTGTGGTGGATTGACTCTTGGGCTAATGATGAACAGTACAAGGGGAAGAACAGCCTCCTGAGGTTGAGGTGTTCTTGTGCTCTGCGGACTTGTGGGTGTGTGGATCCAATCCAAGATGAGTTGCCCACACTATGGTGGCTAGTTCTACTTATATAGGCCCTGGTCCTCTCCCCAAATATTGAGCGGGATGGGAGCCAACAACGGCCAATTTGAAAGGGGAAAACTAGTACAGCTTATCCTGACAAAAGCGGTCTTCGCCTGCAAAAGGCATTGGTGATGACGTCGTCTCGGGCTCCATGGTGACTTCCGTCCTGCCGTCCGGCTGGTCTTGGTCTCGTTGCACTGATATGGAAATCTTTGCTTGATGCCTTGGTACTCCGCACCTACGCTTGCCTCCTTAGCACCAAAGAGGAAACAAGGACACTGCGCGCGTTGGCACCCGCCTGGCGCCCGCCTGATCTTGATCGTCATGGCTCACGTCACGAGAGCCTCGCGAGGTTTGCCCCGCCTTGATTTCTCCGCTCCTCGCGAGGCAGCCTGGTGAGGCCGCTCCGGAGGAGGTCTTGCATCGTCCACCTCGCGAGGCTTGGCCCCTCGCGAGGGTATTGAATGTCTCGTTGATGAAGTTGGGCCGTACAGGCCTACAGCACAGCCACGCCGTGGGCCGCAGGCAGGCAAGTTTGGGGAACCCCGTTCCCAGAACACCGACATAACCAAACGTTTCTTTAATTCCTGAAAACTGGCCTCACATTCCTCGGTCCATTTGAACTTGGTGTCCTTATTCAACAACTCCGTCATGGGTTTCACAATCTTGGAAAAGTTCTCAATGAATCTCCTATAATATCCTGCAAGTCCCAGAAAACTGTGGATCTCTCCAACTGAGGTGGGTGCCAACCACTCAGTGACAGACTGAACCTTGGTAGGGTCTACTGCTATACCTTCTCCTGATATGACATGACAAAGAAATCCAATTTCCTTCAACCAAAACTCACAGTTGCTGAACTTGGCGTATAGCTGATGTTCCCTGAGCTTCTCGAGAACTGAGCACAAATGCCCCTTGTGTTCCTCTTCATTCTTCGGATATACCAATATATCATCAATGAACACCACAACAAACTTATCCAAGAACTCCATGAACACCTTATTCATCATACTCATGAAATAGGTAGGGGCATTGGTCAATCCAAAAGACATAATGGTGTACTCATATAGCCCATACATTGTGGTAAAAGCTGTCTTGGGTATGTACTGTTCTCGGATCTTCAGCTGGCGGTATCCTGATCGAAGATTGATCTTGGAGAATACTTTAGCTCACTGTAGCTGGTCAAACAAATCGTTGATCATCGGTAGTGGGTACTTTTTCTTGATCGTCACTTCATTCAATGCACGATAATCAACAACCATTCTCAAGGATCCATCCTTCTTCTCAACTAAGAGCACTGGGGCTCCCCACGGTGATGAATTTGGTCGAATGTAACCTTTCTCCAATAACTCCTTAATCTGCTTCTTGATCTCCTCCAGATCATTCACGGGCATCCGATATGGTCTCTTCGATGTTGGCCCGGTGCCTGGCAACAGCTCTATCAAAAACTCTATATTCCGATCTGGCAACATGCCTGGTAATTCCTCTAGAAACTATATCCCGATCTGGCGGCATGCCTAGTAATTCCTCTAGAAATACATCCGGGTAACCCTTCACAACAGGCACTTCCTCCTGAACAACTCCTGAGAGTGAATTTACTTGAGTCCTCCTTGGTGCATGTCGGTACACATACTTGATCCGTTTACCCTCCGGGGTAGTGAGTAGAATTGACTTACTAGCACAATCGATATTTCCTCCATACATCGATAGCCAATCCATTCCTAGTATCACATCCGATCCTCGTGACTCCAAAATTATCAGGTCTGAGGGGAAAACATGCCTACCTGTGGTCAATGCCATCTGATAGGTTTAGAGGGGTGAGAATAGAATAGAGTGAGGTCTATAGAGAAATCACTACCCATATGCACATGAGACAAACACATTCATATCACACCACTCAATTCAAACAAGGGCATACAAACGATCTAACTACCGTTACAAAATACTCAGACTATTACTATATACATGGGGGAATACTACTAATAATTTGGTGGTCGACTAGAAATTTTGATCGGTGGAAGATTCCATGATATCCTCTCCTGCTTCGTCTTCATAATCATCATCACTATCGGGGTCGGAGTCGGTGTTGTCGATGATGATGTAGTCTTCTGGGTGGTTGTCCTCCTCTGGCGCGGGATCTCCCATGAATATTCCTAGCTTCTTCTTCAGGTCTTCATTCTTCTCCAGTAGTACTGAAATTTCCTCTTCATATCCACATGTAGACTTGAGTTCCTCTTCTAGCTCCAGGTTCCTGGTCATCACCTTCTTCATGTCGATCATGCTGGCGCACCTCTGGTTCTCCTAACGACGAATGTGTTGGTTTAACTCCTGGATGTAGGCTGCAATGGATTTATCCTTCCTAATGCAAATCATCACCCATTGCTCATCTCGGCGTCTAAATGTCTGGTAGATGGTGTCCTTAAGATCCTCGTGGTATACCTCGCCGATGCGTCCCATGGCGATGTTGGCTGCCATGCTCTTTCCTAGACTCCAGGTTGGTGCATCAAAAGAAAACTCTATGGGCTCCATAACTGGCGCGAACGTCCTTCCTGGAACATGAACTCGAATCATCCAGCGCTCCTCTTCTGGTAAAGTGGTGGTGTAGGTCCCGGTGAAGCTTGGTATTCCGATGTTCAAGTACCTAGCGGCTTCCTTCAAGTGTCGTCCAAAAGGTGTGTACTCATCCGGTTGAGCAAACTTGTTCCTTGGGTCCGCCATCTATAGAGTAGAAAATGGAGAAGAGTGAGAAATGAGTAGAGAAGAATGTCCTAAGGCTTTTCTTAGTGGCCGCGTCCTACAGTAAGCATGTGCTCTGGTACCATCTTGTAGCGATCCGACCTCAGACGGTCAAATCTCTGTGCATAAGTGTCATCCCTCGATCGGTAATGCTAACACACACAGTACTTGAGGATTTATAACAGAGTTCAATCACACACTTATTACATCAAATGTCTCAAAGAGAGAACTTATTACAATAATATGGCTTAAGGCCATCTAAATAAGATAACAACGGAAGCTTCGAAGATAAATGAGTCCACCAACTCCAACGGCATAGCTGAGTGCACGACAACGACCTAGCGCACCTTACTTTTCGTCTGAAAACTGTACAACATAATACGTTGCAGCCTGTGTAGGTCAGCATATGGAATATGCTGGCAAGACAACACTATAGAGCAATGAACAAATAACAACTAACACTACATGCATATATGGCTGGTGGAGGCTCTATGGTTATCATTTGCATAAAGCTAATTTTTCCCTACAACATAGGAATATATTTTACTTAACTACAAGTTGGTTGAAAACATTGAGCAGGTTCCTCCAACTCAATCCCGAAATAATAATTATAACCCAACAAATTAATTAAGTAGAGTGATGAGATCAAATCAATAATTCAAGTACTAGATACTCAAGATGTCCATAACCGGGGACACAGCTAACCATGATTAGTCTATACACTCTACAGGGGTTTGCGCACTTTTCCCCACAAGACTCGATCTCCTCCATTGAATTGCTCGCACTGCATGGTGTTTGAGAAACGGATGACCGAGACACAATCTTTCGGAAGAGGTCCCCTTAACCGATAGAAAGGCCGGTACACCTACAATCCCCTACATTTACTAGCCCATCATGGAAAGGATTCCAACAGCTTACTCAACTATGCCAAAGCCCATAATGGATTGTGGCTGCACACAAAAGTTTCATGCATGAATAATCTTATGATCCCTTTGAGCCTAGGTGGCGAACCATATGATGATCACATGGGTACTCCGGGATATCCTAGGACAACGCTAGATTGCTCCAGGTGCCCAGACAACCACTGGGTGCTCCAGGGTACCTCTACCAATCCACCCAAAAGTGAGTTAAAGTAGAAACCTTAAGTTAAACCTTAGTTAACAATAACTCTCACATCTTTCATGGATTCTCTCAAACCAGAACCACGTCTACGAGCATAGCATAGCAATATAAGCAAAACGGAGTAACTCCCAAGGGTCTGATGTAAGACAATTGGTTCTACCTCATCAACTACTTCCCAATAACCACAAGTTAATCAGATCCTAACAATGCAGTGTTTGAGGATTGAAGCCAATGCATAAAAACTGGGTAATAAAGGGGTATGATCAAAGTGTTACTTGCGTTGGTGACGATCTGAAAACCCTAGTGACTCGTAGTAGCAAGCCTCGCATTATGGAAACTCTATCGTGAACAAACATTACACACATAAGCACTCAAACATAAGATGCAAGGGTAAAACTCAATAGAAAAGATCCAAACTGAAAATTCAACTGAAAAGCTTCGATTTGCAAAAAGAATCACTCGAATCAGAGCTACGAAACTCAAATTACGATCAAAAGAAGTATGAATACAAATCTACTTGAAACCAAATTTTAATTTGTCAAAATCATGTTCAAGTTGATTATCTCGAAAGACGCAAACAAGACAAAGATTTTAGGGTCAGTTTCACTGGATTTGGACAAACAAGCAAAAAGTAGCGACGGTTTGAAGTTCAGGGACTAATCTGTGATGAAAGTATTCGTGGATAGGTCCCTGGCCGAAAATTAAAACTAAAAAGAAGAAAATGTCGGACGAATGTCCGCTAACAGAACTAAACGAACGAAAATAGTTCGTTAAAACAATCAAACCGATGAACATTCGCTAAATAACGTAAAACCTAAAAAAGCTGATCTTTAATAAAAAACGAAGTTAACAAAAAAACTGTGCGTGTTTTCTTCGGTTTTTACCGGTTCAGCCAAAAGAAACCGGCGGCGGTGGCGTCATTCTCCGGCGGCAGCGGGAGGCGGAGCGGCGGCGGCTGACGCGAGGCGGTGGCCAGGCAGCAGCGGCAGCTGCGGCGAGCGATTTAGTGGCGGTGGCTGCAGCTGCTGCTACTGGAGGCGGCGGTGGCGACGACGAGGAGGTGGGGGGCCGGGGCGGCTTATAAGGGCCGGGGGGACACTTCTTGTAGGAGGGGGCAGCGAAGGGAAGTCCGAGCCGGACTCCCTCAGCGACGGCGGCGGCGAGGACTCCTCCCGGCCGAGAGGAAGGCGGCGCGGGGCTACTGGGACGGCTCGGCTGGGCCTTTGGCCCAGTTAGGCGAGGAAGACTTTTAAAAAAATCGCCCGAGGAAAAATCCTAATAAAATATAAAAATAATTCTAAAAATACCAGAAACAATTTTCACCGTCCAAACCTAATATTTAGGACAAGGTGAACATTTCTCTGGCCTAAAATGCAATTTTCAAAAATGCATATTTTTCTAATTCAAATAAAATAGCAAATAAAACACGAATAAAAATAATAATATGATTTAAAATTTCTTCTCCAATATTCCTCTCATTTGAAGAAGTCATTTTATCTTCTCTCTGTTATTTTTAGTATTGGAAATAATTGGAGAGAAAAAATATAAAAATCAAATTGATCCTCTTTTCAAATTTGAGAAAATTCAAATAAGAAAATTTATGAAATCTCCAAATCTCTCCTTGGGTCCTTGAGTTGCTTAAGATTTCTAGGATCACAACCAAAATGCAAATAAAATATGATATGCATATGATGACCTATATATAACATCCAAATTGAAAATTGGGATGTTACAACACACCTGTTAGTATCAATTTGATGTCATCCAAACACTGTCGCTATGCTGTTGCAGTTATATTTAGCTTCCTCATAAAATGTTCAATTTGTTATTTATAGTAAATGATTAAGAACTTGTAGCGTTGTTGTAGTTAATTATAGCTTCTAAAGTTTCAGAATTTGGTTGTTGTCTCAGTAGCAATTAATTCAATTGCACATTGATCTTTTTGAGAAGATATGTCATAATTAACCTGTTTCTTCAGTTTATCAAAATATGTATTTGCTGATTTTCTATGTGTCTAGAAACCCATTCCCCCCAATATTGTTACAGGTCTAGTTTTAAATATTATAGGATGAACGAAAGTGTTCTTACCTGGAGTGGGTTGATAAGAGTGGCCACAGTCTTTGAAGATGTGCCTAGCAAAGCTCTGGAGCATGCATGAGAAAGAGAACAGAAGTAGGCTTAGAGGAAGTGTTGTCAACGCTGAAGAATATTTGAAGATGCAGGATAAAAAGAGGAAGTTGGAGAATAAGCTCAGATTTTTTTAAAATCAGACTTTGCTAAGATGGTGTTGGCGAAGGAGGAGGCACTTTCACAGTTGGCCAGTGCAAAACATGTTCTTACTGAACTGAAAGCAGAGGTGGATAAGATGAGCCTGGATGATCTCGATTAGGGAAATGAATATATTGTTCTAATCTTGTTCTTATGAAGGTGAACTAGCTATCTGATGTATTGTGTGTTTTTTAGGTTGCTATCGTAATGTGATGTTAAAATATATTTATGTGCCTGATATGAAATTGGCATATAGCTGTTTGATATGAAATGTGAATTTGCGTAATACTGGAATTATTAATTATAAACAAATAAACCTGCTAAATGGGTCATGGAACTTTGCAAACGGTTCCAGCAGTAAACGTGCTTCTGATGGATAGCCCGATGCCATATAGTTTTCTTCCTCAAATCGTTTTGTCATGTAGTTGAATAAAGCAAAAGGTTAACCGAGGTAGAGCATGTCTGATAGTTACACCAATCACACACGAGGCTATACATAAAACCGTGTGGGATGTATATATGAACGGAATCGTTTTCCCTGGATTTACTATGTGGGATGTACATACGGACGGAAACGTTTTCCCTAGATTGACTGTATGGGATGTACATAAGAACAGGAACGTTTTGCCTGGATTAACTATGTGGAATGTACATAACAAACGGGAACATTTGTTTGGTACTAACTGTGTGGGATGTACTTACGACCGGAACCGATTGGGCTTGTATAATCGTATTTTATCGTTGGGCCCGTCACAGACGACCTCATTTTGCCGAGCATGTGTGCCAAGAGGGCTTATCCCCGACGGTTTCTGGGTCATGTGGGAAGGACCCCCCTATCGTAGTCACTCACTTGGCAATGGTTCGAAACGATGTCGTAGAAAAGGGTTAAAAACCGTTTGTATAGCACCTCGATGTACCAATGTTAGTTAAATGAGCTATATGTTGTTACGAATTACCAAAACCACCCGGGGATGAGTTGCACTTTCAATCTCCCTGTTTTTGGTAATTGATGACAACATATAGATCAAAGCTTCCACAAATGATAAGATGAATGAAATACGTCGTCGCTTTGAGAAGTATGTGATTAGCAAGAGCTCCCCCTAAATTTGTGCATTATTTAAAATTTGTGTTTGAATGCAAATGCACAATCGATTAGGATCATGGGTCACTCTTCCATGTCACATACATCTTGGTGGAGCGCTCAAAATGATAAGAATTAAGTAACATGCACTCATCACCAAAGATACAAGTGATTGATCATACACAACATTCATAGATATAACCATGCAAGCACACATTAAGCATAATATGATCAAACTCATGATCACATAAGTATCTCACAAGTATAACACAAATTGTAGCATAGGAAGCAACAACCAATCAACCAAAGTAGCAAGAGTATCAAGGCAAATAAAACCAACAAAAGGCAAAAGGCACTATCTCTCTCTCTCTCTCTCTCTCTCTCTCTCTCTCTCTCTCTCTCTCTCTCTCTCTCTCTCTCTCTCTCTCTCTCTCTCTCTCTCGCGCGCGCGCGCGCGCACGAAGCCTTTGATCTATACACTTGTCTCCCCCTTTGGCAACAAGTTACGAAAGCATATAGTGCTATACGACACTCTAAGCACGATCTCTGGGAGCTCCTGAAGGGGTCTTCGGGCTTGTCCCTCCAGTATGCATAGACGGTGTGGAGAGGAGTCCATCTGCAAATGCCTCCGCTGGAGTCTAGGGAGCTGGAGGAGTTGACACTGGAGGGGCAACTGTGGCAATGGCTGCAGGAGCTGCGATGGTAGTTCTGGAGTCTGCAACTGGCACAACTGATGATATTTGTGCCCTTGGCACTCTCTGGAATGTATCTGTTGTGGGTCTAGGATCGTTCACCTTAGCATCATCCCTTAACTTCTCCACAATGGTCTGAATCTCTGTGACCTTCACATCAAGGTCATGTATCTTTGTCTCAATGATCCTTTCAAGACTCTCCTGATTCTGAGACAAGGTGGCAAAGCTTTTCTCAATCCTCATGGTAGCCTCAAGTAGATAACTGAGTTGATCTTGCTTGGTCTTGAGATTCACCACTGAAGCATCGGGAGCACTTGATGCCTTTGCTGCTTTTGCAGCCTTAGCTCTCTCAATCTTCTCTTGGGCTTCGGCACAAGTAGGATGTAAAGCATCCATGGCAACCTCGTTGTCCTCAAAGTCTGGCCTCAGGGGTAGATGCTCTCTATCCAGCAGATATGTCCCAATTCCCACCTTGGAGTTGATCAATGTTTGGATGTGTGGGGCATATCCACAAGACCTCCTCTGGTCGGTTGATGTCCTCTTGACTATCTCAACTATCAAGCTCATTACTTTGAACTTCTAAGGGACATCAAACAAATTAGCAAGTTGATGGAGTGACCACGTATCATCCCGTGATCTCCAAACATGGGCAACAGAGTATGCCTCAAGCTGGTGTTCATTGTGGTCAAATCAGCAAGCAGATAATAGATAGACCCTAGCTTGTGTGTCTCCAAAGCTGCATGAGGTACGGGCTTGTACATGTTGGCCATAGAGTTGTGATCCTTCCTAGGCTTGCCATACACATCAAGATCATCTTCACTTTCCTTGGGAGTGTTGATTAGCTTGGCCCACTTAGAGATTGATGACAGATATCTGGTGCCCTCAGTGATCCACACTATCTTACTATCAGGGTAGAAGTGGGCAGTGGAGTAGAACCACATGATCATCTCATCGTTCAAGTTTGTCAATTTCTGACCAACGAACTTATCAACTCCATTCATCCTGAAGCTCTCATGCACATGGGGAAAATAATCTTCATTGTCATCAATGTATTCCCAATCAACCCATTTCATGTTAGAAACTATGGGCTCCTTGTCCAACAAGACAGTCTCATAGAAGTCCTACTGCTCTCTGGTATGAAAATGATAATCCAAAGCAGTCCTTCTCCTTGTGTCATATGGATCATTTACCTCCATACTCTCAGATCATGATCCTTGCTCAACTTCATGTTTTCTGCCACAGGATGATCATCATTATGATCTGGGATCTTGGGCTTCAGTTTCATGAGCACTAGTGGCTCATCAGTTTCCTGAACCTTAGGAATTGGGGCCTTGTTCTTCTCTGCAGTTGAGATGTTCCTTGTTGATCTCTTTGGAGTAGCTGGGTTGGGTGATTGAGATGGAGTTTTGGGCTTGGCGACAGACTTGGGCTTTGAAGGAGCAGCACCAGTCTTGATAGCATCTGCCATCAGCTTTTGTATCTTGGTAGGAGGTGCAGAAGGTTCTTCTTCCTCCTCATCCCTCATCTTGGATGGTCTTCCAATCACTCTGGCAATGGTCTTTCTGACCCTTTCCTTCCTCTTCTTTCCACCAGTAGCAACTTCTTCCTCTCTGAGCTCAAGTGTAAACTGCATTGTCTCTTGAAGCTCTAGCTTTGGACATTGGAGTCCTCTTTGCAGGACCCTTTTGTCGGTGTACTAGAGTAGGGGTACCCTAGTATCCCGAACTTCGTGCCTGACGATCGACACCCAGCGGCAAGGCTTGCTTGGTGATCGCCAAGGTCCTCCGCGGTTCCATTAGAGCCATTCAAGAACAAAGTATTCAGGCCAAGGAGACAAGGCCCCGGCAAGAGGAGCTTGTCGGGAAGGCCAACCAAGGCATTTAGAAGACAAGACCCCGGCAAGAGGAGCTTGCCGGGAAGGCCCGGTGAGCGATAAGCTTCCGGACGCGACAAGGCAACAACCTCGGCAAGGTGCTTGCCGCGACAGATTACTACTCCGTTCCTCCGCTCCGACTCATCCACCAACGTGTCGCCATGGGACCTTTCCAAGCGTGCGTGGCAAGAGGCTGTGAGGCCGGCGGGGTGCGGTGGCAAACGGTGCTGTCAAGATGGCCATCGTGGCGAGCGGTGGCGCCCCTGACGGTCCCTTTCTGCACTGTTTAGTCGACTTGGACGGGCATTTAATGCTTTTGTCCCCTGCCGTCAGGGTTAGGTAGGATACACTGTACAAGTAGCTGTACCAACCGCAACTCATTTTCCTTTTTTGCCCTTGTCTACGTTGCCACCTGTCGGTGACCCCTTGAGCATATAAAAGGAGGCCCATGCGCAACGTAGAGGGGGTTCGACTCATTCGAAACCAGAGACACTCATGCTAGGTCTTGTAGCTCTCAGCGCTCCCTTGCAAGAACACAATATAATCAGACAAGCAGCAGTAGGAGTATTATCTCTCCGGAGAGCTCCGAAGCTGGGTAAACTGCTCGTGTGCTTCGTCTCGATCTGCTCTTCGTGCAACCTCCGCTCCCCACCGAACCGAAAGGGGCTCGGTCCGCTGGTCCCATAGGTGTTCGTGGGTCCGATCAGCTTCCCCGACATCTTTGGCGCGCCAGGTAGGGGGCGTCGAGGCTGTGTGAACCTGATCCGGCGTTCACACGAGCAACTTCTTCATCATCTTCATCAACATGCCACCGAAGAAGAAGGCTTCGACGGCAGCAGAGCCGTCCATGTCGATCCCACCACCACCGGAGCAAATGGGTGGTGGGGTAGACACTGGTGGAAGAACGGACGTCGGCGAGAGAGCCCATGATGCTGCCAAGTCCAAGGACAAGGCCGCGCAGACCTCGGCGTCCGTACACGCACCGCGCCCATCTCAGGAGGCGCGGGACCGACAGCGTCATGCTATTCATAGTACCATACGCTCGTTGGATCAAGATCGAGCTGGTGGATCCCGAGGCCCTCAAGACCAGCTTGCACGCTGACATGCTGGCACGAGCGAGGCACGGTCGCCTGGACGGGATACTGCTCCTTCTAACATAGTTAGAAGTCCGAGCATATCCCGCTCCTCGCGCCGTTCGCCACTGCCACCCACCACTCCAGCAGAAGCTTTGGCGAGAGCTCAACTTCTCCTAGATTACCCTCCAACAGCCGACAAGGTCGATGAATGGAGGCCACCATCCGAGTCTCGCCGGCTTTGCCAACGGCGACACTCATGACAACCGACTACATCGCAGCCGCGGCAAGGCGACAAGGCACGAGCCGGTGGCAACGAAACCTGTGGGGGTGCAACTACCATGCACTCTCCACCCCGAAGGCCAAGATCACCGACTCGCCGGATCCACCTCAACAGCGACTCCACCGCGTCATCAGATCCGCGAGCTCGTCGCGATCAACGCCAAGTTCTTCACGAACAACAGCAAGAAGACGCTCGAACCCGCATTGAGCGCCAAAGAGAAGCGCGACGTCAATCCGACCAGCGCGCTGGGCCCTCTGTCGATATGCATGCGCCAAGGGAACCAGGCGACTTGCCGTATGCGGTAGGTTGCCCTGCGTTCACTCGTGAGCTGCGGCAAGTCGATGGCCCGGCAAGAAGAATTTCAAGCCGGATGTACCAGAGAAGTACGACGGCAAGACGCATCCGTCGGAGTTCCTCAGCATCTACACCATTGTGGTGCAAGCTGCTGGGGGGCGAGACGACAAGATTTTGGCCAACTACTTCCCATTGGTACTCAAGCCCAATGTCAGATCTTGGATCATGCACTTGCCGAACAACTCCATATCTTCTTGGGCGGATATATGCCATCAGTTTGTCGGCGCCTTCACAGGCGGCCACAAGCCTCATGGCCAAGAGAGCGACCTTCATCTGCTCGCCCAGAAGGAAGGAGAGCCCCTACGCAAGTTCATTCAGAGATTCAACCGTGTACAGACAACATCCCAAATGTCCACCTGCCGCGGTAATCGGCGCGTTTCATCGAGCGTGAGGAACGCGGATGCGGAGGAGATGGCGATGTACAAGATCAAAGACGTCGATGAGCTATATGCTCGGCCGACAAGTGTCGCGCGTCTTTGAAGAAGGAGGAGACTCCCGGAGAGAATATGGAAGCAACAGGATCGGACGGTGAGGGTCCGCTCGGCAAAGAAAAACGGCGTGAACAACGAAAAGAAGACAAGCAGAGATGTGCTGGTTGTCGAGCAGTCCGGCAACGGAGGTGGCGCCAAGAAAGCCAAAATTGGTAGTTCCGGCAAGGAGGTTGCCGCGGACACCAACTGTCAGGCTGTGATGGTCGCCGACAAGCAGGACGACTCCAACAAGCAGTACTGCAAGATCCACCGCACCAAGGGCCATGACCTTCAGAGCTGCAAGAAACTCGAGCAGCTTGTTGAGCAGCGAAGGCTGAATCTGAAAGCGGCGCGACAAGGAGAAGGCTCAAGAAGGTGCTGGAGGAGCCAGCAAAAACGCGTCGGCGGGAGGGCGCGCGGCAAGGCCAAGCAGCGACAAGGAGATAGACCTCCCAGCGGTCGCGACAAGGATGAAGATGACGGCGACGATGAAGACATGGAAGATGATGAGGCCGACGAGCAGGAGTTCGAGAAAGCCACGCAGAGGTCCTATCGCGTTGGCGGTGGTGCTTCTCTGCATACTTCACACCGCCAACTCAAGCGATGGATGCGGGAAGTCAATGCGGCAGAACCATCCATTGAGTCCGCAAGCCTCGAAATGGTCCAAGACGCCTATCATCTTTGATATTGAGGACCACCTGACCGCGATAATCATGTCGGGTGCTTGCCGATGTTGGTTTCACCAACTATCCGCAACCTCAAGGTCACCAAGATGCTAGTTGACGGCGGGGCGGTTTGAACCTGATATCCTCCGCGGTACTCGAAACTCCAAATCCTGACAATGAGCTCGAAGAGACCGCACATTTCAAGGAATCAATCCGGGAAGGAGCAAGCGAAGGAAAGATCACGTTGCCGGTGGCGTTTGGCAGCGAGTTAAACTTCAAGACCGAAAGGTCACTTTTGATGTTGCTGATTTTCCATTGCCTTACAATGGAATACTTGGCAAATCCAAAGACTCGCCAAGTTTATGGCAGCCTCTCATTATGCATACAACTTGCTCAAGATGCCAGGCCCGATAAGTGTCATTTCTGTCCATGGCGACAAGAAGGATGCTCTTATCTGCGCCGACAAGATCTACCGGGAAGCAACAGCTGCAACAGATAGCAAGGCACTTGCCGCTGAAGCTCCCGGGGGGAAGAAGAAGACCAAGTCCGGCAAGAGCTCTGATGCCCACTCCGGCAAGCGCACCTCTTCGGAGTGCTGCGCTACCGTCGAGGACGCACCCTCGAACTCCACCGGCAAGTGTAAGAAGACGATGGCAGCTCCACCAAAGACCAAGAGGGTGCCCGCCAAGGAGGACGGCACTGGTGGTACCTTCACCATCAGTGCCACTCTCGACCCTAAATAGGAAGGCGCGCTCGTTGCTTTCCTGCGGGCGAACGTCGACGTGTTTGCGTGGCAACCGTCTAACATCCCCGGTGTTCCCAGGAAAGTGATTGAGCACCATCTTGCCGTCTATCCTCACGCGCGGCCCATCAAGCAGAAAGTTAGAAAGCAAGCAGTGGAGCGCCAAGAGTTCATCGCAGAAGAGATCAAGAAATTGGAAGCAGCAGGCCTTGTCAGAGGAGTGCTCCATCCTACGTGGTTGGCCAATCCTGTAGTCGTGCGTAAGGCAAACGGAAAATGGAGGCTTTGTATCGACTTTACAGATGTTAATAAAGCTTGTCCCAAAGACCCATTTCCCTTGCCTCGCATCGATCGATTGTTGACTCCACGGCGGATGTGATTTGCTTTCATTTCTTGGCGCGTACTCGAGGATATCATCGATCTTCATGGCGAAGAGGATGAGGAGAAACCGCATTCATCACCCCATGTGGCACATCTTTGTTTCATCGGATGCCCTTCGGTCTAAAGAATGCCGGTTCAACATTTGCAAGAGTAGTCCATGACGCTTTTGAGCCCCAAATGCACAGAAATGTAGAAGCCTACATGGATGACATAATGGTCAAAAGCAAGGACAGGGCAACTCTAGTTCAGGATTTAGATGAGACCTTTGCAAATCTGCGCAAGATCAACCTCAAGCTCAATCCCGAGAAGTGTGTGTTTGGAGTCCCTTCCGGCAAGCTTCTCGGGTTCTTCGTGTCTCAGCGGGGAATTGAAGCCAATCCCGACAAGATCAAGGCCATTGAGCAGATTGAAGCACCGAAGCGCATCAAGATGTACGAAGACTTGCCGGTTGCATAGCTGCTCTCAGCAGGTTTATCTCTAGATCTGCTGAGCGCGCCCTGCCGTTTTTCAAAATTTTGAAAAAGGCAGGTCCAATGAAATGGACTCCCGAAGCGGAGGCTGCGCTGCAGGACTTAAAGAGATACCTGTCCTCCACTCCAACACTTGTCGCACCTAGGCCACAAGAGAAGTTGCTGCTATATATAGCGGCAACCAATCAAGTGGTTAGTGCTGCGTTAGTAGTAGAGAGGGAGGCGGATGATGAGCTAGCAATTATGGCAGAGACATCCTGCGACAAGCAAGGGACTTCACCGACAAGCTCTGGTCCCGACAAGGGTGGATCTGCGCAGACGTGCGAGAAGATACAGAAAAGGATGGTGCAGCGCCCAGTTTACTTTGTCAGTTCCCTTCTGCAGGGGGCTAGGTCAAGGTACTCTGGTGTGCAGAAATTGCTTTTCGGCCTCCTCATGGCCTCGAGAAAGCTGCGCCATTACTTCCAAGCACATGAGATAACAGTCGTCACTCGCTTTCCGCTGAAGAGGATATTGCATAATCCAGAGGCAACAGGCAGGATTGTCGAGTGGGCACTGGAACTGTCGATGTCGGTGTCAAAACCGGCGGATCTCGGGTAGGGGGTCCCGAACTGTGCGTCTAGGAGGATGGTAACAGGAGACAAGGGACACGATGTTTACCTGTGTTGGGCCCTCTTGATGGAGGTAAAACCCTCGTCCTGCTTGATTGATATTGATATTGTGGATGTTTACAAGAGTGGATCTACCACGAGATCAAGGAGGCTAAACCCTAGAAGCTAGCCTATGGTATGATTGTAAGGGTTGTTGTGATTGTAGTCCTACGGACTAAAGCCATCCGGTTTATATAGACACCGGAGAGGGCTAGGGTTACATAGAGTCGGTTACAATGGTAGGAGATCTACATGTCTGTATCGCCAAGCTTGCCTTCCACGCCAAGGAAAGTCCCATCCGGACACGGGGTGAAGTCTTCAATCTTCTATCTTCATAGTCTTGGAGTCCGGTCGATGATGATAGTCCGGCAAATGATAGTCCGGCTGATGATGGTAGTCTGGCTATCCGGACACCCCCTAATCCGGGACTCCCTCAGTAGCCCCCGAACCAGGCTTCAATGACGATAAGTCCAGCATGCGTGTAGTCTTCGGTGTTGCAAGGCGGGTTCTCCTTTAAGTTCCATGTACCTGCCGAACAGTGTCCAGCTTCCTCACCAATGTTGCACGTCTTGGCTTCCACGCCCAATAAGGGCCTTCTTCCACGCGTCGTGCGAATGTGAAAATCCAGGGTGTCTTTTATGTTTTACCCCTTAGTTGTGCGAACAATCTGCCTATAAGGGAGGCAAGAATCCAGATCCAAATCACAATCTTCCTCTCGCAAATACTCATCGGAGCGCTTTCGACCAAGAATCCATTCCATCATGGACCGTCAACGCGGCTCCTCTTCTCGCGCTCCCAGCCCTTTGCCAGGAGATTGGAGGAGATGCTCTGTCTCGCACAACGAGCTGGTGAAGCTCCAAATGGGGGGATATCTCCCTCCGGCCTTCATGGTTCGGTTCGAGCCGGGCTTGCCACCTACAAAGGTGGGAAGCAAGCAGAGGTTACCCTAATCCCAACAAAGGGGGCGGGTATGCTTCGTCCCCTATCGATAAGGGGCTCGGTTTCCTGTGCATCCATTCCTCCGCGGGCTCTGGAGTTCTATGGACTCCAGCTCCATCACCTCCGCCCGCCTCAATCCTGCATATTGCGGGTTACGTAGCTCTTCTTGAGCTTTTCCTGGGCATCGAGCCCCACTTCGCTACTGTGGAAGAGGTTGTTTTGCCTTGTACCCGCTCTCACGAGGGGTCCATATATCAAGTGGGCGGCGCGAAATATGGCGCATCGCCGGACGGATATCCATCCGGAACCCCTAAGAAGGCGCTCAAGACTGGCCTTGAATGGTTTTATATAGAAGGCGCCCGCTCGGACCATGTTGGATGGGCCTCCGGAGTTCAGCAATGCTCCTCTCAAGAAACGCCTTAGTTGGCGTCCATGAGCCCCGATCGGAGGAAGACAAGGCGTCCATTATCGATGGGCGAATAAGGTTCTTGGCCCATGCCGGTTGACCATGATTGGAGTCATGGCAACATGCATTACGCTGAGGTGCAGCCACTACAATACAGGGCCACCCATGTGGGATTTCAGCGGGAGGACGATGCCACCCGTCATGGCCGCAAGGGCGGAATCGGCCAAGATCTGGCGACGATCTTGTCCGCCTGTATAAGGGGAGAAGGAGGATTTCCTTGAACGAACCCGTTAAATGGGTTTTCCATGAACAATCCCGGCCTTGGGTAAGTGAACACTCAGCGTGTCGACCCGTGCCTTCGAAACTTAAGTTTCTTATGTTGTGTTCTTCTTTCGGCGCAGGGAACTGCGCCGGACTGTGGAGGAATGCTGAGTCCGGCTCCGCGGCCCGAGGATCGGAGAGATCCGGGATCCGGCCTCGAAGAGGATCTGGACATAAAGGTGGAGCTAATCGACGGGGTGTTCCACCAGCTTAGCATGGACAACGTTTTAGTCGCCATCACGGCAGACTATCCCGGACTATATCCGGCTTCCCAGGTAATTGCGGCCGAAGCCCCGATACCGTCATTCCTTCCTTGCTTATTTCTGACCACCGTATATGACGGCGTGCAGGAGGCGCCCTAGGGCGGGAAGCCGAGCCCATGTGGCTGACCAACAAGGGCTAGTTCGGACCATTAGGCGAAAGAGGAGCGCGGCGCGGACTGAAACATCGCCGCAAAGGTGTAGCTCACAATTCAGTATTTATAGCCACGTTCCTAGGAAGCGTTTGAGTGCTCATGACTTTTGTAGGGAAAAAAGCGTCCGCGGACTGTGGGCGTGAAGTTGTCAATCCAACCTCTACTCCGGGCTCCCTTTTGGTCGGGGGGGAGGCGAGCGCAAGCGCGAGCTGGATGTTCCTCCGACGGAGGATGCCGAAGACCGTCCGCCACCAAGTCCGAGGTGGAAGTGCCTGAATCACAGGCGCCGCGGACAGTATTTCGTGGCGCATGCTTCTCCCGAGGCATTGAATGCCTTTAACACGGGGGACGCGCACCTTCGTGCCGCTCAAGATAGTTTTACCAGAGCCACGGAGCAGTATGTAAAAGACATACGGGTAAGAGATTTTAACAGTTGTATATGCTAGTAGCCCCCGAGACTTAAAGTAGTTATATTAACTGATTTAAGGATCATATGAAATGCAGGATCTTACCGAGAAGAATACCCAACTGTCTCAGGAGCTGCAAGAGTGCAAGGCCCAACTTGAGGCCGCATTGTCTGGCGCAGGAGGAAACGCAAGGACCTCTCTTGGTAACGCATTATTTTAGAAGGATAAGTAGTGTTTGGCCTTTGCGCAAGTCTAAAAAACGACGTTGCAGGTGCTGCCGGACAAGATCCGGACAGGCAAGAACTTCTGCGCCAACTAAAGGCCGGCGAGAGGGTGCTGCATAAGGTGCGGCATGAAAGGAACAAGCTCCAGGATGCCCATGCCCAGCTTGGAGAAGAGCTGAAAGGCGTTTGGGCCGAGCTGTCGGGCTCCGTTAAGGAGAATCAGCGGCTTCGTCGCGGCATATATAGTAACTCCTTTGAAAAGAAGAGTTCGCGAGGAAGTCAATTTGATGTAATATATGCATAGGTATGCTCACAGTTAAGCCCTGGAGGAGATGCCCGTAATAACGGGTGATCAACTTCGAATTGTTGCAACCGATCGAGCGAGTTCGGCGGGCTATGAGCGGCGTCATCCAGGCGTTATGGCCAGCCTTCTCCATACCCGAGGGTCTTGGGAGCTTGGGAGAAGCTGCAGGAGTGCGGCAGCTTCCATTTATGGAAGATTTTGGCCTGCCGCCAAGGTGCCAGGGAGGCCTGGGCCATGGTAAAGACGCGGTACAAGAAGGCGGATCCCAATCACATGGCCGAAGTCGGACCTGTGGGGCCCGATGGGAAGGAGATCCCTGTGAGTTTAGTATCACGGCCAAGTGGAGTTGGCATAAAATTTTCCCAACAGGACTGTAAATTAGACAACTTTGTTAGGCGGGATTGAGGAAGAATACAATCACCGATTTGACAATGTATTATAAAATGACATACAAAATGCCTTCTAGCCGGATTGTAGATCGTTTGTCTTTGCCGACCTTTTCGCTTCGACCTCGGGACCCTAGAGTCCGGAGTGTGTCCGAATACCTTCTCGGTTATGAAACAACCGGGGTATGCATGGAGACCAAAGCGTGGGGTCATCAGTGCTTTATCGGAAAAGTGACCAACTAGTTATGTTATATTACATGGTTAGTAAGAAACATCTTCCGGGGAGAATAGTTCCGTTAAGGGTTCCTTTCGTCTGGGGTGGCATGCCCTAAAGTGCATGTCCGGACTGCGAAAAAAGCGAAAACATCTGGGGCAGATAAATAAGTGGATAAAAATCATCTTTTAAGTCACCGACCGAATATTCCCTTAAGAACGCTAGCTTTCGGCTTCACCCGACCGAGGTACACATCCGCCGACCCGGCAGTAATAATCGCAGAGGTGCTCCTTTACCTCCTAGCCGAACAATCGGGAACGTGAGGGGTAAGCACAGGAGCCGAGCAACCCAGCTTGGCCAAAACTTAAGTCATATCGATGCATATAATGGTGAATAAAAGGTACATGTGGAGGCTTGACACATGTGCTTGGGCATGAAGCCCAGATAATTAAGCTTCTGGTAAAGAAGCCCCCAGGTATAATGAGTGCGGGTAGCACATCAATTGTGCGCGAACATTGCGCGGGTAAATTATTAGACCATTTGCTCATTCATTATTAGACCAGTGCGTGCCAGATTTCGTGAGGGACCGCACTAGTCTGGGTTTGATGCCGCTCATTATTAGACCATTTGCTCGTTCCACTTGACCGTTGGTTTGAGGATGATAGACTGAAGCGTAGTCGAGCTTGATGCCCATATTTTTGCACCATGATTTAACCTCATCGGCGGTGAAGTTCGTGCGTTATCGGTGATGATGCCGTGGGGGACACCATAACGTGTACTACCCGGATATAAAGTCTATCACTGGTCCGGACTTCTGCCGTTTTAACGGCTTGGCCTCTATCCATTTGGTGAATTTATCCACCATGACCAATAGGTACCTTTGCTTGTGGGTTCCCCCTTTAAGTGGTCCAACCATGTCAAGCCCCTGCACATGAACGGCGGTGTAATTGGCAGGCCTTATTTAGGTCTTTGAAATCGACACATAGGCGCCAGATTTGTCCTTCTTTGGTACCATTACCAAATTTGCTAGCCAATCCGGTGCTTGATGTCTCGATGAATCTGCTTCCAATAGCTTGGCTAGCTCTTCTCCCATTGCCTGTCTTTTGGGTTGGAAAATCGTCAAGAGCTCGTTTGACCTAGCCTGAATCCTTTTAGGATGTTTAGGCTGTGTTCTGCCAATCTGCGTGGGATTCCGGGCATATCGGAGGGGTGCCAGGCAAAAATGTCCTAATTTTCCCGAAGGAATTCTTGCAGTGCGGCGTCCACATCAGGGTTCAATTGTGCCTCGGTGGAGGCCGTCTTCGTGGGGTCCGTTGGGTGGACCTGGAATTTGACTATTTCATCCGCTGGTTTAAAAGAGGTGGACTTGGATCTTTTATCAAGTATCACATCGTCCCTGTTCACCGTGGAGCGCATCGCGGTGAGTTCCTCGGCCGCTAGGGCTTTGGATAGTGCCTCGAGGGCTAGTGCGGCTGTCTTATTTTCGGTGCGGAGTGCTATGTTCGGATCACTAGCGAGGGTGATAATTCCGTTGGGACCGGGAATTTTAAGCTTCATGTACCCATAATGGGGTATAGCTTGAAAAATTGTGAATGCCTCTCGTCCTAATAAAGCATGATATCCGCTGCTGAATGGAGCCACTTGAAATGTGACCTCCTCGGACCTGTAATTGTCCGGCTAGCCGAACACTACGTCCAGCGTGATTTTTCCTGTGCAACATGCTTCCCGGCTGGGGATTATTCCTCTAAAGGTCGTGCTGCTTCGCTCAATGCGGTTCCAGGCATTTTTCGGAGGGTTTCCTCACAAATGAGGTTTAGTCCGCTGCCGCCATCCATGAGTACCTTAGTGAGGCGAAAGCCGTCTACTATCGGGCTGAGGACCAATGCGGCTGGTGCCCGGGCAGTTCGGAATTTAGGTTTTTCACTGGCATTGAAGGTAATAGCCGTGTCGCTCAATGGATTTATTGTTGCTACTTGGTAGACTTCGGCAAGGTTGCGGAGTTAACACCGTACTGGTGTTGCTGAGCTGGGATTCTGAAGCTAGAAGCTCTTCGCCACTTTTGGCCACCTGCCGTAGTATCCAACATGCTCGAAGGCTATGAGTTGGAATGGCGCCCACTGTGCTATGAATTTTGCAGGGTCCGTTTAGCCAGCCCTCCAAGACGTTCCGCACTTTTAGGGGTTTTGGTTTTTTGGTATTCAGCCCAGGTGCTCGATAATGATGCATCCTTTGGTTCCGGATTAGGGATGTATTCGGGACCGGATTATCCCAAAATTTACTTTCGGTTTTCCAGGCGCTCTCCATCGCACAGTACTTTTATATGATTGTCTCCAAGTCAGCAAAGCGTGTAATGTCACGGCGACTTATGGCGTTTAGGATTCCCTTGTCCGTGCAGTTATTGCAAAAGACCGAGATTGCGTTTTCCTCTCGGCAGTCCTTTATCCATCCATAACCGGGAGGAATCTGCCCAATGGTGATGTAATGTTTGGCGGGCTCTTGCCGATTAGAGTTAGATCGCATATGTCCGGGCGGATGGGTGGAACTAAGTCCGAACCCTACCCATCTCAAGGCTCAAGGCGAGAAGTTTCCAATTTTGAAGCTTGGATTTCGACGTTGTCCAACGAAGTCCGGTCCGATGCCCCGACTTTAAGTTCAGTGTTTGATCGAAGCCCGCCCCTCCGCTGGAATCCGCATGGGGGTTCGGGATCCGGACATGACTAGTTTTCAATACAGAGAAGCGCTGCCGATTGTTCCTCTACCACCGCAACGCAGGGTGACCCGGGAGAGTTAATTTCTCTCGGATCGGTTTTAAGCCCAATCGATCGTGAGTCGTAGTGACTCCGAGGGCGGCGATGCGATCCAAGAGCTCGCTTCTGACGAGAGCTCTATTGATCCAGCCGCTCGGCGATTCGAGCTGACGTGAAATTGCTTTGACGACTTGAGAGGTCGTTGTCGAGCGATGGCGGACCGGGCGGTCATAAGAAAACCACCTAGCCGGATAGTTTGGCGGCGCCAAGGCTCCTTTGGCGAAAATACCATCCTTGAAGACGGAGGAGGCATCCTTCCTATCGGTGACGACACGGAGGAACTCTCAATGAAAGCACCAATGTCGGTGTCAAAACCGGCGGATCTCGGTAGGGGGTCCCGAACGTCATGCCTAGGAGGATGGTAACAGGAGACAAGGGACACGATGTTTACCTGTGTTCGGGCCCTCTTGATGGAGGTAAAACCCTACGTCCCGCTTGATTGATATTGATATTGTGGATGTTTACAAGAGTGGATCTACCACGAGATCAAGGATGCTAAACCCTAGAAGCTAGCCTATGGTATGATTGTAAGGGTTGTTGTGATTGTAGTCCTACGGACTAAAGCCATCCGGTTTATATAGACACCGGAGAGGGCTAGGGTTACAAAGAGTCGGTTACAATGGTAGGAGATCTACATGTCCGTATCGCCAAGCTTGCCTTCCACGCCAAGGAAAGTCCCATCCGGACATGGGGTGGAGTCTTCAATCTTCTATCTTCATAGTCTTGGAGTCCGGTCGATGATGATAGTCCGGCAAATGATAGTCCGGCCGATGATGGTAGTCCGGCTATCCGGACATCCCCTAATCCGGGACTCCCTCAGTCGAGCTTTGGCCTCAAGTTTGAAAGCACTTCAACTATCCAAAGCAGAGCATTGGCAGAGTTTATAGCAGAATGGACGCCAACGCAAGATGAAGAAATTCCAGAAACGAGCATCCCCGTCAAGGAAGCAGGGAAAGAGTGGCTAATGTACTTTGATGGTGCTTTCTCGCTGCAAGGCTCCGGTGCTGGCGTGCTGCTTGTAGCACCCACCGGAGAGCACCTCAAGTACATAGTCCAGATGCACTTTCCCAAGGAGCAAGCAAGAAACAATACTGCAGAGTATGAAGGTTTGCTTGCCGGTCTCAGGATCGCAGTAGACCTTGGGATCAAGAAACTCATCGTCAGGGGAGACTCACAGCTTGTCGTCCGCCAAGTGAACAAGGATTACCAGAGTCCACTGATGGAAGCCTACGTTGATGAAGTGAGAAAGCTAGAAGAGCACTTTGACGGCCTGCAGATGGAACATGTTCCAAGAGCTCAGAATGATATTGCTGACGGTCTGTCAAAGTGCACCGCACTCAAGTTACCTGTGGAGCCAGGGATTTTTGTGCTCAAGCTGACTCAACCGACCGTAACGCCATCAACTGGACAGAACAAGAAGAGGAAGTTGATTTCGGTGACTATTTTCCGCAGAGCTTCCGAAGCCGCCGCCAAGAAGGTCCCGGGATCGACACCGATATCTCTGAGGAGCAGTCTGCTCCGACAAACCCAAGGGTTTGTTTCATGTTGAAGCGACGCTCGACAAGTTTTGCTCCGGCAAGCTTGCCGGGAACGTCAAGCTCGGCGAGCCGCGAGGTTCTTGCCGTAGAAGCTGATGTTCCCACAGCTGCAGATGTGCCTTTAGTCCTTGTTGTCGAGCCGCAGGCTCCAGCATGGGCACAACAGATTGTCCGTTTCCTTCAGACAGGAGAACTTCCCGAAGAACAAGAAGAAGCAGAAAGAGTAGCCCGACAGTCAAGTATGTACCAGTTTATCGACAACACATTGTACAGAAGAAGACTCAACAGTGTGAAATTGAAGTGTATTCACCGGGAAGATGGACAGAAGCTGTTGGAGGAGATACACGGAGGCATATGTGGTCACCACATTGGCGGAAGAGCACTTGCCGGCAATGCTTTCCGGCAAGGTTTCTTTTGGCCGACAGCTCTCCAGGATGCAACTGCACAAGTAACCAAGTGTGAAGCGTGCCAGTTCTATTCCAAGCAGATACACCGGCCAACACAAGCTCTCCAGACGATCCCTTTATCCTGGCCATTTTCGGTCTGGGGGCTCGACATCCTCAGCCCTTTCCCCAGAGCTGTCGGGGACTTTGAGTACTTGTACGTTACAATCGACAAGTTCACAAAGTGGCCGGAAGTGGAAGCAGTGAGGAAGGTGACGGCCCAGTCAGCAGTCAAGTTCTTCAGGTCGATTGTTTGCCGTTTCAGGATTCCTAACAGGATCATCACCGACAACGGTACACAATTCACGAGCCGCACCTTCATGCAGTACGTCCAAGATCTTGGCGCCAAGGTCTGACTTCGCTTCTGTTGCTCATCCGAGAAGCAACGGTCAAGCGGAGAGGGCAAATGCTGAAGTGCTACGCGGGCTCAAGACCAGGACTTTCGATAGGCTGCACAAGTGCGGAAGAAACTGGATTGAGGAGCTGTCGGTGGTTCTTTGGTCGATCAGGACGACGCCAAATCGAGCCACTAGCCAGACACCTTTTGCTCTAGTCTATGGAGCGAGGCAGTTCTCCCACGTAACTCAGATTCGGATCACCTCGAGTGCTCGCTTATGATGAGCTTGAGCAAGAGCAGCTGCGACAAGATGACGCTGCTCCTTGAGGAGGACCGTCTTCAGAGCCGCTATGACGAGCTGCTCGTTATCGGCAAGCTTTGCGCCGCTACCATAGCCGCAAAGTTAATGCCAGAAGTCTCGAGGAAGGCGACCTTGTTCTTCGACGAATCCAGTCCGCCAAGAATGCCAACAAGTTGACGCCAAAGTGGGAAGGCCCTTATCGGGTGAAACAAGTCACTAGGCCTGGCGTTGTCCGCCTTGAGACCGAAGAGGGCGTTCCGGTGAGCAACTCCTGGAACGTCGAACATCTTCGTAAGTTTTACCCGTAGGGCGCGGTTGTCGGAACCTGTTCCGGCAACCACCTTTTATACAAGTCTTGCCGATGTTGCATGTAATCCTTTGTACAAAGCAGGGCGCAGATCCCGTGCATAAGTAAAACTCATGTATTTTGCACAATTTGTCAATTTAATGCTTTCATCATTGTATTGCATGTTTTATCTGACACTTTGTGCAGCACCTACACCCGGTAAGCAATAACGAGCCGCAAGGCTCCATGACTTTATTTTCTCTTTTTCCTCTTTCCTAAAGGAAAGGAAGGTTCCCTCGCACACAAGTTAGCCGGGGTGGAAGGAGAAGATAATGGTCTGGACCAAGCGTCGCTCGAGGAAATTTCGCCTTACCAGGAAGCGAACGACAGAAAAGCTAAGTTGCCAAAGTTTGAGCAATCAGTTTTTAATTTTTAAGTTATCTTCCTCGAACGACCGTACTTTGTATGGAAAACCTATGTGCAAAGGAACCAACTCGTAGCTAGTTGCGCCCTTACTTTGTTTCGAGTCCGTTCAACAAATTAAGTGAAGCTGCAACTAGTTGCGACAAGGTTGCTTGTCGGAAGCGGCACCGCCAGACAGGCTCTTGACGTTCAAGACTCAGCGCTTCATGCAAAGGTGCTCATACGACAAGTTCCCTAAAAAGCGTAGGGAAAAAACATACAAAGGAAAGAATCAAGTAGAGGAAATAACATTGCGATCATTGCCCAAGATAGAGTTATATTACAAAAATAGCTTGTCGCAGCTCTAATAGATTGTTATCCTAACATGATCAACAGCGGCAAGGAAAAGATAAAATTGGCGGCCTAGTCTACGCGGTCGCCATCAACCCTCTTGATCTTGCCCACCTTGTCCACAATGGGTGCGACAAGGGCCTTGAGTGCCTCCACATCGGCATCTGGCGGCAAGGACTTGAGGACGCCGATGAGATTGAGGCCTGGATTGCGGAAGGCCACCTTCATCAGCACCTTCTGGAGAGCTCCCGCACAGATCTGGCGCGATTCCTCGGCCAGCTGCTTTGGGATCCCTTCCCGGAGTCGCTGGAGAGCCGTCACCACGCCCTTGAAGAACAAGCTGAGCTTGGCGCTGGGTTGGAGGTGCTCGTTGGAGGAGTACCGAGATCCACCATCCCCCGTCCGCTCCTTGTCGATGGCGGCGGCAACATTCACGAGACCCTCGGTCCAAAGGCTCCACGTTTTCCTGAAGGTGCTGCTCTGGGCGGCATGGCGCTTCCAAAGAGCGCCTCGTCGGCCTTGATCTTCTCCAACAAGGCCACCTCCCGCTCCTTGGCGCCGTCCAGCGTCTGCATTAAGGTGGTCAGCTTCAGCTCAAGATCTGCTTTAGAGTCCTTGACGGCGTCGAGCTCCTTGCTCCTCTCGGCGAGATCGCCCTGCAGCTCGCCAAGAGTGTAGGCGTCCTTCTCGCGCTCGTGCTTGAGTGCAGCAAGCTCCTCGCCGCTCTTCTGGAGATTGGCCTCCAGCTGCGCCACCTTCGCCTCCAACTCCTTCTTGGCGGCCTCGGCAGCCTGCGGGCGCGCCCTTGCTTCCTTGAGGGCTCCGCCAGAAGTGTTTCCAAGACGGCAAGCTCCTCCTCATGGCTGTCGAGATTGATCTTCCGCTGCGCCAACTCACCTTCCTGTGCAGATAGCCTCTCGGCGGCAAGCCTTTGTTGCTCTTCAACCTCAGCCTTCTCGAGGATGAAGGCTTTGCGCGCCTCAAAGATTTGCTCTCGCTCCTCTGCCAAGGACCGGAGAGCTTCTTGATTGATGCCCCGGAGCTCCTCCACGCGCTTCTCAATATCTGCTCCCGCCTTCACGACAAGTGCTTCCCGGAATTCCATCTTGGCTTGTCGGGCGCGGTAGAGCGACAGCAGCTTCTTCAGCAGTTGCTCCTCCTCAGACTCGCCGCTGCTGCTGCTTGGCGCGTCAACTAGCGTCAACCCAGCGGAGGCGAGCAGCTCCTCGTTGAAGGTCTCTCCTTCGACCGGCGCCCTGGAGATCGACGCCCAGGGGAGCTTGATGAAGACGCCATTGCCGGCCTTCAGATAGGCGCCGGGCTGGGGCTCTTCGGAGCCTGACGCTGCAGCGGTGGCGAAGGGATCGGCGGTCGGCGTAGCGCCTGGCGCTCCTGCGGCCCCAGGGCCATCAGTGCGATTGCCGGACCCCTCTCCAGCCCCTGCGGCACCAGCCTTGGCAGCCTCTTCGCCGGCGGACTCATCGGCGCCAGCCTCTTCCTCCATGATGGCGGCGTCTTCAAGATTGCGCAAGACGTTCCTCGGCCGGCGACTTCAGCCCATCGGCTCAGTGGCGGATGGATCTGACGACCAGACAAAGAAAGAACAGTCAAGCAAATATTCAAAAAGGAAAATCAGAAGAAGAAGAACACAAGGGGAGTTTTTCAGTCAAGGGGATTACCTGTGATGGGATCTACGGCCGCGGTCTCAATCACCGGAGGGTCGTTGGTGCTATTCCTTGCCGGAGAACTATCCCTTGCCGGAGAAGTCTCCCTTGCCGGAGAACGCTCCTTTGCCGGGAATCCTCCCTTGGCGGTGTAGTCGAAGTAGATGGCATTTCAGGAGCGGCTTCCGGGCGCTCCTGGTGAGGCTGCTCTGCTCCTACACAAACCACCAGTCAGATATCAGTCAGGAAAGAGCACCCATGAACGCCCAACAGTAAAGAATAAACTATATACTTACGCTGGGGGCTGTGCTGGGGGCTGCTTTGAGGAAGGGTTGCCGGGTCCGGCAAGGGGTCTCTTGACGCTACATGTTGCCACAGGGATCGCCCTCGATGACAACCACCGGGGTCTTGGCTCTCTTCGACGCTCTTTGGGCCAGTGTCCTGAAAAGGAAAGGGCTCAGAATGAAGCAAATCAGATACAAGGCAAAGCAACAAAATTGAAGAAATACAAGTACAACACAGAAGCTTACTCTTCTTCTTCCTCGTCGGAGCTGAGCGCGAGAGATCAATTTCTCGCTGCGGGCGACGAGGCGGAGGAGTAGGTTCCTTGATCGCTTGGCGGGGTGGCAGCGGTGGACCGGAAGGTCCGCTCCAGCTTGCTCACGGCGGCGTGGGGTGCTCCGCGGCAATGTGCTTGCCAGTGGAGGGCAAGCGCGCCGGGCGGATGTTGGTCCGTCTGCCGCCCCGTTTTGTCTCCAGCCTTGCGGAGACGTCTTCTTGGTGGAGCCGGGGGCTCCGCTTGCGGCAAGCTACTAGATGGTGGGAAGAGAGCGCCCTCGGCGGGCTCGCTGGATTCGGCTTCAGGTTCAGCAAGCTCCTCCTCACCGGCAAACTCCTTTCGCTCGACAAGCCTTGCCGCCTCTGCTGCCTCTGCCTCCTCCACGGTGAACCCAAATTCGCCAGCGGTAGCAGCATGCTGCTGCCTCTTCGACCGTGGCAATGCGCGCTGCATCTCGTCGCTGGTATCGCGGGTGAGGCCCTTCTGCTCGTCGGGGCGGATCGGCACTTCTTCCAAGCTGTCGAAGAACACCCGCACGACGTCATCGGCAGGCTCTTGCCAGGTTGGGACAATTCCATGCGAGTCGCACGACGGCATCATTGCGCGGATGCGGTCGAGCGAGGAATTGTTGCACAATGGAACGACTCCCCTCGGCAACCTGAACCATTCGGGATGATCCGCGTCGTGCTTGAACAGCTCTAGGAGCATCGCATCTAACTCCAAGATGGTGAAGTTGAAGTTGAGGCCCGGGCGCAGCCTCATGATATCCGCCGCATTTTGGAATTCCCAAGAAGGTCTTCTCCTCTCCTGCAAGGGAGCGATGCGGCGGCGAAGGAAATCTGCGCCAACGGCACCTACAGTGAGTCTGGCAAGCCTGAGGCGCAGGATCCGGGTGACTGCAATCTTCAATCTAGCATCTTCCGGCGCCAAGTTGCTCCAATCATTGCCGCGCACTATTGGGGTTTGACGCTGAGCAGTGAAGGGCTGCGGGTTCTCCTCTACAATCCAACACCAATCTGCCCTCCACTCCTCCCATTTACTATGGAGCTCTCCTTCCAGATAGGCTTCCTTCTTGCCGATCCTTGAGATCCAAGCGATCCCTCCGGCAAGAGGCTCTCCTCTCTCTACTCGAGGCATGAAGAAGTGGCGGAAGAGGGCTACGTTGGGATGGACTCCGACAAAGTTTTCGCAGAGGTGTGCGAAAACTGCCATGGTCAGGACAGCATTGGGGGTGAAATCAAGGAGGCGGAACCCGTAGGTGTTCATGATATCGCAGAAGAATTCAGAGAAGGGCGGGCAGAGCCCGCAATAGAAGAATAATGCGAAGAAAGGATACCCAGTTGGGGCTAGTTCCGAAGCAGTGGCTGGAAGTACCTTCGTGTGCGGATGCACTCGCGTCACTGTCGACCAGAAGAGGTAGTAGTTCTCCCTCAGCTCCCTTGCGGCGAGCTGGGGGGGGGGGGTGAAGATGGCCCGCTCCTTCTGCAGCGCCGCAAGCCGCTGCGCCTCGGCCGACTTCACGCCCTTCCCCTTGTCGGCTTTCGGAGCCATGGCGGAGGCGGTGGGGGAGACCGACGGCGTTGGTGATACTGGTGGCGATGGGGGACGGAGCGCTGTTCTCTTCAGACTTGGGAAGAAGGGGGGAGCAGCGGTGGTTTTCGAGATTGGACAGCAAAATGGGGAGGTGGGCGGACTGCCCCTGTTTCCCCTGTTTATAGGGAGGGAGAGGGGGCGGACGTTCCGCTTTCGAATAAAAACCCCCCACGATCTCTCCCACGACGTCGCGTCGACGCGTGCTGTCGTGGGGGCGTGGTGGGTCCGGAGAAAGTTACGGCGTGACCTGGGCAGCGCGTGCCCGCAGCCTTTGTTTTGGGCCTGGCCCAACAGCGCTTCGACTGCAGTGTGGCCCAGTGCCGGGGCTCTGTCGGTGTACTAGAGTAGGGGTACCCTAGTATCCCGAACTTCACGGGCAAGCGTCGCACCACCAGCGGCAAGGCTTGCTTGGTGATCGCCAAGGTCCTCCGCGGTTCCATTAGAGCCATTCAAGAACAAAGTATTCAGGCCAAGGAGACAAGGCCCCGGCAAGAGGAGCTTGTCGGGAAGGCCAACCAAGGCATTTAGAAGACAAGATCCCGGCAAGAGGAGCTTGCCGGGAAGGCCCGGTGAGCGATAAGCTTCCGGACGTGACAAGGCAACAACCGCGGCAAGGTGCTTGCCGCGACAGATTACCACTCCGTTCCTCCGCTCCGACTCATCCACCAACGTGTCGCCATGGGACCTTTCCAAGCGCCCGTGGCAAGAGGCTGTGAGGCCGGCGGGGTGCGGTGGCAAACGGTGCTGACAAGATGGCCATCTTGGCGAGCAATGGCGCCCCTGACGGCCCCTTTCTGCACTGTTTAGTCGACTTGGACGGGCATTTAATGCTTTTGTCCCCTGCCGTAGGGGTTAGGTAGGATACACTGTACAAGTAGTTGTACCAACCGCAACTCATTTTCCTTTTTTGCCCTTGTCTACGTTGCCACCTGTCGGTGACCCCTTGAGCATATAAAAGGAGGCCCATGCGCAACGTAGAGGGGGTTCGACTCATTCGAAACCAGAGACACTCATGCTAGGTCTTGTAGCTCTCAGCGCTCCCTAGCAAGAACACAATATAATCGGACAAGCAGCAGTAGGAGTATTATCTCTCCAGAGAGCTCCGAAGCTGGGTAAACTGCTCGTGTGCTTCGCCTCGATCTGCTCTTCATGCAACCTCTGCTCCCCACCGAACCGAAAGGGGCTCGGTCCGCCGGTCCCATAGGTGTTCGTGGGTCCGATCAGCTTCCCCGACACCTTTTTAGAAAGGCCTGGGTTCGTAGCACTAGCAGTGCCATATTCCTTCTTGAGCACCTTTTTCTTGGAGGTCACTTACTCCTCAATCACAAAGTCTTCATCCTCACTGTCAGAATTTCTCTTCTTTCTTTGCCTAGTAGCTGCCTTAGGTAAGTTGCTGGAAGTGCTTCTGCTTCCCTCATCATAGCTACTAGAGGGACTAGTGCCCTGACTGAGATTGGCTTGCTCTCCAGACTTATTCTAGCTATCACTAGCTTCTGAGATAGCTGCAACTGACCCGTGAATAGATGGGTGTGGTTAGAGTAGATGAGCATCACAAAATACAGCCGGTTTTTCCAAAAAATTGAGACAAAAACTAAACTTCAGTTTTCCGCAGAAAGCATTTCAGAGCTACCGATTTGATGATCTTGGTGACACCAAAGCACTAACAGAGTCTAAACATGCAGTTTCGGTCAGACCGTGACGTAGTTCGGTGACTCCGAGATGCTAGGGTTTCACAGAGAAAGTGCTTTCGGTCTCAAGATTAGTACACTTCAGTCATACCGAGTTGTACTTAGTGCAATGGCCAGGGACAATCAGTGTGACCGAAAACATCAATTCGGTCGATCCGAGATGTGTTCGGCGGAAACCTAACACTAAGTTTTTGCATCAAATCTATTCTAGAGGAATTCTTTTCTGGATAGGATGATTTCATATGTGGGAAGAATACATGCATTGTACTTTGTGCAAGAATCAGAGTAAAGATATAGAACAAAGTGGTCGAATCTGTACCCTAACTCGGTGACGGTTCACTACGGCGGCAACGACGATGAAGAAACCCGTTGACAGCGGCGGAGACCAGCGGCAGAGGCGCTCTAGCGAAGACGGCGACGATCCAGAGACCAAGGGGCAGCGGTGCTGGGGCACGAGCTCTTGCAGTTTGAAGGATTTTTCAACCGTACGGGTACGCGAGGTATATATACCCAGCCGCTATTAGTGGCGCCGAGTGGAACGTCTCGGTGGCACTGAGATGCAAAACTACTAGCAGTTGCTGCAACTCGGTGAGACCGAATCGTTCTAATCGGTGGCACCGAGATGAAAACCTAGATCAAGTTAATGATTTCAGTGAGACCGAGTTGGATGAGTTGGTCTGACAAAAAATCACTAAGAGGTTTTGGAAGTTAGCCCTTTACGGATCAGTGGCTCCGAGTGCTCCTCACTCGGAGGGTCCTAAAATGACTTGTTCAAATTTTGTGATGTAGCATGAATAGAGTTTGAGAAGAGAACAAGCATAGACAGCTAGAGGCAGTACTTGGGCATTCTTGTCCAGCCATTTGGCAAAAGAAAAACCAAACAATCAAAACTACAAATGGATGTCCTCAAATGGAGAAAATTATGCAACCAACATGCTCCCACAACAAGATAGCAAATAAAACATGTGGCAAAGCATGCACATACATTCTAGCATCTATCAAGCAATTGGCGATGACTAGGTCATCTATATATGAGTATATTGACTTAGGAGTCAAATGAGAACACTTGACCATAGGTCATACTCATCGTTTAAGCACAAGTGGGGTTACCACTTTTACGTTAAGCATTGTCGTGTTCACACCATTAGAGTTGCTTTAGCTCAATTTTTAGAGCAAAGCTCCCCCTAGATGGGATATCACCCCCTAATAGGGATGAACTAACCTTGGGTTTGTCGATGATGACTACATGTAGATGTTGAAGATGTGGATGCTCAATGTTGATGTAGATCATTTGGAGCAATCCATTGGAGTGTTGCACTTTCAATTCCTATATGGGTTAGTCCCACAAGGAACATACAAGGATATCTATAGACATAGAGTGAAACACACATATGATGATGTCGATGAAAGCATTAGGTTACCTTCTCCCTTGTCTTGCCAACAAGAGGGTTTGTGACTCCTTGAACTAATGCAAGATATGAAAGTGGATTGCATAAGTTCTCGCAAAAATGAATATGAGTGAAGAATGTTGGCGGAGTCACCCTCAAGAACTCTCTAGTTCTTCTTTGTTGGGTTTCACATCAACTTGATGGGAATCCTTGGAGTTGTAGTCGTACTTGATGAAGTAGAACTTGATATTGTCTTGGGATATTGATCTTCTTCCCACTTAACTCCATTGGCATTGAACTTTTGTTCAAAACCAACACCTTGATTCTCCCGCTGCCTTCCTTGCCTGCGTAGAATTTCCTCAAATTGCTTACTTCCAGCAAGGCTCTTGCAAACACCTTTCTCTAAAGTTCCCTTCAATAAGCTCTTTTCATGCCCAAGTGTAACTTGGCTAAGAGAATTATTAGTGGAATCAAGAGAACTACTAGAAGCAACCATATTGGATTTAACATGGTTATTGTTACTACTAGAGGAAGAATCTTTCTTGTTCTTATTGCTAGATTTTACTTGTGGCATATAAGTAGACAAGAGGAGACGTTTGGCAAGATAAGAAGAACTCTTCTTTCGAAGATCATCATTGATAGATTTTAGGAACTCATGCCCTTGCTCTAAATTTAGCTTCTTGAAGCATAGCTTCTAATGAGTCTTTAGGAGCTCTCTATGATCCTCTAGAGTTGTTTCATGGGCTAACTTAAGAGTGTTTAGTTCTTTAGTTAGGCGCTCAATCTTCTTCTTATCATTGTCACTCGTTTCATCTTGATTAGCATGAATATTAGCAATTCATCATAGCTTTCATCACTAGTGTTGTCAACAAGTAAATCATCACCACCTAGCAAATCATCTTCATCACTATTGAAATCAACATACTCGGGGTGTGATACCTTAGGGACTTTAGCCATGAAGCATCTTCCAATTCCTTCAGTTGGTGAGTCAAATATGTTGTAGGAGTTGGATGACACAAATGCAAGACTGACAACAGCTTCATCTTGAGTATATTCAGAGTCAGAGTGATAGCTTCTCTCGGAGTAGTTGTCGGAGTCAGAACCGGATAACCATTCACCAATGTGAGCTTGATGTCTTTGTTTTGTGTAGCTCTTTGATGACTTGTCCTTCCTTTCCGATTCCTTGCTTCTACGTGAGGGTCTTCGTTCATAACGATAGTCTCTACTCCTTCTCTATCTTGGTGGTGATTCATCTCTTCTACTTCTCCTTTTTGGCGATTCTTCTCTTTTCTTGTAGGGAGCTGTACACTCATTGGAGTAGTGTACGGGTCTTCCACAATTGTAGCAATTACGATCACGACTAGAAGATCTTTTGTCATTTCTTGACTTGGAGGTTCTCTCTTTGCTTCTATTCTTGTAGAACTTGTTGAAGTTCTTCACCATTAAGATATATTCTTCATTGTAGACTTCTTTCTCACTTGATGTTGTAGGAGTATCACTTGAAGATTTGTAAGCACCGCTTGACTTGTTGTGGAGCTCTTCCTTATCCTTGAGTGACATCTCATGAGCAACAGTTCTAGCAGTGACTTCCGTGGGCTTGACATCTTTGTAATTGGGCATCTTTTGGATCAAGGTGCACACGGTATCATATTTTCCATCCAAGGCTGTTAGGATATTCTTGATGATGAATTTATCGGTCATGTATTCGCTTCCTAAGCCAGCAATCTCATTTGTGATGAGAGCAAGCCTAGAGTACATCTCAGCGACTCCTTCACCATCCTTCATCTTGAACTTGTCGAGTTGACTTTGAAGCACATCCAATTTGGATTCCTTGACGGACTCGGTACCTTCGTGCATATCAACCAAAGTATCCCAAATTTTCTTTGCATTCTCAAGGCGGCTGATTTTGTTGAATTCTTTGGGGCCAAATCGATTGAAGAGAATGTCGCAAGCTTAAGCATTGTATTGCAACATCTTCATTTCTTCCGCGGATGCTTCACGACCTGGTTATTTTCCATCCTCGAAGAAATCACCTTGCAAGCCAATGCGCACAATAGCCCAAACGGTGGGGCTATGACCAAGAATATGCATTTTCATCTTGTGCTTGCAACTAGCAAAATTTTACCATCAAAGTAAGGACCTCTACGGTGGTAATTTTCCTCGCTAAACGCCATAGTCTCCTAGGTTGTGAAAGCAAGGCTATGATCACCAAAGCAATGGACATCAAGGCAAATGGAGACTAAAGCTCTAATACCACTCGTAGGATCGAAAGTAGGTCTAGAGGGGGTGATTAGACTACTTGACTAAATAAAAATCTAACCTTTTCCCAATTTTAGTTGTGGGTAGATTTTAGCAATTAGCACAAGTCAAGCAATCAACCTACAGATGCAATTCTAAGAGTGTAGCAGCGGAAAGTAAAACATTGCATATGATGGTGAATGGAGGGGTTTGGAGAGAGCAAATGAAATGAGGAGACGGAGATTTTTGGCGAGGTTCCGATAGGTGGTGCTATTGTAAATCCACCTTGATGGAGACTTCAACCCACAAAGGGCAACGGTTGCGCGAGTCCACAGAGGGCTCCACCCACGAAGGGTCCACGAAGAAGAAACCTTGTCTATCCTACCATGGCCATCGCCCACGAAAGACTTGCCTCACTCAGGTAGATCTTGACAAAGTAGGCGATCTCCTTGCCCTTACAAACTTCTTGGTTCAACTCGACAATCTTGTCGGAGGCTCCGAAGTGACACCTAACCAATCTAGGAGACACCACTCCTGTAACGCCCCGGATTCGTTGCGCCAGGTGTCCGCCAGCTATTCGCCGTCATTGCCATGTCATGTGCTTGCGTGTCTCTCTTTGCCATGTCATCATATGCATTTCATATCATGTCATCATGTGCATCTCATTTCGCATACGTGTTCGTCTCATGCATCCGAGCATTTTCCCCGTTGTCCGTTTTGCAATCCGGCACTCCTATGTCTCCCGGCGCCCCCTTTTACCTCTTTTTCGTAAAGCGGGTGTTAAACGGTCTCGGAATGGACTGAGGTTTGTCAAGCGGCCTTGGTATAGCACCGTGAACCGCTGTCAAGTTTCGGATCATTTGGAGGTCGTTTGGTACTCCAACAGTTAACCGGGTAACCGCAAAAGCCTCTTTTGTGTGCAGCCCAACACCCCTTCCAAAGTGGCCCGAAACCCATCTAACTCCCCTCCATGCTCTCGGTCGTTCGATCACGATCGCATGGCCGAAAACCGCACCTCATTTGGACTCTCCTAGCTCCCTCTACCTATAAAACTAGATCCCACCCGAAATTCGTGGATCAAATCGCAGATGAAACCCTAATTTTCCCTCTCTCCATGCCGGACACTTCCCGCCGTCCGGACATGTCCGACCAGCGCCCCAGCCACTCGGGCTCGCCACGTCGCCGCGCCGCCGCCGACACCACCGGCCGGCCCATTGGGCCATCCGGGGCCCATCCGTCGCCCATCCGCCAGCCGCCACCGGCTCCCCACGGCCCGGATCGTCGCCATCGACCGAAACCTCCGCTGCTCGAAGCCCGCCGTCCCGCCTCGGCCTTCCCCGCCCGCGCTTCCGCGGCGCCCGGCCCGCCCACCGTCTGCCGCCTCCCGCACGCCCGGCAGCCCGGCGCCCGCCACGCGCGCCAGCGCCATCTTCCGCCTTGCCTGCCGCCTTGTAATTGCCGCCAGCCCAGGCCATGCCTTCCGGTGATCAAGGTCCTCCGCCCGGCGCCGCCTCCTCCCCTCGCCGGACCACCGCAGTTCCCTCCGGCCGCCTCCTCCTCTTCTTCCCCGACACGACTCCGGCGAACCTCGGGAACCGCACCCCGATCGGATCTGAGAAGAACCCACGGTTGACTTTTTCCCCTCCAATTTTCGTCTAAGTCCTATATCTGTCAATATTTTTATGCATTTTTCATCATGCTATAACTCTGCATCCGTAGCTCCGTTTTGCGCGTGTAATATGTCAAAATGTTCGCCTCGATGAGTAGATCATTTCATTTCATTGCATCATTTTCATTTGAGCTCATCTTGATGCCCGAAATGCTGTTGGAAGAGTGCTATTTGATGTTAGTTTCTGATTTTTATCAGAACTTGCACTTTTGTCATTTTTGCCATGATTGATGTGTGCATCCTATGGACTTGAGTCCTACATGTGTTTTGTAATATGCCATGTCTTCTTTCCAGTGGTGCTTGCTATGTATTTTTGTGATCTATGTGGTGACTAGCACAAGCATGCAAACTAGGTGTCTTGATGTAGCTGATTTCAGCCCTGTTCTACTGATATTTTGATGCCATGTTAACTTGATACTACCAAGAGATCCATGCATATTTTGAGATACTTCAGTAAGGATGTTTTGTTAAACATGTTTTGCTCTATCCATCCATGCCCTTATTTGCAATTATGGAGTGCCATAGCTTGAGTCAATCGAGCTCTACTTTTGCAATCAAATATTTCCTGGCAGATTGTATACATGTTATTCAATTTTGCCAAGGTTGTTGTGGTTGATCCATGTATGCTACGTTATTGTTATTGCCATGTATGTCTTCTAGGCCATGTCTTCTTGATGTATGTATGCTTAGTTTATCATATAAGGCTCTGTAGTGAGTGCATTGAGCTTGTAAACATGCCTACTTGTTATCAGTTTTTGACATGCCATGTTGCTGAATCTGTTAACGGAACTTCCAATATTGACATGGGTGTTACTATATTTTCTGATCCTTTTTGGCTCATGGTCAGTAAGGGACTTTTGTTCTATGCTTTGAGTAGATTCATGCCATGCCTTTGTTTGCCATGTTAAGTTCCTGTAACATGTTGTTTCATAGCTCTAAACATTGCAACCTGATGTTATTTTTGCTAAAGTCTGAAACTGTTATTAGTTGCAATCTTGCCATGTCATTTTTAGCATGTTCTAGTCATTTCTGGAGATAGCTCAGTGCTCATGTTTTGTAATGCTTTACCTGTACATCATGCCCATGCCTTTTGTTCTCATGTTGAGGTCCTGTAGCTTATTGTTTTGATGCTCGCAATATGCCGAGTTGCTGTTATGGACAGATTGTTGCCATATCTTGTATAGAGTGTATGTGTTGAACCGTTGCTCCGTTTTGAGTGTGCTCTATATGAAACTTGCTTGATTTTGCATGTAGTTTCATATTATCATGTTGGATCCTTGTTTTGAGGTGTTTGCTTGATGTTTGTATGCATTTTGCATCAATGCCATGTTTAACTTGTTTTGCTCATATCTTCTAGGCCGTAGCTCCGAATCTAATGAACTTTATATGTAACTTGACTAAAATTTCGTGTAGATCATCGTGGTGCATCTTAAATCGCTGTTTAACCACTTGAACATAATGTTTATCCAGATCTGGACCAATTTCGAAATTTGCATATGAGGACTTACCGGAATTGTTATATGTTGTTCCCGGCCTCATTTAAACTTGCCTTGATGTGTTGTTCTTGTTTGCATCCTCTCTTGCCATGAGTAGCTTCATCTAGATTTGTCATGCATCATGCTTGGTTGTGCATCATGCCTTGTTCATGTGTGGTGTGTTTACTATATTGTGTGCTTCTTCTTGTTAGTTCCGTTTAGTATGATCGTGAGGATTCGTTCGCCTATGCTTGGTTCGGCTTCTTCCGTTCGTCTTCTTCATGGACTCGTTCTTCTTCCTTGCGGGATTTCAGGCAAGATGACCGCTACCCTGGATCTCACTACTATCATTGATATGCTAGTTGCTTCGTTCTATCGCTTTGCTGCGCTACCTATTACCTGTTCATCGAGCCATCCCATATTGTCATGTCAGCCTCTAACCTTCTGCACCCTTCCTAGCAAACCGTTGTTTGGCTATGTTACCGCTTTGCTCAGCCCCTCTTATAGCGTTGTTAGCTGCAGGTGAAGATGAAGTTTGTTCCTTGTTGGAACATGGAGATGTTGTTCCTTGTTGTAACATGTTTACTTGTTGGGATATCACAATATATCTTATTTAATTAATGCATCTATATACTTGGTAAAGGGTGGAAGGCTCGGCCTTATGCCTGGTGTTTTGTTCCACTCTTGCCGCCCTAGTTTCCGTCATATCGGTATTATGTTCCCGGATTTTGCGTCCCTAACGCGGTCGGGTGATTTATGGGACCCCTTGACAGTTCGCTTTGAATAAGACTTTTCCAAAGAAGGCCCAACATTGGTTTTACCATTTGCCTCGACCTATTACCTTTTTCCCTTGGGAGTCGCGCTCTCAAGGGTCATCTTCATTTTAGCCCCGGGCCAATGCTTGTCTAAGTGTTGGTCCAAACTAGAGCCCTTTGCAGCGCCACCTCGGGAAACTTGAGGGCTGGTTTTAGTTGTACGGACTGCTCATCCGGTCGTGGCTCGGGACGAGATACTGTGCGGCTACTACTGGGGTGTCGGCACGCGGGAGGTCTTGCTGGTCTTGTTTTATTGTTTGTCGAAATGTCTTGTAGCCGGATTCCGAGACTGATCGGGCTTCCGGGAGAAGGTCTATTCCTTCGTTGATCGCGAGAGCTTATCATGGGCTAAGTTGGGACACCCTGCAGGTATAAACTTTCGAAAGCCGTGCCCATGGTTATGTGGCAGATGGGAATTTGTTAATGTCCGGTTGTAGAAAACCGAAGTTGATCTTAATTAAAATACACCAACCGTGTGCGTAATCGTGAGTGTCTCTTTTCGGGTTGATTGAGAGGAGAACACGGTTTCGGGTTATGTTTGGCGTAAGTAGGAGTTCAGGATCACTTCTTGATCATTACTAGTTGACGACCGTTCCTTTGTTTCTCTTCTCGCTCTCATTTGCGTATGTTAGCCACCATATAAGCTTAGCCGCTGCTGCAACCTCACCACTTTACCCCTTCCTTTCCCATTAAGCTTTGCTAGTCTTGATACCCATGGTAATGGGATTGCTGAGTCCTAATGGCTCACAGATTACTACACCACCAGTTGCAGGTACAGGTTTCGCGATGCTCATGACGCGAGAGCGATGTTTGCTTGTGTTGGAGTTCTTCTTCTGCTTCTTCTTCGATCAGGGGATAGGTTCCAGGTCGGCAGCCTGGGCTAGCAGGGTGGATATTGTTGGAGTTTCTGTTTATGTTTCATCCGTAGTCGGATGTTGATCTTGTATATGACGTTGATGTATTCTTGTGGCATTTGTGCCTTATGTATGTATCCCCACTATTATGTGATGTTGATGTAATGATATCCACCTTGCAAAAGCGTTTCAATATGCGGGTCTATCCTTGATGGGACCATCGAGTTCCTTTTGGATAGGGTCGCATATTGGGCGTGACAAGTTGGTATCAGAGCCTCGACCGACCCTAGGAGCCCCCTTGATTGATCGTGTAGTTTGGCCGATGTTGAGTCTAGAAAAAAAAACTGTTTTCTGAGTCTAGTTATATCGGAGAGTAGGAATTCTTTTTACTCCTCAGTCCCTTCGTCGCTCTGGTGAGGAATCTTGACGTAGGTGTTTTGAATTACTCCTCTTCCCGTTCAAAATTTTTCTTTAGGATCACGTGGTTAGTTCGTAAGTTGTCCATCCTCTTTTGTCCGGTGCATTTCTCGTCAAGTTGACTCGAGTCTCTTCATCTTTGAGTTCAATCCTCAGTTCTTCCTCCGACGTCGTTGTTTTTCCTTGTCCGAAGTTGTCCTTGTTTTTCCCACCCGCCCTCCCTTCTTCCTCTCGGAACCGGAGTCCGCTATCGAGTATCCATCCTACTCGTGCGAAGTCTTTGTTTTTTTTCCTCAATTATTTCAACCGGTGTTTTCTCTTCAAGATATTCGTCGATTTCCCTTCCAAGTTGCCTGTGTTTTCCCGCCCTCCCACCCTCTTCTTCCCGGAGTTCGAGTTTCTTCCGACCATCAATTTCATTCGTAGGAACCTCTTCAGTCTTTCGTCAATTATTTCAACCGGTGAATTCTCGTCTCGTTCGTCATTCTTCATCTCTTTCTTTTTCCGGTGGATTCAATTCAAGTTTTTCGGGTTGATCACATTCTTTTCCTTGGATCAAGTGTTCTCTTTGCTCGTTCGCCTCTTGCCAGTTTATCATTCCGGAGTTCGGAAGACTTATCAGGAGATTCGTCTGTGTTCTAATTAATTCGAGGTTGTCACCTCATTCAAATATTCCAATTGTTCCGGTGCATCATCTATCTGTTCAACAATCCTTTCCAACGGTGTTTTCTTTTCAGTGGGCCCTAACCCACAGGTCTTTTCCCAGGATCTTACCTGACTCTTCTAATTTCCCCGGAGCTATTCCCAATTCTTTTCAAGTCTGACGTAAGTATGAATTTCATCAGTCAGATGTTTTTCCAAGATCGATTTCAAATCATTTTCATTGTTGGCTCAACCTCTCTGTTGTTCTTTCTTCCGAGTACCTCAAGAATTTTGGTGGTGTTTCTCGTCTTCATTTGAAGATCGAAGTTGAGTTTCTCTTAAATCTTGTTCGTTCTCCCGAGATTCATGGTGCTAGCTCGATGTCATCCTATCCAGTTGTTTCCAGTCATGCAAATTCTTTTCATCCATCCGGAGCATTTCAGGAGTTGCTTTCTCTCTCGATCATCCGGAGGTCATCTTTTTGGAAGATTTCTTCATTCTAAGTTTTCAGATTCATTCCCCAATTATTCTATATCCGTGCCCTTCGTTCATCTCAATATTCTTCCGTGCTTCGTTCAAGTGTTCTTTATTCAGCTCATGATCTCTTTGTTCTTTTGCATCTATATCCCCTCAAGCATATTTGTTCTTCTAATTCTTCCCGGCGATTATTTCTTTTTCATCAGTCATTTTCATTTTCACGGTGGTTCGTTCAAGATTCTTTTCTTTGATTATCATTTTAATTCATTCGTTCTTTCCAATCCTACCGGTGGTTCATGAAGACCTTCTCCAGTTTGCGTTATGTCACTTCTCAATTCTTTTTCAAGAAGAATAAGTAATATGCAAAAATCCATTGCTTGGCATCAATTTAATTTGATGAAGGATAAGCATACAATAAATCTTATTCTTATTTCTTCCAAGTTATTAATCTTTTTCTTCGGAGCTTGTTCGAAATGAATAAATTCTAGTTCCAAGTGTTTTCATCTTTTCTTTTCCGGAGTTCAATTTCCTCGGCCATTTCGTAGGAAACCTCCATCTAAATCATCGCAAGGCTTTAATCTTATTCTTTCTTCCTTCATTCTATCTCATCATCCTTTTTGTTACCGGAGTTCTTCACGGTGGTTCTTCATGATTTAATTCATTCTTCAAGTGTTCATCAAGATTTTGTTGGTGGAATTCAAGTATCTTTTCTTCTCGCGTCTCGAAGTGCAATTAAATCTCCGTATTCTTTTGAAGTGGAGTTTTGCATTTCTTCGTTCTTCTCAGCTATTTGATCTTTTCTGCTTGTGGTTGGTTATCACCTCATAATTTTGAGAGGTTATCCATAAGTCCACATCAAGCTTATTCCTTCGTTGTTGATTTTCTCAACAACTTTAGTTCACTCCTTCCGTCTAAGTTCTTTTCATTCCATCCTTTCAATTCTTCCGGAGGTATTGCTTTGTTCATTTCGTCAAGTGCCATCCCATTTTGTGAAGTTCTTTTTCTATTCTTTCCATTTTCAACCGGAGTGCTACCTAAATCCTTTCAGTCTTATCCGTTTCTTTTCTCATTCTAACCACTCCGGCTAGAACGAGTGCTTTCATAATCTATCTGATTCCGTGAGCTTTCGATTCTCGTCATTCTCGTCGTTTCTCTCTTCTTATCGTGTGCTCTCGATTCTTTGCTTGTTCTCTTGAGTTTTTGTTTCACCTCATCCTTTTTCCCTTCCGTCTCGGTCCTAAGATCTCGGGACGAGATCTCTTGTTAGTGGAGGAGTGTTGTAACGCCCCGGATTCGTTGCGCCAGGTGTCCGCCAGCTATTCGCCGTCATTGCCATGTCATGTGCTTGCGTGTCTCTCTTTGCCATGTCATCATATGCATTTCATATCATGTCATCATGTGCATCTCATTTCGCATACGTGTTCGTCTCATGCATCAGAGCATTTTCCCCGTTGTCCGTTTTGCAATCCGCACTCCTATGTCTCCGGCGCCCCTTTTACCTCTTTTTCGTATGCGGGTGTTAAACGGTCTCGGAATGGACCGAGGTTTGTCAAGCGGCCTTGGTATAGCACCGTAGACCGCTTGTCAAGTTTCGGATCATTTGGAGGTCGTTTGGTACTCAACGGTTAACCGCTAACCGCAAAAGCCTCTTTTGTGTGCAGCCCAACACCCCTTCCAAAGTGGCCCGAAACCCATCTAACTCCCCTCCATGCTCTCGGTCGTTCGATCACGATCGCGTGGCCGAAAACCGCACCTCATTTGGACTCTCCTAGCTCCCTCTACCTATAAAACTAGATCCCACCCGAAATTCGCGGATCAAATCGCAGATGAAACCCTAATTTTTCCCTCTCCTCGCGCCGCCGGACACTTCCCCGCCGTCCGGACATGTCCGACCCACGCCCCAGCCACTCCGGGCTCGCCACGTCGCCCGCCGCCGCCGACTCCACCGCGCCCGCCCGCTGGCCCATCCGTCATTGCTGCCGCCGCACTGCCGGCTCCCGCCGGCGCCCGAGCCTCCGCCGGTCCCGCCCGCCCGCCGCCTCTCGGTTCCCGCCCGCGCCTGCCGCGGCGCCAGCCCGACCGCCGTCTGCCGCCTCCCGCACCGACCCGGCCGCCGCGCTGGCTTGCCATCCATCTGCTGCCTGCATGCGCCGGCCGCCCATGGCCGCCAGCCAGCGCCCCTCCGGTGGCCGCGTCCCTCCTCAGGCGCCGCCTCCTCCCCTCGCCGGACCACCGCAGTTCCCTCCGTCCGCCTCCTCCTCTTCTTCCCCGACACGACTCCGGCGAACCTCGGGAACCGCACCCCGATCGGATCTGAGAAGAACCCACGGTTGACTTTTTCCCCTCCAATTTTCGTCTAAGTCCTATATCTGTCAATATTTTTATGCATTTTTTATCATGCTATAACTCTGCATGCGTAGCTCCGTTTTGCACGTGTAATATGTCAAAATGTTCGCCTCGGTGAGTAGATCATTTCATCTCATTGTATCATTTTCATTTGAGCTCATCTTGATGCCCGAAATGCTGTTGGAAGAGTGCTATGTGATGTTAGTTTCTGATTTTTATCAGAACTTGCACTTTTGTCATTTTTGCCATGATTGATGTGTGCATCCTATGGACTTGAGTCCTACATGTGTTTTGTAATATGACATGTCTTCTTTCCAGTGGTGCTTGCTATGTATTTTTGTGATCTATGTGGTGACTAGCACAAGCATGCAAACTAGGTGTCTTGATGTAGCTGATTTCAGCCCTGTTCTGCTGATATTTTGATGCCATGTTAACTTGATGCTACCAAGAGATCCATGCATATTTTGAGATACTTCAGTAAGGATGTTTTGTTAAACATGTTTTGCTCTATCCATCCATGCCCTTGTTTGCAATTATGGAGTGCCATAGCTTGAGTCAATCGAGCTCTACTTTTGCTATCAAATGTTTCCTGGCAGATTGTATACATGTTATTCAATTTTGCCAAGGTTGTTGTGGTTGATCCATGTATGCTATGTTATTGTTCTTGCCATGTATGTCTTCTAGGCCATGTCTTCTTGATGTATGTATGCTTAGTTTATCATATAAGGCTCTGTAGTGAGTGGATTGAGCTTGTAAACATGCCTACTTGTTATCAGTTCTTGACATGCCATGTTGCTGAATCTGTTAACGAAAGTTTCAATATTGACATGGGTGTTACTATATTTTCTGATCCTTTTTGGCTCATGTTCAGTAAGGGACTTTTGTTCTATGCTTTGAGTAGATTCATGCCATGCCTTTGTTTTCCATGTTAAGTTCCTGTAACATGTTGTTTCATAGCTCTAAACATTGCAACCTGATGTTATTTCTGCTAAAGTCTGAAACTGTTATTAGTTGCAATCTTGCCATGTCATTTTTAGCATGTTCTAGTCATTTATGGAGATAGCTCAGTGTTCATGTTTTGTAATGCTTTACCTGTAAATCATGCCCATGCCTTTTGTTCTCATGTTGAGGTCCTGTAGCTTATTGTTTTGATGCTCGCAATATGCCGAGTTGCTGTTTTGGACAGATTGTTGCCATATCTTGTATAGAGTGTATATGTTGAACCGTTGCTCCGTTTTGAGTGTGCTCTATATGAAACTTGCTTGATTTTGCATGTAGTTTCATATTATCATGTTGGATCCTTGTTTTGAGGTGTTTGCTTGATGTTTGTATGCATTTTGCATCAATGCCATGTTTAACTTGTTTTGCTCATATCTTCTAGGCCGTAGCTCCGAATCTAATGAACTTTATATGTAACTTGACTAAAATTTCGTGTAGATCATCGTGGTGCATCTTAAATTGCTGTTTAACCACTTGAACATAATGTTTATCCAGATCTGGACCAATTTCGAAATTTGCATATGAGGACTTACCGGAATTGTTATATGTTGTTCCCGGCCTCATTTAAACTTGCCTTGATGTGTTGTTCTTGTTTGCATCCTCTCTTGCCATGAGTAGCTTCATCTAGATTTGTCATGCATCATGCTTGGTTGTGCATCATGCCTTGTTCATGTGTGGTGTGTTTACTATATTGTGTGCTTCTTCTTGTTAGTTCCCGTTTCGTTGCGATCGTGAGGATTCGTTCGCCTATGCTTGGTTCGGCTTCTTCCGTTCGTCTTCTTCATGGACTCGTTCTTCTTCCTTGCGGGATTTCAGGCAAGATGACCGCTACCCTGGATCTCACTACTATCATTGCTATGCTAGTTGCTTCATTCTATCGCTTTGCTGCGCTACCTATTACCTGTTCATCAAGCCATCCCATATTGTCATGTCAGCCTCTAACCTTTTGCACCCTTCCTAGCAAACCATTGTTTGGCTATGTTACCGCTTTGCTCAGCCCCTCTTATAGCGTTGTTAGCTGCAGGTGAAGATGAAGTTTGTTCCTTGTTGGAACATGGAGATGTTGTTCCTTGTTGGAACATGTTTACTTGTTGGGATATCACAATATATCTTATTTAATTAATGCATCTATATACTTGGTAAAGGGTGGAAGGCTCGGCCTTATGCCTGTGTTTTGTTCCACTCTTGCCGCCCTAGTTTCCGTCATATCGGTATTATGTTCCCGGATTTTGCGTCCCTAACGCGGTCGGGTGATTTATGGGACCCCTTGACAGTTCGCTTTGAATAAGACTTTTCAAAGAAGGCCCAACATTGGTTTTACCATTTGCCCGACCTATTACCTTTTTCCCTTGGGAGTCGCGCTCAAGGGTCATCTTCATTTTAGCCCCGGGCCAATGCTTGTCTAAGTGTTGGTCCAAACTAGAGCCCTTTGCAGCGCCACCTCGGGAAACTTGAGGATGGTTTTAGTTGTACGGACTGCTCATCCGGTCGTGGCCTAGGACGAGATACGCGCGGCTACTACCAGGGTGTCGGCACGCCGGGAGGTCTTGCTGGTCTTGTTTTATTGCTGTCGAAATGTCTTGTAGCCGGGATTCCGAGACTGATCGGGCTTCCCGGGGAGAAGGTCTATTCCTTCGTTGATCGCGAGAGCTTATCATGGGCTAAGTTGGGACACCCCTGCAGGGTATAAACTTTCGAAAGCCGTGCCCGCGGTTATGTGGCAGATGGGAATTTGTTAATGTCCGGTTGTAGAAAACCCGAAGTTGATCTTAATTAAAATACACCAACCGTAGCGTAACCGTGAGTGTCTCTTTTCGGGTTGATCGAGAGGAGAACACGGTTTCGGGTTATCTTTGACGTAAGTAGGAGTTCAGGATCACTTCTTGATCATTACTAGTTGACGACCGTTCCTTTGTTTCTCTTCTCGCTCTCATTTGCGTATGTTAGCCACCATATAAGCTTAGCCGCTGCTGCAACCTCACCACTTTACCCCTTCCTTTCCCATTAAGCTTTGCTAGTCTTGATACCCATGGTAATGGGATTGCTTTGAGTCCTCGTGGCTCACAGATTACTACACCACCGATTGCAGGTACAGGTTTCATGATGCTCATGGCGCGAGAGCGATGTTTGCTTGTGTTGGAGTTCTTCTTCTGCTTCTTCTTCGATCAGGGGATAGGTTCCAGGTCGGCAGCCTGGGCTAGCAGGGTGGATATTGTTGGAGTTTCTGTTTATGTTTCATCCGTAGTCGGATGTTGATCTTGTATATGATGTTGATGTATTCTTGTGGCATTTGTGCCTTATGTATGTATCCCCACTATTATGTGATGTTGATGTAATGATATCCACCTTGCAAAAGCGTTTCAATATGCGGGTCTATCCTTGATGGGACCGTCGAGTTCCTTTTGGATAGGGTCGCATATTGGGCGTGACAACTCCCCAGAAGGTAATAGATGCTGTGTTGATGATGAACTCCTTGCTCTTGTGCTTCAAATGATAGTCTCCCCAACACTCAACTCTATCTCACATATTTGGACATGGTGGAAAGATGATTTGAGTGGTAAGCAACTTGGGGAAGGCTTGAAATCAAGATTGTTGTGGTAGGACTGGAATGTCTTGATCTCAACACATGAGTAGGTGGTTTTCTCTCAGAAAATGTATGCTGGAAGTGTAGGCACGTTCTGATGGCTCTCTCTCATATGGAGAAGGGGGTGGAGGGGTAAATATAGCCTCCACACAAAATCCAACCCTTGCACACATTTGACCCAACTCGGTCAGACCGAATAGAAGAACTCGGTGAGACCAATTCAGTTCAAAATGTGAACATTAGGAATCTCGCTGGGACCGAGTGAAACAACTCGGTGGGATCGATGTGCTTGTGCTTAGGGAAAACATCAACTCGGTGAGACCGAAGTGAAGCAATAAGGCAACAGAGAAGATGTCAAGCCAACTCGGTGTGACCAATCGCAATTTTGGTGAGACCGAAATAATTGCAATAGGCAACAGAGAGTTTGCAAGGCCATCTCGATGAGATCGAGATCCGTATCAGTGTGACCGAAGTGTTAGGGTTTCTGGCAGTGGCTATGTCACATGATCTCGGTGGCGCCGGATAGGATATTTTGGTTTGGACGAGTTTGACTTTGGGATTTGGACATATTTGGAACGAGAAAGTGGTTGAGGGCTTTGGAGCAATATCACTAAGCATTTTGAGCAAGTAGACCATTATGCAACACCTCATCCCCTTTTAATAGTATTGGCTTTCCTATGGACTTTTGCCAATATGTGTCCTTAGCATTTTGAGCGATCCACTTCTCTAGTCCATGCCATGCCATTCATTGAACTTTCTGAAATATTAAACTTGAATGGATATTAGTTCAATGAGCTATATGTTGTTATGAATTACCAAAACCACCCGGGGATTAGTTGCACTTTCAGATCTCCCCTTGCCAAACCACAAAGGGCCCATGGCCCCGTTGGTGATCGTGTCAACACATGACACGGTGGCACAACCGGCCAAGGGAGGCGGGAACAAGCGGTCCCACCAGCGCTGTTTTGGGTGGCTGGAGCAAAAAGATCACATATTGAAGAATCAGCATGGCCGCTGGATTAACATCCAATGGTCAGTGCTGCTAAAATCATTTGTGGACTAAGTTGACAAAGCCTTGTGTACACGTCAACCTAATAGACCCACAAGTCAGCCCCCAAATCTATCGCAAACAACATACTGCCCAAAATTTTGAGCTAGATTCAAATTAATTTAAAAATTAAACATACCATAATTTAAAATCCAATGAAATTTGATCCGCACAAAAACAATGAAATTTAAAATATCAAAATCCGAAAGAAAAAAGTAATTTCGAACTAATTTTCTGTTAGCCGTATTTTTTGAATTTATAGCCCATTTATTATTACTTATAGCCCATTTTATGGGCAAGCCGAACGCATGCCTCCTCGTCTTGAAAGATTTCTGGCCCAGGAGGGCGTAGAAAAGCAAGTAGGCCTCCGTTGGGTATTCTACAAAAGAACAAAGTAGCTAGGCTAGCCGTTTTCAGAAAGAAAGAAACTGGGTTGGTCATGTTGTAAAAAATGAAATAAAAGCCTGGGCTAGACGGGCCACAGCCCCCGCACAACCTAGTTGATACCCTGCTCCGTCCTGAAAAAAACTGCATGGGCTACTGGGTCTCGGGTGTCAGCTGCTCCTTATGCAGTTATCTCGCTTATTGACTACGTTGATAGTGGTGTGTGACCCAGGTGTCAGGAAACCATCTGGAGGAACCATGTTTTTCTTGTAATATAGGAGGCAGTTGCTTGCATATTGCCATGATCCTGGTGGGTCCCTGCTGTCATCCTCACCCTGTACAATCATCTCCTTATTCCTCTCGGTTATTGACCATGTTGACAACACTGGAGGGAGGCATCATGGCGAGCGAACAAGGTGGAGGATGATGGTGATGCCTCAGACGGAAACGAACAGTAGCCGGGGAAGATGTGCCTGAGTTTTAGGGTGCAATGTGGCCATGATGCATGCGTGATAGCATAACCAGTCGTGGGAGGCGGGAGCAGGCGATCTCACCAGTGTTGGTTTGGCTTTGGCGGCTGGAGGAAGAAGAGACTGAAGAAACATGACAGACATTGAATGTCAATCCAACAGGCAAGGTTGGCACAATCTTTCGTCGACTAAGCTGACACCACCTAGCATACTTTTTTATAGGAAGAAAAGAAAAACCGGGCTCGTTCGCCAAATAACATTCCCGAAAATGCCACCATTTGATGTTGCTTCGCACCTAAAACAACCAGGAAAATGCGTTCGTTTGCCTCCTTCTCCCAAGGAACGTTCGCCAGATAACATTCCCGAAAATCAAAGAATCAAACTGCCACCATTTGATCAACGTCAAGATTCATCAGTTCATGCTAATGTTCTTTCTCAGGTAGAACAACTCCATTTTGGATCTTTCCAGGTCATGCCACCAATTGCGCTAACTGATCAACCTATTTCCTTATTGGACAAATATCTCCAATTAGCGAGATTAGAGGAATCATAAATCCCGGTCTTTCTCCGTTTGGGCACCTTTAATTGCAGAATCAACGTTTCATATCCCACTCTCCCGCAAGGTTTCCTTTCCTCGGCATTCAAATATGCACCGGCCCATGAGCATTGGCCCCCAATACTCTCGGCCCAACATCAGGCAGATTTGGCCAAGGCCACATACATAGATGTGGAGATTTTGGATTTATCAGCTAATTGGGAAAATTTGTGTGTAAGATGCCTTCAATGGGGTCACAAAAAGATAGCCTGCCAAGCCAGGATTATTTGCATTAATTGCTCCACACCTGACCATAAGGTAAGCCTCTACCCATTACGTGCTAATCAGCTGTCCCATTTGAGCTCGGAACCCACAAGTCTTGGGAATCATATCAATCAACCAGGCTCTTCAATGCCTACTACTTTTACCAAATCCACAACTACCAAACCTTCGACCACCGTCCGATGCACTGGTTGTGGCTTCTATGGACACGTGACACGATCTTGCCTTAAACGCCGCAGAGAGAGGCAATGGAAATGGGTGACACGATCTTGCCTTAAACGCCAGGCCAGTGACTCAGAAAAGGCTGCTAGATTCCCGTAAAGTGCTCCAGCATTGAGCTCCTGGTCTCGTTGTTTGTTTCCTCTTTCTAAGGCAATTTGACTTGCTTTTGGTGGTTGATGTACGAGTCCGTCTCGGGACTTGCTTTTTCCAACCGCAACTGGATAGGAGTGGCTCGCGGTTTGACAGCAGCCACTTTAGTGGACAAACGACTGCTGCCTTGGTGACTTGCACACGATGGAAAATCCTGTTAATCCGAACTTCTAGTAGTATTAGAAGCGCCCCCGAAATCAATCTGGCTTCAGATCAACAGATCGCGGGGCACCAAGAGCGCGTAAAGATGGAACCCTAATTTTTCTTTAAACTGTGAATCTCACAAATCTGAAATCTGGTCCGATGGACTTGATGTTTATGCAGATCTTTTCAGACCGGCTCTTCTTTGCCCAGATAATTGCGAGCTTCTCGATCCCTTGGGAAGATCCCTCCAAGAACTCAACACCACCGTGCGCAGGCCCCACGGTGGGCGCCAACTGTCGTGGAATTGTCACGACAGATGTCCTTAGCGTGAGGACTTAGTCGCGAGGCCAACGCATCTATGTGGTAGCTTGAGAGGGGTTGAGCGGAATCGAGAGACGCAACACAAGACAGGGATTTAGACAGCTTCGGGCCCCGGGAAACATCATCCGGTAAAAACCCTACATGCTGTTTGAGGCTATGTCTCATTATCATCACGAGGGAGTCGCCGTAAACCGGCTCTCCTCTTTGTGTCTAGCCCTAAGATTGTTTCTTCTTGCTTGTAGCTTGTCCCTCTTTGGGGAGCCCTGCCCCTCCTTATATATGTTGAAGGGGCGGGTTACATGTGGAGTCCTATTAGGATTAGGACTAGTCTATCTCTAATGCAAACCGGATACAAGTCCTGGTCTTAACTCCTTGTAAGGTAAATATTCCTCATGCCTTTCCTCTTAAACCGCCCACAATAGTTGAACCGCCTTCATGAACCGCCAGACGGGCCACCGGTCTTGTCGCTCCTCGACCCGTCCACCGGGTCACCATGAGTTACAACGTCTGGCGGGTTCTTTGTAAATTGCCGTGTCCAGGCGGGTCACCGATGAATATCGCCAAGTGCCGCGGACCTCAAATAAACCGCCAAGTTCGGCTGGTTAACTTCCGGCCGGTTTACACCGCGGGGTATATCCCCGACATTAGCCCCCAAGTTTAGCTTGGATATATCCATGGTAAACTTATGCTGCAAAATAAACACAAAAACAAATTTGGCAAGTTGTGCTCCGAGTTAAGAATTCTTGTAGACCGGCACCTGATCGTCCTTAAGTCCTTTGTCATTTCCTCCTTCTAGAAAATCCTGGTCAATAACCAGCTTCATACTCAAATTGCTGATGTTGGCTTCTTATAGAAAAAATATTGTGAAGCATAATCCACTTGAGTCGGCTTCCAAAGCGCCAGTTTAAGGAATATTGGTCTTGAAATACTCATCTGATATTCAACCGGTTTGAAGATGCAGAACTTGCTGGTTTTATCATTGCCAAAGACTGTCGGGTTATAAAAACTTGATAATTTCGAGTCATGATTGTTGCAGACACCGGTTCATGATTGTTGCCAACGCCGTTCATGATTATTAATGGCGCCGGTTGCAGCCACAGGGTCATAATGATTGGTGACGCTGGGTCAACCTAGTTTGCTCAATCAGAGAATTTGAAAATATTTCTTCGATAATAATATAATACCTGTAGCCCCCAAGTCTTTGAGCAGAACAAAGTGGTGGCTTAAGACTTTGCTTCAATATAAATACTGCCACTTTCAAAGAAATCCATGTTGTTCATCCCATCGACTAGTAAAACTGAATACTTCATACTATGTAGCCCCCAAGTGCGGGTTGTCATGCTTGCGAGAACCCGGACATGTAATTGTCTTATACTCATAAAAACTTCAACCAGTGTAACCCCCAAGGGCGGGTCATTATGCAATAATGAGCAGGGACTTTGTAGGTATAATCATGTAGATTTGAGCAATGATGTGTAGCCCCAAGGGCCGGCTCGAGAAGATAATATTGAGCTGGGACTTAATATATACTTCAATGAAAATAACATCATATGATGTAACCCCATCATGGGACTTGAATCCACGTCCACAAGGTTAAGAGCCTGTGCCTTACCAACTGAGCGAAGGACCCTTCAATATAATGAAAAAAACTTTGTACCTTCAACTGTTGGCAGGAGCAATTGGTAGCCCCAAGGGCCATCTCATTATGATGTAATGAGTCGTCTTCAATAAGGCCAATAAAATGACTTTGCATTAGCCCCAAGTGTCATCGTGCATGCTTGCGGCGACATGAGACTTGCATATTTGATGTAATCTCAATTTGAATAATGTAGCCCCCAAGTGCGGGTCGTAAGCCCGCAGCGACTCGGGACTATTCCTTCAATTGTAGAATAAATCATATCCATTAATAATATGATAACCATTGCGCTAAAAGCGACTTTGAAAACCTCAATTATAATATTGGTTATTGATAACCGTAATAAAAATCCAGCCGTGTTGGCTATTAAAGATAACATAATCTGGTATGAAAAACCTTATTCATTCAATATCATAATGAAAATTCAGCCAAGTTTGGCTATTTGAATAATATAACCCAATGATTTATAAGCGCATGATTCCAATGGCGCAATCCAAATATGTACTGGCGACTTATAGTCCAAAGCCAGGCCGGGTTAACAAACACCGGATAATTTCTCATCATATACTGGCGACTTATCGTCTTAAAGCCATGCCGGTTTAATAAACACCGGATAATTTATCATCATGCTTTATTCAACCTGTCTCTGCATACAACAAGTTTAAAGTGTCCTGGCGGCTTACCGCCGGACGGGTCATAATGCCCAACATATAACCCAGGTTTGTAACCAAGGCTGCACTTAAGAATAATCAATGAAATATATCATACCTGTGACATTGAATCACATCATTGGTTTACCAACTTTTTGTAGTAAGGGTGATAACCCCAATCTTGAGTAATGATAACTCCTTTCATACTGTGCGGTTTATGATAAAACCATCGGGTTGTGATAAACACCGGTTTAACCATATATATCTCGGCGACTCGTAGTCAAACCAGCATCGGCGGATAGTCTCCGGATTATGATTTGATCATGTCTTGACAACTTGTAATTGAAAGTCAAGCGGGTTAATGAACACGGTTTACTCCATAATAAGATGGTAACATAAAATCAAACCGGCAGATAGTCTCCAGATTAGGATTTGACCGTGTTCCGCCAATTTGTAATTGACAGTTTGAACCGGATTAACAATGTCGGTTTAAAACGCAATAAGTAAAAGTTCTTTAGCAAAAAGAACAGAATTCAAGCAAAGGCAAAATAAAACCATTGCAAATGAGGCTTTCTTGAGCCGATCGATGGTGTTACCATGGTCGGACACGACCAAGCTCCAAATAAGGTGTAGCTATGGTTCAAGTCAGCCAGTCCCCAATCAAACCGTGGCATTATGCCGATCAAGTGGCGTGGCAATGGTTCGGGTTCACCAAGCCCCAAGTGACTCTATGGCCTTAGGCCGATCAAGAGGCGTGATGGTTCAGACTTGACCATGTCCCCAAGTGATCTGGTGGCTTTCGCCTATCAAAAGGTGTTGCATTGGTTCGGACACGACCAAGCCCCAAGTGATATTGTGGCACTAGGCCGATCAAGAGGCGTGGCTATGGTTCGGATACGACCAAGCCCCCAAGTGATCAATAATATGATAAGCCAATAAGGCATGATACCCATGTTTGAACCGCACATCATGGCAGCAGGTCCTCTTTGGCACCCTTTAACTTTTTGTAAGAGATAAATCCTTCTTGAACCGGATGTTAAACCGGATATTGAGAGCTTCAAACCTTTGTGGGAGACATCTTTCCCTTGAACCGGATTTTAAACCAGAATCTTCATTTTCAGCCGGAAATTTTCTGACGGCCTTTAAACTCGAACTTACGAGAAGTTAATTCCTTTTTGAACCGGACATTTTTAAACCGGATTTGAGAGCTTCAGAGCTTTGCGGGAGAACAGATTTATCTTGAACCGGATTATAAACCAGATCCTTTCTGATGACCCGGAACTTCTTCATTGAACTGGGATTTTGTAACTGTTATATGCTTTCTAAACCGGAAATTTTCATCCATATGGTAATAGCCTCCGGGACCGGGTTATCTTTCCCTCCAACATCCTGGGGTTCTTGACTTCACCGAAAACCGGCAACATTTGCTGAGTCATATTACTATAGCCCCCGAGTCTCAAGGTGACTCGAGGAGTTGACTTGAGATTCTCCATATTTGACCATGATATAAACCGGCATAACTTGTATATCATTGGTGTTGATAGCACGATGTGAATCCACAGAAGGTTGAGGTGACTGCGGCGGGTTCTAAATGATCCCGTATGAACCGTGTCAGCAACTCGGCCAATGGTTCCTTCCAACTGGCGATTTGAAGTTAACCAAAAATGTAGTGGCGGCGACTTGTGCACCTGCCTATTGAGCCATCCAGTGCAAACGGCGGTTGATGATAATTTGCCTCCAATTTGAAAGAAAACCGGGCTACCCAAGCTGTGACTTGCTCATACCCAATAAACAGCTCATGCAGACAGGTGCGGCCCAGTGTGTTGATGTAGACCAGGCCGCGAGAGACGGACAGTAAAAACAACCGCAGCGTGCGGACAAGCAAGTTGTCCTCCTCGTTGTAAGCCGGCGCAGACGTGTGAACCGGACGCGAGAGCGGACGGGCGAGTCGTCCGTGGTGTTGTAAACCGGTGCGGACGCGCAAATCAATCATAGGCGCAGTCCCAGCTAGTTGATGTAGACCGGACCGTACGGACGACAGCTTGTGTGCGTCCACTCATCGGGTAATATGTTACGGACTATCGCCGGGCAGAATATTGTCAACCCGTGCTCCATAACCATGGTATAAACCATATTTGTAGTGAAATCCTGTATATAAAAATACACAGATCAAAGTAATTGTTCTTTGACAAAAAATAATACGTGCTAAGAAAATATACTTTAGATGGATAGCACCTGATTCGCTTAAACCGGAAATAACCCTGAAGTTGATGATCACTAGGTGAAACTGAAATCAGTCACGGGTGAACCGGCCGCAGTGTGGTAAACTGGTGCGGACTGGCGACCCGGACGTGACGTTTGCAAGCCGACGTTGACAACAAGTCAGCCGCATGCGCGGTCAGATGTAAACCGAACAGCGGGGGTGACGACTTGCACGCGTATCCGTTGAGCAACATGGCACGGACGAATGCCAGTGCAGAGTTATGCTGGTGCGCGTTCCATATCCGATGTATACACCTTTGTCCTGAATGACTATCATGCGTAAAAAATAGTACGTGACAAAATAATTGTTCTCACAAATTAATATGTACTGTTAAAACAGATTGGACGAATATCACCTGATGTTTGAACCAGGGATGATCTGGTCATGTCGCTATAAACAGTAAGCCATTGTCCCCTTTTTTTGTGGGACAAAAGATGACTTGTGCGTACGTCCGCCGGGACGCACATGGGCGAGTTGGTAGTGCGGTTGCTTGTTTCAGCCGCGGGATCAGCAGGCGCTCGAGGTGAGGTAACAAAGCAACGCGTCGGCCATGGCAGAACCACTGCAGCGGTAGAGTGGCCAGGTCAACTCAGGCCGGTTTGACCCAATTGTGGTGGCCGTGGATGTAGTACGTAGAACTCATGGTGACTAGTATGGTGACTCCCGTAAGATGTGCTAGTATGGTGAGTTGGTGACTAGTCTTTTGGATTTGTTGGATGCATGAAGATGTAGCACTATGGTCTTCCCGTGAGTTGTGTTTTAGATTCCCCTGCGTCGTTGTTTATACGGCGTGCCAGAACCGGCCAGGCCAGTGACTCAGAAAAGGCTGCTAGATTCCCGTAAAGTGCTCCAGCATTGATCTCCTGGTCTCGTTGTTTGTTTCCTCTTTCTAAGGCAATTTGACTTGCTTTTGGTGGTTGATGTACGAGTCCGTCTCGGGACTTGATTTTTCCAACCGCAACTGGATAGGAGCGGCTCGCGGTTTGACAGCAGCCACTTTAATGGACAAACGACTGCTGCCTTGGTGACTTGCACACGATGGAAAATCCTGTTAATCCGAACTTCTAGTAGTATCGCTAGCGCCCAAAATCAATCGCTTCGATCAACAGATCGCCGTGGCACCGTAGCGCGTAAAGATGGAACCCTAATTTTTCTTTAAACTGTGAATCTCACAAATCTGAAATCTGGTCCGATGGACTTGATGTTTATGCAGATCTTTTCAGACCGGCTCTTCTTTGCCCGGATAATTGCGAGCTTCTCGATCCCTTGGGAAGATCCTCCAAGAACTCAACACCACTGCGGCGCAGGCCCCACGGTGGGCGCCAACTGTCGGGAATTGTCACGACAGATGTCCTTAGCGTGAGGACTTAGTCGCGAGGCCAACGATCTATGTGGTAGCTTGAGAGGGGTTGAGCGGAATCGAGAGACGCAACACAAGACAGGGATTTAGACAGCTTGGCCCCGGAAACATCATCCGGTAAAAACCCTACATGCTGTTTGAGGCTATGTCTCATTATCATCACGAGGAGTCGCCAGAAACCGCTCTCCTCTTTGTGTCTAGCCCTAAGATTGTTTCTTCTTGCTTGTAGCTTGTCCTCTTTGGGAGCCCTGCCCCTCCTTATATATGTTGAAGGGCGGTTACATGTGGAGTCCTATTAGGATTAGGACTAGTCTATCTCTAATGCAAACCGGATACAAGTCCTGGTCTTAACTCCTTGTAAGGTAAATATTCCTCATGCCTTTCCTCTTAAACCGGCCCACAATAGTTGAACCGGCCTTCATGAACCGCCAGACGGGCCACCGGGTCTTGTCTCTCCTCTGACCCGTGCGCCGGGTCACCAGTGAGTTACAATGTCCTGGCGGGTTGCTGGTAAATTGCCAGGTCTAGGCGGGTCACCAGATGAATATCGCCAAGTGCCAGCGGGACCTCAAATAAACCGCCAAGTCCGGCCGGGTTAACTTCCGGCCGGTTTACACCGCGGGGTATATCCCTGACAAACCCGATGCCGTTCCTGCCACCGGGCTTCGCTGTCGAGCCGGGGCCAGCAGATCGCATCGTCCAGAGCAGGATGGTGGTCGGTCCGATTCCTCCTTTGAATCACGACTACCTTGCCATTGCTGAAGCCAGTCAGTATGTTCCTCTGCATCGCCAGGCTGCCATCCGCACTGGTATCCAAGGTTTGCTTCATGAAGCCCAACTTTTCACCACTAAGTCTAGTGATCATCCATTGGGCATTGGGATCTTTGTATTTGCGGATTCCTTCCTCAGAGACACTGCTGTAGCCACCCCTCTGGAACTAGAGGAAGAAGACCTGCTCATTACTTTTGTACTGCATCATGAGGCTCTTAATAGGTGCACTACTTCTTTTGGTCCTGAGATCTGGATGATGTATTTTGGTTTCCCCTATGACTATCAAACGGATTACTATATTAACAAGTCTTTAGGGGGATTTGGATCTTTGGTGTCTTGGTATAATCCTCGTCAGCATAGAAGTTTCACGTTGATCAAAGCTAGAGTGATCAGTCTGCGGCTAGTCCCTAAGAGTTTTGTGGTGTGGCAATTGGGAGAAGCACGGGATTGGTGGACTGTCCAAATCACTATCTTGCATAGCAATGATTGGAATGCGCTCCTTCCTGAAGTTCCACCTATAGGTGAAGAACCACCACCTCCTGGCGGCAACCCGCATCCACAGTTTGGTCCAGAGCTCACCGCGGAACAACTTTATCAGTAGCAAGTGCATAATTGGCTTGTTCAGAATGCAGCTCCGGCCAATGGTGGTCAGCAAGGCAACAATGGATGGGGTGAATGGCAGGAGCAACCAGCACGGCCTGTTGTCCACATGCCACCATATCTGATGAATTTTCAAGCTTGGCTAGCCCCACAGGGCCTGACAGTGCAACATGGGCTGGTACCTGAGAACAACCTGGAGGATAGTGCTACTCAGGCCTGGAATGATTCGATCACAGTCTCTGATGAGGTCAGTTCGGATCACTCAGAGTCTGCTTTTGCAATGGTGATTGTGCCTGCTGAATTTCTTTCCATTACTGTTGAAATGCATAATGAGGGATGCACTTCGATCTCTCTACCCAAGAAGAAATGCTCATGAATCTTTTACTTGCAGACCCAATTCCCTGCCAACTGCTCAAAAATGCTCTATTTTCAGCAATTCGCCCTATCCTAGCCGCTCGGGGACCTTGAAGTAGTGGCTACGGACTGAGATCTGCCAACTTCCAGGTAGAAATACAGGTTTCTGTTGACTCAGAGGGGCTGCAGTTCAGACACATGCCCTCCTCGGTAACCAATCCAACCATTGGCTCTTCTGTGATCATCACAGAGCTGAATGAGCCCTCATTTGAGGTGGAGCAGCTGACTCTGGAGAAAACACCTGCTATTCTACTCTTACCTGCTGCCCCCAGCTCTGCCCCTACGAGAATTCCCAGTGCAGACTGCTGAGATTACAGTCACTCGGCCTGAGGATTTGCAGCTGGCTGCGTATGCAATCGTGCAGTCTGAAGATGTTCAGACAACTGAAACTGTTGCTGTTCATTCTAACGAATAGATATTCTCCACCAGTACTGAAGTGATGTCCGAATCCTTCTCTTCTGACATGGACTTACTTAGCAGTGCGATGTCTGAGCCCACCCTGATTTCACAGAGCTCCACCATGAACCTTAGCATTCAGAAGCAGCGCAAAGGGAAAATGCCAGTGCCCATTGATACAACCAATCTCCGACGCAGCAACAGGTCCACCAAGTATGATGGCTTTCGGGTCCCACAGCCTACCGATTCCCGCCAGCAGAAATCCAAGGTTAAACCTTGTCGGATCCCCTCAATCTCGGCTGATGCTACATAGCGCACTCCTGATGAACAAGCCTCTGAAGTCCAGGATCTTGCTGTCCCACCTCCAACTCCACTCGCTACTATGCAAGCAATGGGCACACAACTATGCACCATCTCAACTGAGGAGCTGTCGCATGCAGCTCTTACCAAGGGGCCCGAGGACTCCACCTCCTCCGCCTAATCTATTTGCGAGCTCTTTTATTTACTTCTGAGTCGATCGTACTTTTGCAGAGTTGGAATGTGCTCTGTTGGAATATTCGCGGTCTTAGTTCCCCCGATAAACATTTAGCTCTTTCAAATGCGATCAATGCTAGTGGATGCACCGTTATTTGTCTTCAGGAGTCCAAAATGACTTCCTTTGATGTAGCAATGCTCAAGGCTGTATGCCCTCGACGTTTTGATACGTTTGGTTTTATTCCGTCGCAAGGAGCTTCGGGTTGCATCATAACGATCTGGAATAGTATTATGTTCACTGGCGATGTCTTTTTAACTAAACCTTTTGCTCTGGGCATAGAATTCACTTCCATCAATCAGCGCATCGGTGGAAATTGATTAATGTGTACGGCCCGTGCCAGGGTGAACAACGCGACAAGTTTACTGAATGGCTCTTTGACATTGGTATCCCATCTTCTCAAGATTGGCTCATTCTTGGGGAATTTAATTACATTTGATCGCTTGATAATTGTAGCAAACCTGGTGGCCCTATCAAAGGTAGAAGCTATACCTGGTCAAACATGCAACAAAACCCACTGCTACGAATTCGAATGCTACGTCCATCCTATGTCAAAAGCTCAAGTCTGTTCGTCATGCCCTCTCCCAGTGGAGTAAAAAAGATCTCCCGCCTCAGATTGGATGTTTGACCAGGTATAGCTTCTACCTTTGATGCAATTTCATCTTGATTGACCAGGTATAGCTTCTACCTTCTACAAGATGAACTTTGAATTTTTAGGGTGGAGATGCAATTTCTTCTGTGTCGTTCTCTTGCCACTGCCTGTAAAAAAGCTCAAGTGCAATTCACTGGTGAAACCTGGAGTCCAATTCAGTTTGGCAATGAAAATTCAAAGTTCTTTTAGGCAGTGGCAAGAGAACGATACAGAAGAAATTGCATCTCCACCCTAAAAATTACGGATGGTACGACTGTTGATGACCATGTGGGTAAAGAGTCAATTCTTTTTCAGGCTTTCACAGATCGCCTAGGGAAATCCATGCCTAACAGTGGATTTTGATAGTTTCACCACTCCTTTCACACATGCAGAAATAGACGCAGTTATCAATGAAATGCCGGCTCATCGCGCACCTGGGCCTGACGGTTTCAACGGTGCTTTTTTAAAAGCGTGTTGGCCGATCATCAAAACAGACCTTTATCAGCTTTGTGAAGAATTCCACTCGGGTAATTTGAACTTGGAAAGTCTCAAATATGGATTCATCACTCTGATACCTAAGGAAAAATGCCCCGGAGAATGTTAATGATTATCGACCCATCATGCTCCTTAACTGTTGTCTCAAGATGATCACCAAAATCCTTGCCAGTAGACTCCAGAAAATCATCCTTCAAATCGTCCATCGCAACCAATATGGCTTCCTACATGGTAGATCCATACATGACTGCTTGGCCTGGGCCTTCGAATACATCCACCAATGTCATGCTTCCAAACGAGAAATTATATTATTGAAGTTGGATTTTGCCAAGGCCTTCGACACTATAGAACACTCGGCTATGTTGCAAATTATGAAGAAAATGGGATTTAACAAGCAATGGCTCCAACGGATAAAATGCATATTTACCTCTGGGAAATCTTCGGTTCTTCTCAATGGTACACCGGGCCGCCAATTCCAATGAAAATGTGGAGTCCGACAAGGTGATCCTCTGTCACCTTTGATTTTCGTGTTGGTCGCTGATTTACTCCAAATGGCAATTAATGATGCTCTAGCTAATAATCTCTTGCAACACCCGATCCCACCCACATCTGATGAGAATTACCCGGTCATTCAATACGCGGATGAGACCATCATTGTCATGCCAGCATGCCAGGAGCAAGTCATTCACATGAAGCAGATTCTGACCGATTATGCTGTCTCAATCGGGCTCAAAATCAATTTGCATATGTCAACTATGATTCCGATCAACACCCCCACGACAAATGCAAAACCCTCGTGGACCTATTTGGATGCACCATTGCCAGCATGCCCTTCACCTATCTAGGACTGCCACTTGGCACGACCAAACCGACGGTTCTTGTTATGGCCCCTATGGTTTGCAAGGCTGAACGCAGAATTACCGCAGCTATGTCTCTGATGTCGTATGGGGGAAAATTGGCTCTAGTGAACTCCCTCATCACGGCACTTGCGATCTATCCCATGGGAACCCTCAGACTCCCCCCCTAAGATACTAGAACAGCTGGATAAAATCAGAAGGCATTGCCTATGGAAAAAAAAGACAGAGTTTGGGGAGAAATGTACCCCCTGGCTGCGTGGGACATGATCTGTCATCCCAAGAAATGCGGTTGTCTTGGGGTGCTAAATCTTCGTATCCAAAATGATGCCCTTCTGCTCAAGATGCTACACAAGTTCTACAACCGTCACGACATTCCATGGGTGAACCTAGTCTGGCACACATACTATAATGGCATTGTCCCGCACGCAGCTGAACCCTCTGGATCATTCTGGTGGAAAGACCTCATCAAGCTCATGTCTACCTACCGTGGGGTTACAACTATCCAAATCAACTGTGGCTCTATGGCTCTATTTTGGAAGGACATGTGGAATGAATCTATCTACACTCCATCCTCCCCACGAGCATTCTCCTTCACTACCAATGAAGATATTTCAGTTCGGCAGTTCCTAGCAACCACTGACTTGGCTACAACCTTTCACCTACCGCTCTCCATGCAAGCCCATGACGAGCTGCGACAGATTCAACAGGAGGTCTCTCATATCACCCTGTGTGACTCAAGTGATAAATGGATTTGTGCATGGGGAGCCCAGACATTCAAGACCTCTTCCTACTACATTTTTGTCTTCCAGGACGTGCAGGCCCATGATGGGTTTAAATGGCTTTGGAAGGCCAAATAAATCCCCAAAATCAAGGTGTTTGGATGGTTCTTGCTATCTGACCGACTCAACACACGCAACATGCTGAGCAGGCGCCACTACAATATTGGTGATAACCTCGACTGCCTTCTTTGCAACCAGCATGTCGAGGAGAATGTGGAACACCTGTTCTTTGGCTACACCTTTATTAGATCATGCTGGCATCTCTTGGGTATTCACTGGCCGGTGCAGGGTAACACGCTGGATATGATCTCACACCTAAAGATGAGGCATGGGCGCAAAATGATCATAGACATTTTTTTGGTGGCTTCCTGGAGTCTCTGGAAGGGAAGTCACTTCTTCCATGCAAGCATAAGCTTCATGAACGGAACACGAAGGCATTGCTTACAAAGTTTCCAACACTAGGTTGATGTTCAACATGAATCATGGGGGAGACAAAATGCTACTGATGGGCTCAACAGCAACTCATCGGAATTTCCATATCATCGACTTCCACCATCATGTGAACACGGTGATAGCATTGGTCGCACTAAAGATGTAATGGTGTATGCTCGAGGATCAACCACGAGTAAGACAACATCACGAATATCGTTGGTTCTGATTTGACTTGATGATAGCCCATACTCGAGTCAAAGTTTGACAAGACAATAGATTCCGCAAATGATCACAGAACCATTCGATGGAGATATCATCTTTCTTCAACACACACTACACAAGAATATCCCTTTGAACGAACTAAGTCGAGCAAGCTTTTATCTTCCAACTCTCCAAGTTGTTGTTTGGCTTAACCAACTAGCTCAGGGGTATCCAACACAGATTCTTGGAGAAAGGGTGGTTCACAGGAAACCAACTTGATCACGAGCTCAACATAACAGTCAGGGGACAACCTGGTAACACTTCCGAGAAGATATTCGGAAAATCACGAACCACCGATATGTTACTAAGCTCGAGAACAACCTTGCTTTTCAGGGCAAGATGATATGAACAATAGAGTGAGGGATTGACACAATCCTAACTCATTGATCGAAGAGTACACCGGAAATAAGGACTAGGTAGTACGATCAATCTTAGGAGGATGATTTGCTAACCAACACGCTAAGAATAAGGATAGTGTCCATTAACTACCAAGCAACACAGTTGCTAGGAGTATTGATTTCACACAACACGATTCACTGGTCGGCATTCCGGTTACAATAGCACGGGAACGAGGAATGAATAATGATGGCGAGAGGTATCACTACGTCAAAAATTCATGAGAGTTGGTGCAATTCTCATGACATTCCTGACATAAAGTGGGTAATACTTCAGGATAGAACAGAATCAAAAGCTTGATTGCATTTGATCTGCGGAGTACAATTGCTTTGACCCAATCCTAGATATGGATGAGGTGCTGGAGTTTGTTTCTCCTAGTCATTCCAGAATAGAATGGCTTGACAGACCACAAGAATAATAGGCATCGATGAACGAACGCACGCATACTCTTGATTATCAATTGACAGATGGAGGTCAGAAAACAACTAAAGAGGAACAACTCAAGGAACATATAACTTTTCGAGTTGTGGAGGCATGGATTAGTATATCGAGCAAAGCTCAACATTTCTCCCGGATAACCCATGCAGAGAGGTAGAATTGGCAGATTCACAATTATGAATGGAGAACTCCTCAAGAGTACTCTGATTGTGATCCTTTAGTTCAGCGAGGAACTTCTGCCATAAGCGGTTCATAGCATTTGGAAGAAGGAAATACCACGGACCTCGAGGGCTAATGCAAAGGTTACTAATATCCTAAAGGAACTAGCAAATACTAACAACATGAAGTAGGATGAATCTCGGGTTCAAGAACCCAGGAATAGAATGCCTACTAACTAATAACATCACGGATGCTTTCAAGAATAATGGCGAGAATCATCACATCGGGATACAAAAGCATTGCTAAATTGCTAGGTGACTTCCTAAAACACCTAGGGTCATAATAATAGTTCCAACATATATGTCGAGGCAACAGTACCTCAATGACCGATTAGTGTGCTTATTCGACCAAAAGGACATCGAACGGAAAGAAGGGATTTGCAAATGCATCGACTATTTAGAGACTGGATGACTCGGACAGCATAACGGCTGTAAATGCTCAAAATGATTTGAGACATCCTGCAAAAATGGTGGCATAACCACTCAACATCACAATATCAAGGTTCCGAGATCAACAGTTAACATACAGAAATAGTAGGAACTGAACTGGGGATTAAAACCAACAATCTCAAAGGTCTATGGATTAGTAACACGTCATCCTGATAGATAGATGAGAAGCCTAATTTTTAAACCCCGTAGAAGAGAAGAGGATGACTCAGATCAGAAGGCCATGAGGTATAATGAGTAAAAAGAGCCTTACGTTCCCTTCCACAATCAATTCCCTTATATAACTAAAGCATTTCTAGACACAACTTCGACCAGTTTGGCTTGGTAATCCTATAGGCAGTCAGGCTCTGATACCAACGCTGTCAGGACCCTGATTCCAAGTCACAACGACATAGCCGGTAACACCTCATATCACTTTGCGGCCTCACGCACGGTATTCCCACGGGTGTCGCCTTACCATGGCCCGGGACCGTTTGCGCCTTTTGGCTCACGGATATGATAGTGTCGCTAGCATCCATATGACAAAGAACCCGGGCCGACATGGCTAGTCGTGAACCCAAAGCGGCACTAACCCATGGGGACAGGCATACATGAATCAACTTCGAGCATGTCGGTCATCAACGATGAATCCGGCTGTAGCACTGGGCTAACAGACTCCGGTGAACCCGGCTGTAGCAGCTAGGCAGACTCGGATGTCACCACGTGACATTTCCCCGAAGGGACAGACATAGGAACAAAGTGAAACACATGCCGGCCAGTCAAGTGTCCAAAGCAGTAGTGCTGGGCTAGCAGGACTCCGGTGAACCCGGGCTGTAGCGGACTACTATCGCTCGGGAAGCACTAGACTACATTTCCCCATATGAGAGGCTGCCAAGGATAAACAACTAGATTGTCGGATCCCACACATACCAAGCATTTCAAACATACACACAATATGCTCAATATGTGTAAATACAACATGGCATCACAACATAACTCTACGACTCAAATATTTATTCATTAGGCTCCGAGGAGCGAGATATTACAAACATGGGTCTCATGACCCAACACTCGAGCATACAAGTCAAAGCACAAGCGGAAGCTAAACATGTTTGAGTACGACGACTATAAATGAAAAAGGCTGAGAAGCCCGACTATCTATCGATCTCGCCGAGGGCACAAGATCGTAGCTGAGGTAACAAGCTAAACGTCAAGTCCAAGCGAACTACTAGCGAGACCGACGCCTCTCTCGCAAAACATAAAATAAGCAAACGTGAGTACAAATGTAATCAGCAAGACTTACATCGAACTAACTACATATGCATCATTATCAACAAAGGGGTGGTGGAGTTTGACCGCAGAAGCCAGCTTTGACTCGGTGGCTATCCTCAACTACGATCGCAAGTAACTCTTTTGAGGTGGCGCACACGAGTCCACATATTCACCATATCAATACACCACTATGGACCCGCTCCGTCTCCCTCACGAGAACGCCATCCATAGCACTCACGCTAATCTTGGCGATTTTAGAGTATCCACTTTCACTTGTCTATGAACTGATATAGGCAACCCGAAGTCCTTTTCCGCGGACACGGCTATTCAATAGATCATATTAACCCTGCATGGGTGTACTTCTTCACACACGCTCACCACTTACCGCTCGCTTACCGACATGTACTCGGCAACCTTCAAGCGGAAGCCCAACGTGGTGTCGGCCACGGCCTACCTAAACACTCAAGTCCCTAGTCCAGGTTTATCGCCTATTCGGGTTCCATCCGCAGGGAGTCCGGCCGAGGTTTCCACTAACGGCCCCGAACGATGTGTGCAGGGTTCCCGAGATACCAAACGGGCATTCGGCACACCGGGCCACGGTGTATCTACCGCATCATAGCCCACCCCTAGGGTCAGCGCTACGCACGGCCTCCAACACATATCCTACAAACACCAGAAACTAGTTGCAACTCCTGGACAGAGGACAAGGGTGGTTAAGAAGCCGGGAGAGTCAATTAAGGATCCCAATGTGTGGTAGTAACTGTTTCATGGATCACAAACATAGAACTCAATTCCTGAGGACGGCTTCAATGAGACAACCCACCATGTACTCCTACATGGCCTCTCACCGCTACCTTTACCAAATCGTGTTCACACACTTAGCTTACACACAGTAGGACATGTTCACACACCTCCGATTCATCCCCGATGAATCAGACCTGACTCAACTCTAAGCAGTAGCAGGCATGAAAAACAAGCATGAATAAGTAGGCACAACAGGGCTCAAACAACTCCTACTCATGCTAGTGGGTTTCATCTATTTTCTGTGGAATGACATGTCATGCAGAGGATAAAGGGGTTCAGCTACCGCAACAAGTAACAGATAAATCGTTGTTGTCCTAATGCAGTGAAAGAGAGCATGAGCGAGAGAGTGGGATTGTATCGGAATGAACAAGGGGGTTTTGCTTGCCTGGCACTTCTGAAGATAATATAGTTCTTCATCGGTGTCATCGAACTCATCGCTCGATGCGTCGCCTCTCGAGAGGGACAAACACCGGCAACTGAGAAAGAAACACAATCAATGCAATGCGCAATATGATGCATGCTCATGACATGGCAACATGCTGGTGTTTTGAGCTAAAGCAGCTAACAACAAAGTTAAATGAAGTTGGTTTGAACCCTAAGTTCAAATCCAAACTCCATATGTGAAATTCAAATGCCATTTATATGATTTGTGCTAAACAGCAGCTATAAGTTGTTCTAACATGCATGAAAACGGTACAGATGGATAGATTGGATTTTTCTGATCATTTTTCATATATAACTTATTTCAATCTGAGCTACGGTTGAATTTCTATGATTTATTGAAGTTTATGGCATTTTCTGAAATAAGTAAACCATTTAAGATTTATTTAAATTCCAGAGGAATTACTGCGTCAGCATGACGTCACTATGATGTCAGCAGGTCAACAGGGCGGGTTCAGGTCAAACCTGACCAGTGGGGTCCACTGGTCAGTGACTGGGGCTGATTAGTGTCGCCGACATGTGGGCCCAGTCAACCGCCACGTCAGCTTGGTCAAAGCTGACGCGTGGACCCACTGAGATTAATTAGAACTAAACAGAATCTAACCTACGTTTATTTAGACAGCGGGCCCAGCTGTCAGTGACCTATGGGTTTAGTTAGTGGCGTCATTAGTGACTAATGAAGTCGCCACGTCCAAGACGCCGAGTTGGCGCCGGCGACCACCACGCCGACGGCGGAAGTGCGCCGGCACTCGCCTGAAGCACCATTCGACGACGGTTTGCTCCTATGGGTTCTCGGGAGTGAGGCGATCCAAAGCAACAAGCGACAGCAGCTGTGGTGGCCGGAGCTGACGCCGGCGAGCTCTTTTGCGGCTACCGGAGTTCGGCCATCGACGGTTTAGGCGCTACGGTGCATATGAGGTGGAGCTGGTGGCCGCCACGGCCTCCTGGAGCTGCGCCAAGCACAACAAAGGTGCTCGGCCTCGAGTTGTGGTGGCTCTAGCCACGCCGGCGACGAGGCACGGCGGCGGCGTAGCTTCGCATGTGGACAGCAGAGCTAGAGAAGGGGATCGGCGGTGGGGAGAGAGGGGTTCGGTAGAGGAGCTCACGGTGGGGGCGCCGGTGATCTCAGCGTGCTCGGGGACGCGCTGAAGACGGCGAATCGGGGTCGGCAATCAGCGGCGCCCGAGGTTGAAGACGATGGTGTGGAGGCGAGGCAGAGCTTCCCGGCTCGCATGGCTCGGTGAGGGGGGTCGAGACGGAGTGGCGGATCTCTGGAGCATGTTGGATGGGCGAGGGAGGGCCGGCGGGCACGGCTATGGCGAGCGGCGGCGACGGCGGCTCTCGGGCGCGTGCAAGAACCCAGAGGAGGGGGAGAGAGTGCAGCGAGTGAGGGAGAGGCGAGAGGGGCTTCGAGGCGTCTCCAGGCGCGGGATTGGGTGACGGAGAGTGCGACACGACGAAGCAGGAGGTGGTGCGGTCGGGCGCAGGTCGGCCGACACGCCGACGCCCTTCCGCGCAAGGAAGAGGGTGACTGCACGGCTGTGGGCCGGGCCGGGCCGAGGAGCTGGGCTGTAAGTTTCTCTCTCCTTTTTCTAATTATTTCAGTTTTCTATTATTCTCAGAATTTTAGTGCTTTATTAAAAATACCTATGCACTTTCAAAAATCATGAGACTGCCAGGCTACTATTTGGATTATTTCCAATAACCAGAATTTCAGTTCATGAATATTTGGACATTTAATATAATATATATAATTTAAATGCCCAAATGCAAATAAGGTATAATTTAAATCCAGAGCCCAATATGTCATGGAAAAATGTGCATCACCTCTGGTTATTGTTTCCAGCATTTTTCAAGAATGATGAACATTTTTGGAAGTCATTTGGATTTACTGGAAATATTTTGGTTGAACCTAGTGAATTCCTTTAATGCTAGGGTTTGAACATCCCCATTTCAAATTTCTTCAGAAATTTAAACATGATGACATGATGCAATGCCACTAGTTACAAGCAAGCTCTAGGGCTGTGACAAAAGATCACGTTGCCAGTGACATTCAGAGGAGAGTTGAACTACCGAACTGAGAAGGTTGTGCTTGATGTGGTCGACCTCCCCGGTCATACAATGGAATCCTTCGAGTCCCAGCTCTGGCAAAATTCATGGCGACATCCCACTATGCCTACAACACCCTGAAGATGCCAGGGCCGGTGGGGGTCATTTCCATTCCGTCAGACGAGAAGGACGCAATTATTTGCGTGGATAAGATGTACCAGGACACAGTCGCGGTAGAGGCCACGGAAGCCACAATTCCTGCCAAGGAAATCAAAGGAAAGAAGAAGGATAGCGGGGACACCAGCAAGGAATGTGGGAAGCGTACCTCTTCGGAGTATGCTGCGCCTGTTGATGACTTGCCAGAGATTTCCAAGGCTGCTGCACCTCATGTGAAAAGGGTCCCGGCAGGGCTGGCTGGTCCTGATGGTACCTTTACCATCAGTGCCACCCTTGATGACAAATAGGAAAGCACGCTCGTTGCCTTCTTACGGGCGAATATCGATGTGTTTGCTTGGAAACCGTCTGATATCCCCAGTGTTCCCAGGGAGGTAATCGAGCACCACCTTGTTGACTGCCCACATGCCCGACCCATCCAGCAGAAGGTCCGAAAGCAAGCTTTGGAGCGGCAGGAATTCATTGCAGAAGATATCAAGAAACTTGAGGCAGCTGGTCTGGTCAGAGGAGTACTACATCAACGCGATTAGCAAACCCAGTGGTCGTATGCAAAAGTAACGAAAAATGGAGGCTTTGCATAGATTTCATAGATCTTAACAAGGCCTACCCGAAGGACCCATTTCCCCGCGCATCAACCAGATTGTGGATTCCACTTGAGGATGTGATTTGCTCTCTTTTTTGGATGCATACTCGGGATATCATCAGATTTTGATGTCCAAGGAAGACGAAGAGAAGACCTCATTCATCACCCCATTTGGCACATACTGCTTCATGTGCATGACTTTCGGGTTCAAGAGTGCCGGGTCCACTTTTGTTAAGAGCAGTCCAGATTGGTTTTGAATCATAGTTGCACAGGAACATTTAAGCTTATATGGATGATACTGTGGTCAAGACCAAGGACAGATCAACCCTCGTCTAGGATTTAGAAGAGACATTTGCCAATCTGCGCTAGATTAACTTGAAGCTAAACCCGGAGAAGTGCATGTTTGGCGTTCCCTCCGGAAAGCTACTTGGTTTATTTGTGTCCCATCGCGGGATAGAGGCCAACCCCGATAAGATCAAGGCTATCGAACAGATTCAGGCACCTAAAACAGTTAAATATGTTAGGCATTTGATAGGGTGTGTTGCCGCGCTTAGCAGATTCATCTCCAAGTCTACCGAGCGAGCCTTGTTGTTCTTCAAGATCTTGAAGAAGGCAGGACCCATGAAGTAGACCCCGGAAGCAGATACATCACTACAAGATTTGAAGACCTACTTGTGCTCTGTGTCCACTTTGGTCGCTCCTAAACCACAAGAGTCGTTGCTGCTATATCTGGCGGCAACTAATCAAGTGGTTTGTTTAGCACTAGTGGTGCAGCAGGAAGTGGAGGAAGCAGCATCCTCAGCTATTGTCCCTTCCAGGGGGAGAGTGAGAACAACCCAACAAGGCTAGATATGGATCAGGACAAAGAAGAGCACGACAGCGGAGACCACCCCAAGGACGCGACAAGGAAGAAAGTGGTGCAGCGCCTAGTGTACTTCGTCAGCTCCTTATTGCAGGGGGATAGATCTAGGTACTTTGGTGTGCAAAAGTTGATTTTTGGCCTTGTCATAGCCTCAAGGAAACTGTGCCACTACTTCCAAACCCGTGAGATCACGGTTGTCACCCACTTTCCTTTGTAAAGGATACTCCAAAACCCAAAGCTACCGTAAGGTTAGTGGAGTGGGCATTGGAGTTATCCAGCTTTGGCCTGAAATTTGAAAGTACATCAACAATTCAGAGAAGGGCATTGGAAGAGTTTATTGCAGAATGCACGCCAACCACTGATGAAGAATTACTGGAAACAGTTATTCCCGGGAAGGAAGCACCCCAAGAATGGATCATGTATTTCGATGGTGCCTTCTCCCTACAAGGTGCAGGGGCTGGTGTGCTTCTCGTTGCTCCCACTGGAGAGCACCTGAAGTACGTCGTCCAGATGCATTTTCCCTGGGAGGAGGCGACCAACAATAGAACAGAGTATGAAGGGCTCCTTGCCGGGCTCAGGATTGCCACTGAATTAGGAATCAAGAAGCTAATCATTCGAGGAGATTCACAACTTGTGATGAGACAAGTCAACAAGGATTACCAAAGACCATTGACGGAGGCATACATTGAGGAAGTGAGAAGATTGGTGGAGCGCTTTGACGGATTGCAAACAAAGCACGTACCCCGTGCAGAAAACAGCATTGCTGATCATCTGTCAAAGTGTGTTGAGCAAAAACTTACTGTGGAACCAGGAACTTTTGTTCTCCACCTTACTCAGCCCTCCGTATCCCCGGCAACAATGGCCCAAAAGAGGAGGAAACTGGACTCTGGTAAGCCTCTCCAGGTAGAGCCTCTCGGGGCTCCTGGCAGGGACCCTGCCAGAAACAACTCCCCTTCGATTGCCAGGTTGCAACCTCCTACCGGGCCACTGGTCCCCGAAGTTGAGGAACGCGCCCCCACGAATGAGGAGGTGCTGCTAATCCTTGTTGTCGATCCCCAGGCTCCAACTTGGTCAAGACACATAGTCCACTTCCTCCAAACCGGAGAACTTCCCGAAGAGCAAGAAGAAGTTGAAAGAGTAGCCCTGAGGGCCAGTATGTATCAGTTTGTCAATGACACACTATACAGAAGAAGGCCTAACGGTGTGAAATTGAAGTGCATTTGCCGGGAAGAAGGAAACGAACTGCTGGCAGAAATACACAAAGGCATGTGCGGCTCCCAAATTGGATCAAGGGCGTTGGTTGGGAAAGAATTCTGGCAAGGATTCTATTGGCCCACCGCCCTCCAAGATGCGGTCAAGCTTGTCACCAAATGTGAAGCATGCCAGTTCCATTCCAAGAACATCCATCTGCCTGCCCAAGCTCTTCAGACAATCCCTTTTTCATGGCCATTTTCGGTCTGGGTGCTCGATATCCTCGGCCCTTTCCCCTGAGCTGCCGGGGGCTTTGAATTCTTGTTCATTGCCATCGACAAGTTTACAAAGTGGCCAGAAGTAGAAGTCGTGAGAAAGGTGCCTGCTCGGTCAGCTATCAAGTTCTTGAAAGGATTGGTGTGCCTCTTCGGGGCCCATGCCCGGATCATCACCGACAACGGTGCCTAGTTCACGAGTTGCGCCTTCATGCAATATGTTCATGCCCTCAGAAGAAAGATCTCATTTGCCTCTGTTGCACATCCCAGAAGCAAATGGACAAGCTAAGAGGGTGAATGCTGAAGTGTTGCGAGGACTAAAGATAAGAACATTTGATAAGCTGCAGAACTGTGGCGGGCAATGGACTGACGAGCTATCGGTGGTTCTTTGGTCCCTCAGAACGACACCAAATAGAGCTACCGGTCAGACTCCCTTCTCCCTAGTATATGGGGCATAAGAAGTTATCCCCACAGAACTCATTTACGGGTCGCCTCGAGTGCTTGCCTACAATGAAGTAGCATAGGATCAGCACCAGCGTGATGAAGTTGTGCTTCTTGAGGAGAACCGTCTCTGGGCTGCTACGCGTGTTACACACTACCAGCAAGCCCTGGGCCGCTATCACAGCCGCACGGTTCATGCCCGGTGTTTTAAGGAAGGCAACCTTGTCCTTAGGTGCGTTCAGTCCACCAAGAGTACAAAAAAGTTGACACCAAAGTGGAAAGGCCCTTACTAGGTAGTACGAGTCACCGGACCTAGCGCAGTCCGTCTGGAGACCGGAGATGGCATTCAATCGCAAAACTCATGCAGTATTGAGCATCTTTGTAAGTTCTACCTGTAAGGCGCAGCTGTCGGGCCCTGCCCCGCAACCACCCTTTTGTACAGGACTTGCCTCACATGCATGTAACCCCTTGTACAATGCCAGGCGCAGACCATGGGCAATAGGGAAATAAATGAAGAGCTGGGGGCCCCCGACAAGTTGCATGCATGCATAAGCATTTCATGAGCATCGCATGTTCATGTAGATAAGATCGCCTCTGGCATCATTTTCATCTGCATAAATTGCAGGCTCCTGCAGAGGACTTGGTCTCTAAGAGGAGATCGAAAGATGACCCTGCACTACAATCTCCAGCAAGCAAAACTGATAAGTTCTTTGTTTTATCCACACGTGTTTTCTAGGTAAAGACTTGTGCATAAGAAAACCTTGCCACTTTTCGAAACTTAGGTGCTACCATTCCTTTACTAAAACGTTGCTTTGGTCAGGATGGCCGCGTGGCCTTTAATGAAAAAATGTTGGCTGGGGGCTGGTCCCTCTTCATGATTTGTGCCCTGTAGGCCTGACTCCACGGCCTCAAAACTGAGGGTACCAGCAAGCACTACAAAGAAAGACACATCCGTGACATTTTGGGCCGAACAAAAATTCTTTCTGTCATACTTATGACACTTCTATGACGATAATTGTGACAAAACCCGGTATCATCATAGATGTGGTGGGGTCCTACTTCTATGACAACAAATCATGACAGAAAATGGGCTTTTCATCCTGGGCGGGCCGGAGAAGCAGCTCCATGACATTCTTTGGGCTATCCATGATGGAAAAAACCGTGGTAGAAGCGAGGGCGTGGAAAATATCGGGGAGTTCCCGGTTATGGTGGGTGGTCGGGGGTTGAGCGATGCGCGTTTCTCTCGTACCTATGCGCGTGTGTGCGAGGCGTTGGGCTCTAACTGAACCCGAGCAATTGCACTGCAGGCTACGCATTACACTAAACCCGAGCGATCGATTGATCCCTTGCTTTTAACTGAAGCCGAGTGATTCCTTCGCTACTGCTGCTAGCTGAAGCCGATCGATGCTGCCTCTGGATGAACAGTGAGCGTTGTTGGGGGTTTGATGAACAGCTCTGTGGGGGTTGGATGAACAGGAACTCATGGTGGTAGAGGCCGTTGCCGCTAGATGAACAGTACCCCGATCGATCGAGCCGGTGGATGAACATGACCCCTTGGAGGGCTGGATGAACAGGACCCTGTGGAGGGTTGATTGAACAAGAGTCGGTGGAGGGATGGTTGAACAAGAGCCGTGGAGGGCTGGATGAACAGAGTCTGTGTAGGGGTGGTTGAACAGACCCCATGGAGAGGGCTGGATGAATGTGAGCCGTGGAGGAGCGGTGGAGGCTGGATGAACAGAGCCCGTGGATGCACAAACACAGCCAGGCCGGAGGAGGTCGATAAAGGAGATGAACAGAGCCCATGGAGGCAATCGACGATGGAGATGAACAAGATCCCATGGGGTCCTGCTTATGCACGCCACACCCTCCCGGCGAACAGACCCCTGCTTCACCGTAGCACTCCAACACAAGTCCGCTTCTCCGCTTTGGCGGTATGCCACACCCTCCCCATTATCAGAACTTATATCGACCGTAGGAGGTACGCTCCTCCGCTTTGGCGGCACGCTGCACTCCTCCTCGATGAACAGGATCCCATTTCGACCGTGGCCGGTCGAACACAAGGCTGTTTTGTCCGGTCTGCGGTACACCAGGCCTCGTTTCCATTGGTTGTTCCGTCCAAGACGGTTGGCTCCCGATGAACATGATGATGCATTCCGTTCCGACCCAGCCGGTGGCCTCCCCATGAACACGACGACGACGCAGCTTCTTCGTTCCGACCCAGCCATGTACACGAGCCCTGGCCGTACGTATGCGCGAGTAGGCGTTCGAGACCCCGCACGTAAGTACGTACATGGCCATATTTTCTTTCTTGCACCCTAGCCGCTGTATGTACGTGTACATGCTACGTGCGCCCCTCTACTATGATACGTGCGCGCCTCTACATCGACCAGTATGTACGTACACATTCGTGACCAGAATGACAGTGCTATGTACGCTTCGACCAGGTGCGTCCCGACTGTCAGGTACTTCCTTGCGTGCGAAGACGTAGCTGGTGGGCCCAGTAGTCAAGGGGGCGAATCATTTTTCCCCGTAATATGGACACACTTCCTTGTGTCCGAAGATGTAGCTGGTGGGTCCCAGCAGTCAGTGGGCGAATATTTTTTTGCCCGTAATATGGACGCACTTCCTTGTGTGCGAAGATATAGCTGGTGGGTCCCAGCAGTCAGGGGGAAATGTTTTTTTCGCAAAATACGGTGGCCTGTCCGGTGGGTCCCTGCTGTCAGGTGGAGGAATAATTATTTTGCGCGTAATAAGGAGGCACATCCTTGATGCGGCCGTGGACCCAGCTGTCAGCCTCTCAAAGTATAGTACTCTTCCGATGGAAGTCGTTCATTGACCACATTGACCACGCCACGCCAAGAGCACCAAGGCGGTGGACGACGGCGAGGCCTAGCAAGGGAACGACACGGAACCTGCCGGGGGAGAAGCGGCAGTGGATGCCCACGCGGAGAGGAGTATGAGGGTTCACTGGTTCGGCTGCGGTGTTAGGCTGCCATCGCCGCAGGGCCTGGCCAGCGGTGGGAGTTGTAGGGGCGGTGAGGCCTCCACGGCAGCACAGCCGGGCGCGGGAGGCAAGAGCACGTGGTGGTTTGGATGGCTAGAGCAAAAAATTCAGAGGTTGAAGAAGCAGGATAACCGTTGGATGTTAACAATCGAACGGTCACTGGTGATAGAATCGTTTCTTGACTAAGTTGACAAAGCCCTCCGTCCGCATCAACTTAGTAGGCCCATAAGTCAGCCTCCCACTATGGTAGGTCCCAGCTAGTAGGGGGAGTATTCATATTTTTGTGCGTAATAAGGAGGCACTTCCTTGCGTGCAAAGATATAGCTGGTGGGTCCGAGCTGTCAGCGGGAGTGTTCATTCTTTTTGGCGTAATAAGGAGGTACTTGCTTGCGTGCGGCCATGGACCATGTGGGTCCAAACTGTCAGCCTCTCCATGTACGTCCCTCTTCCGATGTTGTCGTTTGTTGACAACGTTAACCACGCCATGCCGGCAACACCAGCGCGATGGACGACTGCGAGACCCAGGAAGTGAATGACCCGGAGGCGGCGAAGCCACAACAGTGGGAGGATGTGGGTGAGTAGAAGGATGGCCTGGCCAATGGTGGGAGTAGTAGGGGGCGGTGAGGTCACAGGCAGAAGACAGCCGCCACGGAGGTGGAGCAAAGGTCCCGCCGGCACTCGATTTGGCGGTTGGAGCAAGAAGATCAGAGATTGAAGAAACACGACAGCCGTTGGATTGACATCCAACGGTTACGTCTACTAGAATCGTTTCTTGTTGTATATAATGAGTAAAAAACATCTTGCATACGCGTCAACTTAATAGGCCCACAAGTCAGACCATTCTCTATTTTTTTAATAATTTATATTTAGCTCATTGCAACTTCTTATGCAATTTATTGCAGTCCGTTTTTTTTGTTGGCCAGGGCGAGGGCTAAAAATTTAAACAAAATTTCGCATATTTCTGTGGGTTCCAAACTATTTTTATTACCGAAATGACGAGCTAGATTTAAAGTACTTTGAATATATATTTGAATTAGGTTAAACCCCAGTGAAATTGGAATCTGAAAATGTGAAAAAATTAAGAAATTATAAAGTAATTGCCAATTTGTCATCTGTTTTTTATATTTACAGCCCATTTCATATTACTTTCAAGATTTGCAGGCGTCTTGAAAGAGTTGCAGCCCATCAGGGCATAAAAAATAAGTAGGCCTAGATTGGGTATTCTTCAGAAAAAATAAAGTGGGCTCATTTTCACAAACAAAAAATAGCTGGGTTGTTCATGTGGTGAACATAAAATATAAGCCTGGGCTAGACGGGCCACAGCCCAGTTGAAACGCTGCTCCGTCTCAATAATAACAAAAAAAGATACTGCTCGGGTAGCTACGTCCCGGGTGTCAGCTGATCTTGTGTTGTTCTCTTGTCTATTGACTATATACGCTGACAATGTCGTGGGTCCTAGATGTCAGGAAACCACTAGCGGGAAGCATTTTCTTTTTCCTTACGCTGACAATGGAGTATATATACATAACAAAAAATGAGGAACTTCCTTACGTTCGGCCATGGACATGGTGGGCCCCCTACTGTCATCCTCTCCATGTACAGTCCTCTGCCGGTTCCTCTTGTTTGTTGACCATGTTGAGGCCTCGGGCGTCGGTGTTAATGATTAAGGAGACGGTGGGGTGGCGATGCGTGCGCTGAGGCGCAGCCAGCCGTGGGAGGCATAAGCAGGCGGCCCCACTGGCGCTGGTTTGGTTTTGGCGGCTAGAGGAAGACGGGACCGAAGAAACACGGCAGACAGTAAAAGCAGCAAGAGTACTTAACAACTTTAACTGAAACCAGCAGGGGCACTTAACAACCATAGCTGAAAGTAGTATGAGTACTTATACAGGTTCAACTGTACAAAGCACGCCTCGAAGAGTGCTACTTTGCCTACAGTTAACCAAAGGGTGAGGCCGCCAAGCCCAAGGACAAGGCTCAGGCGCCACCCCACGCATCCACAACCTTCTGAAAGCGGCCTCATCTCGCAATGTGGTCAATAAACAGGATATTTGCATTAGAGCCATGGAAAAGGAGGTACATAATATTCTGTCCTATTCTCCAAGATGGACGTGCCTTCATTATTTGAGACCAGCCATGAATAAGTATCTTTTCACCTCCAAGGGGAATGGAGTAGGTCGACATAAACATCATGCTGTGACCAAGCGGAAGTCTGACCCGTCCATGGTCAGGTATCTGTATAGGAATAATAGACCTGGGCAGTTCCTGTTTCAAGAAGATCACAGCTGCAAAACTGTGCATAAGCAAGAGTTGATGAACAACATATATAACAGAAAACAGCTCGTACCATAAGTTTCTCAACACAATTGGACATGTTCAACGAGTAAAGCAGTGGCACACATATCCCACATTGCCTTCCACCATTGAAACGCCCCACAAGGACCTCCAGACGGTCAATAAAGTGTAGGAACTTGTGGATGTCGTCCAAGTCAACTTCAGTGCCATGAGTAACCGCCGAGTTCTTATAGAATAACAAACGAGTAGCCTGCTTAACTCTGAAAAACCTACACGTGCCACCAATTATAAGAAAATATTAGTTATAAGTAGCATCTTCTTGAGATATTCGTTGCTACTTTTAAAGTTATTGTGATTAGTTAGACATAATAGGTGGATTAAGAAGTAATCGAGTCAAGAAGCAAGAACCAGATACAAAACTAACATGGATGAACAATTGGAATGACGTCGGGGTGGAAGATCGCAGTGAAGATGAGAACAGGTTCTGCTATTTCAATCAACATTCGTGCGCGAACTTTCAGCCCGTAACACTTGAGAAAGTTTATCCATGTTCGGCCATAAAAAAAGCAGCGATCTTCTTGGTTCATGAACCCAACTCGAAACTCATATCCATGGCTTGTCTTCACTGTGAACATTAAACTGGTGTATTCAGTTATGGCAAGGCCGATCATCTTGAGTACATGTGTTCTGGCAGAGCAAGGAATGCACTGCAGGAAAAATAATATGAGAACACAATGTATTCCCTATATCCATATCTAGAAATAATTTCCTCCTTCACGTCAGTGTTGACCATGGTACTAGTACCTTTTATCCAAATATAGCAATCCAAATTTCCAAATTAGTCGACAACATGTTCAAAAAACCCCACCCTCCCGGATAGAAAAGAGGATTCTAGGAACATACTATGCGTGTTTTAAAATCCTGTGTTAGGATGAGAAGGAACAAGTGTGGCGTCTCGCCAAGGGCGCAGAAACCTGTACGGTCCTCGCACTTTGGGCATTGCAAATGAAAAACACTAGATTCAGTAGGAAGAAAAATGCATCAACGGTGGAGGCTGCCATCCTAGGAGTACCCGCGACCAAGGGACTTGGATTTATCGGGGATGGATGAAGAATTCGTACCAGGTTCTCCACGAGAAAACCCTATGCAATCGCCGAGCAGGGGTTTTCTCTGAACAAGCAGACGAGGGAGAAGGGGATTCAGTCCCAGTGAAATATTGCCGCTTCGTTCGTCCAACTTACTGGTAAACCTGGAAAGGTGGGGTTTTTTGTGATTTGACGGCTCATTGGGCATTACTGCGGCGCTACGACCGAGGTGTGTCTACCGTGCAGTTGTGCACTCTAATTTGGTGCATACGGCACGTGGACCCCGTTGTCGGATGCCCCACATATCAGCGAAAGGAATTAGAAAGACAGGAGTAACTAGTTACACATAAATATATTTTTGACAGAGAGATACTCCCTCTGTAAAGAAATATAAAGATCTTTTATATCACAACTTTATACATAAGAAAAATAAAGGGGAATATATATAACATATATAATTATAAAAAACAGAGTTTTTTAACACGGTATAGACGAGTTGGTGATGATGGTGTGCCTGCCATCCTGCAATATAGGCCGTCCGATTTATATCTGACGGATAAGAAGGAAACTATGACAATTTTGCAAAAAGGTACCCACACACCTCTCCACATTTGCAAATAAGGCCTTCCCTCGTTCATCCTTTTCTCTCACAAGATAAAATACTCATACAAATGCATCTTGATGTTACGTGCAACGCACGAGCATTATGGGGGTTCAGTTGAGAAATACTCAGACAGGCTCACGGTTCTGGACTTTTGGCCACAGGCATGTTTGGGGGACCATGTGTTCTACCTCAACGCTTTTCATATTGCAAGCGGTCGGTACGGCGCTGGCTTTAGATGTTGTCGCAAGGCGAATACACAAAATTGAATAAAGCACGGCAGCTGTTGGAATGAAATCAAACGACAATTCCTAACAAGCAATCAGAGTTGCAATTCTATCAACGATATTGTCATACTACTTATACACACAGGACACTTGTTTCACCATGCCAGAGTATTACATCAAAATCTCTTGGAGGATAGATTAGTTCGGCAGTTGCGTGCTGCTACTAAAGAATTTCAAAGTTGATTTGGACCAACTCTCCTTGCCGAGAAAGTTCAATTTTGACATCATCCCCTACCGCAAGATATGATTTAGATTTGAATCTTGACCATCCTTTAGCATCAATCATCATGCGACCATCGTTACTTACGGTATATTGAGCAGGTTCATTCACACTAAGGCTGCGCATGGTAAGAGAAACTTGGCCACGGTCGTCCGGATTGTTGAACGACTCCCTCGTTGCTCTAGGAGTTCTTTGTTTTCCAACAAGAAGACAAAACACAAATAGTTACATCAACACAGTGAATCATGTGAAACAACATGGAAAGAAAAAAGAACGAAGCACTTGAGCGGCCAATGCTTACTGAGAAGGTGGACATGTCGGTTTTTGTAAGGACTTTGGTATATGAAGTGCGAACTGCAGCCCAGTCTGTTGCCAGTGCAACAGCTGGTTCCGTTGCCGCTGCACGGGCCGGAGCAGATGCAAGTGCAATTGTTGGTGTAGGTGCCGAAGCCGTTGCTGGTGCCCGCGCCGGTGCGACTGGTAGTGCCGCTCCTGCTGCTGGAGATGGTGCTCCTTGTAGAGCTGGTAGCGGTGTCAGAGCAGGTGCCTGTGTCGATGCCCGATCCTCCGGTAGATCAGCCTAATCCGCTGACGCGGTCGGTGCCCAATCCTCAGCTAGATCAGACTGAGATGCTGCCGCTGCCAGTGCAAGAGTAATTGTCGATGCTCGATCCGTTGCTGATGGTGGTAACGATGTGTGAGACAGCAGCGATCGTGTCTGATCTGCTATGATTAGCTTTCTAATTTGACTAGGCTCCGTGACCGTGATCTAGTCTTTTTCTTCATTTATTTTAAACGCGAGAAGGACTAATTGTGGCGTGCTTGTTAAACCAAGCTGTAGTTCATCATAGGGATTCGGCTTGTACTCAGACACCAGACTGATCTAATTTTTTCCAGTAATATAAGTGATGGACAGTGCCTTCATTACTGACACGACATAATAAGCGAAACCTGCAAAAATATCCATCGTAGAGCAAACCAAATGGTTTATTCTGTGATGAATGTCACATAGCAAAACCTGCATCCTCAAATTGTATCAAAAGAAAGAAAACATGACATTAAATCAATAAGATCTAGATAGTAAATCAATAAGATTTACCTGATGTGACACGAGTGAATCCTTACCAGGGAATCACTATGTTGAAGTACTAAACAAAAGATTGGTCGTCCAACTACGCGTGGCATCCAGAGCCCCCGCCTACTCCTACAAGTAGGACAGTTCAAAGGTCGTTACAAATCGTATGGACTGAACATCCATGGGACTGGAAATCCTGGTGGGTGCGATAACCCCTGCAATGCATACAGATATTGGAGTGTAACCATAATTGATAAACTGTCCTCACAAAAAGGATGATCTGGATACTTCAAAATATATAGACTAAATTGAGTGGACAGACATTAACATAGACTGTTCTCAGGACTCACCACACACCAAAAGCGGCAGTACTAAACAATACAGGGTTCACAAACACAAATAAAGTACTGAACAATAGTACTTACTACAGACAAGCAAAGTTGCACTAATTAAACTCTGCATACTATTTCTTGCCACCGACCTACATAACTAACTTGGCCATGGACTTTGTGAGAGATGTCTACCAGCACCATCACCATCTCCTCAACCTTGGAGAACCTAACAGAGTGGTATTTCCAGTCATAAACATGACGATGAAGACATGGCACATCAGATTTGTCGGGAAGCTTTACAAGAACCACACCCTTCGTAATCGGAGGCACAGCTACGAAATTGTTGTGGTCAAGTACAACCTCGAGAACACGCCTGACAACAATGCTACAGGAAAATACTAGTTCAGGACACGTGGCGACAAGGACACAGCAGCTAGATAGTTTAGCAGTAGAACTCATCCTCAGGCCTTCCAGTTCACATGGCATGACTTTGAGAACTTCATATCCACCGCGGACTTGGTTCTAATTCAAACAGAAACCAAATATTTTATTAATACCTCCATTCAGAAATATAAGATGGTTTTCGATATTTTACTCGATATATGACTACATATACACACAGAAATGAGTGAACAAAGACACTAGAACATGTCTTCAAAGGCATGAGAGCTGAGGGATTACTTGCAATATCCATAACACAAGTTACTGATGCAAATATACCCTCTTCAAAGAAAGCATTGATGTTCATAAAGTAGTTGAAAGTAATCTATAAGAAATCAGTGTCAACCTCTCGATGTTTTGGTCAAAAGATGAATTTAGAACCGCCATTTGGCACACAAAAATCACATGCAAGATCACCCAGAAAGTGGTACTACTAGTACTAGTACTACATGTTAGATGAAAAAACACGATCAAGATCGAGAAAAAGATCGTCAAGAAGAGATATTACCTGGACTAGCTTAATGAGGGATCCCAGAGAGGGGAGCTTGGACAGGGCGATGGCTTTGAGCTTGTCTGCGGTAGTCTTGGCAGTGTGCTTGCGCTTCTTCGTACCATGAGCCTCGATGGTTTTTGCCAGAGCCATAGACATCACTTTGGCCGATGCTCCAGCGTCCATCAAGAAACTGTCAAATAGAAATAAAAGAAAATAAACCATAATCAGAAACCCAAAAGAAGAACAGAGAGGGAGTTATAGGATCAGTCTCGGGGTTGCAAGACCGGGCCTTGGCCAGAATCAACACCATTGATGCGCTCACCTTTCATTCATTTGGAGAGAAGAACAATGGCAGAAGTAGGTTGGGGTTTTCTTGAAGAAATGAGGAACAAGATGAGGGAGAAGCGAGGGTTGGGTAGAGAGGAAGCAGAGAGAGAAGAGTGAAATGATGGTTGCTTCGTCCGTCCAACTTACTGCTGGAAAGGAGGGGGTTTTGTGATTTGATGGCTCATTGCGCATTACTGCGACGCTTCGATCGGGGAAGTCTAGCGTGGAGTTGGGCACTCTACTACGGAGTAATTTAGTGCATGGCTGGTTGACACATGGCTGTCCCACACGACCGTCGAGGAGGATGCACATGGTAGAGCGAGTGTAGAGCGAGTCCACTATTTTTTCTGAAGAAAAAAATGATTACGGCAAGTGTTTCCACTCTTACGACTAAGGAGTGTGAAACATGGTAGCCACTTGAACATACACAGTGCTCCTACAATTAGGCATGTGCAGTGGTTCATACGTCAGTACTACATAATCTTGTTGCTAGTGTAGTAAGATATGACGATAACAAATGATGTTGTGCGCATGTCAACTATATGAACAGTAATGTAACATAGTACCGTTTTTTTGACTATTTGGTCGAGAATGAACGATGAGATCAATGTTAATAGAACTAGGTCTACATCGCACGGAGAGTACGGTGCTACAGTACTCCACGAAACATGAACCATATGAAGCACGTCGACTAAGTGTTAGGCAGGGTGTATGAAGGGTGCATGGGATGGGAGCAAAAGTTCCCTTCTCGACCCACTTTTGGGTGTTTGGCAGAGTGCATGCAGGGTGCATGAGTCCACACTAGTAGGTTAGCACAAATACACGAAGAGGGAACAACTATATTGAGATGAGAATGCAACCAAACACACCCACATGCTTTGTGCTACAGTGACTGATCTGCACCGTCTGATTTTGATCCAACGGTCATGTTGCGCCGAGACATGGACATGCCCATGCAGAGGACGCCTAAACACCACCGAAGTCCCTCCGCTTCTCGAGGCACATGGCGTTGGTGATGCAGGGTGCAACGTCCCGCAGAGCCCACTCCCGGTTGACGGGAGCCAGCTCATCAAAGGCGGCGTCCAATGGCACGAATGGATTCCGGTGACGGAGCCCTCAGAGGATTCGCCCGGTAACGACGACGGCAGCATGCAACCCCTCCTTGTCCAGCTCTGCCCCCACAATCGCGCGGAGACGGCTCAGCTCCTTAGAGATATAGGTGAAGAAGGAGACCAGGTCAGGAAGCCCTAGCTCGTTGAAGTCGACGGGGTGGTCGAACAGGTTTAGCCCAACGGTAGGCATCGCGCAGCCGCAACACGTGCATGGCAACTTGGTAGGTGATCCTGGACCTTGTCACGATTGGCCCGCTCGCCCTCCAGCCGCCTCCCCCGATGGCCTATCATATATCCCGATTTCTGCAGCAACGTCGCCGACGCCTCGAGCATCTTTGTGGTGGACGCCTGCCGCTTTTGAAGCTCCGTGAACTCCCGCACGTAACTGAGGAGCATGGCACTCCTCTCCTCCTTGCGCTCACGGAGCTCCATGTCCTTAGCCCTGAGCTCCACATCCTTGGCCTCGAGCTCCTGTGTCAGGCGCCTCACCTCAAACTCCGTGATCTGCTGCGCCGCCATGGCACCAGGTAGAAGCAATGGGGAGAGGAAGCAAAGGGGGTGAAACGGCTGAAAGGCAATGCAATCTATGGGAAGGCGGAGGGAGCCAGCCGAGGAGCAGGGAATCTTTAGGTTTTCACCATGGGAAAACACCAGTCGACGACTTCTCACATCAGGGAGCAGTGGGATTTATAGGTGGAGTCATCTTGACTAATTACTGTCGCGCCTTCTCCCGTCAATCAAAAAATTAAATATCCTGCCACGCCTGCTCCCGTCAATCAAAAAATTAAAAATCTTGTCGTGTCTGCCGCACCCAAAGACTAGAGCAACGCCGTAATGGATATTTAAATTTACCTGCCAGCAAGGAGATAAAAAAAGGGTGAAAAAACAAATGTGGCGGTGGCCTAGCTAATCAGTCGCACTAGCCCAACTAGCTAGCCACCGTGCTTCACTGATGTACTCGGCGGGAAAGGTGGTCTTTCGTGATTTGACGACTCATTTACTTGCTTCGGTGCTATGACCGAGGACCCAGAAAACGCGCGGTAGGGCGTCCCACATCTCGGAAATGAAGAATATATGCGTGCACCGCCCGGGAGGACCCCGAAACCGCGGGGTAGGGTGTGCCACGTCTCGGCACGGAGGAAAAATGTGTGTGTAAAAGTATAATGTATCAGACGTAGTAGTATCTATGGTTCGACCTCGGGACCCAGCCAGTCGGTCGAAAATACCCCACTAGCCACACAGCTTTATCATGCTAACATGGCAGGGTGGATAGGTGTGGTTAGCTCCGTCTCGACTAGCCACAACGTCTCTTGTTCTAGGAGATTCTTCTATTTTCCAAGCTTTTTTAGTTATAATAACACCACGACAAGCTAGCGCCGCTCTTCGTGTGTGCCCGTGCGTAGGTCCAAAATTGATCAATGACAAGTGGGACCCCTGTGTGTTGTTCCGATATTTCAGTGTAGGATGGGTTTTTTGAACAAACACTTTGCGCGGTTAGACAAGTAACGGCACAAGTTACACGTATTTTGCAAGTTGATGAACAAAAATGACAATGGCATAGAATATCACATCCACCCCACAGCTTAGATGCTATGGTGATACGAGTTTTTGCATTGTTGGAAGTGAGATCTAATGGCTTGGGAGTAGTCTTTGTAATTATGCGCAATTTCCAAACTCTCCAAAGGTTTTTTTGCAAATAAAACATTCAGGCCCCGTGTGTGCCGCTGCATCTTCGATCCAACGGCTCCCTGTTGCTCATATTAGGTGCTCCCCATAGCTTAATTAGCCGCTAAGGTGATATGAGCATCTAGGTCGTATGATCTGTGATCAGATGGAACATGCGTAGTACTTGTACTTTCTGCGCATATTACCAAACTCCCTCAGTCGTATATTGCAAAAACATTCAAACCTCCTATTGTGGGCCCTTAGATCTCCGTGAACTCGTATCACCATAGAATCTATGGTGCGGGAGCACCTCATATTTACCCCTGCGAGAAAACATCAGGTGCTCTCGCAGCTTGGATGCTATGGTGATACGAGCTTTAAGGTAGTTTCATCTGAGATCCAATGGCATCTGAGCAGTCTTTGTGCTTGTAAGCAGTGGCTGAACTCTTTTGGGGCTTTTCTGCAAAAAACCATTCGAACCACCGAGGAGTTGGTGTGACACAAATCCAACGGCTCCGAAGAGCTTGTATCACCAAAGCATCTAAGGTGTGGTATCACATGATATTCTTACATACAGGAGAATATGATATCCTCCTTCATCTTAGAAGCTACGGTGATACGAGCTTCGAGGTTGTTGGATATGCGATCCAAGGGCATCTGAGTAGTTTTTGTACAAATTGTGTGCAATTCTCAAACTCATGAAGGTTTCCTGTAAAAATATTAAGACATCACGTGAGCTGCTATATCTCAGATCTACAAGCTCCAAGCAACTCGTATCAGCTTATAGCATCTAAGGTGTGGGGGCACATGATATTATCTCCATGAGGAGGGGGGTGCACAACCAATCGGTGTTTGGGAGCTAGGGTGGGGACAAATATAATCTAAACAATCCTAAACAGAGCTTCACAAATTTCTCTAAGGTCGTTGGGTTAACCCCCGACAATCTACATAGCTCCGCCTAAACACAACATTTGCATGTACTGTAGTACTAGACTTAATATTCATGTTTCAGTTTCGTGTTCATTTTAAATATTGAATTGAGGACCATGCATGCCTTACATTTTACTCCCTTCATTCCTAAATATTAGTCTTTTTAGAGATTTCAAATGGAGTGGCACATACGGATGTATATAGACATATTTTAGAGTGTAGATTCACTCATTTTGATCCGTATGTTGTCACTTGTTGAAATTTCTAAAAGACTAATATTTAGGAACAGAAGGAGTATTTTTGAATTCGTGTCATACATGCATGGTTTGGAAAAATAGATGCACTATACTAATTGGATTGTTGCTGTGTTCGTGTGTGTGGGGGGGGGGGCATATGCTTGATACATACAAAGTTTTCTCACCACCATGTTGTTCATCTTCTAAATTTGAATTTGCAATGAAAAACTTACTAGGGATAGCATGAAATGTGAAATCCACGTTGAGATCACTATATCACAAACTCACTCTAATTCAAGAACTCATCATCAATCAATTACCATGTCGATATTACTATTTGCAAGGAAAATACGGGCATTGTAATACACATAGATTCGTTTGGCAATTTAAAAGATTCCTTTTGTATTCTCGAATGGTACCCAACGCCGTACCAGCCAGACCTTGGCTCGTGTTGATCCTCAAAAAAAACCGGTCTCATGTCCTTCTGGTGGCATGCGTGGTACGCACATTAGCCAACCCGAACTAGTCGAGCCTCCGTGTTTCGAGTCGAAATATCTGGCGGCAAGAATTCCAGCCCTAGGAAATTCCCCTCATGTCCCCGGTCCATAATGACTACCGATGAACAATGGAGGGATGATTTAGTAACTAGACAACATTACCTACCATGCCGAGCATGGTTCAATTGCCACGGTCACCGCTCCCCAAGGTCACCCGTCAACTGCATTGCCTAGTACTACTACTACTACACCAGGATGAGAACAGAATTGAGCCCGTTTGTCCGTGCCTAGTACTTGAGTTAATATATCAGGACCCCTAAAAAAGAGTTAATATATCAGGCAATGCACTAGTACAGACGGACTATCCTTTTACACTTCATATATAACTTGTCTTAAGTCTAAGTAAGCAAAATGTTTGACCAAATCCTTTCTTAAGAAATACAACAGGACAGATGTATGGCTTGAAAATTTATTGCATGATGTAGGTTATGATGTTGTTTTGAATCCTAGATTTTAAATTTCAGAAAATCCAAAAGTGACCAGAAAATCATGAAACTGAGCATGGTCACGTGATATGGCACAAATATTCCTTCGTAATTTTTTCTTCAATTTGATACAAGCTGCTTATGACAAGTTGCACAAATGAAGAGCCAAGGTATTTTGGAACAAAGACATGTCACTTTAAGGCGAACGCTTTCACTATTGAAACCGTGGGCGTTTACGTGCCGCCACGAGTCCCGCTTCTCATCGGCAAGTGCCGTCCGAGCAAGCGTGTGAGTTGATGGGGCGTCGCGGCGATCGACCGCTCGCCCGGTGACGAGGAGGCGTCTTGAGCGGACCGCTGCGCCGGGCGACGAGGAGGCGTCGAAAGCAGACCATCTGCGCCACGATAGGGGAGGCGTGCGAGCAGACCACTGCGCAGGCTCACCGGGAGGTGAGCCCTTTGACCAGGCTCCGCCTCCCACCTTCGTCCCAACTGCTCCCACTTTAAATGTCGCCAGCGCCACAGTTTAAAATCAACCCCGAACTACCCGATATCGCTACAATCTTCACTCTTCCTCTCCGGTTCTCCTGTCATCTACCTCCAACCAGCCTGACCTAAACGTACGCCATGCCGCATCACGATGGTCTAGCCTTAGTCTTCCAGTTTCCTGAGGAAGACACCCAGCCGGAGTCTCAAGAACATAAGGCGCTTTGGGATGAGCTTGAACCGGCCTTGCGGGAAGACGCCGCGCCTGTCCCCGCTCCCGTTCCAGCTCCCGTCGGCCCGACTGCGCCAGCGCCCATCCCAGCTCCCGTTCCAGCTCCGGTCGGCCCGACTGCGCCAGCACCCATCCCCGTGGCATTGATGAGTTGGGAGCCGCACATTGTCGCCGAGCTAGATGCCACGAGATTCCACGAGGTCCCCTCCGACTTTCACGCGCCCGTGCACCTACCAGCGCATGCGCCTGCGCGTGCATTGACGCGCACGCCCGTGCCGATGCCCAAGCACCTGCCAGCGCATGCGCCTGCGCGTGCACTGACGCGCACGCCCATGCCGATGCCCATGCACCTGCCAGCGCATGCGCCGCGTCGTGCAGCAGCGCAGCGCCCGTGCCGGTGCCGTGCACATGAATGTCTCCGCCGCGCCGTTACAGCGCCGTCCTCGCAGTGCGGTGCCCCCCTTAGCGGCTTGGATGGCCGTCGTCGACCGCTTCCTTGCACCAACGCCAGTCGCCTCCTCCCGTCAGTTGACTCGCTCCTGGAGATCGAAGTCCAGAACATTGTGGCCTTCCTTGCAGCTAGGGCCAACGTCCAGGAGTACGCCAACAACGGTGCAAGACGCTGCCGTCGCCGTTGGTCAGTGGCCCGACGACACACAGAGCACAGCAGAGGAGCCGCTTCCCACCGCAAGACGCCCCCGCCGTCGTCGCGTAATCTAAATTTTCCATGAAAAACGTTCGGATTGCCATGCTCAAATCCCAATGTTTATCATTTTCGTTTATTTTAGATCAATTGTCATATGAATGTAAAGTCAGAGTAAGACTGAAAGAAATCTATGGTTCGATCGTTTGAATGTTCTGCTAGAGCCGTAGCAAATTAAATATAAAACGTCATCAAGCCACATGTATTCCTTCTCATCCAACGACCTAGACTGCTTCAATGTCGAGTGCTCAACACGTTTAGCGTGCAGTTAGTTTCATGCCAAAAATAGTGCTGATCACATAATAACACGCAAATAATATCCTACTTAATATCTGCATGCACTTAATATACTTCAAATTAACATGCACTACACGTACACATTGACTAGTACTACTAGTACGTGAAACTGGTGCCGTAACTTGTGAACGCGTCCAGATATGGTCAACGGCAACATCGCCCGCGAGGTCTTCATGTTTGCCCGTGCGTCTAAGCGCAGAAGGGGAGGAGAGAGAGCACACATGGAACCCACCAGTAAGTGAAGGCGAATAGTACGTGCTAACGAGCCGGTCCCACTAATGTACTAAAAATAATATTACATGTTATCCATTAAATAGGCTGTGGTAATATAAAAACATTATATGAACAAAGGGGGGTACAACAAACATTGCTATTGATGTGCGGCTTGAAGGCCCTGGTCGCATGTTCGATCCTCGTCCTTTATATTTTAATTTGTATACGGGTCCAAATTTGTTTCATGACAGGTGGGCCCCTCGGTGTGTAGTTTGTGGCACTTTAATTTGTGTGTCGAAATTTGTTCCATTCCAAGTGGACTATCGGTGTGTAGTTTTGTAGCTTACTTGTAATAATCAAAGTTTTTTGCAATAATACCATGGTGCGACGTTGAAGGCGAGAAAGGACGTGCGAGAGAGCGATGACCGATCCAGAGGGAAATCAATTGGGGGAGGTGCAGTGGTTGCAACGGTGTTTGGAGTAGTGTGGGCCGAATGCTACGAAAATATATCTACCACCGGAATAAATGCCTACACAAATTAATCCAAGGTTGGAGTCCCTGTTGCAATGTAAATAGCTCCGGCTTTGCGAGGGATGGGGAGGTAGCTTCAATGTGTGGAAGATACGGCATGAGAAAGCGAGGTCAATCGAGAGACATATAGATAGAGAGACAAAGTGAGTGTGGTCCGACATTCATTGAAAAGATATACATGCTCTGGAGAGATATTGTCCGGCTTTTGGGAAGGGTGAGGGTTGTAAGATAGAGCTTGAGAGATAATCCAGTCACAGACATGTAGATATATTTTGTGCGTGGGAGGAAGCAAGGTCAATCAATTACATATATAAAGCGAGAGAGATTGAGCGAGTGTGGGTTGTTGTGCGATCGAAAGAGTGATATGGGTTGGAGAGAATGACCTAGATAGATAATGTGCGTGACAGAGTAGACAATATGAATATGTCGAATTGGGTTAAAACATGGAGATATATTGTTTGTGTCCGAGAAAGAGTGAGGTCAATCGAGACATAAAAAGAGAGACAGAGAGAGAGGGAGGGAGGGAGAGAGAGTGAGAGATTGAGCGAGGGTGGCACGCCATGAGGTCGAAAGAGTGGGGGCGGCTTTGATGGACTGACCTAGATAGACAATCTGCATGAGAGAGTATAAATTGTGTCGATCGAGGCCCGAACAGGGAGATATATCCTTTGTGTGTAAAAGAAAATGAGGTTAATCGAGACACAAATAAAGAGAGCGAGATTGAGCGTGTGTGGCCCGCTGTGCGGAAGAAAGAGTGAGACGGTCTCGAGGTAGTGACCTAGATAGACAACGTGTGTGCGCGCACGAGAGGTTGCACGCTAGATAGGCAATGCATGTATCTAGCGAGAGAGGGTGGGAGGGAGAGAGAGAGAGAGAGAGAGAGAGAGAGAGAGAGAGAGAGAGAGAGAGAGAGAGAGAGAGAGAGAGAGAGAGAGCTCGGCATGGGGTGCAATGGCGGGTGTGTGAGGTAAATACATTTGGTAACATAGTGGAAAAAGGGGGTTGTATAGTTGAGAGAGTTAGAGATCGAAACATGGAGATAAAGAATGAATGTGCGTCAGAAATCGATAGCTTCCTAAGGTGGTTAGGAGAGGAAGATTGACCGATACAGGAAGTATGTAGCATTTGTGCCGAGGGGGGGGGGGGGCTAAAAACAACATTTGAATGTAGATAGTACTAGACTTAATATCAATGTTTCAATTCGGTGTACATTGTAAGATTTGAATTTAGGACCATGCATATGGGTAATTATTTTGAATTCGTGCAATACTAGGTTTTGAAAAGTTGACATTGACTCGATTGTTGTGCTATTTTTGTAGGTCATATGTTTGAATCCATCCAAAAGTTTTCTCACTACCATGGTGTTCATCATATACATATGAATTTGTATTAAAAAAGTAGCGTGGGTGAAATGCGAAATCCATGTTAGAATTGGAGATCTCTATGTGACACACACTCTAATTCAAATAACTAATTATGTGACACACACTCTAATCCACGTTAGCACGGATAACGTGGAGACCGTTTTAGTTTTTTTCAAATAACTCCTCATTAATTAATTTATAGTATCTCGTTTCGAACGACTAATTATTTGCAAGGAAAACACGGGCATGGTAATACATACAGATTCATTTGCAAATGAAAGAAGATTTGTTTGCATTCTCAAATCTCCTCTCAAATGTAGGCGCACCAGGCATACCAGGGTCGTGTCATGGTGGTCGCGTGTGTCGTATGGTGGCTTAGCACCCAGCCACCCACCCCCTCCCTCCCTCCCACCTCCCCCCAAAAAAAGGACGACGACATAATAAGTTCACGCTTCCATGTTTCGGATTGAAATATCTGGCGGCCCCAATTCCAGCCCTGCAAAAGCTCCCTTCTCCACCGTCCCCTTCCGCGCGCAGATTGCTCAAATTCCCAATTCGTCGCCAACGCAAGCAAAGTTTGAATCACCCCTCATCTCGTCTCTTTCCCCACCTCTGTGCCGGACGACGACGACGAAGACGACAGTCGCGCTTCACCATTGCACTAGAGCTACCTCATCTACGCCCTTGTCCACCGCACCGGGTGGTCTAGCGAGAACGTCGGTCGCCGCATCTAACGTGCCTCACAGAAACCGACTTCCACCGCATTAGGTGCGCTTCACCGACGTTGTCTCCCACCTCACCGGGGCTACTTCACCGAGCACATCGTCGCACCTCCGTCCCCCGAGGACGTCAGGGCTTCACCAACGTTCTCGTCCACCGCATCATGGCGCTTTGCTAACACACAAGATCTGTATCCATGCACGGCCAGCCAATGCCAACGCATCACCCTCAACGGCTCTGAAGTGACCCGCGCTCTAGTTTGGCAAGCATGCCCAAGCGCCGGCCCGAACTAGGTATCCACACATCACTCCCTTGGGCATTGTTCCGACGATGTTTGGATATCCGTCCAGTTCTCTCTTAGCTTACACGCCTATGCAACTATGAATTTAACTCTTATTTCTTCTGGAGGTATCATCTGAAACAAGCAAAACCATTTTTTAGCGAAGCATGACGGCGCTACGAGATCTGGTACACATCCTGCACACCCGTATAACCTTGTAAGTATCTATCCTCTGGTACAACAGCAAGGTTGATTACTCTTATTTGATCAACCATTCGCCATGTCAAAAATGCAGAGGGAGATGCAAGGAGCACAAGGCCTGCACATCCAAGCAAGTGGTAACATGGACTTGTACATGGAACATCCCAAGAGCAATCAGAGCTGCAGTGAGCCTGTACAATGAGCTAGCATAAGCCCATGCATTTCATTTAAGTCATACTGGCATGCGTGTATGATTTGTGTGCAGTGGAGGATCCACGAATTCAAGTTACCAGGGGCGAGCATTTAACTTAAAAAATACGAAGGAACTTGCACTCCGGAAATCAACATAACTTGAGAAATGAGAAACTACATGCACTTTGAAAACCAGCTAATTATCCAAAGTAGTTCAGATTATAAAACACTAAATGATGCAAGCACCAAAAAACGCAAAATGCAACATGGTGTACAAGGACTACTAACATGGTGTGTACCTGCTTGAATTATTTGTTCTCTAGCTGAAAATATCGAAGTGTAATTGCACCTATAACCAGTGCACAAACGGTATATCAATATATCTATCCTGCACAAGTATGCCAATAGTTTCAAACAACAGATTAGAAAAGTATTTATGCTACGTTGTCATGATACGGGGACTTTCTGGTAGATGGCCTCGACGTTTCCTCAAGCCATGAAAATGTACTATAATTTGCTTGTCATCAATGCCTGCAAATCTCTATGTCTCTCTCAACATAGCAGATCATCATTAGACACTAAATCCTTCAATCGGATCTTGCAAAATGCTTGCATTAGATCCCTCATTAGACACTATATGTTCATCACCAGGAGCATGTAAAATGTTTGGATCAAATCCTTCATTAGCATTCTGTTCATTAGACATTTCAGGCTCAAGAACAACATGAGCTTGTATGTTTGCACCGGAAACTTGATTAGATACATCAGATTCAGTCAGTTCAGTATTGATTGGGGGAGTTATAAAATAAGCATAAATTGGTTTCATTTTCTCATATATTCCCTACATACAAGCAGTTTTACAACACCGTCAGCTTTAACTATAGGCCAGAAATTGAACAGTTGAATTAGATATAATCAGGGATGTGATGTACCTGCTCGTTGCGCATGCTATTCTTGCAAGCTATGACTGTCCGTTTGCGCAAGCTCGATGCCATGCCCGTGATACCGTCGCTGCCTCCCACACAGGATGCACCCAGGGTTGGATCTTCATCTTCTTGTCCTTCCGTTTGATTGAAGTCCGACGACCGCCCTCCAACGAGGGCGCGAGGAAGTGCTGTGTTGGACTGTCCAGCGGCGGCTAGGTTAGGAGAAAACCAGACTGGAGGCTGGAGCGAACGAATTGGGATTTTTCCTACTGTCGATCAATATGGGAGGCGCTCGTTTGGGCCGTGAGCCTTCTATAGGGCCTGCCTTGCACTTATGTTATTGGCCCATCCAAATTGAAACATTTTTCTTCATTTATTACATTGCCTGCTCGTGCGTTGGGCCGAACAAAACTAGCCTGGGCCAACCTGGACTACTCAAACTAGGTGCACACTTTCTAGCCACCCGAGGCAGCCGCCCATACCAGCCCCTATGGTGGCGTCGCCCCTTTTTGTTTGTATGATTGGGGTAGTAAAAAATATTCCAGTGGCGCTTTTGATTTACCCACAGAATGGTTGAATTGCTTGTTTCAATGAACTGAGTTCGCCAATAATGTGAAGGATGCCAGTCTTTTCATCCTATTGTAGAATGCTTAGATCTCGATATGCCAAATGTAATCGCATGAAATATACAGTAAAAGCCAGTGTGATGTGTGTGGCTAAAACTAGTCTGATTACACGTCCTCATCTAACATATCAAGGACGCACCATCTTACCAGATTAACCATTCGACTTACCAATGCAGTGTGGGAAGAAAGAAGTATTGGGACTGCATATCCAACCAATTGATGCCATGGACTCCTGCGTAGAACCTTGTAAGTGAAAAACAAGTTGCAGTGTGCCTGTACAAAGAGCTAGTGTAAGTTCAGTTATCTGCTTCTTGGAATTTCAGTTAGCCACTTATTGCAAATTGTTCAATTACGTTGCTTGGCTTAATTTAGTTTGCTACTGATTACATAATGACATAGCATGTTAATCCTATTATAGACTACGCCTATCTATGTGTTTGATACTTACTGTTAAGAATTACCTGTTTTCCTGAACTTAAATAGCTACTTAAGCACGTAGATAGCTGGTCATATGTACTTCTAGGGTGCAGCAGAATTCACGTGTAATTTATATTCTGATACCCTGTTTGTTTAAATGGTTTGTTGTTATCACTTGTAGCACTAGTAATATTTGCATGTTCATAGATAGACAACTGTCAGGTTTATATGAGGGACACTGTCTTTTTAACTTATAGATGTGTTGGAATCATTTTGGTTACATCAAAGAAATTTACAGATGTCTGTGTTACTGGTAAAGGGTACCGACTTGTTACTTTAATACGTTGCCAAGAACTTGTTAGTTTTACAAGTTCATGTGTAATTAAATACGTTGCAAAACCGGTCAGTTTTACTAGTTTGATGTTAGTTTCTTATGGCTCTTGCGAAACTTTATTTATTGATTGCTAACATTCAAGTTTGCAGGATCCAACTGAAACTCCATTGGCACAACAGGTATGTTTTCAGAAACTTCCTTGTTTACCTGGTTTGCTACTGTAACTTGTTGCTGTAATCATCTTTCCAACTTCACGTTTTCAGGATTGAATTGGAATTCCAATTGCACAGCAGGTACATTTTACAAAAATATATTTGTCTATCAGGTTTGCTGCTGTAACTTGTTGCTCTAATCAAGTTACTGACTACTCAACTTTTCAGGATCCAAGAGAAACTCCAATGCCACAATAGGTTCCTTTTGCAAAACTTGTTTGTTTAACTGCTTTGCTGCTGCAACTGGTTGCTCTAATCACGTTACTGGCTACTCAACTTTTCAGGATCCAAGAGAAACTCCAATGCCACAACAGGTACCTTTTGCAAAACTTGTTTGGTTAACTGCTTTGCTGCTACAACAACTAGTTACAATGATGTTAATAAATACTTTCCAGCATCCAATTGAAACTCTTTAATTCCCTGTTTGTTTAACTGGTTTGTTGTTATAACTCCCAGTTGAGATGTTTTGCTAACTTCAAATTTTTGGAATCCAATCGGAACTTTAATGGCAAAACAAGTTAGCCCAAGATCAAAGAGCGAGGTCCCCATGGACGTTGTATAATCCCACAGCAGTGGCACCGGCCCAATCGTGCATCATGAATTGCCAACTGTTGATGCTCTAGAGGCTAAAATAGTGGTAGAAAGAGATTCTGCTTCTGCACTTAGAGATGACGTTGACATGTTGAGGAAGCAAACAGCACAATCACAAGCAGTACAAGACAACCATTAAATATTTGGTGGATTTCAAGACGAAGCAAGCTGAGACTGACTGCATTGTTAAGGTCTTGAAGGAAAAAAGGAAATTAAATTCTGACTTGGTAAATCATAGGTGAAATGTTCTTTCCAGCGTTGAATAACCTTTTTGTTGTTTGTTCATGTAATCAATCGAACCATTTGTTTTAGAGATCATGTAATAATTGTTTTTTTCTTTTTGGTTTGTAACTTTATTTGAGCACAAGTCTGTATTAATTGATAAGACTCAGAGACATTTCATTTTGATTGCTATGCCAGACCTACAAATATGCCAATCAGGATGAATGTGCATTTAGCAATAATAGTAGTATAGATGGACCATAAGTGGCACGCATCAGAAATGGCAAAGATGTTGTAGTAGCTTCGCTAAAAAAAGGATGTTGTTCTAGCAAAAAAAGGTACAGCGGCCTGGCTAATGTATGTTAGTTAATATTGTTGATCCATATACTCTATAAGTGTTTATATGTCTGTTAGTTATGTACATTCTTGGTTGATTGACTCGGTATTTGAATCTTGATACGTCCCTTGTGTACATATCTAAATGGGAGTACACATTATGCTGCGTGTCACATTTGAGTTGGACATAAAGTGTTCCAAATATTCGAATTCACCTTAAACTGGATTCTAGCTTCTGAATTTGAGTATCGACATTTGTAAATCATATACATATATGACAGGGGAATACATCTTTGTCATGCTTTTGAAGATATATAAAAACACATAGAATGATTTATAAAGATTTGTATAGGAATACAAAATGGATTCGAATTTAGTTGCCAGGGTAAACGTGGATGCTTATTGTCCCAAAATTCGAAAGAAGCGGCAAAATGTCCACTCCCATGTCGGCTGCCCGCAGCCAAGTGTTTGGGAGATGGAAATTACTATCTACCCATTATACGGACAATCCATCGGCCCGATATCCACTGCTTTCAATAGGGGTAGGTTAGTAACTTCAATTAGACGTGACACGACCGCCTCTGAGCCCATTCCGACACGGTGGGCGCCAAACATGGGCGGCAAAACACATTTCATTCAAGCTCGTCCGAAAGACCCCTATTTCTCCCTCCATTTCCCCATTCATACACGGTGGGCGGCAAAACAAACTCGACTCGGCCGAAATCGATGTAGGCAAATATTTTCAATAGGGGCAGGTTTGTACCTAACTCAGACGTGACACAATCGCCCTACCTGTCAGCCCCGTTCATACACCGTGGGCGCCAACCATGGGCGCCAAAACACCCTCTCCTCGCCCGAAATCGCTCTGGGCAAATATTGGCGAGATGCAAGATTACCGTCCTATCCCCAACCAACGAGATGTCCAAATTTTAAACGGGGGCTAAGTTCGTAACTTTCCCATATTTCTGACAGGCGCATTCCAAAAAACATGGTTCCCCGTACCTCTCCCTCCATTTTCCCATTCATACACCGTCCGTGCTAGAACACCATCCCCACACCAGCCTCCTCCGTCCGCCACCCCATCCATCGCTGCCGTCCTCCACCCCATCCATCGCCACCGTCCTCCACCATGCCAGAGCGCCTACCAAGACCGCGTCGTCCACTGCTAGAGATGGACGTTTTTCATCCACGGCGATGGACCAAGAGCCTTGCATCACGTCCTCTCGCTTCATCGGCGCTGTCGTCCTCTTTGCCGGGGCCGCTCACACGACCTTCTCTTCAACCGCAACGGGACTTATCCCCCGATGCACCCATCTACCGTCGAAGATCTGCTTCCATCGCACCCCTGATGCCTACACGGCGCCGCAAGAGAGGTGGTGCTTCATATCTCCTCAACTTTTTGATCTCAACCAGAAAATAGATCGTAACTTGGTTACTCTACTTTCTTTTCAGCTCTTAGAATTTAGTTCTTAGATTGAAGCAAACAATGGATGCTAAATATCATTTCTCCGGTTTGTAGCTTTAAATCTGCCATGGCACGACCATAATACGGTTTAATTGATCATGCTTAGGGTTTAATTGATCTTGCTAGTTCCATGGTGGTTTCTTTAATAGAAATCGGAGGGGAAACCCTCTTTTGCGCAAAAAAATGCTTCGGGTTTCCCCCTTTTATGATCACTATACGATCAGAATACGTGCTTCGTGTCATAATAGCACTGCTCCACCCATCAGCTGAACGAGCTTAGTTCAAATACGAATCTGGTATTATTAAAATAGAGTCGTTTAATTGGTCAGCTAAATGTTCCTAATTTAGCTTCAAAAATGCATGTTTGCCGCTCAGGTGTGTATCTCTATAGGGTGCCCATGGTGGGCCGGCCCACCCTGGGATTTTGGGTCATCCCAGGCCCCGATTCCCCTCTGTTCTGCTGCGCGCTTCCGATCTCTACTCGCCCCCAATTACTGACTCGCCGGGGACTTGCCGTCCCCGGACGGCATGACTCTAGGAGGAGATGCCGGACTAGCAGGAGGTCAGGAGCCGCTCTCCCTACAGCGTCACCACTCCCCGGGCGCGCCGCCGTGCCTACCTTCCCAGTCCGTTTAGGGATCAGGCGTGCAGCACCCACTAAGCCAACCCGATTTATCCTGAGATACGTCCTCAACACTCAGCACTTCAGCAGCCACGCCTCATCACCCATTTTATAATTGATTCATTACTCATTAGGCATGTCTGTCATTAGGGTTTGTTGTGTGCTGAGTGCTACGTACATTTAATGGTTCATATGTATTTCAGTAATCTTTAGTACCTGTAAAGTTCACAGGGTTTCAAAATTCCGGCCCTAGGAATAGACACTAGTCATTTTGGATTGTTGGTCATAGTGACATTGACCCAGATTACTACTACAGGTCAGGTTTGTTGACAATTTTACTTCTCTTTCTTACTCATTTGATATGATATCCAATTATTCACGTCGATTAGTTGCAAACAGTAAGTGCTAGACAAACTTCTTGATTCAAATTTTGGACGGTCTCTTACTGCAGTTACAATTCTGCATACTAGTCCTAGTGAGCTCACAAGTAAATGACTGATTCACTACATCTATGCTTGCCTTCTCATATTTGTTGTCAATATTCTTTTAGGGTGGACCACCCTGTTTCAAAATACTGGAACCATAGACATGAGCGAATAGTATTTCTCTGTATGATCTCTTCCATCTTGTGTGGGCAACGAACACTACATTGTATAGAAAGAAAGTGTCATTTACTGCTTTTACATAGGCTACGATCTTTTACATGGAATACAATCTGCCTACTTGCTTTGTGTCGCACTACCAACACTCCACCCTTGAAGCTAAACATTATGTCACTCATGATTCCTTGGTTTATTTGTTCAAATACGAATTTGATATGATTCTAATGTCCCTACTTCAGTTTTGAAATGTGTGTCTGCCTATAAGGGGTTTGTATTTCTGTGTGTGGTCTGGTCAGCACGGTTGGGGGTTGAACTTTGCATATGCAGGGGTTTATAGGGAGACACTATTCGAGTTGAATCTGCAATGCATTCCATAGATAATCTGACTACTTTTTATGTTTTCATGAATCTCAGAATCTGAATAGCATCATAATGATTATGAGCTTGCGCGCATGAAAAGAATAAAGCAGAACAATGCCATGGCTGTCAAACTTGGCACTAAGGGACTGAACTCAAGTCTGGATGCAATGCAATGCAAACGCTCTCCACCTACAGATTCATGCTCAGAATATGATCCTAACAGTGATTCTGAGCTAGAGGGAGACCTAAGTCAATGTAGCTCCCTAGTGGAGGAGTCAGAGGCATATGCCCTATCTTATTCACCCATCAAGGTGCTTGCTCTAACTTTCCACGGTTTTTGGTCGCACATATCTTGCAACTGATGCTTTCCATTGCTTCTACTTTGTTGCACTGCCATTAGCTTAGTTTACACATCGTTTATGTGAATACGCCCTGCCTATCCATTTTTAGTACATATTCCATCTGTCATCATACCATATATATCCATTCAAATGTTGTTCTTGTGTATCAGACGTTCAAAAGGAAGAGGGCGATTGCTGACCGCAGAGGAGCACAAGCAAAGTATTTGGAAAAGGTAGTGACACCTGATAAATTAAATAGCCCATTAGGTGTAATTGCAATATCACCTGACCCGCAAAACACCCCAACTCTAGCAGACTCTAGCCCTACTACACTGGTCATTTCTAATGCCCCAACTTAGCAGAGCCCAACTGCAGCAAACAGTATGATGATACCAATTGACATAGCACCAGCTCTACGACACAAAACCCCCATTCCAGCAAAGAGTACACCAAATCCAGTTGCCAAATCCCTTTTCGAACCAAAGAGAGCCCCAATTGCAGCAAATAGGACCCCTGTTCCATTTCTTCCCGGTTTAGAAGACGAAGCTTATATTGTTGTTAGGAACTTTGTGCGCATCTTTCCTTCATGGAAAGATTATAACGCAGGCACAGAACAATTTCCAGTCTTCCTCCGCAACTTATACGTAAGTAATGTACTAATGTTATTCATGGTAATTACTGCATTTGTTTCTGCTGACAGAAGACACAAGATTTCATACTTTTAAATAAGCCAGGACCAAACTTGATTGTCAATACGAGCAAGGATTGGTTGCGCTTTTCAAGCACTCATTGATGAAGTATCATTCCTACCTGAGGCAAGCACACTTCGATGGCAAGCCTCTAAACGAAATTTTGCAAAGTCTCCGGTGCTACATTTATCCGACAGTGAATGGAATAATCTTGTTACACATTGGTCTCGTCTCCAACGTAAGGTACTGTCTATGATATCACCTCACAATTGAACTACATTTCGGCATTTGCCTTAACGTCTCACTTGTACGAAAACTGTTAGCAGAAGAACATTCATTCTCAAGGGACCACAGAATCTGGCAACTATACTACACACTGGATTGCTCTTGTGAGTACATCCTGTGTGACCATACTTACTTTCATAGTTGTTTGATTATGTAGCATCATAGCACATGTTAGCCTCATTATCGTCCAATTGGTGGACATTATAAGATCTGTATGGACTCTTACATAAATTTAGAATCAACCCAATGCTTTTGAAGAGGTTTAGCTCTACAGTCCTCTTGTAAGGACTGAACGTCATCTATCATTGTACTTACATTAACAGCTACTCCCTCCGTCCCATAATATAAGAACGTTTTGTACAGTACACCTGTGGTCAAAATAGTCTTGTATTATGGGAATAGGGATTGGTTCATTGTGTAGCATTCTGCATGTTATCTCCCTTGCCCACCATTTACTAAAATATATCAGATCTATATTTAATCTTACCAAAAAGTTGAATACATAGACAATGCCGGTGCAGAAGTGTAGCCCATTGGTCTTGTCAGTACATTTTGTCCTATAACACTTGTACTTCCAAGGATTGGTAGTTGATTATGCAGCATGAATCTGCATCTTATGTTCATTATCCTCTATCCCTTCCAGTATTATCATATCTATAATTACTCTTTACAAAATGTAGAGTACAGGCAATGCTTATGAAGAAGAATCTGTGCTAAAATTCTTGAGTTATCCTTCCCTTGACATGGAGAAGGGCATTATAAAGCCGGTGTTAACTATTAATGTAAGTCAGTCCTTCTAAAGCCTTTATCCTCAACTGCTGTTTAATTTGCTCATACTCCCTATCGTTTACTGCTATTTAGTTTGCTGTTTCTATCAAAATGCATGTTCGCAAGAACCGTAAGTTCCAAGTTTTACTTTTAAAACCAAATTCCTTATTCATACCATGCACATTACACAATACTCCCTCTATGTATGCTTGTTTTTGTGGATCTATAATCTAGTGTGTGGTGAAGCAGCCCACGTTTGCACCTTGTCATCTCCTGTTTTATCTTACTGATGTGGTTGATTATATGAACAAAATGCCATGCACATTAACCAAAATAGATACAATGATTGTCTTTGCCCTTCATCTATGCTTGTTATGTTGACATGGTAATCTAGTAGTGTGGTGAGGCTCCCTGCATTATGAATGCCAGATTATGCTATTGATATTTTGAAATTACTCTTTATTTTCTAATTTGAATTTGGATGGAATTGACAGCACATTTATCATCTTTGTTTATACACGTGGAAAACCTGTCATCTCTCTGCTTGTTTCAGAGTGATATGCCTGATGGCATGCACAAGTCTGCTGAAGGTTGTGTGACAAACCCAACATATATTGCAGCAAAGAAGGCAAAACATCTTGAAGATAGCGAGACAACCCCAAAGTCTTGTCTTGATGCAGTGTTCAAGTTACTTGAGACTAGCACTCAGACAAGCTCACAGAATTTTCTTTCTGATTCAGTTCGACTTCTTCAGTCCGAAGTTCTAGCAGAAAGGCATTGTGCAACTCAACTTCGACTTTGAAGTCCTATCTATAAGAAAGATTGCGGAGAACACCAATGAGAACCTCATTGCTAAACAACTACACCTGGAAGCTATGATCGACATGCTAAGCCGGTCTCACAGCCTTGCTCAGCAGCTTGCGCGACAGTTCCCGCACAAGGCTAATCTTTCTTGAACTGTCTTGGAAGTGGTCTCGGTTTAGTATTATTTTGGTACACTGCAATGGTGCCCAGTTTTTGTAATCTGCTTCTTCGTTGCGCTTTATGATCACTGGTGGCGAACTTCGATGCCCAGTGGATGTAATATACCATAAATCCTTTATTGTATAGTGTAGGTTTATTCTAAGTTACTATGCCATAATTTCTTTATTGTATAGAGTAGGATTGTTCTTAATTCCTACTAGTTACTCCCATCGTTCGCTATCTGAAAAAAATCCGATGTAGTCGACTAGGCAAAAACATTAGCCTCTAACGGGCCTGGTTTTTAGCGGGCCACAATTGGACCGGCCTGTATCTTTCTTGGGCTCGAATGGCCATTGGGGCCTTCACACTTTGCGCCAGGCCCACAACTTACTACAGCCTATATTCGGCCCAAATTTTAGTTGGGCCTTTTGTGGACCCAGCGCTTAGATTGGCCCAGGTAGCGTTGGGCCATTAATAGGCTGAATATTCTACTGGGTTGTTACGGCCCAGAAGAAACCATGGGCCTTTAGTAGGCCGAAATGCATGTTGGGCCTCAATTTTCACTAGTCGTTGATGGGCCTTCAGCAGGCTGAAATGTAGACCGGGCCTTTTTTGGCCCAGTTATATGACGGGCCGTTACCAGGCCGAAACATATCTTGGGCCTTAGTTGGCCCACTGATATCATGGGCCTTTAAGAGGCCGAAAGCTTAGTACATGCATCAACGGGCCGAATTATACGACAGGCCTTTAACAGGCCCAAAGTCACGTTGGGATGAATTGTTGCCACCTTTCTCACGGGCCGTTAATGGGTCAAATGTCGCGTCGGACCATATATGGCTCATGGGCAGCATGGGCCATTCCCAGGCCGAAAGACACACCGGGCTAAAATGGACCCATGTCTACATCGGGCCTCTAACAGGCCGAGATTCACTGGGCTGTAATTGGGCCCAAATATTCGGTGAACAATTAACGGGCCAGATTTGGCTTTGGGCTGTAATGGGCCTTTATTAAACAGGCCGTTATTGGGCTAGCACACTAGTACCTAAGTAAGTACAACGGGCCTTTGACTGGGCCGGCCTTTTTAACCTATATGGGCATCTGTTGGGCCCTGCCATGTGTCGATGTATCATAGGAATGTCTCCTCCAATGGACGGGCGACATCTGGCCCACCGAGGAGTAGACACGTGTTTTCTCCGGCCAATGAGAATTTTACACATGGAAAATCACCATTGGTCCAGGCTGTTAACGGGTTATCGGATCCAAAACCGGGCCCGATAGCTTAACAGCGAGCCGTTACGGTGGATGCCACGTGTCGGTCACCCTTGACGAAAGCACTTCTATGACGCGTGATTTATCGTCATGAAAGTGGACATTTCCGTGATGATAATTTTGGTAATGTCATGGAACACTTCTACGACAGCACATGTATGACTATCTTGATTCTATCATAAAATTGTCATGGATTACATGCATGATAGAAAACGTGACCTACTGTGACAAACACGTATCATCACCGAAGTTTCTTTTTTTTGTAGTGAAGGTATCCTGCCGGGGGAAACTTGTTTACTTAAAAGTATAGAGGCGTTTCACCCTTGCATGGACATATTACATGCACGAGCCCCCGGCAAGTTTATCTTTTTCATTAATATGCTGATCAAATAAGTACAGACCTTACAGGACACAAACATGGATTAAAGAGATTACATTATTTGAACTAAAATTTGGCAAGTGCCTACAGATTTAAGATTGAAAAAAGATAAGTGCCCCGTGATGCCCTTTCTTGTCCCTCTCCTCCTAGGCACTGCAGTAGGAGGTGAACAGGGCAAAAGGAGTGTCTGAGCAGAAGCCCATCCTGACCCTATCGGGCTCCAGGAGAGGTAGCCCGACGGGGGCGGGAGGGCACAGATGAAGGCGATGGTGAACAGATCGGCGGAGGCCACCCGTCAACCGCCACCACCAGGGCTAGCAGGACGCGACAGGGCTAACAGAGCTGCAGCCCGCGAGGAAGTCTGCCGAGGTCTAGCTGGAAGGCTGCTAGACAAGCCGGAGGCACAACCTCCACCCCTGCTCCCAACTCCCTGGCAAATCATATTGCCGGAGAGGACGTGCATATGCAGATGGTGCTGCCGCCGCCTCACGCTGACGGTCCGGCTGATGCTCAGCCGCAATCAAAGGCGTCGCCCTCCTGGTCGGTGTCATTTTGTCATCACCGTCATTGTCATCCTCGTCGCTATTGCTCGAGGAGGAGCTTTCGTCATCGGTCGAGCTCTTCGCACATTACCCTAAGCGAGCACCCGAGCTCCCAAAAACTTTGACGGAAAGGAAACCGTCGTACATTAACTTAAAATGGAGGACATGCCCTTCTGACAAGCTATGGGCACGAGCAAAAGTCTTCCAGCGTCGACGGAAGTACATTACGTGAGGGGCGGGGAAATCTACATCCACCTGTATGCTTCCATTCCCATAGCCCCTCATGTGGAGCCTCAACACTCGCGATTGTTCAAGCTCCATCACCCTTGCAAATGGAGTATGGAGGCGGAGGCGGCAGTGCGGAGGCTTATATAGCCTGATGACGAACTATAGAGGTTGGTCTCCAACGTGGCCCTCCAATGGAGGAGGAGCGTCTTATGGGGGCGCGATCAGGGCACCTCCCCTTCCTCCTCCCCCTCGGGCGCCACGACGACCGCGACCTCGTCCTCTCCCTCCCCCTCTCACGGCGGTTTCTGCCCTGCTCTCTCAGGAGGAGGAGGGATACGCTGTCAAGCAGAAGCTCTCGTCACCGCCACTAGAGCACCACCGTGTCCTCGTCCTCTCGCCATGGTGAGCGAAGAAAGTTTGAGGAAAGGGAGAAGGAGAGCGTGTGAACAAACACACTGCTCCCGTCCCCTTTTATAGAGGGATGAGGCAGGTGGTTGGCTTATCATTCAGGGAGCAACCACCCCGCTCCCCCAATATGGCTTCCCTACGCCTTAAACAGCTCGGGGAATCAGAGCCGACCTTCTGCAACAACCAACGACGCCTGGTTTTCAGCCATGGCACCCGTCCCCGCGCCCTCCGTAGCTGCCACCTACCCTACTCAATGCATGCGATACACGTGGCTGATACGTCCATTTTCAATCATGTTTACCTACTGTTATTTCTAAAGTTTTATGCATAATAATGCTTTTTGGAGTAATTCTAATGCCTTTTCTCTCATAATATGCAAGTTTCACACAAAGAGGGAGAATTCCGGTAGCTGGAAATCTGGACCTGACGAAGCTACGTCAGGCTAACTATTCTGCACAACTCCAAATGAGCTGAAATTTCACGAGGATTTTTTATGGAATAAATAAGAAATACTAGAGCAAATAACTACCGGAGGGGGCCACCCGGTGAGCAGAAGACACCAGGGCGGGCCAGGACCCCCAGGCGCGCCCAGGTGGGTTGTGCTCAGCCCAGCCCACCTTCGGTGCCCATCTTCTGGTATATAAGTCACTTTTACCTAGAAAAAATAAGAATAGGACTTTCGGGATGGAGCGCCGCTGTCTTGAGGCGGAACTTGGGCAGGAGCACTTTTGCCCTTCGGCGGAGCGATTCGGCCGGGGGAACTTCCCTCCCGGAGGGGGAAATCATCGTCATCATCATCACCAACAACTATCCAATCTTGGGGAGGGCAATCTTCATCAACGTCTTCAACAGCACCATCTCCTCTCAAACCTTAGTTCATCTCTTTTTTTCAACTTTCGTACCGGAACTATAGATTGGTACTTGTGGGTGACTAGTAGTGTTGATTAGATCTTGTAGTTGATTACTATATGGTTTATTTGGTGGAAGATTATATGTTCAGATCCATTATGCTATTTAATACCCCTCTGATCATGTTCATGTTTATCACTTGTGAGTAGTTACTTTTTTTCTTGAGGTCACGGGAGAAATCTTGTTACAAGTAATCATGTGAACGTGATATGTGTTCGATATTTTGATTGTATGTATGTTGTGATTCCCTTAGTGGTGTCATGTGATTGTCGACTACATGAAACTTCACCGTATTTGGGCCTAAGGGAGTGCATTGTGGGGTAGTTATTAGATGATGGGTTGCGAGAGTGACAGAACCTTAAACCCTAGTTTATGCGCTATTCTGTAAGGGGCCGATGGGATCCAAAAGTTTAATGTTATGGTTAGAATTTATTCTTAATACTTTTCTCGTAGTTGCGGATGCTTGCGAGGGGGTTAATGATAAGTAGGAGGTTTTTTCAAGTAAGAACAACACCTAAGCACTGATCCACCCACATATCAAATTATCAAAGTAGCGAACACAAATCAAATCAACATGATGAAAGTGACTAGATGAAATTCCCGTGTACCCTCAAGAACACTTTGCTTATTATAAGAAACCTTTTTGGCCTGTCCTTTGCCTCAAAAGGATTGGGCTACCTTTCTGCACTTTTATTACCACTATCATTACTTGCTCGTTACAAATTATCTTGCTATCAAACTACTCTCTACTTATAATTTCAGTGCTTGCAGACAATACCTTGTTGAGAACCACTTGCCATTTCCTTCTGCTCCTCGTTGGGTTCGACACTCTTACTTATCAGAAGGACTATGATTGATCCCCTATAGTTGTGGGTCATCAAGGCTCTTTTCTGGTGCAGTTGCTGGGGACTGAAGCGCTCTTGGTATGTGAAAATTGGTAAGGAACAATTATTACTACGTGCTGAAATTTATTGTCACTTTTTACTATGGAGAACAATCCTTTCAGGGGTTTGTTCAGGGTATCTTCACCTTGACCGGAACCACAATTAGTTACCCCTCAACATAACACGCCTACTGAAAATACTAAATATGAAATTCCTTCGGGTATGATAGAACAACTGCTAGCTAATCCTTATTTAGGAGATGGAACCGAACATCCTTCATATGCACTTGATATATGTGGAAGAAATTTGTAGATTATTTAAGCTTGCAGGTTTCCCCGATGATGAAGCTAAGAATAAGTTTTCCCTTTATCTTTGAAGGGAAAAGCATTGGCATGGTATAGGTTATGCGATGATATTGGATCTTGGAATTGGAATAGATTGAAATTGGAGTTTCACCAAAAACATTATCCTATGCATCTAGTTCATCGTGATCGGAATTGTATATTTTGGCCTCGTGAAGGAGAAAGTATCGCTCTAGCTTGGGGGAGGCTTAAATCAATGTTATACTCATGCCCCAACAATGAGCTCCCAAGAGAAATTATTATTCAGTATTTTTATGCTCGACTTTCTCATAATGAACGATCCATGCTCGATACTTGTACTGGTTCCTTTATGAAGAAGACTATTGAATTCCGATGGGATCTTTTAGAAAGAATTAAATGCAACTCTGAAGATTGGGAACTCGATGAAGGTAAAGAGTCAGGTATTAATCTTAAGTTTGATTGCGTTAAGTCTTTTATGAATACCGATGCCTTTCAAAAGATTAGTACTAAATATGGACTAAACTCTAAGATAATAGCCTCCTTTTGTGAATCTTTTGCTACTCATGTTGATCGCCCTAAGAAGATGTCACACCCTGATTTTCATGCCACATCACTTAAGCTAATAAATAATGATAAAATGTGGTTTGACAAAAAACTTTTGAGTGTTTTGTTCCTTTCTTTGATTGGATTTTGTTTACTGTTTGCAAGTGCTCTAAAAATCAAATAAATCCTCCAACTCTTATACTCCTTCTTATTGATTCAAAACTTTCCCAATGATCATGCCATGTGTATAGGACAGAATAGTATTTTCTTACAAAAATAATTTGGCCAAAAGGTATTTTCTAAATTAGGTTTTCCAAAACCCCCTGAGTTGAGACTTGAACTATAAGTACTCATTTAAGGGTGTGAAATTTTTTTCCAAAATTTTATTTGACTCCTATTAGATATAGGACGCAGGAAGTACAAAAATATTATTTTAAAAGTTGTTTTACTATTTTATTTAAAGGCTTTTTCTTAAGACCAAAAATGGTCTTTAATAAGTTAAAATTATTTTAATGTTTCAAAAATATTTGAGAAAATTTAGGGAGACTCGGTGGACATATATTGTCCATATATATGAGTTTCAACACATGGTCATGACCAAAATATTGGTCAAATCCCTCAAAAACTCTTTGTGGATATTTCAACCTTTTGAAATATTGAAATATTCTCAAAAAATTCGAGCAAGTCACACAAGCATAATATGATGACCTTGCAGAGTTTCAACTCAATCCAAATAGTTTTGGATGACATAAGTGCCCCAAAACCCTCTCTGTCTAGATCTAAGTTTGAACAACTCTACATTGCAAACTGTCTCCTTTTGATCTCATTTTTTGTGTACATGCGCAAATACATAAATATTGACACTACACCAAGTAGTGCATCAAGGAGAAAAAGATAGCATGATCAAATCTAGCCAAAATTATTTCTGCCCATTTCTAGGATTTACAAAAGTTGCATTGGCCACTTTCTCCTTTTGGTCTCAAATTTGGTGGAAACTGCTATTTTGTGGTGCCACTCACTCCTGTTATGTCTGAAAGCAAGTCGAGCAAATTAGCTAGCCCAAACCACCATCAAACACCTTCTGGCAGAATTTCCAAATGCATGTTTCAACCCCTTACACTAATATCCATGAGCTGAAACTTTTCCTACAGCCTCATCTGGTCCTCCTCTATCGCATGCATGCTTTGCTGCCCAAGGAGCAATTATTAAGGGGGCAGAGACCCATTTTTCTTCCCTGGACAACAGTTTTCCCTCTCTCTCTCAACTCCACCTCTCCGCTAGTGGCTCTCCAGGGCATCCAATGCCTTTTCCACATTGTTTACTCCCACCTGCAGCCACTAGACACAAGTGGACACGCGGGTGCGCACGGAAAAGCCGCGGATGCCGGCCAAAAATGCGCTCTGGAGCGCCAGGCAGGGCGTTCGACCATTGACACCGCGTCCCCGAACCACCTCGAGCCTCCCCCTTGCGCCAGTCGAGATGCCTCAATGTCCACAACAGGCCACCGTGCTGGCCCCCTCCTTCCCCTCTCTGTCCTGCCAGTGCCGCGCGTGCCCAGAGCCGCCCGAGCCCGCCAATGCGCGTGCGAGCTCGTGGCTCCACCCGGAGCTCGCCCACTCCCTCTCTCTCTTCCTGGCGCCCTACTACACCCCCACGAGCACCGCAGACAACCCCTCGCTCTCTCTCCTGGCCGCCCGAGCCATTGCCATGGCCACCCGTGCGATGCGTCCATGGTGAGCCGCGGGATGGCTACTTAAGGCCGTTCGAGGCCCTCCTCGCTGCTCCATTTGCTCCCTCTCTCTCCCGAACACCACCCAGGCTGACCCATTCTTCCTCCTCTGCCCTCCATCCACCACAATGGCCGGAGACTTGCTGTCGGCCTCCGCCTAAATTCGCACCCACCGCTCCTCCTCCTCCCCTCTAGACCGCACTAGAGCACCTCCACCATCATCGCGAGCCCTCCCGTGCTTCTTTATCTCCTACCCGTGACTGTGCCATCGAGCTCAATCATCACCGAGGCCTTGCCCGCCATGGCCGATGGAGCGCTCGCGTCCAACCGCCCTGCGGTCGTGGCGCACCTCGGCGCATGCGGCACGCTCTCCCGAGCATGCCGGTGTGCTAGGCGAGGACGAAGGTGGTCGGTGCCGCCTGGGAGAGCACCGGTGTTGCTCGGCCTCGCCTCCTCTATTTCCCGACGCGCCGTGCGGGAGGTTGAAGGCGACCTGCCGCTGGGCACCGTGCGTCAGCGACCCAGTGGGCGGGCCCGTCCGTTTAAGTGGAGACGGCTTCCGCCGTAACCACCCGCCCCGTGGAAAGGCGTATTTCCACGAAGCCGCCGCCAACATGGCCCCTACGCGCGTGCAGCCGAGCCGCTGGGCCGGCCCAATGGTGGCCTGCCACTAAACCTCGCCTAGTGCGTGCTGCCGCCACCCGGATCGGTCCCATTTCGGTAAAACCTTTGTGCTTTTCTTATTTCTGTAGACTTGTAAAATCCATGGAATATTCAAATGAACTCCAAATTTGGTGATTCAAATTCCTAGTGACTCCATAAATCCTGATCTAGCTCATGGTTTATCCTGCATATTTTTCTAGAAACTTTTCCTTCACACATAATTAAATAAACCCTACTTTTCCTTTTCTATGATGGACTTTAGAAAATCACAGAGAGCTCAAATTTGACCAAAATGCCATGATTCAAATTTATAGATACATCTAAGTTCATAACTTAGGTTATGAACATTTTTCTTAATACTTTCTGTGCCCCACAAAATAATGAGCCACTTCTTCATGATTGTCAAATTTGCAAATCCATAGAATATTCATTTGAACTCCAAATCCAGTGAAACCAAATCCTAGATGCTTCTAAAATCATCCTTTGTTAAATGGGTGCCTTTGCTAATTTTTCAAAAATATGTTTCTATACACTTCTTGCAAATCCATTAATCCCTTGATTCCATCAGATTGAAATGTTCAGAAATATCCACCGACCAACCACTTTGGTTATTTTTCATATAACCAGAGATTGAAAAGTCAAATTCATATTTTTAGAGCACTTTTATTTTGCATTGTTGTGTTGCTTATCGTTATTGTTTCCGACGTTAGTTGACGAAGTAGACGGAGTATTTGGAGAAGGACCAGAAGGTTTGAAGACTCTGATGAACCAGGCAAGCAGCCCTTTGACCATGATGAACCATTTTACATCATAATAGCATTTTCATTGAGTGCATGATATATCTCGAATGGCAACCTTGCGAGGCTTGCCTCCGTTGCATACCCCGTTGATACTTGCATTTTTCATGACTGACTCTGTTCTTGTTTAGAGTTTTGTTGATGGGTTGTAGAAATATGCTATAGTAGTTGGCTACACAAAATGGGTCAGGGTTATGCAAGGAAAGAAACAAGTGTGGTTTTACATACTTGCAAATAGCCCCAGTGGGTGCCACTAATGCCCCTGGGAGATGATGATGAATTAGGTCACTACTTAGTGGAGAGGTAGTGTACCGAGGTTTGATGAAGTGTTGTTTACAGAGACGGATTAGATTTAAGATTGACTACCGTCCCAACCAAACACGTACAACCACAGTACCTCTTATGGGACGGGGCATTATTGCTTACCTAGTCTCATACTAGCATGGTGCCCACATTTCTAGTGAAGGGGGTGACGTGAGTTCACTCTCGGGACGGGGTCGTGCTTGGATAGGCGGCCATGACTATTTTCATAGGGCACCATACACACCGTTGGTCCCTTCGTGTAGTTGCGAAAATAAAAGGGGTAGAGTCCCAAAAATCTTGATGGTTATACACGAGGGCTGTGAGCCAACGAGTGCACTCTATGTTAGTGTCACCTAGGTAAAGATAGTGATCGGGAGCTTACCCCGAGTACTTGAGGTACTGCGAGTCGTGGTTGACATGGAAGCTTCACGAATCTTGTGGGTAAAGTGTACAACCTTTGCAGAGTGTCAAACTATTCGAATAGTCGTGTCCATGGTCAAGGACAGTTGGGTGGTGCTGCTTAGATTATGTCCATATGTTTCTGACAAACAACACGGATTGGTAAATATGAAGTGATTCATGAGGAAGTACGATGAGCTTGAGCATGAGTTTCTCATAACTTTTTCACAATGTTGTTGTCTGTAATCTCCTGATACTTGCTGCAAACGCATTCATGTCCTTGGTAAATGTTGATCATACTTGCATGAGAAAAACTAGTTTTCAGCAAAAATGCCAATTTAGCAGTAGAGCCTTGCATAATTATTTTGTTATCACTCTTGGGTTGCTTGCGAGTACATTCAAAATACTCATTGGCTTGCCACTGGTTATTTTATTGGCCAGGAATGAAAGAACAAGAATACGAGGAAGAGTTCTTTGGTGACGATCATGCGAGCGAGGATGCTTCCCAGTCAGGATGCTTGTAGGGTTAAGGCAGATGGCATGGGACCAAGTTATCAATGAAGATTCTATTGCAATGTTATTCTCAAGACTCGACCATAATGGTCATAATTTATGTAAGGCGGTATGCATGGATGTAAGACTCTTGTTATTCAGCTTCTGTGTGTTCAGGGAGCATTGATCTCTGGGATCACTATACACGTGCATTCGGTGATCACGAATTATGAGTCGGGTTCCCCACAGTAGAAGTGGTTTAAATATCACCCACCTATTAAACAAGAAATTAAAGAACCAATAATAGCTAAAGATGAAACTATTATCTATAATGTTGATCCAGTTGTTCCTACTGCTTATATTGAAAAATCACCTTTCCCTGTTAGGATGATGGAAGATGCTAAAGTTTCAACTGTGGTCAATAAAAGTTATATTAGAACACCTAAACCAGCTAAACAAATCATAGTAGAACCTAGTGTTGCCATGGTTAAGGATCTCCCGGTTGATAATATTGATGGGCATGTTATTTACTTCTCTGATGAAGCTAAATAGGAGATCACTATTATCATGGTTCATGTGACATAGGTGCTAGCACGAGTGCTATTCCTTTTACCTTATATCAAGAAATTATGAATGATATAGCACCCGCTGAAATTGAATACATAGAGATGTTACTATTAAACTTGCTAATAGAGACACCATTACACCACTTGGGGTTGTTAGAGATGTTGAAGTCTTGTGTGGGAAAATAAAATACCCTAATGATTTTCTTGTTCTTGGTTCCCCACAAGATTATTTTCGTCCCATTATCTTTGCTAGACCTTTCTTGAACACAGTAAATGCTAAAATAGATTGTGAGAAGCAAACTGTCAGTGTTAGTTTTGGAGCTCAGTCTCATGAGTTTAATTTTTCCAAGTTTAGTAGAAAGCATCATAAGAAATAATTGCCTAGTAAGGATGAAATTATTGATCTTGCTTCTATTGTTCTGCCTCCTACTGATCCTTTAGAACAATATTTGCTAGACCATCAAAATTATATGCATATGCATGAAAGAAATGAAATGGATAAGATTTCCTTTGAACAACGTCCTCTGCTTAAACACAATTTGCCTATGGAAACTCTAGGAGGCCCTCCTCCACCTAAAGGTGATCCTGTGTTTGAATTAAAATAGTTACCATACACTTTGAAATATGCTTATCTTGATGAGAAAAAAGATTTATCCTGTTATTATTAGTGCTAACATTTCAAAACATGAAGAGGAAAGATTATTGAAAGTTCTCAGGAAGCACCGAGTTGCTATTGGATATACTCTTTATGATCTTAAGGGCATCAGTCCCACTCTATGTTAGCACAAGATGAAAGAAGTGGTAAGAACGGAAATATTAAAACTTCTAGAAGTAGGTATAATCTATAGTATAGCTGATAGTAGATGGGTAAGTCATGTTCATTGTGTCCCTAAGAAAGGAGGTATTACTGTTGTTCCTAATGATAAGAATGAACTTGTTCCACAAAGAATTGTTACAGGCTATAGAATGGTAATTGATTTTAGAAAATTAAACAAAGTAACTAGAAAAGATCATTACACTCTGCCTTTTATTGATCAAATGCTAGAGAGATTATCTAAGCACACACATTTTTTCTTCCTTGATGGATATTATAGTTTTTCACAAATACCTGTTTCTCAACCTGATCAAGAAAAGACCACTTTTACTTGTCCTTTTGGAACTTATGCTTATAGAAGTATGCCTTTTTGTTTATGAAATGCACCTGCTACCTTTCAAAGATGTATGACTGCTATATTCTCTGACTTTTGTGAAAAGATTGTTGAGGTTTTCATGGATGAATTTTCTGTTTATGGGAAGTCCTTTGATGATTGTTTAAGCAATCTTGATCGAGTTTTGTAGAGATGGGAGCAAAAAAATCTTGTCTTGAATTGGGAGAACTGCCTCTTTATGTTTAACGAAGGTATTGTTTTGGGCCATAAAATTTCTAAAAGAGGTATTGAGGTGGACAAAGCTAAGGTCGATGCAATTGAGAAAATGCCATGTCCTAAAGATATCAAAGGTATTCGTAGTTTCCTTGGTCATGATTGTTTCTATAGGAGGTTTATCAAAGACTTTTCAAAAATTTCTAGGCCTCTTAAAAATATTTTGCAAAAGGATATTCCTTTTGTTTTTGTTGATGATTGTTTAGAAGCCATGAAAACACTCAAGAAAGCCTTAATTTCTGCACCTATTGTTCAACCACCTGATTGGAACTTGCCTTTTGAAATTATGTGTGATGCTAGTGATTATGCTATTGGTGTTGTTCTAGGACAAAGAGTTGATAAGAAACTGAATGTTATCCACTACGCAAGTAAAACTCTAGACAGTGCACAAAGAAATTATGCTACTACTGAAAAGGAATTTCTAGCAGTGGTGTTTGCTTGTGATAAATTTAGATCCTATATTGTAGATTCAGAAGTAATTGTTCACACTGATCATGCTGCAATAAAGTATCTTATGGAAAAGAAAGATGCCAAACCTAGGCTTATTCGATGGGTTCTCTTGCTACAAGAATTTGATTTGCATATCACTGATAGAAAAGGAGCGGAGAACCCCGTAGCTGATAACTTGTCTAGGTTGGAGAATGTTCTTGATGACCCACAACCTATTAATGATAGCTTTCCTGATGAGCAATTAACTGCAATAAATGTTTCTCATAACACTCCTTGGTATGTTGACTATGCTAATTACATTGTTGCTAAATACATACCACCTAGCTTCACATACCAACAAAAGAAAAAATTCTTCTATGATTTAAGACACTAATTTTGGGATAATCCACATCTTTATAAAGCAGGAGTAGATGGTATTATTAGACGTTGTGTACCTGAGCATGAACAGGGACAAATCCTACGGAAATGTCACTCCGAAGCTTCTGGAGGACATCATGCGGGAGATAGAATTGCTCACAAGGTATTGCAATCTGGGTTTTATTGGCCTACTCTCTTCAAGGATGCTCGTAAGTTCATCTTATCTTGTGATGAATGTCAAAGAATAGTTAATATCGGTAAGCGTCAAGAAATGCCTATGAATTATTCACTTGTTGTCGAACCATTTAATGTTTGGGGATTTGATTACATGGGACCTTTCCCTTCCTCTTATGGGTATACTCATATTTTGGTTGTTGGTGATTATGTTACTAAGTGGGTAGAAGCTATTCGAACTAGTAGTGCTGATCGCAACACCTCTATTAAAAAACTTAAAGAAGTTATTTTCCCAAGGTTTGGAATCCCTAGATTTAATGACTGATGGTGGTTCACACTTTATTCATGGTGCTTTCCATAAAATGCTTGCTAAGTATGATGTTAACCGTAGAATTGCATCACCCTATTATCCTCAATCTAGTGCTCAATTTGAACTTAGCAATAGAGAAATAAAATTAATTTCACAAAAAATTGCCAATAGTTCCTGGAATAATTGGTCTAAGAAATTAGATGATGTACTTGGGCTTATTGAATAGCATATAAAAATCCTATGGGTATGTCTCCAGATAAAATGGTTTATGGAAAAGGTTGTTATTTTCCTCTTGAGTTAGAACATAAAGCTTATTGGGCAATTAAAGAACTCAACTACGATTTCAAACTTGCTGGTAGAAAGAGGTTATTTGATATTAGCTCATTAGATGCATGGAGAACCCAAGCTTATGAAAATGCCAAGTTATTTAAAGAAAAAGTTAAAAGATGGCATGATAAAAGAATCCAAAAGCATGAGTTCAAAGTTGGAGAATATGTTCTTTTGTACAACTCTTGTGTCAGATTATTTGCAGGAAAACTCCTCTCCAAATGGGAAGGACCCTATGTTATCGAGGAGGTATATCAATCTGGAGCCATCAAAATAAATAATGCCGAAGGTACTAACCCGAAGGTTGTTAATGGGAAACAAATAAAACATTATATCTCAGGTACACCCATTATCATTGAAAGCAATATTATCCAAACTATGACACCGGAAGAACACATAAAAGAAACCTTCAGGAACACTCCAGAATTATGAAAAATAGGAGGTACATGATACGGTAAGTAAACGGACTCCAAAAAATATGCAAAAATATTTTCTGTCCGTATTGGAATATAAAAGAATTATGAAAATAAGAAACAACCGGGAAAGCACCCCTGGTAGGCACAAGACACTAGGGTGCGCCTGGCAAGGCGCGCCGAGGTGGGTTGTGCCCACCTCGGGTACATTCCGGACTCCGTTTTTCTTCCGTTTGCTTGTTTCCCAAGATAAAAAATAATTATATACCCCCCAAACCTATTGACCACCGTATCATGGAGAAATCTTTTGTTTTCATTTCTTGCTATTTTCGGTCAGATTTGTTGAGCCAGGCATCATTTCTTCTTCTTCCTCCAACAACGTGGAAGAGGATGCTTGGTTGATGAAGATCGAGCTGAAGAGTGAAGAGCCCGTAGAAGCCGTCAAGGAGGATAAAAGCAAGGAGGCTACCAGAGTTCAAGCGTCGGTGGTTGAGCAGGCCTGGCCTGCCAAGGAAGAAGAAGAAGATATCCTTAAGCCTTACTATGATCATCTCACCCCCACCGAGACTGAAGCCTTTCAGATCATCAAAACGGTTCGTGTGCAAAATAAATATATCACTCATGAAAATATTCTATTGTAAGAGCACATCATCACCCTCCGGAGCGTCATCCGTAGATTGGAGAATATCTTGATCATGAAGGACAAGATTGCTACTACTTCATCACCACCCCCTCCTTCTTCATCACCAAAGGAAAATTGAGTATCGAGTATGGGCACTCCCCTTGGCTTGTGCCAAGCTTGGGGGAGGTGCCCTGGTATCGTATCACCTCCACTATCTTTTGCATTTACTTATCTTAGTTCGATCCATAATCATCTTTTGCTTTAGATGAATAAAAGTTTAGTTTGATCATTTCTTTTTGAGTGTTCGCTTAGTGATCTATCCTTGTAATCGTGCGCAAGACATATAATAAAGTTTAGTTTAAGTTTTTGTTTTCTTAACTTTCATGTTCAATAAAAAGAAAGGAAACAAATGAAAAAAAGTCATATGCTAATCTTATGGTAAGTAATGACATCACATAAGGAAAAGTATAAGTAGAAATTTTTATTGGAGATTGATAAACATAGCATTGGTCAATGATGCAATTCATGAAAGAATTAACAAGGGAATAGAAGATTCACATGCAAATGCACTATCTTGGACATCTTTTGTGACTGTGAGCCCCCATCAAAATATTATATGCCAAAATTGTTGACGTTTGACAAGGAACACAACGTAATGATTTATGTTTGTTCACATTCACATAGAAGTTATATTGTCATAGATCTTTTAAAATGTGGTGCTTTCCTCCCATCTTTGCTAGCCAAAAATTCCGCACCAAGTAGAGATACTACTTGTGCATCCAAAAACCCACAAACCCAAATCTTATTTTCAGGAGTCCACCATACTTACCTAAGGATTGAGTAAGATTCTTCAAGTAAGTTGTCATCGGTGCAATAAGGCAATAAAAATTGCTTCTAAAAGTGTTAGATCATTTAGTGTAAGAGAAAATTGAGGGTTGTATGAACTTGTGATGGAAAAGAATAAAAGCGACAGACTGCATAATAAAGGTTTCTATCATAAGGGGCAATATAACCTGACATACTTTTGCACTAAGGGATTGAGCATACAAACCAAAAGCCCATGGCAACCTCTGCATCCCTCTGCGAAGGGCCTATCTTTTAATTTTATGTATTTACTTTCATGCAAGAGTCAAAGTTTTTCTCTCTTTCCCTTTTTTATTTTTCTCTTTTGACAAGCATCATGTGGTGAGGAAAGATCTAGGCATATATATCCAGTTGGATATGGGTAGCATGAGTTATTATTGTTGACATAACCCTCGAGGTGAATACGTTGGGAGGCAAAATCTGAAGCCCCTATCTTTCTATGTGTCCGGTTGAATCATTTTTCTCATGTGTATGCAGTGAGTATTAGCAATCATAGAACACTATATGATGGTTGAGTATGTGGACTTGCCTAAAGGCTCCGATACGTGACCCTTCCTGAAAAGATGATGAATTGTAATTGCAAAGTAGACTGAAAACATAGTTTGTTGGTTTTCAATAGAGTGTATGCTTTATACTTCGATGTTGTGATGAATTGTTACTTATTCATGAGAAGTCTATGATAAAAGTTATATGTTAAGTTTGTTTATGTTATAATAATTTACGTGATGCTTTTATGTCCGTATTTTGTTTTTTATCGACACCTCTCTCTCTCTCTCTAAGCTTGTGGAGATGTTTTTCAATTTCAGTTTTCGCTTGAGGAGAAGCAAGGTCTAAGCTTGGGGGAGTTGATACGTCCATTTTGCATCATGTTTACCTACTGTTATTTATAATGTTTTTATGCATAATAATGCTTTTTGGAGTAATTCTAATGCCTTTTCTATCATAATATGCAAGGTTCACACAATGAGGGAGAATTCCGGTAGCTGGAAATCTCGACCTGAAGAAGCTACGTCAGGCTACCTACTCTGCACAACTCCAAATGAGCTAAAACTTGACGAGGATTTTTATGGACTAAATAAGAAATACTGGACCAATAACTACCGGAGGGGGGCCACCTTGTGAGCACAAGACACCAGGGTCCGGCAGGACCCCCAGGCCCACCCAGGTGGGTTATGCTCAGCCCAGCCCACATCTAGTGCCCATCTTCTAGTATATAAGTCATTCTTACCTAGAAAAAATAATAAGAGGACTTTCGGGACGGAGCGCCGCTGTCTTGAGGCGGAACTTGGGAAGGAGCACTTTTGCCCTTCGGTGGAGCGATTCCGCCGGGGGAACTACCCACCCGGAGGGGGAAATCATCGTCATCCTCATCACCAACAACTCTCCCATCTTTGGGAGGGCAATCTTCATCAACATCTTCAACAGCACCATCTCCTCTCAAACCCTAGTTCATCTCTTTTGTTCAATCTTTGTACCGGAACTATATATTGGTACTTGTGGGTAACTAGTAGTGTTGATTACATCTTGTAGTTGATTACTATATGGTTTATTTGGTGGAAGATTATATGTTCAGATCCATTATGCTATTAATACCCCTCTGATCATGTACATGTATATAACTTCTGAGTAGTTACTTTTGTTCTTGAGGTCACGGGAGAAATCTTGTTGCAAGTAATCATGTGAACGTGATATGTGTTCGATATTTCGATAGTATGTATCTTGTGATTCCCTTAATGGTGTCATGCGAACGTCGACTACATGACACTTCACCATATTTGGGCCTAAGGGAGTGCATTTTGGAGTATTTATTAGATTATGGGTTGCGAGAGTGATAGAAGCTTAAACCCTAGTTTATGTGCTATTCCGTAAGGGGCCGATTGGATCCAAAAGTTCAATGTTATGGTTAGAATTTATTCTTAATACTTTTCTCGTAGTTGCGGATGCTTGCGAGGGGGTTAATGATAAATAGGAGGTTTATTCAAGTAACAACAACACCAAAGCACCGATCCACCCACATATCAAATTATCAAGTTATATGTTTAAGTTTGTTGCTGTTATAATAATTTACATGATGCTTTTATGTCCGTATTTTGTTTTTTATTGACACCTCTCTCTCTTTACGCTTGTGGACATGTTTTCAATTTCGGTTTTTGCTGGAGACAAGCGAGGTCTAAGCATGGGGGAGTTGATACGTCCATTTTGCATCATGTTTACCTACTGTTATTTATAATGTTTTTATGCATAAGAATGCTTTTTGGAGTAATTCTAATGCCTTTTCTCTGATAATATGCAAGGTTTACACAAAGAGGGAGAATTCTGGCAGTTGGAAATATGGACCTGAAAAAGCTATGTTAGGTTACCTATTCTGCACAACCCCAAATGAGCTGAAACTTCATGAGGAATTTTTATGGAATAAATAAGAAATACAGGAGAAAATAACTACCGAAGGGGGTCACCTGGTGATCACAAGACACTAGGGCGGGCCAGGCACCCCATGCGCGCCCTGGTGGGTTGTGCTCAGCCCAGCCCACCTCTGGTGCCCATTTTCTAGTATATAACTCATTTTGACCTAGAAAAAAAATAAGAAGAGGACTTTTGGGACGTAGTGACGCCGTCTTGAGGTGGAACTTGGGCAGGAGCAATTTTGCCCTCCGGGGAGCGATTTTGCCGGGGGAACTTCCCTCCCGGAGGGGGAAATTATCGTCATCATCATCACCAACAACTCTCCCATCTTGGGGAGGGCAATCTTCATCAACGTCTCCAACAACACCATCTCCTCTCAAACCCTAGTTCATCTCTTGTGTTCAATCTTTGTACCAGAACTATAGATTGGTACTTGTGAGTGACTAGTAGTGTTGATTACATCTTGTAGTTGATTACTATATGGTTTATTTGGTGGAAGATTATATGTTCAGATCCATTGTCCTATTTTATACCCCTCTGATCATGTACATGTTTATCACTTGTGAGTAGTTACTTTTGTTCTTGAGGTCACGGGAGAAATCTTGTGGCAAGTAATCATGTGACCATGATATGTGTTCGATATTTTGATAGTATGTATGTTGTGTTTCCCTTAGTGGTGTCATGTGAACGTCGACTACATGACACTTCACCATATTTGGGCCTAAGGGAATGCATTGTGGAGTAGTTATTAGATGATGGGTTGTGAGAGGGACAGAAAACTTAAACCCTAGTTTATGCGCTATTCCGTAAGGGACCGATTGGATCGAAAAGTTTAATGCTATGGTTATAATTTATTCTTAATACTTTTCTCGTAGTTGCAGATGCTTGCGAGGTGGTCAATCATAAGTAGGAGGTTTGTTCTAGTAAGAACATCACCTAAGCACTGATCCACCCACATATCAAATTATCAAAGTAGCGAACACAAATTAAATCAACATGATGAAAGTGACTAGATGAAATTCTCGTGTACCCCCAAGAACACTTTGCTTATTATAAGAAACCGTTTTGGCTTGTCCTTTGCGTCAAAAGGACTGGGATACCTTGCTGCACTTTTATTAATACTATCGTTACTTGCTCGTTACAAATTATCTTGCTATCAAACTACTCGCTACTTATAATTTCAGTGCTTGCAGACAATACCTTGCAGAAAACCACTTGTCATTTCCTTCTGCTCCTCGTTGGGTTTAACACTCTTACTTATCGAAAGGACTATGATTGATCCCTATACTTGTGGGTCATCAGTGGCGGATACACCCGGGTCGGGATGCAAGTGGGATAGCAGTTTCTGCCCCGTGATCGTGGGGCGTGGGCGATCCACGGGTCACGGTCTGGATTTTCCCGTAACGTTGAGCACAACGTGTGGGAAAATCGGAAACTGAATCGAGCTCAAGTTAATGAAGAAGCAAAGAAGATCTCAATGGGCCAGCCACTTCTACGTCCCTGCCTATGCACTGGTTAGGGCCTCCCCCGACGACGCCCGGCAGTGCATTCGGGCCAGGCCTGGGGGCTCATGTCGGTGCAACAAACCCTGGGTTTGTTGCCCATACTGTGCACAAGCACAAGGACAAGGTTATATCACCAAGATCAGATCAAAGCGCGAGGGATCAGTTCTTCGATGGACCAACGTGCAGATTGAGAAGACCAAGACTAGCAAAAGAGACAAGGTACCGCAACGAGAGGAACCTCCCTTGCCTGGCAGGCGAGCCTGGCGAGGTTGGAGTTACCCTGAAAGCGAGCCTCCAAGATAGCCCCGGCATGCCTGCCGGGGCTCATGGAGGCAAACCACTCCACCACACCACCTCACAGTGACGCACGTCATCGATCAGTGCGGTGTAAAGCTCCTAAGTGACTAAGTGTCTTCTCCCCGCCACACGGCAGCCACTTCCTACAGAAAATACCTCCAAGCGGCACCCGTCTTGAGACGTGTCAATTAAGTAGGCGCGAAGCGGGCAAAACAGCCCGGTAGGGTCTGTCGAGCAAGCTGTGATGTGATACTGAGCGGTGCATTTAATGCGCTCTGTCGGCCTATAGAATTAGGTATGTGTCGGTGCAACAAACCCTGGGTCCGTTGCCCAGACTATGCACAGGCACGAGAACAAGACCACAACACCAAGGTCAGATTGGGGCACAAGATATATTATTCGAATGACCAACATACAACACAAGAAGACCAAGACTATCCAGAGAAGCAAGATACTGCTAAGGAAGAAACCTCCCTTGCCGGGGAGGCGAGACTGGCGAGCATGGGGGTTACCCCCGGAAGCAAACCTTCAGGTCGTCTCGGCAGGCCCGCCGGGGCTTACGGAGGAAGAACCACCTCACCGCACCACCTCATTGCAACGCATGTCCTCGTCAAGGTCCAAGGTGACTAAATGGCTGCACATGGCAGCCACTTCCTACAGGAAATACCTCCAGACAACACCCGTCTTGTGACGTGTCGAGCGTGCAGGCGCGAAGCTGGCAAAATAGCCCAGCAGGACCTGCCGGGAAAGCTAGGATGTGACATTGAGCGGCGCATTTAATGCGCCATATCAGCCTGCAGAGTTAGGTATGATAGCATTGTTTGCTCTCTAATCAGTGCATAATGACTGATTTGCCACTATGGTGACCCCTTTTATCTATAAAAGGAGGCCCAAGGCGACCGTAGATAGGGTTAGTGAATCCACCCCTCACTGATTCATACGCGCGTGGCCGTTTCGCTCAGGAAAATCCTGTCGAGCAAGCATGCTACACCGACCACCATTTTTCCGCCATCAATCCACCAAAGCAGGAGTAGGTGTTACACCTCACGGTCGCCCAAACCTTGGTAAAGATTGCCTGTGTGATCTCTGCCGTGCTAGCACACGCTCCTCTACTCATTGTGCAACGTGCCATCCCCCCGCCGAATGAGCAAGGGACTCTTGGTCCCATAGATGGTTGTTGTTTCCTATGACATCTTTGGCGCGCCAGGTAGGGGGATCACTTGCGCGAACCTGAAGGTGTGAGCAGCGCGTCATCTTCATCGCCATTTTCATCATCTTGTAGCTCTGTCGACCATGGCGCCCAAGAAGAAGCCCGGTGTTGTAGCTCACTCATCCACCTGAAGGCTCCGCCGCCCGTGGCCGCCGATGCTGCCAGGGATGCGGAGGCCCACGAGGATGTGGACGCTGCGGGGGACGCGGCCGACGCGGACGGCCTCGTCACCGCCTCCCTCGCGGCCGAAACAGGAGCGGGAGGCACTGGAGGAGAGCAATATCAGCAACATCCCAGCGGCCATGCTCATCGAGGTACGGGCGAAGGGGTTATTTCAAATGTACCTTCTCCCCTTGCCGAAGAGCACAACCACAGTGGTGGCGCCCGGTCTGGGGCGAATCGCCGCCCTCCGACCGCCCCCGCCACGGGTGCGTCTGTAGCGCGTGCGCCTCCCCTGGAGCAGGTCGACATAGCCACTGCACCCAACTGAGCCACTGGCCCTCAAGGCTGGCTCACAACAACAAGGGCGTGACACCATCCCCACAGGCACTGTCAAAAGTCGGGCGACGGTACGGTCTACATCATCATCACCAATGCCAAGCACCGCCACGGAGGCCATGGTGCGGGCCCAGCTGCTGTTGAGGTTCCCGCCAGCGGCGGATCAGATGGATGAGTGGAGAGCCACCATCCAAAGTCTGATTGGCTTCGCTGAGGCTTGGGGCTCACAGCGAGCTGGCCCACAATGACCTCCCCAAGCGACGACAACAGCTCGCGCTGCTAGCCATATGGAGGGGGCCACCCCCATTGTGCAGTCCCCGCCACGGCAACCAGCACGGGCACGGCAGGACCAATAATCCGACGATGTCTCGATGGCCTCTTCCGACCCTCGAGCACGTCCAGGCCAATAGCAAGCCCCGGAGGACAGGCGGAGGGGAGGCGCGCGCATCGTCATTGAGCAACGCTGCGACGACCACTGTTGGACCAATGCGTGCGATGTTCCCGACATCAATGAGTCTGCACTCAAGGACGGCGGGTACCTACCTTTTGATATTGGGTGCTGAGGGAGTCCTGGATTAGGGGTTATCCAGACAGCCGGACTATATCCGTTGGCCGGACTGTTGGACTATGAAGATACAAGATTGAAGACTTCGTCCCCTGTCCGGATGGGACTCTCCTTGGCGTGGAAGGCAAGGTTGGCAATACGGATATGTAGATCTCCTCCCTTGTAACTGACTCTGTGTAACCCTAGCCCCCTCTGGTGTCTATATAAACCAGAGGGTTTAGTCCATAGGACAACAACAATCATACCATTGGCTAGCTTCTAGGGTTTATCCTCTACGATCTCGTGATAGATCAACTCTTGTAATACTCATATCATCAAGATCAATCTAGCAGGAAGTAGGGTATTACCTCCATCAAGAGGGCCCAAACCTGGGTAAACATCGTGTCCCCCGCCTCCTGTTACCATCCGCCTTGGAGGCACAGTTCGGGACCCCCTACCCGAGATCCGCCGGTTTTGACACCGACATTGGTGCTTTCATTGAGATTTCCACTGTGCCTTCACCGTAAGGCTTGATGGCTCCTTCGATCATCGGTAACGATTTGGTCCAGGGTGAGGTCTTCCTCCCCGGACAGATCTTTGTATTCGGCGGCTTCGCACTGCGGGCCAACTCGCTTGGCCATCTGGAACAGATCAAGAGCTACGCCCCTGGCCACCAGGTCAGGTTCGGAAACTTGAACTACACCGCCGACATCCGTGGAGACTTGAACTTCGATGGATTCGAACCCATGTCAGGTGCGCCGCACGATCACGACGAGCACGATTTAGCTCTGTCGTCGGACAGTGTTTGGGAGATCACACCTGCAACTACTCCGGCCTTTGATCCGGAGCAAATTGCGCCTTCCGAGGACGGGTGGATAGACCCCGCCATGGAGGTCGCACTCTCAGTGGCGATAGAGCCGAATACTGACTTTACCCCTCGCGAGAGCCGTGCTGCCGAATCATTAGATTCGTCCCTGGCCACAGGCTCCCAACCACCTGCGCCCGTGCCTATCAAATCCGATTGGGCACCGATCATGGAGTTTACCTCCGCGGATATCTTTCAGCACTCACCCTTCGGTGATGTGCTAAATTCGTTAAGATCCCTCTCCTTGTCAGAAGTACCTTGGCCGAACTATGTCCGGCTAGGATGGGATGCGGACGACGAAGAAATTCGCTCCCCGCCCACCACCCACTTAGTAGCCACTGTCGACGATGTAACCGGCATGCTCGACTTTGACTCCGAAGACATCGATGGTATGGACGAGGATGCAGGAGACGAACAGGAACCACTGCCCACGGGGCACTGGACCGCCACCTCATCATATGATATATACATGGTGGATACACCCAAAGAAGGCAATTGCGATAAGACAGCGGAGGATGACCCCTCCAAGAAGCTACCCTAGCGCCGACGTCAGCGGCGCCGCTCTAAGTCTCGCCATAGGAAAAGTAGTGATACCGGAACAAGAGACAATAGCACTCCAGCAGTGCCGAAGACGACGACAATCCCCTCCAGCAAGATTTAGAGCCGGAGGATGAACAAGCCAGCCCTACTGAGCGAGCACCAGACGGAGAAGCGGAGGATGACTATTACATGCCTCTCTCCCAAGACGAGGTGAGCCTCGGCGATGAAAAATCTGTCGTGCCTGAGGATCCCGTCGAGCAGGAGCACTTTAAGCGCCGGCTTATAGCCACAGCAAATAGCCTGAAGAAAAAGCAACAACAGCTTCGAGCTGATCAAGATTTGCTAGCGATGATGGACCAAGTCCTTGTGGCCGAGGAATATGAACTCGAACGTCCCTCCAAGGGATACCCAAAGCGCAGGTTGCTACCCCGACTTGAGGAGGAAGCATTGAAACCTACATCACCAGCGTATGCTGCGGCTGATCAGCCACCTCGTGGCCGAGATAGAGAGGCATTTCAGCCAGAAGCTCAGCCTGCACCCCGCCGCCACTCAAACAAAAATACCAAGGCACGGGGCAACACACGGGACCTGCGAGACGTATTGGAAAACATGGCAAAACACGCAAGATCGATCTACGGATCACGGGGGCGCGCACCTACGTGGGACGATGACCATCACGCCGGATACAGCAAAAGTAAATCCGGCTAGGCCGAACACAGCAGGCAAGACTCATATGAACTGCGTCGTGATATAGCCCAGCACAGAGGCGCCGCACACCCCCTATGCTTCACTGAAGAAGTACTGGATCACGAATTCCCAGAGGGTTTTAAACCCGTAAATATGGAATCATATGATGGTACAACAGATCCCGCGATATGGATCGAGGATTTCTCCTCCACATCCACATGGCCTGTGGTGATGATCTACATGCCATCAAGTACCTCCCACTAAAACTCAAAGGACCAGCTCGGCATTGGATGAATAGCTTGCCAGCAGACTCCGTTGACTGTTGGGAGGATCTGGAAGATGCATTCCTTGACAACTTCCAGGGCACTTATGTGCGACCACCGGATGCTGATGACTTGAGCCATGTAACTCAGTAGCCAGGGGAATCGGCCAGGCAATTCTGGACACGGTTCCTAACCAAGAAAAATCAAATTGTCGACTGTCCGGATGTAGAGGCCTTAGCGGCATTTAAGAATAACATCAGTGACGAGTGGCTCGCCCGGAGAAGCTGAAGTCTATGGCAGGCCTCACGACACTCATGACCCGCTTTTGTGTGGGAGAGGATAGCTGGCTGGCTCGCAGCAACAACATATCAAGGAACCTTGGCAGTTCAGATACCAAGGATAATAACGACAGACCACGTCGTAGCAGACACAAGGGCCGCAAAAACGGCGATAACGCCGAGGATACGGCAGTCAATGCCGGATTCAGTGGCTCTAAATCTGGTCGGCGAATAAAGGCATTCATAAGAAGTACTCCGGGCCCGTCCAGTTTGGACTGCATACTCGATCGCTCGTGTCAAATACACGGCACCCCCGATAAGCCAGCCAATCACACCAACAGAGAATGCTGAAAACAAGGACAAGGGGCTACATAGTGACGAAGAGGAAGAGCCCCGGCCGCCGAACACGGGAGGACAGAAGAGGCTCCCCCCACAAGTGAGGATGGTGAACATGATATACGCAACCCACATCCCCAAGAGGGAACTGAAGCATGCACTAAGGGACATCTATGCGATGGAGTCCGTCGCCCCAAAGTTCAACCCATGGTCCTCTGGTCCGATCACCTTCGATCGCAGAGACCACCCCACTAGTATCCGTCATGGCGGATCTGCCGCATTGGTCTTAGACCCCATCATTGTGGATTTCACCTCACTCGAGTCCTTATGGACGGCGGCGGGAGCCTGAACCTGCTCTATCGGGATCTGATGTGCAAAATGGGTATAGACCCTCGAGGATCAAACCCACAAAACGACCTTTAAAGGCGTCATCCTAGGTGTAGAGGCCCATTGCACGGGCTCAATCCTGCTGGAACTGGTCTTGGATCTCCGGACAACTTCCGAGCGAGGAGTTAATCTTCGATATCGTCCCGTTCCGCAGATGGCTATCACGCCTGCTCGGGCGAACCGCATTTGCAAGATTCAATGCGGTACCGCACTACGCATACCTCAAGCTCAAGATGCCAGGACCTAGGGGGGTCATAACAGTCAATGGAAACACAGAGCGCTCGCTCCGCACGGAGGAGCACACTGCGGCCCTCGCAGCAAAAGCACAAAGCAACCTCTTAAGGCAATCCACCAATTCGGCGATAAAGCCCCCGGACACCGTCAAGCAAGTCCAGAGTAACCTGCAACAGGATCGCTTGGCACGTTCAGAGCTCACCTAGCAATTCGGCCCCGCCCTAGTCCCAGTCAAACGGCAAAATCCGTGTCGGCGTGCATAATTATGCATTGAAAATAACATGGGCATAGGCGGGGTACGACCATGGCACGTCCCACAGTGCGGCTCAACCGCCCTAGGGGCTGAATACCTTTATCATTTTCTCTCTTTCAGGACCTTACTCTCTGGAAGCCCTATCGGCAGTGCGATTGCCGGACACATAATACAACAACCAAGGAGGCAGGAAGCTACATCGTACAATGGAATCCCCTAGCGGTCTCTGATAACGAGCGAAATACTTGCTTTAAATACCAGTCCGATGCTTGCCCTTGGATAGGACATGTCAAATTGTCCTATTTTTTTCTTATTGCACTACTTGTATCAGTACGCTTCGACGTATTCTTTGAATAACAATGCACAACACTAGTCTATTATTGCATTATCTCTTCTTTTTTATATCTGTTTATTTACGACAATCAGCACCCTTACATTATGGTACGGCCAGTACGCCAGGGGCTTTCGTATACCCCATAATACGGCGTGAGAAGTCCGAACACTTTCGACAGTGCGGCACCCCAAACTTATAGCATTATATGCATCAGCTCTGAATCATGTCTTGCGTCAATAGTTGGGTTTGCCCGGCTCCCATGTTTTGGTACCTTACTGTCACGCCCAATATGCGACCCTATCCAAAAGGAACTCGGAGGTCCCACCAAGGATAGACCCGCATATTGAAACGCTTTTGCAAGGTGGATATCATTACATCAACATTACATAATAGATGGGGATACATACATAAGGCACAAATGCCACAAGAATACATTAACATCATACACAAGATCAACATCCGACTACGGATGAAACATAAACGGAAACTCAAACAACATCCACCCTGCTAGCCCAGGCTGCCGACCTGGAACCTATCCCCTGATCGAAGAAGAAGTAGAAGAAGAACTCAACGCAAGAAAGCATCGCTCTCGCGTCATGATCATCGCAAACCTGTACCTGCAACTGTTGGTGTAGTAATCTGTGAGCCACAAGGACTCAGCAATCCCATAACCATGGGTATCAAGACTAGCAAAGCTCAAAGGGAAAGGAAGGGGTAAAGTGGTGAGGTTGCAGCAGCGACTAAGCATATATGGTGGCTAACATACGCAAATGAGAGCGAGAAGAGAAACAAAGGAACGGTCGTCAACTAGTAATGATCAAGAAGTGATCCTGAACTCCTACTTACGTCAGACATAACCCAAGAACCGTGTTCTCCTCTCGATCAAACCGAAAAGAGACACTCACGGTTACGCTTTACGGTTGGTGTATTTTAGAAGAGTTTGCATCAAGTTTACTACAACGGACATTAACAAATTCCCATCTGCCACATAACCGCTGGCACGGCTTTCGAAAGTTCAAACCCGCAGGGTGTCCCAACAGCCCATGATAAGCTCGCGATCAACGAAGGATATTCCTTCTCCCGGGAAGACCCGATCAGTCTCGGAATCCCGGCTACAAGACATTTCGACAGCAATAAAACAAGACCAGCAAAGCCTCCCAGCGTGCCGACACCCTGATAGTAGCCGCGCGTATCTCGTCTCAGGCAATGACCGGATGAGCAGTCCGTACAACTAAAACCAAACCCCAAGTTTCCTTTAGGGGGCGCTGCAAAGCACTCTAGTTTGGACCAACACTTAGACAAGCATTGGCCCGGGGAGCTGAATAAAGATGACCCTTGGGTTAATTACTCCCAAGGGAAAATAGGTGGTGGTGAGGCAAATGGAAAACCAAAGTTGGGCCTTGCTGGAGGAGTCTTATTCAAAGCGAACTGTCAAGGGGGTCCCATAAATCACCCGACCGCGTTAGGGACGCAAAATCCGGGAACATAACACCGATATGACGGAAACTAGGGCGGCAAGAGTGGAACAAAACACCAGGCATAAGGCCGAGCCTTCCACCCTTTACCAAGTATATAGATGCATTAATTAAATAAGATATATTGTGATATCCCAACAAGTAAACATGTTCCAACAAGGAACAACATCTCCATGTTCCAACAAGGAACAAACTTCATCTTCACCTGCAACTAACAACGCTATAAGAGGGGCTGAGCAAAGCGGTAACATAACCAAACAACGGTTTGCATAGGAAGGGTGCAAAAGGTTAGAGGCTGACATGGCAATTTGGGAGGCTTGAGCAGCAAGTGATAGGTAACGCAGCATAGCGATAGAACGAGGCAACTAGCATAACAATGATAGTAATGAGATCCAAAGTGACGGTCATCTTGCCTGAAATCCCGCAAGGAAGAAGAACGAGTCCATGAAGAAGATGAAACCACGAAGACGAACCAAGCGTAGACGAACGAATCCTCACGATCGCAACGCAACAGGAACTAACAAGAAGAAGCACACAACATAGTAAACACACCACACATGAACAAGACATTATGCACAACAAACATGATGAATGACAAAACTAGATGAGGCTACTCATGGCAAGAGATGATGCAAACAAGAGCAACACATCAAGGCAAGTTTAAATGAGGTCGGAAACAACATAGAACAATTCCGGTAAGTCCTCATATGCAAATTTCGAAATTGGTCCAGATCTGAATAAACCTTCTGTTCAAGTTGTGAAATAGCAAGTTAAGATGCACCACGATGATCTACACGAGATTCTAGTCAATTTACATATAAAGTTCATTAGATTCGGAGCTACGGCCTAGAAGATATGAGCACAACAAGGTAAACATGGCATTGATGCAAAATGCATACAAACATCAAGCGAACACCTCAAAACAAGGATGCAACATGATAATATGAAGCTACATGCAAAATCAAGCAAGTTTCATATAGAGCACACACAAAACGGAGCAACGGTGCAACACATGCACTCTATACAAGTTATAGCAACAATCTGTCCAAAACAACAACTAGGCATATTGCAAGCACCAAAACAACATGCTACATGACCTCAACATAATAACAAAAGGCATGGGCATGATGTACAAGTAAAGCATGACAAAACAAGAACACTGAGCTATCTCCAGAAATCACTATAACATGCTCAAACACACATGGCAAGATTGCAAATAATAACAGTTTCACAGACTTTAACAGAAATAACATCAGGTTGCAATGTTTAGAGCTATTAAACAACATGTTACAGGAACTTATCATGGCAAACAAAGGCATGGCATGAATCTACTAATTTCATAGAACAAAAGTCCTTTACTGACCATGAGCCAAAAAGGATCAGAAAATATGATGGCACCCATGTAAACATGACAAGTTATATGACAGATTCATACATGGCAGGAACAAGAATAAGTAGGCATGTTGGTGAGCTTGAACCACTCACCACAGAGCAATACATGGCATGGCAAGGCAACTCACAGTAAGAAGACATATTTATGAAGCTAGGAATGGCAAGAGCAAGTTCATAGGGTGCATGGATCAACTACAACAACCTTGGCAAAATTGAATAACATGTAAACAACCTGCCAGGAAACATTTTATAGCAAAATTAGAGCTCGATTGAATCAAGCTATGGCACTCCATAATTGCAAACAAGGGCATGGATGGATAGAGAATAACCATATGTTCAAAACATCCTTACTTAAGTATCTCAAAATAAGCATGGATCTCTCGGTAGCATCAAGTTAACATGGCATAAAAATATCAGCAGAACAGGGGCTGAAATCAGCAACATCATGAAGCCTAGTTTGTATGCTTGTGCTAGTCACCACAGAGATCACAAAAATACATGGCATACACCCCTGTAAAGATGGCATGGCATATTACAAAACACATGTAGGACTCAAGTTCATAGGATGCACACATCAATCATGGCAAAAATGACAAAAGTGCATGTTCTGATAATAATCTGAAAACTAACATCACATAGCCCTCTTCCAACAGCACTTCGGGCATCAATATGAGCCCGAATGTAAATGATGCAATGAGATGAAATGATTTACTCGTCGAGGCGAACAATTTGACATATTACACGCACGAAACGGAGCTACGGATGCAGAGTTATGATGCGATGAAAATGCATAAAAATATTAGCGATTCGGGGACATAGTAGATTTTGAGGGGGGGGTCAACCTGCGGGCACGGATTCGAGTAGGCGGATCTCGCCGGAGAGCGACGGGACGGCGGCGGAATGAGGAGGAGGGCCGGAGGCGCACGGACGGCGGATCCGGTCCGCCCGGCCGGATCAGCGGCGACGGCGGCGACGTCGTCGGCGGCGAGGGGCGAGCGAGCCGAGGCGGCGGGCGAGGCGGCGGGCGCGGACGGCGGGCGGCGAGGTCGGCGCCAGCGACGGGCGGGCTCCACGGCGGCGGCGGCGGCGCGGCGCCGGCGGGCAGCGCCGGTCGGGGAGGCGGCGGCGGGCGTGGCGCGCTACGCCGGGGCGCGGCAGCCGGCGAGCGGCGGCGGGCGGCGTGGGCCCCTTGCTGGCGGATCTGGGCAGGGCGTGGCGGCGGGCGGAGACGGCGGCGGCGGCGGCGATGGGGCGGCGGCGGATTCGCCGGGGACGCGGCGGACATGTCCGGCGGTGGGATGGACATGTCCGACGCGCGGAGGGGGAGGTTGGCTAGGGTTTGGACCCGAAAATTTCTGGGGAGGCACAATATTTATAGGTAGAGGGAGCTAGGAGTGTCCAAATGAGGTGCGGGTTTCGGCCACGCGATCGTGATCGAACGACCGAGAGCATGGAGGGGAGTTAGATGGGTTTTGGGCCACTTTGGAAGGGGTGTTGGGTTGCAACAAAAGAGGCTTTTGCGGTTACCCGGTTAACCGTTGGAGTACCAAACGACCTCCAAATGGCACGAAACTTGACAGGCGGTCTACCGGTGCTATACCAAGGCCGCTTGACAAACCTCGGTCCATTCCGAGAACGTTTAACACCCGCTCACGAAAAGAGGCAAAAGTGGGCGCCGGGAGACATAGGAGTGCCGGATTGGAAAACGGACAACGGGGAAAATGCTCGGATGCAAGAGACGAACACGTATGCAAAATGAAATGCACATGATGACATGATATGAAATGCAGATGATGACATGGCAAAATGCAACACGCAAGCACATGACATGGCAACGACGACAAATAACTGGCAGACACCTGGCGCATCGGATCCGGGGCGTTACAACACTTCTCCACTAACAAGAGATCTCGTCCCGAGATCTTAGGACCAAGACGGAAGAGAAAAGGGATGAGGTGAAACAAGAACGCAAGAGAGAAGATGAACAAAGAATCGAGAGCACTCGATAAGAAGAGAGGAACGGCGAGAATGACGAGAATCAAAAGCTCATGGAAACATGATAGACTTAGAAACAACTCCGGTTCGAACGAGATAATAAATGAATAAGACTGACAGGATTTAGGCAGCACACCGGTTGAACAAGGAAAGAATAGAACATGAGCTTAAGAAGATGGAATGAAACTTGATGAACTCTTGAAGAATGAATTAAATCATGAAGAACCACCATGAAGAACTCTGGTAACAAAAAGGATGATGAGATCAAATTGAAGCTTGAAAAGAATAAGATTAAAAACCTTGCGGTGATTTAGATGGAGGTTCCGACGAATGGCTGAGGAAATTGAACTCCGGAAACAAAAGATGAAAACACTTGGAACTAGAATTTATTCATCAAGAACAAACTACGAAGAAAGGGATTCTCACTTGGATGAAATAAGAATAAGATTTATTGTATGCTTATCCTTCATCAAATTAAATTGATGACAAGTAATGGATTTTGCATATTACTTATTCTTCTTGAAAAGGATTAAGAAGTGACATATCACAATCTTGAGAAAGTCTTCATGAACCACCGGTAGGATTGGAAAGAAACGAATGAATTAAAATGATAATTAAAGAAAAGAATCTTGAGCGAACCACCGTAAGAATTCGAAATGGTGACGAAGAGAATGAAACACGGACAGAATTAGAGGAACAAATATGCTAGAGGAATTTAGATGCAAAAGAACAAAGAGATCATGAGCTGATTAAAGAACACTTGAACGAAGCACCGGGATAAATAGAGAACGATAACTGGAATGATGAGGGCGAAGAATTCTTCTGGAACGATGGCCTCCGAAAAACAACTGCTGACAAACTCCGGATGGATGAAAAGAATTTGCATGACTGGAAACAATTACATAGGATAACATCGAGCTAGCACCATGAATCTCCGGGAGAACGGACAAGATTTAAGAGAAACTCTACTTCGGTCTTCAAATGTTGAGAAAGGCGGCGGGGAACACCAGTAAAATTGTTGAGATACTCCGGGAGAATGAAAAGAGAAAAGATTGACTCGAACATGAAAGAATTTGGAAGCGATCTTGGAGAAGGCATCTGACTGATGAAATTCATACTTACGTCAAATTTCGAAAAGAATTTGAGAATAACTCCGGGCAATTAGAAGAGTCAGGTAAGATCCTGGGAAAAGGCCTGTGGGTTAGGGCCCACTGAAGAAAACACCGTTGGAAAAGGTTGTTGACGAGATAGATGAAGCACCAGAACAATTGAAATATGCAATGAGGTGACAACCTCGAATTAATTAGAACACAGACGAATCTCCTGAGATGTCTTCGGAACTCCGGAATGATAAACTGGCGAGAGGCGAATGAGCAGGAAAAACACTTCGAGGAAAAGAATATGATCAACCTCAAAACTTGAATTGAGTCCACCGGAGAAGAAAAGAGATGAAGAATGTCGTACAAAACGAGAATTCACCGATTGAAACAATTGACGAAAGACTGAAGAGGCTCCACACGAATGGAATTGATGGTCGGAAGAAACTCGAACTGCGGGAATAATAGGGTGGGAGGGCGGGAAAAACAAAGGCAACTTGGAAGGGGAAACCGACGAATATCTTGAAGAGAAAACACCGGTTGAAATCATTGAGGAGAGAGAGCAAAAACTTCGCACGAGTAGAATGGATACTCGATTACGGACTCCGGTTCCGAGAAGAAGAAGGGTGGGTGGGTGGGAAAATAAGACAACTGAGGATTGAATTTGCAAAGATGAAGATGGTCGAGTCGACTTGACGAGAAATGCACCAGATCAAAAGAGCTGAGAAACAACTGCCGGAAAACCAACTGCCTGAACCTAAAAAAAAAAATTGAAGGGGAAGAGGAGTAATTCAAAACACCTACGTCAGGATTTCTCACCAGAGCGACGAAGGGGCTGAGGAGTAAAAAGAATTCCTACTCTCCGATATAACTAAACTCCGAAATCAGTTTTATTCTAGCCTCAACTGCGGCCAAACTACACGATCAATCAAGGGGGGCTCCTAGGGTCGGTCAAGGCTCTGATACCAACTTGTCACGCCCAATATGCGACCCTATCCAAAAGGAACTCGGAGGTCCCACCAAGGATAGACCCGCATATTGAAACGCTTTTGCAAGGTGGATATCATTACATCAACATTACATAATAGATGGGGATACATACATAAGGCACAAATGCCACAAGAATACATCAACATCATACACAAGATCAACATCCGACTACGGATGAAACATAAACGGAAACGCAAACAACATCCACCCTGCTAGCCCAGGCTGCCGACCTGGAACCTATCCCCTGATCGAAGAAGAAGCAGAAGAAGAACTCAACGCAAGCAAGCATCGCTCTCGCGTCATGATCATCGCAAACCTGTACCTGCAACTGTTGGTGTAGTAATCTATGAGCCACGAGGACTCAGCAATCCCATATCCATGGGTATCAAGACTAGCAAAGCTCAAAGGGAAAGGAAGGGGTAAAGTGGGGAGGTTGTAGCAGCGACTAAGCATATATGGTGGCTAACATACGCAAATGAGAGCGAGAAGAGAAACAAAGGAACGGTCGTCAACTAGTAATGATCAAGAAGTGATCCTGAACTCCTACTTACGTCAGACATAACCCAAGAACTGTGTTCTCCTCTCGATCAACCCCGAAAGGAGACACTCATGGTTACGCACACAGTTGGTGTGTTTTAGAAGAGTTTGCTTCAAGTTTACTACAACCGGACATTAACAAATTCCCATCTGCCACATAACCGCGGGCACGGCTTTCGAAAGTTCAAACCCTGCAGGGGTGTCCCAACTTAGCCCATGATAAGCTCTCGCGATCAACGAAGGATATCCCTTCTCCCCGGGAAGACCCGATCAGTCTCGGAATCCCGGCTACAAGACATTTCGACAGCAATAAAACAAGACCAACAAAGCCTCCCGGCGTGCCGACACCCTGATAGTAGCCGCGCGTATCTCATCTCAGGCCACGACCGGATGAGCAGTCCGTACAACTAAAACCAAACCCCAAGTTTCCTTGAGGGGGCGCTGCAAAGCACTCTAGTTTGGACCAACACTTAGACAAGCATTGGCCCGGGGGGCTGAATAAAGATGACCCTTGGGTTAATTACTCCCAAGGGAAAATAGGTGGTGGTGAGGCAAATGGAAAACCAAAGTTGGGCCGTGCTGGAGGAGTCTTATTCAAAGCAAACTGTCAAGGGGGTCCCATAAATCACCCGACCGCGTTAGTGGACACAAATCCGGGAACATAACACCGATATGACGGAAACTAGGGCGGCAAGAGTGGAACAAAACACCAGGCATAAGGCCGAGCCTTCCACCCTTTACCAAGTATATAGATGCATTAATTAAATAAGATATATTGTGATATCCCAACAAGTAAACATGTTCCAACAAGGAACAACATCTCCATGTTCAACAAGGAACAAACTTCATCTTCACCGCAACTAACAACGCTATAAGAGGGCTGAGCAAAGCGGTAACATAGCCAAACAACGGTTTTCATAGGAAGGGTGCAAAAGGTTAGAGGCTGACATGGCAATTTGGGAGGCTTGAGCAGCAAGTGATAGGTAACGCAGCATAGTGATAGAACGAGGAAACTAGCATAGCAATGATAGTAATGAGATCCAAAGTGACAGTCATCTTGCCTGAAATCCCGCAAGGAAGAAGAACGAGTCCATGAAGAAGATGAAACCACGAAGACGAACCAAGCGTAGACGAACGAATCCTCACGATCGCAACGCAACAGGAACTAACAAGAAGAAGCACACAACATAGTAAACACACCACACATGAACAAGACATGATGCACAACAAACATGATGCATGACAAAGCTAGATGAGTCTACTCATGGCAAGAGATGATGCAAACAAGAGCGACACATCAAGGCAAGTTTAAATGAGGTCGGAAACAACATAGAACAATTCCGGTAAGTCCTCATATGCAAATTTCGAAATTGGTCCAGATCTGAATAAACCTTATGTTCAAGTTGTTAAACATAAAGTTAAGATGCACCACAATGATCTACACGAGATTCTAGTCAAGTTACATATAAAGTTCATTAGATTCGGAGCTACGGCCTAGAAGATATGAGCACAACAAGGTAAACATGGCATTGATGCAAAATGCATACAAACATCAAGCAAACACCTCAAAAAAAGGATGCAACATGATAATATGAAGCTACATGCAAAATCAAGCAAGTTTCATATAGAGCACACTCAAAACAGAGCAACGGTGCAACACATGCACTCTATACAAGTTATAGCAACAATCTGTCCAAAACAGCAACTAGGCATATTGCAAGCACCAAAACAACATGCTACAGGACCTCAACATAATAACAAAAGGCATGGGCATGATGTACAGGTAAAGCATGACAAAACATGAACACTGAGCTATCTCCAGAAATCACTATAACATGCTCAAACACACATGGCAAGATTGCAAATAATAACAGTTTCACAGACTTTAACAGAAATAACATCAGGTTGCAATGTTTAGAGCTATCAAACAACATGTTACAGGAACTTATCATGGCAAACAAAGGCATGTCATGAATCTACTAATTGCATAGAACAAAAGTCCTTTAGTTACCATGAGCCAAAAAGGATCAGAAAATATGATGGCACCCATGTAAACATGGCAAGTTATATGACAGATTCATACATGGCAGGAACAACAATAAGTAGGCATGTTGGTGAGCTTGAACCACTCACCACAGAGCAATACATGGCATGGCAAGGCAACTCACAGTAAGAAGACATATTTATGAAGTTAAGGATGGCAAGAGGAAGTTCATAGGGTGCATGGATCAACTGCAACAACCTTGGCAAAATTGAATAACATGTAGACAACCTGCCAGGAAACATTTTATAGCAAAATTAGAGCTCGATTGACTCAAGCTATGGCACTCCATAATTGCAAACAAGGGCATGGATGGATAGAGAATAACCATATGTTCAAAACATCCTTACTGAAGTATCTCAAAATAAGTATGGATCTCTCGGTAGCATCAAGTTAACATGGCATAAAAATATCAGCAGAATAGGGGCTGAAATCAGCAACATCATGAAGCCTAGTTTGCATGCTTGTGCTAGTCACCACAGAGATCAAAAAAATACATGGCATACACCCCTGTAAAGATGGCATGGCATATTACAAAACACATGTAGGACTCAAGTTCATAGGATGCACATATCAATCATGGCAAAAATGACAAAAGTGCATGTTCTGATAATAATCTGAAAACTAACATCACATAGCCCTCTTCCAACAGCATTTCTGGCATCAAGATGAGCTCGAATGTAAATGAAGCAATGATATGAAATGATGTACTCGTCGAGACGAACAATTTGACATATTACACGCACGAAACGGAGCTAGGGATGCAGAGTTATGATTCGATGAAAATGCATAAAAATATTAGCAGATTCGGGGACTTAGTAGATTTTCGGAGGGGGGGGGGAAGTCAACCTGCGGGCACGGATTCCGAGGCAGGCCGGATCTCGCCGGAGACGACGACCGAAATGAGGAGGAGGGGCCGGGAGGCGCACGGGACGACCGGATCCGTCCGCCCGACGGATCAGCAGCGGCGGCAATGGCCGGCCGTCGGGGGCGAGGAGGCCGAGGTGGCGGGCGGAGGCGGCGGCGCGGACGGCGGGCGGCGAGGTCGGCGCCAGGCGACGGCGGCGGCGGGCAGCGGCGCATGTCCCATGGATCGGATCTGGGCCTTGCGACCCTGGCGGCGGAGACAATGGCCGGCGGCGGGCGGGCGGCGTGGATTCGTCGGGGACGCTGGCGACATGTCCGTGTGTGGAGGGGAGGTTGGCTAGGGTTTGGACCCGAAAATTTTGGGGGAGGCACAATATTTATAGGTAGAGGGAGCTAGGAGTGTCCAAATGAGGTGCGGTTTTCGGCCACGCGATCGTGATCGAACGACCGAGAGCATGGAGGGGAGTTAGATGGGTTTTGGGCCACTTTGGAAGGGGTGTTGGGCTGCAACAAAAGAGGCTTTTGTGGTTACCCGGTTAACCGTTGGAGTACCAAACGACCTCCAAATGGCACGAAACTTGACAGGCGGTCTACCGGTGCTATACCAAGGCCGCTTGACAAACCTCGGTCCATTCCGAGAACGTTTCACACCCGCTCACGAAAAGAGGCAAAAGGGGGCGCCGGGAGACATAGGAGTGCCGGATTGGAAAACGGACAACGGGGAAAATGCTCGGATGCAAGAGACGAACACGTATGCAAAATGAAATGCACATGATGACATGATATGAAATGAAGATGATGACATGGCAAAATGCAACACGCAAGCACATGACATGGCAACGACGGCAAATAACTGGCAGACACCTGGCGCATCGGATCCGGGGCGTTACACTTACGTTCCGCTATATCGGCTAAGGTAGCACTGGGAGAACTACTACGATTGTGTCCCGGTTCTTACGGACGAGCACCTTAGTAGAGAAAGCCAAAACTGACTGTCATGATGAGGCGAGAGTTGGTCGTTGTTCGAGAGGTCTCAAGTCCTTAAAGACTTTTTCCGCTTCGGGAGAGGAGTCGGCCTTGTCCGACTTAGGCGTATATAGCGCCCCAAATTCGGCTTTCCGAATACTAGGGGCTTCGCCAAAATTTAAAATTGTAGACTTCTATGGCTAAGTGAGGGTGATAAAGCATTATAGTCTGATTGCCTGGTTCGTTGCGCTGAGCACCTCCCTCGAAGGACCCAAAAATGGAAAAAAGAGTGCTCAGATTTATCCCGAACACCCCAGTACTAGCTGCACGGGGGCAGAAGCCGACGACTGGCCAACTCTCAGATTTGATAAACGGCTGCACAAAAGGTAATATTTTAAATTCAAAAAGCGTTGCATAGCGCAAATGAACTAGTTTTCATATTACAGGATCACATGAGCAAGTTCATTCAAAAATTACATCTTTGGTACACTCCTCCGCCACAAGGCGGGCACCCTTCAGGACACCATCATAATACATTTCGGGGTGGCGATGCTCCTTGCCCTACGGCGGCTCCTCCTTCACCAGCTTTTCGGCGTCCATCTTCGCCCAGTGCACTTTCGCACGGGCAAAAGCCCTACGTGCACCTTCGATGCAGACGGACCGCTTCATGACTTCCAGACATGGGCAGGCATCCACAAGCCGCCTCACCGGGCTGAAGTAGCTATTCGGCAGGGGCTCGCCAGGCCATAGCCGGACTATGAGACCCTTCATGGCCTGTTCGGCGGCCTTGTGAAGCTCGACCAAATGCTTCAGCTGGTCGCTCAAGGGCATCGGGTGTTCGGTCCCAGTATACTGAGACCAGAATAGCTTCTCCATCGAGCTCCCCTCCTCGGCCCGGTAGAACTCCGCGGCATCAGACACACTACGGCGCAGATCTGCGAACGCACCTGGAGAGCTCCGAACTCGGGTAAGTAAAAAGAAATTTTCTTTCACGTGCTAGCTTTGCATAATGAATGCCTTACCCGCCGCTATCTTCTTAACCGCCTCAATTTCCTGGAGGGCCTTTTGGGCTTCGGCCTTGGCATGTTTCGCGCTGTCGAGCGCCTTTGCAAGCTCGGACTCTCGCGTCTTAGAGTCAAGCTCCAAGGCCTCGTGCTTCTTGACGAGATCCTGGAGCTCTTGCTGCACCTCGCCTACTCGGGTCTCTTGTTTTTCTCACTCGGTGCGCTCCTGGGCCGCTTTGTTTTCAGCCTCGGACAACGCCTTCTTCAGGGTCGCCACTTCGGTCGTGGCCCCTGGCACATTCATGATGATCCTATTATTCTGCAACCAAATCTTTTTTCATATAGACAAGGTATTGCTTACCTTTGGTCTCCTCGAGCTTCCTCTTGGCAAGGCCGAGCTCTTCCTCGGACCGCTCAAGGTCCTGCTTCAGTGCAGCGACCTACGCAGTACGTGCGGCAGCGGCCAGCAGTGAAGAGCGCATATTCACATAGACATATTATGATTAGACTCCTGTGATTATTATTCGATCCTCTATTCGGCTTTTCTTTGAGAACGCCAAACAGAGCATCAGGGGCTACTGTCTATGCGGTACTATTTTCCTACAATTTTCAGTTAGTCCACTTTTGGCGGACTGAACCTTCTCGATCACCGCACTCATGATAGTGCGGTGCTCTTCGTCGATGGAAGCGCCGCAAAGCGCTTCCAGCAAGTTGTCCGGTGCCTCTGGATGGACAGAGGTCACCGGCACGGGTGGCTTGCCCCTCTTAACAGGGGGTCGCTTGCCGGAGTCCGGAACCACAGGAGGTTTCGGCACAGTGTTCGGCTGAGGGCCGAACTTGGAGCCCGTGGGAGTCTTGCTCCCTTTGCACCCAGGGTCCACAAGGTCACCTCGAGGCGCCTCCAGGACTAGCTCCCCTCGACTTGGTGCCTTATGAGAGAACACCTCGGCATTGTCCATAGGGCAAGGTGTGGAGGTGGTCATAAGTGTATCGCTACTCATATCCGACGGGTCCAATGAACCGTCCAACGAAGATACGTCGATGCGGGCTTGGGACGGACTGCATAATCATATTGGGCATAAGGAGAAGCAGTGAAATAAAGGTATACCATGAATTACTCTGGTATCCGAATACTTACGACTTCGCCAGGGGCTTGTCCCTGGGCAACCACTCGTCTTCGCTATAAGCAGCGGTCGTGGAATAGTCCGGAAGGAGAGTCCTTCCCTTCTTGGACCCTTCGGCCTCCCCGGTTGGGGAGGCCTTCCTTTTCTTGTCTCCCCCGGCTGGGGGGGAGAACCTTCCTCTTCCTCCTCCTCGTTTTCACGAGAGGAGTGCGTCTCGGAGTTATCGAACGATGAGTCCGATATCACCTGACGCCGGAGACCCTTTCGGGTCCCCGTGGTCTTCTTCTTGGTCTTCTTCTCCGGCACCTCATAAGGTGCCGGAGTCAGCATCTCCGTTAGGAGAGCGTTGGCTGGATCTTCGGGCAGGGGGGCTGGACAGTCAATCTGCTCTGATGTCTCCACCCAGGCCTATTAAAGGCATGGAGGCTTAGATCCCGCACATGATTAAACTGGGGATAATAAATACCCTATAAGGTACAAAATAACTTACCAAACTGTCGTGGCGCTGTGCGCTGAGTCCGCTGTCCTTGGTAAGGGAAGGGGGCACCTCGGCGCCCTTGAACAACACCTTCCAGACGTCCTTATGCGTCGTGTCAAAGAGCTCGCGCAGAGTCTGGTTCTTGGCCGGGTTGAACTCCCACAAATTGAATGCCCGTTGTTGACACGGGAGGATCCCGCGGAAGAGCATGACCTGGACCACGTTGACGAGCTTGATTTTCTTGTTCATCATGTTCTTGATGCAGGTCTGGAGTCCGGTCAGCTCTACCAGGTTACCCCAGGATAGGCCCTTCTCTTTCCAGGAGGTGAGCCTCATGGGGAGTCCGGATCGGAACTCAGGGGCCGCCACCCAGTTGGTGTCGCGTAGCTCAGTGATGTAGAACCACCCCGATTGCCACCCATTTATGGTCTCCACATAGGAGCCCTCGAGCCATGTGATGTTGGGCGTTTTGCCCACCATGGCGCCTCCGCATTCTTCTTGCTGGCCGCCTACTACCTTCGGTTTAACATTGAAGGTCTTCAGCCATAGGCCGAAGTGGGGCCGGATGCAAAGGAACCTCACACACGACGATAAACGCCGAGATGTTGAGGATAAAGTTTGGGGCCAGATCATGGAAATCCCAGTCCGCGGACGAAGTGGGTGAGAAAAACTACCCTCTCATGAGATTCCGGGGTAGGCACGATCTGCCCCGCGTTGGGCAGCCGATGCGCGACATCCACTGCCAAGTATCCGGCTCCCAGCAGCTTTTTGATGTCCTCCTCCATGACGGACGATTTCATCCACTTGCCTCCCGCTCCGGACATGCTTGGAACGGTTTGAGGAGAAAGACGCAAACTTGGGTGTTGGAGCTCGAGTGCACGAGAATGGATGAGCAAGGAGGAAGAAGGCGTGGGTGAAAAGGGTGAACCCTTATCCCTTTATAAGGGCGGACGAAACTGTACGCCCCCACCTGCCTAGTAAACTCACTTATTCCCCAAGCGCCGTAATTGATGGCGCGGTTGGGTTACCCACGTCCGTATTGATGAGAATCCCATGATAAGGGGACACGATCTCTTCTTCGACAAGACGTGCCAAGGAAACCGCCTCGCAATATGCGCCGAGGCTGGTTGAGAAAAACGGTTCGAATAATGACCGGGCCGTGGTGTGATGTCATGCTACCGAGTGTGTCAGCATATTAGATTTGTGGAAGTATTATTCTCTCTATGGTGGTACGTGGAATTTGTTTTGCAGAGCCGGACACTATCCTTGTGTTCAAAATCTTCCATGGAGTATTCGGAGGAGGAACCCGCCTTGCAATGCCGAAGACAAACTATGCGCCGGACTCATCATCATTGAAGCCTGGTTCAGGGGCTACTGAGGGAGTCCTGGATTTGGGGGTATCCGGACATCCGGACTATATCCTTTGGCCGGACTGTTGGACTATGAAGATACAAGATTGAAGACTTCGTCTCGTGTCTGTATGGGACTCTCCTTGGCGTGGAAGGCAAGCTTGGCAATACGGATATGTAGATCTCCTCCCTTGTAACCGACTCTGTGTAACCCTAGCCTCCTCCGGTGTCTATATAAACCGGAGGGTTTAGTTCGTAGGACAACAACAATCATACCATAGGCTAGCTTCTAGGGTTTAGCCTCTACGATCTCGTGGTAGATCAACTCTTGTAATACTCATATCATCAAGATCAATCAAGCAGGAAGTAGGGTATTACCTCCATCGAGAGGGCCTGAACCTGGGTAAACATCGTGTCCCCCGCCTCCTGTTACCATCTGCCTTAGACGCACAGTTCGGGACACCCTACCCGAGATCCGCCGGTTTTGACACCGACAGGTGCCCTGCCTTTACTCGTGAGCTGCGGCAAGTCCGTTGGCAATCCGCTCGCACGTTCAAGCAAGAGATACCCGAGAAGTATGATGGAAGGCTGAACCCGGCAGAGTTCTTGAGCATCTACACCATCACTGTGCAAGCTGCCGGAGGAAGAGATGAGAAGGTATTTGCCAACTACTTCCCTTTGGCACTCAAATCCAATGTGAGGTCTTGGCTAATGCACCTGCCGGAGAACTCCATTTCATCATGGGCTAACCTGTGCCATGAGTTCATTGGTGCCTTCACGGGCGGCCATCAAGAACCAGGATGACCCAGCGACTTGCAGCTTCTCCAACAGAAAGAAGGAGAGACTCTCCGCAAGTATTTGCAGAGATTCAGTAGAGTCCTTAGAAATGTCCCAAATATCCATCCAGCGGCTGTGTTAGCTGCCTTCCAGTCCAACGTGCGCAACCGCAGGATACATTCTAACATGAACGTGCGGTTTCCCAAGACTGTGAAGGAGCTTTACACTTTGCTGGACAAGTGTGCTCGGATGAAGGAGGGAGAAAGCTCCTTGGAGAGGAGGATTGCATCGACGTCGACTTGGAGGAGGATGATGAATCCACCAATCAGAAGAAGAAGAGCAAGAAGCGCAACAAGAGGCGCGAGGATAAGGTACTGATGACCGTCGAAGGATCGGTCACGCCTAGTACCGGCAAGAAGGCTAAGGCCGAAGCCCCCGGCAAGGAAGCTGTCGCGTGCGCTCACTGCCGGGAGGCTGCGGCTGCCGAGAGGTCTGGGAAAGGCGATGGACCATACTACAAGATCCATTGGACCAAAGGCCACAATCTTCAAGAGTGTCATCAGGTTGACCAGCTCGTCAAGAGGCAGAGGGCTGAATAAGAGAGGCGAGATAAGGAAATAGGTCATAATGGCGCTGGATGGAAGGACCTGGGCGGTGAAGCAAATCATCCCGACAGGGATTTTCGGAACCAAGGAAAACCCACCAGAGGCCAAGGGTAGGAATTCAGTAATGATGAGAGTGATGGAGGGGATGAAGAGGAAACCACCGAGCAGGAATTCCAAAGGCCACTAACGCCCTGTGCATTGACGGGGGTGCTAACGGAGCTGCAGCCCGTGAGGAAGCCTGCCGGGGTCCAGCTAGAAGGCTGCTGGACGAGCCGGAGAAACCACCTCCACCCCTGCTCCCAAATCCCTGGCAAAAGGAGTGCCTGAGCATAAGCCCATCCTGACCCTATCGGGCTCTTGGAGAGGTAGCCCGACAGGGGCGCGAGGGCACAGATGAAGGTGATGGAGAACAGATCGGCAGAGGCCACCCGTCAACCGCGACCACCAGGGCCAGCAGGACGCGGCAGGGCTAACGGAGCTGCAGCCCGCGAGGAATTCTGCTGGGGTCCAGCTAGAGGGCTGCTAGACAAGCCGGAGGCACCACCTCCAAACCTGCTCCCAACTCCCTAGCAAATCATATTGCCAGAGAGGAGGTGCATATGCAGATGGTGCTGCCGCCTCAAGATGATGGTCTGGCTGATGCTTAGCCGGAATCAGAGGCGTCGCCCTCCTGGTCGATGTCGTTGTCATCACCATCACTGTCTTCCTCGTCGCTATCGCTCGAGGAGGAGCTTTCATCATCGGTCGAGCTCTTCGCACAACACCCTAAGTGAGCACCCGAGCTCCCAAAAACTTTGACGGAAAAGAAACCGTCCTCCATTAACTTAAAATGGAGGCCGTGCCCTTCCGACAAGCTATGGGCACGAGCAAAAGTCTTCCAGCCTCGATGGAAGTACATGACGTGAGGGGCGGGGAAATCTACATCCACCTGTATGCTGCCATTCCCGCAGCTCTCATGTGCAGCCTCAAAGCTCGCGGTTGTTCGTGATCCATCACCCTTGCAAATGGAGTATGGAGGCGGAGGAAGCCGTGCGCAGGCTTATATAGCCTGATGACGAACTCTAGAGGCTAGTCTCCAACGTGGCCCTCCAACAGAGGAGGAGCGGCTTATGGGGGCGCGATTAGGGCACCTCCCCTTCCTCCTCCCCCTCGGGCGCCACGACAACTGCCACCTCGTCCTCTCCCTCCCCCACTCACGGCGGGTTCTGCCCCGCGCTCTCAGGAGGAGGAGGGATACGCTGTCAAGCATAAGCTCTCGTCGCCTCCACTAGAACACCATCATGTCCTTGTCCTCTCTCCATGGCGAGCGAAGAAAGTTTGAGGAAAGGGAGAAAGAGAGCGTGTGAACAAACAGACCGCTCCTGTCCCCTTTTATAGAGGGATGAGGCAAGGGGCTGGCTTCTCATTCAGGGAGCAACCGCCCCGCTCCCCCAATACGCCTTCCCAACGCCTTAGACAGCTCGGGGAATCAGAGCCGACCTTCTGTGCCAACCAATGATGCCTGGTTTTTTGCCATGGCACCCGTCCCCATGCCCTCCACATCTGCCACCTACCCTAAGCAATGCATGCAATACACGTGGCTGATACGTCCATTTTGAATCATGTTTACCTACTGTTATTTATAACGTTTTATGCATAATAATATGCAAGGTTCACACAAAGAGGGAGAATTCCGGTAGCTGGAAATCTGGACCTAAAGAAGCTACGTCAGGCTACCTATTCTGCACAACTCCAAATGAGCTGAAACTTCACGGGGATTTTTTATGGAATAAATAAGAAATACTGGAGCAAATAACTACCGGAGGGGGGCCACCTGGTGAGCACAAGACACCAGGGCGCGCCAGGACCCCGAAGCGCGCCCAGGTGGGTTGTGCTCAGCCCAGCCCACCTCCGGTGCCCATCTTCTTGTATATAAGTCATTTTTACCTATAAAAAGTAAGAATAGGACTTTCGGGAGGGAGCACCACTGTCTTGAGGCGGAACTTGGGCAGGAGCACTTTTGCCCTTCGGCGGAGCGATTCTGCCGGGGGAACTTCCCTCCCGGAGGGGGAAATCATCATCATCATCGTCACCAACAACTCTCCCATCTTGGGGAGGGCAATCTTCATCAACATCTTCAACAGCACCATCTCCTCTCAAACCCTAGTTCATCTCTTTTGTTCAATCTTTGTACCGGAACTATAGATTGGTACTTGTGGGTGACTAGTAGTGTTGATTACATCATGTAGCTGATTACTATATGGTGTATTTTGTGGAAGATTATATGTTCAGTCCATTATGCTATTTAATACCCCTCTGATCATGTACACGTTTATCACTTGTGAGTAGTTACTTTTGTTCTTGAAATCACGGGAGAAATCTAGTTACAAGTAATCATGTGAACGTGATATGTGTTTGATATTTTGATAGTATGTATGTTGTGAGTCCCTTAGTGGTGTCATGTGAACGTCGACTACATGACACTTCACCGTATTTGGGCATAAGGGAGTGCATTGTGGAGTAGTTATTAGATGATGGGTTGCGAGAGCGACAGAATCTTAAACCCTAGTTTATGCGCTATTCTGTAAGGGTCCGATGGGATCCAAAAGTTTAATGTTATGGTTAGAATTTATTCTTAATACTTTTCTCGTAGTTGCGGATGCTTGCGAGGGGGTTTATGATAAGTAGGAGGTTTGTTCAAGTAATAACAATATCAAAGCACCGATCCACCCACATATGAAATTATCATAGTTGCGAACACAAATCAAATCAACATGATGAAAGTGACTAGATGAAATTTCCGTGTACCCTCAAGAACACTTTGCTTATTATAAGAAACCGTTTTGGCATGTCCTTTGCCTCAAAAGGATTGGGCTACCTTGCTGCACTTTTATTACTTATATCATTACTTGCTCGTTACAAATTATCTTGTTATCAAACTACTCACTACTTATAATTTCAGTGCTTGCAGACAATACCTTGTTGAGAACCACTTGCCATTTCCTTCTGCTCCTCGTTGGGTTCGACACTCTTACTTATCCAAAGGACTATGATTGATACCCTACAGTTGTGGGTCATCAAGGCTCTTTTCTGGCGCCGTTTCCGGGGAGTGAAGCGCTCTTGGTAAGTGGAAATTTGTAAGGAAAAATTATTACTACGTAGTGAAATTTATTGTCACTTGTTACAATGGAGAACAATCCTTTGAGGGGTTTGTTTGGGGTATCTTCACCTCGACCAGAACCAAAATTAGTTACCCCTCAACCTACTGCGCCTACTGAAAATACTTACTATGAAATTCCTTCGGGTATGAGGTACAACTGCTAGCTAATCCTAATGTAGAGATGGAACCGAACATCCTTGATATGCACTTGATGGTTTATTTAAGCTTGCAAGTTTACCCAGAGATGAAGCTAAGAATAAGGTTTTCCCTTTATCTTTGAAGGGAAAAGCATTGGCATGATATAGGCTATGCGATGATATTGGATCTTGGAATTGGAATAGATTGAAATTGGAGTTTCACCAAAAAAATATCGTATGCATCTAGTTCATCGTGATCGGAATTATATATTTTTGGTGTCGTGAAGGAAAAAGTATCGCTCTAGCTTGAGGGAGGCTTAAGTCAATGTTATACTCATGCCCCAACCATGAGCTCCCAAGAGAAATTATTATTCAGAATTTTTATGTCGGCTTTCTCATAATGAACGATCCATGCTCGGTACTTGTACTGGTTCCTTTATGAAGAAGACTATTGAATTCCGGTGGGATCTTTTAGAAAGAATTAAACGCAACTCTAAAGATTGGGAACTCGATGAAGGTAAAGATTCAGGTATTAAGCTTAAGTTTGATTGTGTTAAGTCTTTTATGAATACCGATGCCTTAAAGGCCTTTACTATTTTATTTAAAGGCTTTTTCTTAAGGCCAGAAATGGTCTTTAATAAGTTAAAATTATTTTAATGTTTCAAAAATATTTCAGAAAATTTAGGGAGGCTCAGTGGACATATATTGTCCATATATATGAGTTTCAACACATGGTCATGACCAAAATATTGGTCAAATCCCTCAAACACCCTTTTTGGATTTTCAAGCTTTTGAAATATTTACAAAGGAAATATTCTCCAAAAATTCCAAGAAAATTCTAGCAAGTCACATATGCATAATATGATGACCTTTCATAGTTTCAACTCAATCCAAATAGTTTTGGATCACATAAGTGCCCCCAAAACCCTCTCTGTCCAGATCTAAGTTTGAACAACTCTACATTGCAAATTGTCTCCTTTTGATCTCATTTTTTGTGTACACGCTCAAATACCCAAATAATGACACTACACCAAGTAGTGCATCAAGGAGAACAAGATAGCATGATCAAATCTAGCCAAAACTATTTCTGCCCATTTCTAGGATTTACAAAAGTTGCATTGGCCACTTTCTCCTTTTGGTCTCAAATTTGGTGGACACTACTATTTTGTGGTGCCACTCACTCCTGTTAAGTCTGGAAGCAAGTCGAGCAAATTAGCTAGCGCAAACCACCATCAAACACCTTCTAGCAGAATTTCCAAATGCAGGTTTCAACCCCTTACACTAATATCCATGAGCTGAAACTTTTCCCACAGCCTCATCTGGTTTTCTTCTACCTCCTGCATGCTTTGCTGCCCAAGGAGCAATGATTAAGGGGGGCAGAGACCCATTTTTCTTCCATGGACAACAGTTTTCCATCTCTCTCTCAACCCCACATATCCTCCAATGGCTCCCCACGACATCCAATGCCTTTTCCACATTGTTTACACCCACCTGCAGCCACTAGACACAAGTGGACACGCGGTGCGCGCGCAAAAGCCGCGGATGCCGGCCCAATCGTGCTCTGGAGCGCCAGGCAGGGTGTTCGACCGTTGACACCGCATCCCCTGACCACCTCGAGCTCCCCCTTGGGCCAGTCGAGGTGCCTCGACGTCCGCAACACGCCACCGCATTGGCCCCTTCTTCCCCTCTCTGTCCTGCCAGTGTCGCGCGTGCCAAGAGCCGCCCAAGCCCACCAATGTGCGTGCGAGCTCGTGGCTCCACCCGGACCTCACCCCGCTCCCTCTCTCTCTTCCTGGCGCCCTACTACAACCCCACGAGCACCACAGACAACCCCTCACTCTCTCTCCTGGCCGCCCGTGCCGTTGTAGCGGCCACCCGTGTGCCGCGTCCACAGTGAGCCGCGGGTCGGCTACTTAAGGCCGTCCCAGGCCCTCCTCGCTGCTCCATTTGCTCCATCTCTGTCCTGAACACCACCCAGGCCGACCATTCTTCCTCCCGTGCCCTCCATCCACCACCATGGCCGGAGCCTTGCCATCGGCCTCCGCCTAAATTCGCACCCACCGCTCCTCCTCCTACCCTCTAGACCGCACTAGAGCACCTCCACCATCACCGTGAATCCCTCCCGTTCTTCTTTATCTCCTCCCTGTGGTCGTGCCATCGAGCTCCATCACCACCGAGGTCTCGCCCGCCATGGCCGATGGAGCGCTCGCGTCCGACCTCCCCTACGGTCGTGTCGCACCTCGGCGGGTGTGGCACGCTCTCCTAAGCACGCTGGTGTGCTGGGCGCCAACGGAGGTGGCCGGTGCCGCCGGGGAGAGCGTCGGCGCCACTCGGCTTAGTGTCCTCTATTTCTCGTCGCGCCGCACGGGAGGTTGAAGGCGACCTGCCGCTGGGCCCCCAGCATCAGCGACCCAGTGGGTGGGCCCGTCCGTTTAAGTGGGTCGGTCGTAACCACCTGCCCCGCGCGAAGGCGTATTTTCACGAAGCTGCCTCCAACGTGGCCCCTACGCGCATGCGGCCGAGCAGCTGGGCTGCCCAGTGGCGGCCTGCCACTAAACCTTGCCCAGTGCGCGCTGCCGCCACCCATATCGGGCCCATTTCGGTAAATCCTTTGTCCTTTTATTTTTTCTTTAGACTTGTAAAATCCATAGAATATTCAAATGAATTCCAAATTTGGTGATTCAAATTCCTAGTGACTCCATAAATCCTGATCTATCTCATGGTGAATCCTGCACATTTTTCAAAAATGTTTCCTTCACACATAATTAAATAAACCCTACTTTCCCTGTTCTGTGATGGACTTTAGAAAATCACAGAGAGCTCAAATTTGACCCAAATGCCATGATTCAAATATCCAGATACATCTAAGTACATAACTGAGGTTATGAACATTTTTCTTAATACTTTCTGTGCCCCACAAAATAATGAGCCATTTCTTCATGATTGTCAACTTTGCAAATCCATAGAATATTCATTTGAACTCCAAATCCAGTGAAACCAAATCCTAGATGCTTCTAAAATCATACTTTGTTAAATGGGTGCCTGTCGGATTTCGGGTTCCGGCAGACCCTTGAGATCTGAACACTGGGGTGCGCGCGGAGATCTTTCCCCTACTAGCTCACGCTTCCGTGGTTAGTAAGGGATCTAAACTAGGAAGAAGAACACACAAGGGACACAAGGTTTATACTAGTTCGGGCCACCATTGTGGTGTAATACCCTACTCTAGTTTGTGGTGTGGTGGATTGCCTCAGGGGCTGATGATGAACAGCACAAAGGAAGAACAGCCTCGCGAGGGGCTGTTCTTGAGCTGATGCGATGGACTGCTTGGGTGAGTCTAGTCGCTTCTCTCTCTCTCCCTCTGGTAGGTTCGACCTCCCCTCTCTCTGTGGTGGCTAGTCCTATTTATAGAGGGAGGCCCTGGGCCTCTTCCCAAATAATGAGCAGGAAGGGCGCCAACAATTGGCCATTTTGAAGGGGAACATCTAGTACACGTATCCTGACTAAAGTTGGTCTTCGACTGCCAAAGGCTCCGACGCTGACGCCGTCTTGGGCTCCACGATAACCTCCGTCCTGCCGCTCTGCTGGTCTTGGTCTTGTTGCAACGAAGCGGTAACCTGTGCCCGATGCCTTGGCCTGTGCTTGCCTCCTTTGCATCAAAGGCGGAACGAGGACACTGCGCAGGCTGGCGCCCGCCTGGTCTCGTTCGTCATGGCTTGTGTCACGGGGCACTCTCGTGAGGTACCCTGCATTGATCTCTCCGCCTCCTCGTGAGCCTGCCTGATGAGGCTGCCCCTGAGGAAGGTTCATGTCGTCTGCCCCGCGAGGCTTGGCCCGTCGCGAGGGTCCTGAGCTTGAGCTGATGAAGCTGGGCTGTGCTGGGCCCCGACTTGAGCCACGCCAGCAGGCGCAGGAAGGCAAGTCTGGGACCCCGCTCCTGAACGCCGACAGATAGCCCCGGCCCAAGGCGCGCCCGGACTTGGCTTAGCAGAGAAGCGAAGGGGCAAGTGCGAAGCGCCGCGGGCCCCAACAGCCTGCGGCCTTGGGCACCGTGTGGTGATTGATTGGTCGTGGGCGTCTCCGCTTCCCCATGATGCCTCATTACACGCCCGGCTAAGCGGACCCGGGGTTGCACACAGCCATTCCCCTTTCGCCGTCCGCGCACTCCTGGCTCTTCCTTCTTCCTCTGGCCCCAACTTCCGCCCTTAATCCAACTCAGACTCTCACCCTTCCTGTCGCCATGGCGCCAGCGAAGAAGGAAAATGGTAAGAAGCCCGCGCCTTCTTCCCGCTCACCTCCGGCGGTGGCCCCCCGCCGTCGATCGATCTATCATACTCAACCCCGAGGCCTTGGGCAAGGTCTGCTTTGCTCTTGCTACCATCTTCAATGAGTGCGGCAGGACCACGGCATGGCCTGCGTCCCATGCCTCCTTCGACAGGATTGTCACGGAGGTCCGGTTCTTCATTGATGCCCTGTGGGCGGGTCTGGTTCCCACCTTTTTCTGCTTTCTTCAATACGGTGCTCTCTCACTATCAGATCCACATGATGCATCTCGGGCCTGAGTCCATTACCCTCCTGGCTGTTTTTGCCTTTGTCTGTGAGGCAATGGTGGGCATCCCTCCTTCCGTTGCTCTGCTACGTCACTTCTTCTCTTTGCGCTTGGGTGATCCTACTCAATGCTCGGGGTGTGTGAGCTTCCTTGCGGTGCCAGAGACGGCTGCTTCGGGGATCGATTTCAGACTCCCTCCCCCTGAGGCCAAGTTCAGAAGCGGTGGTTGTATGTGTACGTTGGGGTGCCCAGCCCCCTGCTCTCGCATCCTACCTTGCCTGCTGTTCCTAACTCAGGCTGGGGTCACGAGCCGCTCGCAGACACCTGGCTTGCATTCATCTGGCGCCGCTTCGAGAGCTTGAGGGCGCTCAACGTGACGGCGCCCAAGGTGGTGAAGGAGTTCCTCCAGTGTCGCATTGCTCCTCTCCAGCGCCACTCTCACCAGATGTGGGACTCTGCGGGGCACACAGACCGCATGCGACTTCAGGAGGGGGACCTGGCGCCTGAAGTGTTGAGGACAGTGCTCAGGGTCCTGGTTGGCGATCATTCCCTAGGCAGCCTTCGACATGACGGTGCCCTCTTGTATCTCTGTTCGGGAAGGGCCGATTTTGTGAAGCAGATGCCCAGCTTTGACGAGTGGGGGCTGCGCCAGGCTGACCTCAGGGGGCCTTGCGAGAACACAGTTGCCGTGGTAGCTCTTCCGGTCGCCCAAAGTGGCTCTGTCTCGGGTGATGGAGCAGGGACACGAGAACCGTCAGGAGTTGAAGGGGACGACGTTGAGGTGGTGACGCCACGCGGAGCCCTGAGGGCGGCATCTCCTGGAGCTTGTTGCAGAATGGCGACAGGTGAGGAGTTGCAGCCTCCGGCTCCCGACGTTGGGGCTCCCGAGGCCCCGGTCATCCCTCATGAGGCGGCGCCTGATGGCGTTCCCCAAGCTGGTCCCACTGGCGCTGATCACCTTACTGCCTCCTCCATGCCACAAATCGACCCCTGCGCCAAGCGCTTAGGTCGGTTTCGCGTAGACTTCGCGGCCCTCCGCAAGAGGAAGGAGGCCCCGAGCGGTGACGATCGCCCTTGCCGCTTGCTGAAGTGCAGGAGGTACTTCGCCACTGACGAGTAAGTCCTCTTCTCTCTCTACTCTATATCTCGGTTCTTGCAGCTGACCATAACCTTTCAGGGCCCTTCCTGCCGAGTTCGCGGAGACGGCCAAGGAGCCATCTCCCCAAGCGCCATCCTCGTCACTGATCCTTGGTGCGTCGGGCGCAAGCAGCACCCTCATCACTCAGCTGGTCGGAGAGGTGGCCCGTTCAGCTGAGCGCCCCGAGCCTGTGCGCCTGCTGTCTTCCCTTCACGAGTTCTGCTGGAGCACAAGCAGCTTGCCCCGTGCTCCTCCCTTGATCATGGATGGTGATTGGTTGAAGTCGATCTTGAGCTCTTCTTCTGGGGACGGGCCGGCGCCAGGCCCTGCTCCTGGCGAGGCCCGTCCGACGACTGTTGGGGCGCCAGCCCCCTGCCCTGCGGGAGGAGGCGCGCCACCTCTGGGCCCTCCGCATACACCAGCAGCAGAGCGGGACGCGGAAGATGTGCTCAGGCGTGCTTGCGAACGCCGCGCCCTTCGTCAAGAGTTTCTCCATGGGGCAACGGACGCGGTGAACTGGCTCGGGGCGGAGCTCGCCGGCGAAGATGCGTGTCTCGCGGCCGAAGGTTTGTGCCTTGCTGAAGAGACGCGCAAGCTGAAGGTAGACGTTGCCCTCGCACGTCACCAGCGTGACCTTGACAATGTGAAGGCTGAGGCGTCGCTGGCAGCCTCGCGAGAGGCTCGCTCTCGAGCTGTCGAGGAGGCCCTGGAAGCAGACAGACGGCGCAGGGACGCCGAGGAGCGTGCGTGGGAGTTCCAAGCCTGGAGCAACTCTCTGGAGCAGCAGGTGGAGTTGCGCCAGTCTGCGCTTGTGTCGCTGAAGGAGGCTTCCGTCGACCAGGCGGAGCTCCAGAAGCGCGAGGAAGCGCTATTGCTGGAGGCTGCCGAGCGCAACCTCGACCTTGAGCGGTTAGAGACGAGGGAGCGCCTGGTGGCTCAGGCGGAGGATGATGTCGCCGCGCGCGAGGCCCGAGCCCAATAAGAGGTCGACCGCCGCGTAGCGGAAGCTCGCTCAGGCCTTGAGCGCCAGTATGAGTTGAGGTTGGAGCTGGTCAGGGCCGAAGCTGAGGGCAGGACCGCGGCCCTGAAGGCCAAACTAGACGAAGCGACGCGGGGTGCGGACTCCTCTGCAGCCGCCCTTTGCCCAGCGCAGGCGGTGCTGACCTCCTCTCGCGCCGAACTGCTTCTTCTCCGACAGAGCGTTGATGGCGCCGAGGCCACTGCACGGCAGAGCGAGGACGAGATTCGTCGTCGGCGGGTTCTGGAGCACGAGTATGCCCCCATGCTCCGTACGCTCAGGGAACAGGCAAACGCGGCCCTGGGCAACATTTGCAAGGCCGCTGCTGAGGAGCCGTACGAGACCAACTATGCTGGCAACCTCCAGTATTTTCCTAACGTGGTGACGCTCCTGGAGAACCGCTCCGAGAGGTTTCGTTGGCTCGTCGAGGAGAGGAGCCGAGCCTTGCTCGGGCGCGCTTTCTCCTGTGTCTTCAGTTATCTGCGGGACAGGGATCCCCACTTCAACTTCGACGCCGCCATCACACCGGTGCCCATAGCCATCCGGGGTGACCTGGCGCAATGTGTGGAGGATCACGTGGACGACCTTGTCAGGGCCTTCACGTCTGATGATGACGGCGTGATCGTGGTCGCCGATGAAGGCGGTGTGGTGGACCGTCATGGTGCTGGAGGAGGTGTTGGTGGCAGCGATGTCGTCAGCAACGCCAACGACGCCTCGGGAGGTGACCCAGAAGGCGCGGCGAGCAATATGTCCGACTGATTGTCTATCACCGTTGTTTACCATGCACGAAAGAGGTTCGGGCTTGGCCCTGAAGACTGTGAGAGCATTTTGGGAGGGGAAGCCCCTCATGTAAAAATTTGCGGTAAATGCCCTAGTAATCTTAACGTTGCGTGTGAGCTTAGCGGCCGGCCTGGTGGTGGGTCGACTGGCTCATTTACCTTTTTACCCTGGTGAGCCCCGAGCGGGGCTGCGGGGGCCATAGCGCCATATGTGTCTTCTGGGTGAACCCATTGATCTTGCGATAAGAACCTCCGGAGAGGGTGTGGCGACAGCCGTCCGAGCTGTGGACGCGGTTGGCCCGACCCGGCTCACGAGGGGCTCACGAGGGGAGGCAGCTGACGCTAGCTTTGGACGTAAAGCCGAAACCAGAACACGAGAGATTGCTCGAATGAGACTAAACACCCCTTCCCCAAAAGCACACAAGGCTCAAACTCAAATCCAACTTAAATTCAAATCGAAGAAACTCGCCAACAGAGGAAAAGGAAAAAAAAAAAAAGGCGCGTCCGCACCTAGTCTAGTCTTTGACGCCTTCTCACCAAGTCGGAGCTAAGTGCTACCACTGGCATGGGAGGGAGCCCTGTGGCCCGAGGCCGGGCGCCTCGAGACTCGGGCGTACAGCCCCACTCATTATTACGTGAGAGTGTCACGGGCGGAGAGCTTCACAGCACCGGGCCTTCTTCACAGTGTACCGCCTTGCTTCATATCGCCAGATGAGGGCCCCACCTTGCGCCACACTCTACCGCCATCGACGGGCGGCGGAGACCAAGGACGACGCCAATGGGGTAGAGCGGTCGCCAGTTCCCCGATGACCACGGGTCCTCCGCCTGGGCAGGCCCTGAGGCACCTCCCCGGCAGAGGGCCTACCTCCTGAGAACGTCTTGCGCCAAGCGCCGCGGGGACGAACCCGGATCTCGGCCCCTCTCCTGCAGCCCCCGGTGCCCTCCTCCTGAGGGGTAAGAGGCTGCAGTGTTGGGGCAGCCACCTGTCGCAGCGACATGTACCTCCTGCGGCACATGGTTAGCATAAGCTTGCTCCTGAGGAATTAGTGGTACCAGATAGTTGTTGCCGCCGGCTCGGTCGTCGAGGCCCTCTTGGGGTTCCTGAAAGGGCTCAGCTTGCGGGGCCTCCTCGCCCCAGCTTGGCCCAAAGAACGAGCCATGGTCTTCTTCCCGTGCACACTCTTGATCCATCATGCGGGGCACATAAGCTTCTGGGGACGCTGCCCCGTAGGTCTCGCTGTAGTGCCCCACATGCCACGCAGTCCGGCCCGGAGCATTGTCTTGAGGGTGGTCGCTTGGTGGTCCGCCGAGGCCAAAGGTCACGGCGTGCGCTCCTTCGCTGGCCGGAGATGGGGTTTGCGCGGCTTGCCGCCTGGTGCTACTGACCAGGTTGGCGTCGACTAGGCCCTGGAGCCCGCTTGAGGTTGCATGGGCGCGCATGGGGCCGCCATACGGCACGCTCTGGGCCAGAGGTGGCAGCCAGACACAGAAAGGGGGTGCTCCCGAGGCGGCGGCGCCCGTGAGCTCGCCACCCGCTTCCAACAACGCGTCGCGCCACCCTCCGAAGCCGCACCGTAATAGCTCTCGGGCCACCGTGAGCGCGGCCCTGGAGTTCGCCTGCTCCTGTCGGATGTGCGGCGACGTGGCCGCGGCGTGGCTTGAGGCTCTGGCCACCGACCGCACCTGCCACGGCGTGAGGGCTGGTGGCGTCTGGCTGCATTGCCCGCGCCCCGCAGCACCTTGCGGAGTGCGAGCTGCCAGAGGTGCAAGGTTGAGGTCGCCCTGGGCTGGCGGCACGGCGTGGGCGAGCCATGCCGCCCAGCGGTCGGCGTCGGCTGCCGGGTGGCTTGACATCGAACGACGAGGAGACGAAACCCGAGGCGGAGGAGGAAGGATTCCGGCGCACCCCTACCTGGCGCGCCAAATGTCGGATTTCGGGTTCCGGCAGACCCTTGAGGTCCGAACACTGGGGTGCGCGCGGAGATCTTTCCCCTACCAGCTCACGCGTCCGTGGTTAGTAAGGGATCTAAACTAGGAAGAAGAACACACAAGGGACACGAGGTTTATACTAGTTCGGGCCACCATTGTGGTGTAATACCCTACTCTAGTTTGTGGTGTGGTGGATTGCCTTAGGGGCTGATGATGAACAGTACAAAGGAAGAACTGCCTCGCGAGGGGCTATTCTTGAGCTGGTGCGATGGACTGCTTGGGGTGAGTCCAGTCGCTTCTCTCTCTCTCTCTCTCTCCCTCTGGTAGGTTCGACCTCCCCTCTCTCTGTGGTGGCTAGTCCTATTTATAGAGGGAGGCCTTGGGCTTCTTCCCAAATAATGAGCGGGAAGGGCGCCAACAATTGGCCATTTTGAAGGGGAACATCTAGTACACTTATCCTGACTAAAGTTGGTCTTCGGCTGCCAAAGGCTCCGACGGTGACGCCGTCTTGGGCTCCACGATGACCTCCGTCCTGCTGCTCTGCTGGTCTTGGTCTTGTTGCACCGAAGCGGTAACCTTTGCCCGATGCCTTGGCCTGTGCTTACCTCCTTTGCACCAAAGGGGAAACGAGGACATTGCGCAGGCTAGCGCCCGCCTGGCGCCCACCTGATCTCGTTTGTCATGGCTTGCGTCATGGGGCACCCTCGTGAGGTACCCTGCTTTGATCTCTTCGCCTCCTCGTGAGCCTGCCTGACGAGGCTGCCCCCGAGGAAGTTTCCTGTCGCCGCCCCGCAAGGGTCTTGAGCTTGAGCTGATGAAGCTGGGCCGCGCTGGGCCCCCACTTGAGCCACGCCGCAGGCTACAGGCAGGCAAGTCTGGGGACCCCCGTTCCCAGAACACCGACAGTGCCTTTGCCCATTTTTCAAAAATATGTTTCTGTACACTTCTTGCAAATCCATTAATCCCTTGAGTCCATCGGATTGAAATGTTCAGAAATATCAACCGATCCAATCCCAATGAAACCATTCTGGTTATTTTTCATATAACCAGAGATATCCTAGAAAAGTCAAATTCATATTTTTAGAGCACTTTTATTTTGCCTTGTTGTGTTGCTTATCGTTATTGTTTTCGATGTTAGTTGACGAATTAGACAGAGTATTTGGAGAAGGACCTGAAGATTTGAAGACTCTGATGAACCAGGCAAGCAGCCCTTTGACCATGATGAACCATTTTACATCATAATAGCATTTTCTTTGAGTGCAAGATATATCTTGAATGTCAACCTTGCTAGGCTTGCCTCCGTTGCATACCCGTTGATACTTGCATTGTTCATGACTCTATTCTCGTTTAGAGTTGTGTTCATGGGTTGTAGAAATATGCTATAGTAGTTGGCTACGCAAAATGGGTCAGGGTTATGCAACGAAGTAAACAAGTGTGGTTTGACATACTTGCAAATAGCCCCAGTGGGTGCCACTAATGCCCCTGGGAGATGATGATGAATTAGGTCACTACTTACTGGAGAGGTAGTGTACCGAGGTTTGATGGAAGTGTTGTTTATAGAGACGGATTAGATTTAAGATTAACTACCATCCCAACCAAACATGTACAACCACACTACCTCTTATGGGACAGGGCATTATTGATTACCTAGTCTGATACTAGCATGGTGCCCACATTACTAGTGACGAGGGTGACGTGAGTTCACTCTCGGGACGTGGTTGTGCTTGGATAGGTGGCCACGACTGTTTTCACAGGGCAGCGGCACACTGTTGGTCCCTTCATGTAGTTGTGAAAATGAAAGGGGCACAGTCCCAAAAGTCTTGATGGTCATACACGAGGGTTGTGTGCCAACGAGTGGACTCTATGTTAGTGTCACCTAGGGAAAGATAGTGATCGGGAGCTTACCCCGAGTACTTGAGGTACTGCGGGTCGTGGTTGACATGGAAGCTCCCCGAATCTTGTGGGTAAAGTGTACAACCTCTGCAAAGTGTCAAACTATTCGAATAGCCATGTCCACGGTCAAGGAGAATTGGGTGGTGCTGCTTAGACTATGTCCATATGTTTCTGACAAACAACACGGTTTGGTAAATATGAAGTGATTCATGAGGGAGTACGATGAGCTTGAGCATGACTTGTTCATAACTCTTTCTCAATGTTGATGTCTGTAACCTCATGATACTTGCTGCAGACGCATTCTTGTCCTTGGTAAATGTTGATCATACTTGCATGAGAAAAACTAGCTTTCAGCAAAAAGGCCAATTTAGCAGTAGAGCCTTGCATAATTATTTTGTTATAACTCTTGGGTTGCTTGTGAGTACATTCAAAGTACACATTGGCTTGCCACTAGTTGTTTTATTGGCTAGGCAGGAAAGAACAAGAATACGAGGAAGAGTTCTTTGGTGACGATCATGCGAGGTAGGACGCTACCTAGTCAGAATGCCTGTAGGGTTAAGGCAGATGGCATGGGTCCAAGTTATCGACGAAGATTCCTCTGCGATGTTATTCTCAAGACTCGACCATAATGGTCATAATTTATGTAAGGTGGTATGTATGGATGTAATACTCTTTTTTTCAGCTTCTGTGTGTTCAGTGAGCATTGATCTCTGGGATCACTATTCACGTGCATTCGGTGATCACGACTTATGAGTCAGATTCCCCACAGAGCTGGTATCAAAGCCATCCAGGCTGTAGGAAGCCTTAGTTAGCATGGTCGTTAGTTAGGGTAAAACTATTTTCAAAACTATTACTAATTTTCAAAACAATCTATACTTCTCTTCCCCTTCTTAGATTTTTGAAAACTAAGATATACTTTCCTTATTGATCTCTTCCCCTTCAAAAATTTCAATGGTCACTAGAATCCTTATGCCCTTGACCACGAGATTCCTTTTAATCCTCGTGGATAATCTAGAAGGAAGACGCCTGGCCAGACACTCACCCACCTCTTCTGAACATAAGATTGGTGACACCACAGGAAGACGATGCCAACAGAAGATACGCCCTCGAGGAATGAGGACATGAAGACCCAGAGGATGGTGACACCTTTGAAATTGCCCCAGGATGATGCAACCTTGGCCTACGATGATCAGGGCATAGGATATTCAAGATCATGATATACATCTCTAATAGAGTAACCCTGTCACTACTATTGTTGTATCAACAACCACCGGCAGATGAGAACCTCGCCACTAGGTCTGGCTCAGTATAGTGAGCAGGGAAACGGCTCTCTTCATCCCCCGCTCTTGGTGTCGATGTTATCATCAACAAAACCGACATGTTGGACCTCTACTATGCCTTGTTATTGTCCTTGCATAAAGGATTGTCCACCTGGTACCCTCCACGCCTTAGAAGGCAAAAGGGATCGTCATGATTAAGAAGACAACAGAAGACCGAGTCAACGCCAGCTACGAGGAGCCACCTTCACTCCCTCACTTGTACAAGAGAGAAGTTTTTGAAGACTCTTCAGGCTCAACCCAGATCGTTCCATCAAACAACTACAAGAGACGTAGCGATACTCGAGGATAACCCAGAAGACTGCACGAGGCACAGAGCAAAGCACGACTACTGAGTCCAAGAACCCCTAGGGTAGGATGAGTCGTGTACCCCCTATGCGAAGTCAAGTCCGTATGATTGTTCAAATAGAACCATGATTGTGTGTTGCTTGTTTTTATTTGTTTGTGTTTTGATATCAGTCGCCCTTTTGCCCTAGGCAACAAGTACGCGACTATATCACTTTCCTTATCTTAATGCTTGTGTTTGGCCCTTTTGGCACTCTGTTTGTTTGCACTTGCACTATAGAACCCCCTTTAGGCATCCCACCTCCTCTATGCTACTTTTCCCTCTCATCTCTATCCTCAACTAACGACTAGAAAGACAAGATACACCAAGGATTCTACTTCGGCAACCAACTGGCCCTGAGGACTTTTGTTGCAGCCTCCTTGACCAAGTGCAACCCCATGGAGTTATGTTTACCCCTCGAGATTAGAAGACCATCCATAGACCCTTTGATTCTTCAAGAGATACCCAACTCGAATCCTTAACCATGTGCTTAACCCACTTAATTGCCAAAGAACCAGTTAAGCCTCCGTAACCTTGCACAATGCTGGTTCATTATGGAACTAGTGGACATAGTGAACGAGCACATTATCATCCTAAGAAAGCACTAGAACTTACGATGCCATAAGGAAGACCAATTTGAGGACAAATGAATTGATGAGTTTATACAAGTGACCTTGAGGAATTAACTGAGACTCTTTGGTGGATTAGGAGGCTTTCATATTAGTAGATGAACTTGGTGGGATCGTGTTAATAGAGTAGCTTAACTTTCATCACCCTGGAGTAAACTGGATTTTGTAGGATAATTAGGATCACAAGATCAGTTTCTTGGAGGAATAAGATTCTGACTTGATAAGATGATATGTCACATCCCAGTTAGACCATGCATTAGGGTGTGCATCATGTTTAAAATTCCATTTGAATTTGAAATGGGGAAGGCAGGAAACCCCAGAACACCCCCCCCCCCTTAAAACAACTAGGGTTTACTAAAAATTATTTCAATGAATCCGAAATGCCCTTCAAAATGCTCATCCTCTTTGCCTTGGTTCAGAACCCATGTCAAAGGAGGTGTATCATTTTCTATGTCATCTAAAGGTCCTAGGCTTAATCCACAAGTTTTGAACTTGAGCATTTTAAATTATATAAAATATTTTTAAATGTTCAAAAATTGCCAAACCAAAATGTTTCATGTTGGGAATATTCCAACAAGGGACCAGGAGCATTTTGGTGATTTTTAAAACAGTTTTGGTATTTTAGAAAACCCCACAAAGTTGCAGAATATTAGAAAAGGATTAAAATGGAAAACCCTTACGGACGCCTGCGTTCGCCCACCTGCTGCCCAGCCCAAAGAGCAGCAGCCAATGGCTGCTTGGCTCGGCCAGCAGCAGCCAGTGCTCGACGGCGAGCTCAGGCGTGCCACGCAGCTGGCCGCCGCCTCGCTTCACCTCCTCGCCGCCTCGCTGCCTCGATGGCCTCCACGCCGTCCGCCCGACCCCGGACACGCCATTTGCCCCCGCCTCTCTTCCTCGCTCCCCTCGCCATGGCCGACGCCACTGCCGCCGCTTCCACCGTCAGAGTCGTAGCCACCGCCGTCCCAGCGCCACGAGACCGTGTCGATCGCCCGCCGTCGTCGACTTCGCCGAACAAGCCGAGCCTCGAGCGCTTGCTTCGCCCCGAGCCATCGCACCGACTCGCCGACCCGCCACCGCCGAGATCCCCTCGCCGCCGCCGCGCATCGATCGTCCCGACCACGCCGTCGGCTCTCACGAGACCGCTGTGAGCCTGGCTACCTCCCCATCCTCTCCACTCTTTCTCGTGCACCACAACGAGCACACGGCTTCGCCCAAGACGCACCGCCCATGAGCTCGTCGCCGACGAGGTCCGCCACCCAACGCCACGCCACCGTGTCCATCGTGACTCACCACGCTATGCTGGGTCCAACCCTGCACTCCACGCCTCCACCTTGCCCCCTAGCGACGAGTCCGAGATCACCCGAGCCCGGCCGCCGCCAAACTCGTCGCCGGCGCCAACTCCGCCACCCCGACCCCAACTAACTCCACCAAGAGCTGCGGTTCGCCTCCAGCTCCACGAGATGCCTTCCGCGCCCCATTTGGTGGCCGGCGTTAAAACACTTTGCTCATTGGCGCTTTGGCCTCGCCAAGGCTAGACGCCGCGAGTTGACCACGACCATTGATCGTGGGCCTGCTGATCGCTTCCGAGTCAATGACAGTGGACCCCGGGTTAACTAATTAGATTAGTTCTAATTAAAGTTAATTAGTTAAACTAACTCATCGACATGCGGGTCCCATCGTCGGTTTGACTGGACGACCCGTTGACCCCTGACGTCACGCTGACCTCATGCTGACGCAATAAATGAATTTCTGGATTTATTCTGGATATAGCAAATTCCGAATATAATTCAAATTTCAAATGCTTATAACTTTTATTCTATAACTCCAAATGCAAAGATTTATATATGAAAATTATCAGAAAAATCCACTCTATCCATTGGTACAGGTTTCATGCATGTTAAAGCAAGTTAACTATGCTGTTTAACCAGAATAAGATATTGCACCATTAGGACTAACTCAATGAGCTATCATTTGAATCCTTGATTCAAATGAGTTCATCCCCTCGCTTCTTTCAGCTTGCATTAGACCAACACACATCCATATTGCCATGTCATAGCATGCATCATATTGTTGCATATTGTCATGTGTGTTTACTTTCGTGTGCTTTCATGATAGGTTCTCGCCTCAAGATAACCTCGACTACCCATCTCAAGGGCAGTTCTCTACCCCAGCCCATCGGGCAAGCAACCCGTTGATCATTTCGATACAAACCCATGTTCTCGCTTCGCTCTCGCTTATCGCATTAAGACAACGCGATTCAAACTGTTGTGTGCTGCGGTAGTTGAACCACTTCCTTTGCATGACCTGTCATTTCCACAAGAATTAGATGAAACCCACTAGTATGTGTAGGAGTTGATTGAGCCATGTTTGTGATTCCTACCATGCTATGCTTGCTATGCTTAGAGTTGTGTCGTCCGCTCATCGGGATGATGAACTGGAGTGAAAGGTTGTGTTGGTTCGAGAGTGAAAGTGTTGAACACGATTTGGTAAAGGTATCGATGAGAGGCCATGTAGGAGTACATGGTGGGTTGTTTCATTGAAGCCGAACTTAAGAACTGAGATCTGTGTTTGTGATCCATGAATCAGCCACTACCACACATTGGGATCCTTAATTGACCCTCTCGGCTTCTTAACCACCCTTGTTCTTAGTCCGGAGTTGCAAGTAGTTTCGTGTTTGTAGCATGTCAGGGGCCGCACGCAACGCTGACCTTAGGGGTGGGTTGTGTTGCGGTAGGCACGTGGTCCGTGTGTACCGAGTGCCGCTTGGTATCTCGGGAACCCTGCACACATCGCTCGGGCTGTATGGGAAACCTCGGCGGACTCCTGCGGATGGAACCCGAATAGGCGATACACCGGACTAGGGACTTGAGTGTTTAGGTAGGCTGTGGCCGACACCCACGCTGGGCTTCCGCTTGAAGGTTGCCGAGTACATGTCGTGTAAACGATTTATAAGTGGTGAGAGCGTGTGTGAAGAAGTACACCCTGCAGGTTAAATATGATCTATTCAATAGCCGTGTCCACGGAGAAGGACTTCGGGTTACCTATATCAGTTCATAGACAAGTAAATGGATACTACTAAAAGCCTCAAGATAAGTGTGAGTATCGTGGATGGCCCTCTCGTGGGATGACGAGAGAGGATCCACGGTGGAGTATTGTGATGGTGATTAGTGGACTCGTACGCGACAAATGTTTTACAAAGTGGTGTCACGAGGGATAGCTTAGCCAAGAGTCAAAGCTGGCTTGCTGCAAATAACTCCACTTCCTTCCTTGAGAATGTGCATGTATGATAGGATTACGTGGTAAGACTTGCTGAGTACCTTTGTACTCATGTTTGCTTAATTAATGTTTTTCAGAGGACTATACTACCCTCCGACGGATTCTATGTAGATATTGACTTGACGAGTGAACTAGCCACCCGGTGGCGATCTAAGACTTGTGAAGGGCCATTGTAGATAGAAAGGCTCCAACAAGCTTTCTTTCTTTCTAGAGTCTCAGACTCAGACTAGTTTGCTTCCGCATGTGCTTGTATGATTGTATGACTTGAGTGTTGGGTCATGTGACCCCTACCTGTATGACTATGTTATGTATGGCTCCTCGGGCCTCTTAAATAAAGTACTTGAGTTGTAGAGTTTTGTTGTGATGCCTTGTTGTATTTACTCATATCGGGCATATTTTGTGTATGATTGAAATGCTTGGTATGAGTGGGATCCGACAAACTAGTTGTTTATCCTTGGCAGCCTCTCATATGGGGAAATGTAGTCTCGTGCTTCTGAGCGATAGTAGTCCGCTACAGCCCGGTTCACCGGAGTCCTGCTAGCCCAGCACTACTGCTTGGACACTTGACTGGCCGGCATGTGATTCATTTCGTTCCTATGTCTGTCCCTTCGGGGAAATGTCACGCGGTGGTATTCGGAGTCCTGCCTAGCCTGCTACAGCCCGGGATACCGAGTCCTCATTAGCCCAGTGCTACAGCCCGAATTCATACGCTGATGACCAACATGCTCGAGGTGATTCATGTATGCCTGTCCCCATAGGTTAGTGCCGCTTTGGGTTCACGACTAGCCATGTCGGCCCGGGTTCTTTGTCATGTGGATGCTAGCGACACTATCATATACGTGAGCCAAAAGGCGCAAACGGTCCCGGCCATGGTAAGGCGACACCCGTGGGAATACCGTGCGTGAGGCCGCAAAGTGATATGAGGTGTTACCAGCTAGGTCGATGTGACTTGGAATCGGGTCCCGACAGCGTTGGCATCGAGCAGGGGCTGCTGTAGGTTCGCTAAGCCAAACTGGTCGAAGTTGAGTCTAGAAATGCTTTAGTTATATGTAGGGGAATTGATTGTGGAAGGGAACGTAAGGCTCTTTTACTTCTTTACCTTATGCCCTCTGATCTGAGTCATCCTCTTCTCATTCGACGTGGGTATAGGACTAGGCTCTCTTCTCTATCAGTTCACGTGTTACTAATCCGTAGTAACTTATAGGATTGTTGGTTACATCCTCGCCTCAGTGCTACTAAATTTTAGTATGCTATCATTTGAACCGTAACCTTGATATGATGTTGTTGAGTGGTTTTGCAAATCTGATTTGGAATGTCTCAAATCTGATTTTGAGCATTTACAGATGTTATGCTGCCCGATTTTCCCTAGAAATTCTAATGCCTTTGCATTGTGGCTGTGCTTTCAGATGGCCACCCGTCCCCAGAACCAAGTGGTTCGCCTGACCCGTTGCATTGATGTGTGTGGTCACACGGCAATGCTGGTTCGGGTGATGATTGAGTCTGGTTATCGATGGTATCCTGAATATACCGCCGAGGAGCAGTTTAGGATTTCAATCAAAGCCAATACCTATGCACGGTCCGGATTTATCCATCTTATCCCGGAGCTACTGAGCCACTTCACTGTTCTTATGGGCTCGGAATCACTATTGGAATGTCTGTGCAAGATGCAGCCTATTCCATGATGACTATTATTCGAGCTGTAACTCGCTTTGTCGGGCAACACCGATTTTCGCTATATGCCAAGATCCCTCCCCGGGCGCATGGCTACCTTCGAGGTTTGTACAGCGATGCATCCCATGAGGACTCACCTTCGCACTACTACTGAGATGTTTGGAGGACAAGGACCGTGAGAACCGGCCTTGCGTATGGAGCTTTTTAATGCCCGCTCACCACTGGGCTACTCGACTAGGTTTGCACCGCCGTGCAAGCTGGATATATGGACATGAGAGACTTGTACCTCATGCGGGCGAGTCTGCCAGACTTTATGGAGTGGCGTGAGGTTGGAGGCATCACTCCTCCTCGTGGGCCTCGCTCGCCACCGCTTGTTGGACCACGGCCACATCCGAGTCCTTATGGTCCACAGCCCCACAGATTGTCTGCTTCCGGACGATCATGTTCCACTTCCGTGTCAGGTGGTGACTTCTATGAGGACTACTATGGAGCTGCCTCGAGATAGTAGTAGTGTTCCTAGTATGGTAATAGTTGTGCTTCCACCGTCTGCGTGACTCGTGGAATACGACTTAGTGTGTATCGCTCCTAAGTGTAGAAAAATAATGTATAGGAGTTGGATTGCTTCCGATGAGATGTAACGCCTTTCCTTATAGTTGTACTCCGTCAGGCTTGTACTAAACTATGAATGGTGTGTATGACCGTTGGTATATATATATATGGCAGTTTATATTACCATGTCATACGGATGAACATCTTTGCATTCCATGCTATCCATTACCTTCCGCGCTTCCTTGTTAAATTCTGCCATCCTGGTTTAAACCTTTGCTTTGTCTCCCAGGATGGTCAACACTCGCAATACTCCTGCTGCTCCGGAGCAGGGAGAAGCCAGTGCAGCCAGAAATGTGAATCTGCCGCAACCGCCATCTTTGGCCGAGGTGATGCTGGAAGCAGAACGCAATAAGCGTGAAACCAACCGCTTATTGGAGCGGATTGAACAAAACACCGCACGCCAGCCAAGAAACGATGTGGTTTCACTCAACGACTTCGTCAAGCTGTATCCTCCAAAATTCAAATATTCCGTCGAGCCTCTCGACGCGGATGATTGGCTCCGCAAAGATCCACCACAAGCTGCGTTCCGCTAACGTGGCTGAGGCCGACAAGGTTACCTTTGCCGCCTATCATCTTGAAGGCCCTGCTAGCCTCTGGTGGGAGAATTATGAGGCTATGCGTCCGGTTGGACAAGTTATATATTGGGCTGAATTCAGTGCCGCCTTCCGTGAGCATCATATTCCAGAAGGTCTTATGGACCGCAAACGTGAGGAATTCTGCAGTTTCACCCAGGGTAGGCCGACGGTGGATGCCTACAGACCGTGAATTTGGGAGGTTAGCACGTTATGCTCCCAAGAAGTTTCTACCGATGCCAAGAAGCGAGGCAAGGTTCCGCAAGGGACTTAGCCCTGAGCTACGCCGAGATCTCCGTCTGCATGAGTGTACCTCTTTCCCGGTTAGTCAATAAGGCTATCGGCAAATCCCAGGCAGACTGATTTTGAGGCTTCACGCAAACACATCCGTGACTCTGGATCGTCATCCGGCTCTGGATCCCAGAAGCGCCGGGTTTGGGTCCCAAATACTACTCTACCACCCAGGTTCACCCCGAGGCCATCCTCTGAGGCGCCTCGCCCCAACCAGCCGTATTTTCCACCCAAGACTTATGGAGGTCCAACCGCTAATGCTGCTCCACGCCCAAATATGATAACTTGCTTCAAGTGTGGAGAGACGGGCCACTATATCCGAGAGTGTCCCAGAACAACCCCAATCAAGCCGGAAAGTCATTGGCGCGGCAAGCCAGCAGGAAAGGTGCCCTATGCTAAACCAGTTGCCACCGCCGTGGCCATGTCAACTATGTCTCTGCTGAAGAAACCTATGAGGATCCCAACGTGGCCCTTGGTGCGCTTCTTGTTAATTGCCATCCGCAACCATTCTTTTGATCTTGGAGCATCTCATTCATTTATTTACGAGAGCTATGCTCGATTGCACAACACCACATTCTCGTGACATGCCTACCTCCATGGAAATTCAAACTCCTGGTTCTAGATGGCAAACCTCTAGAATAAGTCATGGGAATGAAATTCTTGTCGACAGATTAGTCTTTCTTGCATCTCTAATAGCTCTTAAGTCCTCGGACATAAACATCATCTTGGGTATGGACCGGATGTCAGCCCATTATGCTAAGATTGATTGCTCTACTAGAACTGTTCAACTTACCCATCCTTCGGCAAGACGGTGAATGTTTTAACCCGAGTGTCTAAGCGCCACTTTACTCCTTAAATGCCAACCCCTTCCGCACCTCAAGATATTCCGGTAGTCCGTGATTTCCGGATGTCTTTCCGAGGAACTGCCAGTGTTCCACCCGACGGGGATGTCGAGTTCGTGATAGATCTTGTTCCCTAACCGCCCCAATCTCTAGAAGACCTTATAAGATGGCACCCTAGAACTAGCTGAACTTAAGAAACAACTCGATGAGTCCTTGCAAAAGGTTTCATCCGTCCTAGTTCATCTCCATGGGCTTGCCCGTCCTCTTCGTCAAGAAGAAGGATGGTACGGATCGGATGGTTGTAGATTACCGACCTGTCAATTTGGTCACTATCAAGAACAAGTATCCGCTCCCCAGGATCAACGACCTTTATGATCAGCTCGCTGGATCCTCAGTCTTTTCCAAGATGGATTTGAGGTTGGGCTACCATCAAATCAAAATCAAGAACGGGGACATTCCCAAAACGGCCTTTGTTACTCGTTATGGCCAGTACGAGTACACCGTCATGTCCTTCGGATTAACCAATGCACCAGCCACCTTTTCTCGGTTAATGAACTCAATCTTCATGGAGTATTTGGATAAATTCGTCGTGGTATACCTCGATGATATACTCATCTACTCCAAGAATGAGGAAGAACATGCCAACATCTAAGGCTAGTATTGATGAAACTTGAGAGCACCGCCTTTATGCCAAATTCTCTAAGTGTGAATTCTGGTTACCGTAGTGACCTATCTAGGACATGTAATCTCCGGTAAGGGCATTGCTGTCAATCCCGAGCGAGTTCAAGCCGTCCTTGATTGGACTCCACCTGAATCGGTCAAGCAAGTTCGAGTTTCCTCGGTCTAGCGAGCTATTGTCGCCGCTTCGAGAATTTCTCTAAAGTTGCTAAACCTCTAACCGAACTCCTCAAGAAAGATAAGAAGTTCGAATGGACACCACAAGGCGAGTTCAGCTTTCGAGGAACTGAAAAGACGCTGACATCTGCTCCGTATTTGTTCCACCAGATTTCTCTAAGGACTTTATTATCTATTACGGCGCCTCGCGACAAGGACTAGGTTGCATACTCATGCAAGATCGTCATGTGATTGCCTACGCTTCTCGACGCTTCGCCCACATGAGGATAACTACCACACACGATCTAGAGCTTGCAGCAGGGTTCATGCACTCAAAACCTGGCGACATTACCTTCGGGTAATCGTTATGAAATCTACACCGATCACCAAAGTCTGAAATATATCTTCACCCAACCGGATTTGAATCTCGTGCAAAGACGTTGGGTCGAGTTGATTACAGATTTCGACTTAGGAATATCTTACACCCGTGCAAAGCCAATGTCATGGCTGACGACTAAGTCGCAAATCTTATTGTAACAATCTGATGTTACAACAAAGTCAACCATTTCTCCACGAGGAATTTCGTAAGCTTAATCTTCACATTGTTCCTCGAGGATTCCTTTCCACCACGGTGGCGAAACCTGAACTTACGGATCGAATCATAGCTGCTCAGCGGTATGATAGAGGATATCTCGGATCAAGGAGAACATTGCTAGCGGAGCTGCTAAGTGTTTCTCCATAGATGAACAGTGTTGTCTTCTTTGAGAACCGCTTAGTGGTTCCCAAGAAACAACAACTACGGCAATTGATCCTTAAGGAAGCTCATGACTCTCCTCTCACCATTCATCCCGGTAGTACTAAAATGTATCAAGACCTACGCCAGAGGTTTTGGTGGACTAGGATGAAGAGAGAAATCGCTCAATACATTGCTAATCTGCGACGTCGTCGTCGAGTTAAGCAGAGCATCAACGGCCTCTTGGTACCCTTCAACCTTTGGAAATTCCTGAATGGAAATGGGATAAAATCGGTATGGATTTCATTACCGGGTTTCCCAGGACCAAGAGAGGGAATAATGCTATCTTCGTTGTCGTCGATCGCCTTTCCAAAGTAGCCCACTTCCTACCCGTTCGTGAGAGTATAACCGCTAGCCAGCTAGCTGATTTGTACATCTCTCGAATAGTGTCTCTTCATGGTGTTCCATTAGAGATTAACTCAGACCGTGGAAGTCTCTTCACCTCTCGATTTTGGGAAAGTTTCCAAAACGCTATGGGAACTCGTCTCTCTTTTAGCACCGCTTTCCATCCTCAATCAAGTGGTCAAGTAGAACGAGTCAATCAAATCCTAGAGGATATGCTTCGAGCTTCTGTCATCTCTTTCGGCATGAATTGGGAGAAATGCCTTCCATTCGCCGAGTTCGCTTATAACAATAGTTATCAAGCCAGCTTGGGCAAAGCCCCTTTCGAAGTTCTTTATGGACGGAAATGTCGAACGCCTCTTAACTGGTCAGAAACCGGGGAGAGACAACTCTTTGGCCCGGATATGATTCAGGAAGCAGAAGAGCAGGTTCGCGTTGTTCGTGAGAAATTGAAAACAGCCCAATCTCGTCAAAAGAGCCAATATGACCGCAAGCATAAGCCTATGACTTATGAAATTGGCGAGAAGGCTTACCTTCGGGTTACTCCTCTAAAGGGAACCCATCGATTCGGTATCAAAGGCAAGTTGGCTCCTCGTTACATTGGACCCTTTCGCATTCTTGCCAAACGAGGAGAAGTTGCCTACCAATTGGAACTACCTCCGCATCTTTCCAGAGTCCATGATGTCTTCCACGTTTCCCAACTCAGGCGTTGCTTCTCGGATCCTATCCGTGAAGTGGACCACGAAACGCTTGATCTCCAAGATAACCTCACCTATCGAGAATATCTCGTTCAGATCCTCGATCAAGCCGAGCGCACCACTCGACGCCGGAATATCAAGTTTCTAAAGGTTCAATGGTCAAACCATTCCGAGCAAGAAGCAACTTGGGAAAGGGAGGATCGTCTTCGACTTGAGTATCCCACCTTTTTCAGCAGAGATCCTAAATCTCGGGCGAGATTCTTTTGAGTGGGGGTGAGTTGTCACATCCCGCTTAGACCATGCATTAGGGTGTGCATCATGTTTAAATTCCATTTGAATTTGAAATGGGGAAGGCAGAAACCCTGAACACCCCCTTAAAACAACTAGGGTTTACTAAAATTATTTCAATGAATCAAAATGCCCTTCAAAATGCTCATCCTCTTTGCCTTGGTTCGAACCCATGTCAAAGGAGGTGTATCATTTTCTAGGTCATCTAAAGGTCCTAGGATTAATCCACAAGTTTTGAACTTGAGCATTTTAAATTATATAAAATATTTTAAATGTTCAAAAATTGCCAAACCAAAATGTTTCATGTTGGGAATATTCCAACAAGGGACCAGGAGCATTTTGGTGATTTTTAAAACAGTTTTGGTATTTTAGAAAACCCCACAAAGTTGCAGAATATTAGAAAAGGATTAAAAATGGAAAACCCTTACCTGACGCCCGTGCCCGGCCCACCTGCCGGCCCAGCCCAGCAGCCGCCGGCATGGCAATGAGCTGCTTGGCTCGGCCAGCGAGCAGCCAGTGCTCGACGACGAGCTCGAGGCGCCACGCAGCTGGCCGCCGCCTGCTTCACCTCCTCGCCGCCTCGCTGCCTGGATGGCCTCCACGTCGTCGCCCGACCCCGGACACGCCATTCGCCCCCTGCCTCTCTTCTCGCTCCCCCTCGCCATGGCCGACGCCACTGCCGCCGCTCCACCGTCAGAGCCGTAGCCACCTTCGTCCCAGCGCCACGAGACCGTGTCCGGTCGCCGCCCGTCGTCGACTTCCTCAAACAAGCCGAGCCCGAGCGCTTGCTGCCTCCGCCACCGCACCGACCTCGCCCGACTCCGCCACCGCGAGATCCCCTTCGCCGTCGCCGCCGCATCGATCGTCCCGACCACGTCGTCGGCTCTCGAGACCGCTGTGAGCCTGGCTACCTCCCATCCTCTCCACTCTCTTTCTCGTGCACCACAACGAGCACACGGCTTCGCCCAAGACGCACCGCCCGCGAGCTCGTCACCGACGAGGCTCGGCACCCAACGCCACGCCACCGTGTCCATCGCACTCACCACGTTGCGTTGGGTCCAACCCTGCACTCCACGCCTCACCTTGCCCCCTAGCGACGAGTCCGAGATCACCCGAGCCCCGCCGCCGCCAAACTCGTCGCCGGCGCCAACTCCGCCACCCGACCCCAACTAACTCCACCAAGAGCTGCGGTTCGTCTCCAGCTCCACGTAGATGCCTTCCGCGCCCCATTTGGTGGCGGAACGTGTAAAACACTTTGTTCCGCCTGCGCTTTGGCCTCGCCGGCTGCTAGACGCCAGCGAGTTGACCACGACCATTGATGGTGGGCCTGTTGATCGCTCGAGTCAATGACAGTGGACCCCAGGTTAACTAATTAGATTAGTTCTAATTAAAGTTAATTAGTTAAACTAACTACTGACATGCGGGTCCCACTGTCAGTTTGACCTGGACGACCCCGTTGACCCCTGACGTCACGCTGACCTCATGCTGACGCAATAAATGAATTTCTGGATTTATTTTGATATAGCAAATTCCAGAATATAATTCAAATTTCAAATGCTTATAACTTTTATTCTATAACTCCAAATGCAAAGATTTATATATGAAAAATTATCAGAAAAATCCACTCTATCCATTGGTACAGGTTTCATGCATGTTAAAGCAAGTTAACTATGCTGTTTAACCAGAATAAGATATTGCACCATTAGGACTAACTCAAATGAGCTATCATTTGAATCCTTGATTCAAATGAGTTCATCCCCTGTTCTTTCAGCTTGCATTAGACCAACACACATCCATATTGCCATGTCATAGCATGCATCATATTGTTGCATATTGTCATGTGTGTTTACTTTCGGTGTGCTTTCATGATAGGTTCTGCCCCCGAAGATAACCTCGACTACCCATCTGAAGGGCAGTTCTCTACCCCAGTTCCATCAGGCAAGCAACCCGTTGATCATTTCGATACAAACCCATGTTCTCGCTTCGCTCTCGTTTCTTGCATTAAGACAACGCGATTCAAACTGTTGTGTGCTGCGGTAGTTGAACCACTTCCTTTGCATGACTGTCATTTCCACAAGAACTAGATGAAACCCACTAGTATGTGTAGGAGTTGATTGAGCCATGTTTGTGATTCCTACCATGCTATGCTTGCTATGCTTAGAGTTGTGTCGTCGGCTCATCGGGATGATGAACTGGAGTGAAAGGTTGTGTTGGTTCGAGAGTGAAAGTGTTGAACACGATTTGGTAAAGGTATCGATGAGAGGCCATGTAGGAGTACATGGTGGGTTGTTTCATTGAAGCCGAACTTAAGAACTGAGATCTGTGTTTGTGATCCATGAATCAGCTTACTACCACACATTGGGATCCTTAATTGACCCTCTTGGCTTCTTAACCACCCTTGTTCTTAGTCCGGGAGTTGCAAGTAGTTTCGTGTTTGTAGCATCTTTGGGGCGACGCAACGCTGACCTTAGGGGTGGGTTGTGTTGCGGTAGGCACGTGGCCTGCAACCGAGTGCCCGTTTGGTATCTCGGGAACCCTGCACACATCGTTCGGGGCTGTATGGGAAACCTCGGCGGACTCCTGCGGATGGAACCCGAATAGGCGATACACCGGACTAGGGACTTGAGTGTTTAGGTAGGCTGTGGCCGACACCCACGTTGGGCTTCCGCTTGAAGGTTGCCGAGTACATGTCGTGTAAACGATTTATAAGTGGTGAGAGCGTGTGAAGAAGTACACCCTGCAGGTTAAATATGATCTATTGAATAGCCGTGTCCACGGAGAAGGACTTCTGGGTTACCTATATCAGTTCATAGACAAGTAAATGGATACTACTAAAAGTCTCAAGATAAGTGTGAGTATCGTGGATGGCCCTCTCGTGGGATGACGAGAGAGGATCCACGGTGGAGTATTGTGATGGTGATTAGTGGACTCGTGTACGACAAATGTTTTACAAAGTGGTGTCACGTAGGATAGCTTAGCCAAGAGTCAAAGCTGGCTTGCTGCAAATAACTCCACTTCCTTCCTTGAGAATGTGCATGTATGATAGGATTCTGTGGTAAGACTTGCTGAGTACCTTTGTACTCATGTTTGCTTAATTAATGTTTTTCAGAGGACTATACTACCCCCTCCGACGGATTCTATGTAGATATTGACTTCGACGAGTGAACTAGCCACCCAGGTGGCGATCTAAGACTTGTGAAGGGCCATTGTAGATAGAAAGGCTCCAACAAGCTTTCTTTCTTTCTAGAGTCGTACTCGAGACTAGTTTGCTTCCGCATGTGCTTGTATGATTGTATGACTTGAGTGTTGGGTCATGTGACCCCTACCTGTATGACTATGTTATGTATGGCTCCTCGGGGCCTCTTAAATAAAGTACTTGAGTTGTAGAGTTTTGTTGTGATGCCTTGTTGTATTTACTCATATCGGGCATATTATGTGTATGATTGAAATGCTTGGTATGAGTGGGATCCGACAAACTAGTTGTTTATCCTTGGCAGCCTCTCATATGGGGAAATGTAGTCTCGTGCTTCGAGCGATAGTAGTCCGCTACTGCCCGGTTCACGGAGTCCTGCTAGCCCAAAGACTACTGCTTGGACACTTGACTGGCGGCATGTGATTCATTACGTTCCTATGTCATCCCTTCGGGAAATGTCACGCGGTGGTATTCGAGTCCTGCCTAGCCTGCTACAGCCGGGATACCGGAGTCCTGATAGCCCAAAGCTACAGCCCGAATTCATACGTTGATGACCGACATGCTCGAGGTGATTCATGTATGCCTGTTCCCATAGGTTAGTGCCGCTTTGGGTTCACGACTAGCCATGTCGGCCCGGTTCTTTGTCATGTGGATGCTAGCGATACTATCATATCGTGAGCCAAAAGGCTAAACGGTCCCGGGCCATGGTAAGGCGACACCCGTGGGAATACCGTGCGTGAGGCCGCAAAGTGATATGAGGTGTTACCAGCTAGGTCGATATGACTTGGAATCGGGGTCCTGACATGATATCAATAGGAGGTTGTTGACATTACGAAAATGACTTGGGGGAAACGTGTATGAATTCTCGTATGACATGATATTTGGATTAATAGGTGATCCTAGTGGAGTATAGATGCTGAGTAAGTCTACATGGATTGTATTAAATTGGATTTAGACTGAAGATCTCGATCATGATACCATGTTTCTTGGTGGACGATAAACTACGAGATTGGGTTAATTGTCGGAGTTGATTTAGGGGTCTATAAAATCCTGACCTTGGAGTTTACTTGACCATGATAATGGAAATTGGTGGACTTACTATAGTAGAGATAGCCCTTTCAAGTATTTGGGGATTATAGGACACTAGAAGATCATGTGGAACGCCATAAACATTAGATCTGTAGAATTAATGGATTGTGTAGTGATTGATGGAAGTTAATGGGCTGTTGGAGTTGATTCACAGGAAGGAAACAAGATCTTTCAATGGTATACAACGTGTTTCCTTAGGATAGATATGCAATATCTTGGACCTTGGAAGAATAGGCTGAGCACTTGGATTGCCATGTTTAATTCAAGTTTGGCAGTTCTATGTTCTACCCATGGATTTGTTTACATGAGGATAGCCATACACATGAGTTTGGGGATAGTAGACATGAATGATTTTGTTAAGACCTCCTCTCGGGAGCCATGAGGATATGAATAGCATGAGTGATGACTGGAGTTGACCTATACGGGATGTTTCTTTCGGTAATATGACGTGATTTGTTGGGAAGACTAGATAGAACAATTGGCGTCTCAGAATCTGTGCTCAAGGATAAGATGATAAATGTTCACTCGCACCCTAGAATCCTTGAAACCCTAAAGCTCTACAAAGCCACAACATGGTCCGATCATGACCACAGGTTTTGGCTCTAGATCAGGAAGACCTTAGCCAATACTCAACCATGACCACCATCAATTCCCCATCCCACTTTATGTACCCAATGAACAAGTCTTCATGGAGTACTTGGACAAGTTGGTTGTCATCTTTATTTGGTGACCTACTTGCCTTTCCGAAGACGGAAGAAGAACCGTTCAACTGGTTAGGGAACATTTGAAGACTGCCATGTCAAGGAGGAAGAACTATACCAACCACCATCTTCAAGAAGTGAACTTCCTCGTCAAAGACCGTGCGTATCTGAAAACCACTCTTCTTGAAGGAACCAAGCATTTCCATGTCAAAAGGAAGCTCACACCAAGATTTACTGGCCCCCTCCAAGATCACTCCAAGACGAAGAGTAGACGGCTACCAGCTGGAGTTAGCACCTGAGTTACCCACTATGCACAACGTTTTCCACACGACACAACTCCGGAAGTGTTTTCAACTTCCTAATTATCCCGATCTCTACAAGGACATCGATCACCGAGCCACCGACCTCCAGCCCGACCTGACCTATCCGAGAGACCATTAGCAACCTGGATCGAGCAGAACATCATACACGAAGCCGCACCATCTAGTACTTCAAGGTTCAATGGAGCACCACACGGAAGCAGAAGCAGTATGAGGACGTGAAGACTACCCCACATCTAAGTTTCCGTATTCCTTTCCGCGCCTAGTTTGGGAATCTCGGGGACGTGATTCTAGTAAGGGGTCTAGGTCTGTCACACCCTGATTTTCATGCCACAGCTAAGGGATTCCTGGATTAGGGGGTATCCGGGCAGCTGGACTATATCCTTTGGCCGGACTATTGGACTATGAAGATACAAGATTGAAGACTTCATCTCGTGTCCGGATGGGACTCTCCTTGGCGTGGAAGGCAAGCTTGGCGATACGGATATGTAGATCTCCTCCCTTGTAACCGAATCTGTGTAACCCTAGCCTCCTTCGGTGTCTATATAAACCGGAGGGCTTAGTCCGTAGGACAACAACAATCATACCATAGGCTAGCTTCTAGGGTTTAGCCTCTACGATCTCGTGGTAGATCAACTCTTGTACTACTCATATCATCAAGATCAATCAAGCAGGAACTAGGGTATTACCTCCATCGAGAGGGCCCGAACCTGGGTAAACATTGTGTCCCTCGCCTCCTATTACCATCCGCCTTAGACGCACAGTTCGGGACCCCCTAGCCGAGATCCGCCGGTTTTGACACCGACATTGGTGCTTTCATTGAGAGTTCCACTGTGCCGTCGCCGTAAGGCTTGATGGCCCCTTCGATCATCGCTAATGATGCGGTCCAGGGTGAGGTCTTCCTCCCCGGACAGATCTTTGTAGGAGATCGAGAGCTTCGCACTGCGTGCCAACTCGCTTGGCCATCTGGAGGAGATCAAGAGCTACGCCCCTGGTCACCAGGTCAGGTTTGGAAACTTGAATTACACTGCCGATATCCGCGGAGACTTGATATTCGACGGATTTGAGCCCATGCCAGGTGTGCCGCCCGATCACGACGAGCATGATGTAGCTCTGCCGTCGAATAGTGTTCAGGAAATCATGCCAGCAACCACTCTGGCCTTCAGTCCAGAACAGATCGCGCCATCTGAGGACGGGCGGATAAACCCCGCCCTGGAGGTCGCACCCTCAGCAGCGATAGAGCCGAATACTGACCTTATCCTTCACGAGAGCCGTGACGCCGAACAACTGGACTCGTCTCCGGCCACGGACTCCGAACCGCCTGCGCCCATGCCTATCGAATCCGGTTGGGCGCCGATTATGGAGTTCACCTCCGTGGATATATTTCAGCACTCGCCCTTCGGCGATGTACTAAACTCGTTAAAGTCTCTCTCCCTGTCAATAAAACCTTTGCCGAACTATGCCCGGCTAGAATGGGATGCGGAGGACGAAGAAATTCACTCCCCACCCACCACCCACTTGGCCAAACTAGCCACTGTCGATGATTTAACTGTCATGCTCGACTTCGACTCCGAAGACATCGATGGTATGGACAACGATGAAGGAGACGAACAAGAACCACTGCCCATGGGGCACTGGACCGCCACCTCATCATATGATATATATATAGTGGACACACCCAAAGAAGGCAATGGCGACAAGACAACGGAGGATGACCCCTCACAGAAGCAACCCCAGCACCGACGTCAGCGGCGCCGCTCTAAGTCTCGCCACAGCAAAAGCGGTGATACCGGCACAGGAGATAAAAGTACTCCGGACAGTGCCGAAGATGATGACAATCCCCTCCAGCATGATCTAGAGCCGGAGGATGAACAAACCAGCCCTCCTAAGAGAGCGGCAGAGGGAGAAGTGGAGGACGACAATTACATGCCTCTCTCCGAAGACAAAGCGAGCCTCGACGACAAAGAATTTGTCGTGCACGAGATCCGTCGAGCAGGAGTGCTTTAAGCGTCGACTTATAGCCACGATAAATAGCACAAGAAAAGCAACAACAGCTTCGAAGCTGATCAGGATCTGCTAGCGATAGATGGACCAAGTCCTTGCGGCCGAGGAATATGAACTGGAACGCCCTTACAAGGGTTACCCAAAGTGCAGGTTGCTACCCCGACTTGAGGAGGAAGCATTGAAACCTAAATCACCAGCGTACGATGCGGCTGATCGGCCACCTCGTGGCCGAGATAGAGAGGCATTCCAGCTTGAAGCTCCGCCCGCACCCCGCCGCCACTCAAACAAAAATACCAAGGCACAGGGCAACACGCGAGACCTGCGAGACGTATTGGAAGATAGGGCAAAACATGCAAGATCGATCTGCGGATCACGAGGGCACGCCCCTAAGCGGGACGCTGACCGCCACGCCGGATACAGTAAAAGCAAATCCGGCCGGGCCCAATACAGCAGGCAAGATGAAAGTGCTAGTTATCGACTAGAGGTGGGGTGAATAGCCGATTTTTACGGAAGTCTTCAAAACATGAAAGTTTCGAAGACAAACATGAAAACTGGACCTATAAACATGCAGCGGAAGATGAACTACACTAGACAAGCCATAGTCAAACAAATATGAAGCTAAAGCATGATGACTGATAGCAGCTATGTAGTAGGATCAGGATGGAAGATACTTTGAAGCCAATCAGAACAAGTGGTCACACAGTGAAGACAAATAGGTAGAGTAATCAGGCAATGACTTCACAAAGACAAACTGTAACTAAGGAGAGTGATAGATAGAACCAGTGTGTTGTGAAGACAAGGATTTGTTAGACCAGTTCCAGTTGCTGTGACAACTGTAAGTCTGGTTAGGGAGGCTGAGATTGAACTCTGAAGACCGTGTCTTCACCTTATTCCCCTTGAGCTAAGGACACACAGTCCCCGCCCAATCACTCTGGTAAGTCTTCAAGGTAGACTTCCAAACCTTCACAGACTTCGTTCAGCGGCGACCCACAATTACTCTTGGATTCTCAGAACGCGACGCCTAACCGGCTGGAGGATTCATAGTCCTCAAGTGTAATAAGTCTTGAGATCACGCGACGAGAAAGACTTCATGATGCCTAACACTCTTTGGCTCGGGTGTTTGGGCTTTGTCCTCACAAGGATTTCTCTCTCAAAAGCTTGGAGGTGGGTTGCTCTCAAGCGACAAAAGCGGTGCACTAACTCTAAGCAGCCACCAATTTATGGTGTAGGGGTGGGCTATTTATAGCCACTAGGAAACCCGACCTGATTTGTCCGAAATGACCACGGGTCACTAAGGAACCGACACGTGTCTAACGGTCGATTTCAAACACACGACAACTTGACTTGGGTTACAAGTAAAGCTGACTTATCCTCTGGATAAGATTTGCTCTCATTGTCTTTGCCAAGACATAGGATTTTAGTTGAGCATCACTTGACCACTCGACTTTGTTCACTTGGACCCCACTTAACAAAGTCACGGTGGTTCCTATGACTCAACAAAGAAGAAAAGAAACAACAAAACTACTAAGTCTTCGCGCTCCATAGTCTTCACTCAATGTCTTCTTCTCATATAGTCTTCAATGTGAATATCTTCACGCACCACCATTATCTTCAATGTCTTCATACATTTTTAGGGTCATCTCCGGTAGGTAAACCAATCAAGGAGGGACTACTACATGTTATCCTGCAATTCTCACAAACACATTAGTCCCTCAACCACGTTTGTCGTCAATACTCCAAAACCAAACTAGGGGTGGCACTAGATGCACTTACAATCTCCCCCTTTTTGGTGATTGATGACAAATTGGTTGAAGTTTTCAACGGGGATATAAGTATGTGAAATTGTAAAGGATGAGGTATTGTCTTCGTAAGTAGCAAAAGGATCCCCCTGAAGATGTGCTTATAAATAATTTGCTTTTGGAATGCAAATGCACATGGCAGGTTCTACTTGTGGAGATCCTCTTCAACTTATGAAGACAATTCATCATGCATGATCCGATGTAACGAAGATAATGACATGCATAATGAAAATGGACGTCGCAAAATGATTTAAGTGCGGAAGTTATCGCCGCATTATGCGAATTTATCATCGCATCACAAAATAGCAAATAAGTAGCAGACGACCATCGAGTTTAAGTGTTACAACTCAGAGAAACAAATGTATCAAGAGCAAGAGTTGTAAACACTAGGCAAAATATAATGCAACCGCCCATATGAACCCGCTTGAAGACTATCAACTCATAGCTTCTCCCTCTTTTCTTAGTAAGGACCAAAAAGGGTTGGAGACATTGAGCCTCTACTCGTTCCCAGAAGGAGTAGGAGAAGATGCAGGGTTGGTGTCGAGATTTGGCGGTGCAGATTAACTTGGAGCAGTGTCGATACGTGTTGGAGGTGGCGAAGTAGCATCATCTTGATCATCAATCACACGAGCATTGACGGTTGCAGCAGAAGATGAGTACTCTGAGTCTTCAAGAGATGGAGTGCGCCGCAGAACAACATTTCTAGGCGGAGTGGAATCAAACTTGAATCATTCTGAGAAGCCATCGTCCTGAAGATCTTCCTCAGCACACATAAGCGTCAGCCCTTTCCATGTGCGTCGACAGGTTTCATGCGCGACAAAGGCATTCTTGGTTGCAAGGTTGCGAATGCGATTGACAACAGTCATGATGCTCTGGATCTGGCGCTTGAGCCAATCATGATGCCTATCCTGTTTCTGATGCAGGCCAATGAGAAGCTCTCGGTCATTGAGAACCTGAGATCGCTTTCGAGGCCGTTGAGCAATTGTGCTGTTGGTGGCTTCGGTTGGGGCACGGTGAGGTGCACATGTAGTACCAGCCAACGGATAGACACGAGTGGCAGCCAGCACACCTTCAATGGGCTGAGTGAAGCTCTGACGATCAGCATTATGAAGATAAAGTGGCTCCTTGTCAGGCTCTGGATAGATGGCTTCAACAGACATATAGACATCTGGCAAGAAGACAATGTGGTTATGCAGATGGCTGATAGTTGAAAGCGGTGTGAAGATTGATCGACGCATGATCCATGGAGCATAGAACTTCAAGCCAAAAATGTCAGATCCTGATGCAGCAAGTTGGCGGATGAAGAAATCTTGTGCATTGAAGCATTTGCCATGAAGAATATGGAAGACCAATGTCTTCATTGCACCTTCTAGCTTAGCCTTTGGAGAATGTCCTTTGATGGGCCAGAGAGCTCGCCTTATGATGTGATAGATTGTGCGTGGCAGATACTCAAGGTCTTCAACAAAGAACTATGTAGGATATTCTGCATCCGGAGGCAATGGCTTCATCATGCTTAGCATCTGGCTCATGTCGGGTTCTGGCTTGTGAAAGATGCTTTCCAAAGCTGCAGTGTGAAGCTGACAACCAGGCTCATAGATATCACCTGGAGTGGGCAGGCCAGTAAGCTTAATGACATCAAATTCTTTGGCTTCATGATGTACATTTCCTGTCATCCACTCAAGGACCCAAGTCTTAGGATCCCTGTTGTAGCCTTTGATATGAAGAGTGGCGTAGAATTGAAGCAGCAACTCTTCATTCCAGTGCTCCTTATCAGTGACAAAATGCAGTAAGCCAGCCTCTCTAAAGCAATCGAGAGCTTCTTCTAAGCATGGCAGGCCAGCTATGGCTTCAGTATCAAGGCGCATATGCGGAAATATGCGGCCTTGGTTGTACAGAATGCATGAATAGTAGTTGCGCTACTGATAACTCTAGAACCGATCAGATGAAATCTTGGGCCTGGTGTAGGGGTTCTTGTCGCTATCGAAGAAGGTGTTGTGTGCAATGAAGCCGTTGACATTGAAAGATCCAGGTGAAGTGGCAGTACCTGGAAATCTGAGCAGTCTTGGCTTTGGCTTCTGAACCTGAGGCCTCTGCTCGACATGGTAATCTAATTGAGGACCGGCAACAGGTGGAGGAATCAGAATAGGCCATCTGACAGTGACAAGTTGGCCATAGTTGTATGCTTGCTCAATAGTATGTGGCCTTGGAGGTGGAAAGGGAGCAGTGGCATTGGCTTCAGACTGCATATTTGTGTCAGGTGCGGCATTTACTTCATCTGCTTCATGAGCTTCATTGGCTTCATTGGCCACTGGTGCATTTGCCACTGTAGGCTCCACATTGGCTTCGGCCATGACAACGTCATTGGCTTCAGGAATGTCATTTGTGGCAGCCTTAGGCTTCTCACCCTCCACTTGAGTAGCTGGAGGTTCTGGCATAGATTGGTTCTCTTCATGAACTTCTTCTTGAGTTGAAGGGGGAGTAGCGACATGCTCTTCTTCTTGTGTTGCTCTGTCTGATGCAGTTGGAGGGTCTTCAGCAGCATTGGCTTCAGACACAGGGACCATCACAGAAGGATTGTCTTCAGTGAACACTTGACGTGCCACTTAACTTGACAAGTTGGAGCCCTCTTCTATGATGGTGGTCATGGAGACGGATGGCCTCAGGCCTTTGCGAAGCCGTTGGAATACAGGCGACGCCTTTGGTGACGGTGATCTCTCCATGTAGTTGTCATCATTGGACATGGGGCTGATGACGGGCACAGACGATGGTTGCGGTGTACTTGGTGAGTCTTGATGTGGGGTAGCTTGATGGGTGCGATCAGCCCACGATGCATCTTGTGAGACTGGCGTCAAAGGACGACTAATACTGATAAGCTCACTGTTCGTTTGAACAGGCGATGATACCGTTGGGAGCTCGATCTGAGGAAGAACTACACCATCTTGTACAATGTCTTCAGTCACGATGGGGTCGACGACTGGAACTTCTTGAGCTTCAGGAGCCTCTGTGGAAGCAGGTGTCGGATTTCGGGTTCCGGCAGACCCTTAAGGTTCCAACTCTGGGGTGCGCGCGGAGATCCAACCCTCCACCGTATCGTACCTCGCCGAATCGCAGGGACCTAAACTACTCGCAAGAACAGCACAAGAGACACGAGATTTATACTAGTTCGGGCCACCGTTGTGGCGTAATACCCTACTCTAGTTTGTGGTGTGGTGGATTGCCTCTGGGGCTGATGAAGAATAAGATGAGGAAGAACAGCCTCGCGAGGGTCTGTTCTTGGTGGGTGTGATGAACTGCTAAGTGGTATCCCGTCGCTCTAGCTTGAGGATCGGGTCTCTCTCTCTCTGGATTCCAAGTGCCGGATCTCCCTCTACTATGGTGGCTAGTTCTACTTATATAGACGAAGGCCCTGGGCCTCTTCCCAAACATTGAGCGGGAAGGGCGCCAACAATTGGCCATTTTGAAGGGGAACAGTGGGTACACTTATCCTGACTAAAGTTGGTCCTCGCCTGCCAAAGGCTCTGGTGATGACGCCTGCTTGGGCTCCACAATGACTCCCTTCCAGCCATTGGGGCTGGTCTTGGTCTTGTTGCACCGAAACGGATGCCTTTGCTTGAGGCTCTCGCCTGCGCTTGCTCCCTTTGCACCACAGAGGAAAGGAGGACGCTGCGCGGGCTGGCGCCCGACTGGCGCCCTTGGGCGTCATTGCTTGCGTCATGGGCACCTCGCGAGGTACCCTGCCTTGAACTCTCCGCTTCCTCGTGAGCCAGCCTGACGAGGCCGTGCCTGAGGAAGCTCCTGGTCGTCCGCCCCGCGAGGCTTGGCCCCTCGCGAGGGTCTTGAGCTTGTGTTGATGAAGATGGGCTGTCCTGGGCCTCCTTTGAGCCACGCCAGGCCGCAGCGAGCAAGTCCGGGGACCCCGTTCCCGAACACCGACAAGAGCCCCTGGCCCATGGCGCGCCGAACTTGGCCGAGCGAGAGGCGAAGGGCAAGTCAGCGGCGTCAGGGCCCTAACAGCTCATGACCTTGGGCCACGCGTGGCGGTTGATTGGACGTGTGTGCACTGCTCCCCCACGATGCCTCGGTAACCTCCTGGATTCGACAAGTCCCTGCATGCGGGGTTGGTCTTGATTACCGGTGATCGTGGGAGCCGATGGTTGGCCTTCGCCAGCAATAAGTACGGAACGGCGCGCGCCCTTCCAGTCTATCCTTTCTTGTCTCTCCATCTTCTCCATGGCTCCACCAAGGAAGTTCTCGGCCGAAGAGAAGGGGAAGGGCCGCCAGGTCGAATCTTCTTCGCCTCCGCCTAAGCGTGGTCGAGGTCGCCCTCGCAAGCACCCTGTGGCCTCCACGGCGGTCCCCCACGGTCGTGGGGGAGGCTCTCAGCATGGTGACGAGCGACTGGCCATGGCCAGAGGGTGTGCCCCGGCGGCGCGTCCCCCGAGGCCGCGCCTTCATGCTGCTGAAGCGCTGCCGGAGTTCATGGTGAGAGCGAAGGAGCCGTCCGGCGTCCGGCTTCAGCTCCCGTGCTTCCTCCCGGGTGAGCTCCTAGACGGCGCCCTTAGTGGCCTCTGGCTCCAAGCGGATGGCTGCTGCAGCCGGGCTTCATGGGCTTCTCTGGAGGTCTCTGCTGCAGGGGACCTGTTCCTGGCCCGCGGCTGGCAGACGTTCGCTCGCGCGCGTGGTCTCCGCCGCCGGTGCTCCCTGCACTTCAAGTACGATGGCGACGCCACCCTCTACGTGAGGGTGTTCGGGGAAGACGGCCGCCGCATGGGGTGCTGCCCTGAGGACGACGACCACGGCCGAGGACTCAGCCCCGGTGCGGGCGGAGAGGGCAGCACGCGAGCGGCTGGCGATGCCCGCGACTCTTCACGCTTCACCAGCTCCTCTTCGGGTGGCGATTCTTCCAGCAGCGACCCCGGCCAGCCCGCACGCCGCCGCGCCTGCTTGGGGGATGGCAGCGGGTCCGCTCGCCGCCACGCCCCGGTGAAGCGCGAGCTGGAGTACGACTGAGCTCGGAGGCGGCTCGGGCCTTCCGAGAGAGCTGGCACTGGGCGTGCTTCACCTGCTCCTGTCCTTTTCCTTTCTTTTCTCCTGCGTAAACAGGGAACAATGTATGGCCCCGTGGGGGCGCGTTTAGATCAACGCCGTTAATTATTGTACTGCTTTTGTTATCCTGATACTGTTCTCTTCTGTTGTGCGCCCATTCGTAAGTGAATCCCAGCCGTGGCCGCAGGGGCGACCGATCCAGGCCCCGTGTTCGCGTTGCACTGCCCGTGAGGCATGGTCAGGACGGGTGCTCCAGCTGTGGGCCAGGGCCACGAAAACTCGAGCGATAGGGGTAGAAACGCTCGCGGGGCTCCCGAGGCTCCCGCCTCACGAGTCCCCGCGCAAGAGAAATCGAGGCAGGAGAGTGAGAAAGATCGAAGAACCACGGATCAAAAAGAGGCAATAGTTTCGATAAAAACTCCAAATGGGAATAACTGGTCAACTGCAGAAAGCAAATGGAAAAGCCGCGTCCGGCACCTAGTCTAGTCTTCGACGTCTTCTCACCAGCGCGGAGCTAAGTGCTGCCACTGGGCGTGGGAGGGAGCCCCATGGCCTAAGGCCGGCACTCCTGAGACTCCGGGGCGTGTACAGCTCCAACTCATTATTACGTGAGAGTGTCACGGGCGGCGAGCTTCACAGGCGTTCGCCTTCTTCACAGGCTCCGGGCCTTTCTTCTGGGAAGCAAGCTTCACGGGTGTTCGTCCTCTTCACAGGCTCCGGGACTTTCCATAACATGACAGCTTCACAGGCGTTCGCCTTCTTCACAGGCTCTGGGCCTTTTCCCAGGAGGTGAGCTTCACAGGCATTTGCCTTCTTCACGGGCTCTGGGCCTTTTCCCAACAGGTGAGCTTCACACGCATTTGCCTTCTTCACAGGCTCTGGGCCTTTTCCAAAAAGATGAACTTCACAGGCATTCGCCTTCTTCACAGGCTCAGGGCCTTTTCCAGAAAGATGAACTTCACAGGCATTCGCCTTCTTCACAGGCTCAGGGCCTTTTAGGGGTAAAACCTCCGAGGTGCCGGATGTTCCACGCGTTCTGTATAGGTACCCCCTCTTGAGTCTCCAAGCGCACGGAGCCAGGCCTGGAAACATGAACAACCTTGAATGGGCCCTCCCACATGGGAGAGAGCTTATGCAGTCCCTCCCTGGAGAGGACCCGTCGAAGCACGAGGTCTCCTACCTCGAGAGTTCTGGGGCGGATGTTGCGGTAGTGGTATCGCTGAAGCGCCTGCTGGTACCTTGCCGCTCGCAGCGCAGCTTCTCGACGGCGCTCCTCCCCCAGCACAAGAGCCGTCCCCCGCATGGCGTCCTACAGCGTTTCATCGAACGCCAGGACCCGCGCGGATCGACGCTTGACCTCGTGAGGGAGGACCGCTTCGGCTCCGTAGACCAGGAAGAAGGGGGTCTCTCCAGTTGGCTTGGTCGCGGTTGTGCGGATGGACCACAACACGGATGGAAGCTCGTCGTACCAACCTCTGCCACAGGCTTCCAGTTTGTTCTTGAACGTCCTGGCCTTGAGGCCTCTCAGGACCTCTGCATTGGCCCGCTCGGCCTGCCCATTGCTGCGGGGGTGCGCCACCGAAGCGTAGCATATCTGCGTTCCAAGGTTAGCGTAGTACGTTTTAAAAAGGTTACTGGTGAACTGCGAACCGTTGTCGGTGATGATGCGGTTTGGCACTCCGAACCGGCTCACGATGCCCTTGATGAACTTGACAGCAGAACCAGCGGGGATGGCGCGGACGGCCTCGACTTCGGCCCACTTGGTGAATTTGTCCACGGCGACGTAGAGGTAGCGATAGCCCCCTGGCGCCCGAGGAAAAGGGCCCAGAATGTCCAGCCCCCAGACCGCGAACGGCCAAGTGAGGGGGATGGTTTGCAGACCTCCTGCTGGCTGGTGGATCTGCTTGGCATGAAATTGGCAAGCCTCGCAAGCCTTCACGAGTTCGATGGCGTCATTGAGCACGGTGGGCCAATAGAAACCGCTGCGGAACGCCTTGCCGACAAGGGTCCGTGACGATGAATGGTGCCCACAATCTCCGCCATGTATATCCGCCAGCAATTCCTTCCCCTGTTCCCTGGTGATGCAGCGCAGGGATACGTCGTTCGGTCGTTTCCGGTAGAGTTCTCCATCCATGATGCAGTATGCCGTGGCTTGCCGCCACACGCCTCGCCTCCTCCTCCTTCTCCGCAAAGTCCCACGTTAAGTAACTCTTGAGCTCCATGATCCAGCACTCCTCTTGAGGTTCCATCGTTAGAAGCAGGCGTGCTCCTGAGGCCGGGCCACAGGCTGGGGCTCCCGAGGCAGGCGGCTGAGGGAGCTCCTCCCGAGGCTGTGATGTGCTTGATAACGGCGACAGGGCTGAGGGCTTGAAGAGCCGTTCCTCAAAGACACCCGGTTCCTGGGGTAACCTCTTGGACGCTCGTTTGGTGATGTCGTCTGCCTCTTGATTGGTGCCGCGGGGCACGTGCTGCAGCTCCAACCCCCAGAACTGTTTCTCCATCCTACGGACCTCCGCAAGGTAGGCCTCCATGTGTTCATCCCTTGGCTCGTACACCTTGTTGGAGAAATTGACGAGGAGCTGCGAATCGCCCTTGATGGTAAGGCGCTTCACCCCCAGGGCAGCGGCAGCCTTCTGACCCACTATCAGCCCCTCGTATTCTACTATATTGTTGGAGACCTTCTCGCCATGCTGGAAACAGAGCTGCACGGCATAGTAGAGCTTGTCCTGAGCGGGAGATATGAGCACTGCTCCAGCCCCAGCGCCCTGTCTGGAGAACGCTCCGTCGAAGTACATGACCCAACCTTCGCGCTTGCTCCCCGGGAGAGGGACCGATCCTCGCCCGCCCACGAGGCCGGTGCTTCATCCATTCGCCACGAAATCTGCCAGCCGGCCCCTTGATGACTCTGGTCGTACTGAACTCGAGCTGGAATGCTTGCAGCTCAATGTTCCACTCGGCGACCCTTCCGGCCGAGTTGGGGCTCCTGAGCACCCTCTCCAAGGTGTATGCCGAGACGACCTTGATTGGATGACCCTGGAAGTAGTGTCGCAGCTTGCACGAAGCCACCAGCTGTGCGAGGAGGAGCTTCTGTGGCATGGGGTACCGTGCCCTCGCATCCTATAGCACGGTACTAACGAAGTACACCGGGTGCTCGACGAGGTTAGGGGCGTCGGTACTGGTGGCGTCTTGCAGAAGCTTTGGTGCCTCCTGAGGCGACAGCGCCTCCAGAAGCTGGGTGCTTGGATGGGAGGCCTCCCACGCCCTTGGTGCGCTCTGCTGTGACGGCTGATCTTCTTCCATCGCGGTGCTAGCTTCTGCTAGTTCCTTCTGATTCGGTCTTGCTTTAGGTCGGGTGGCTGCTGTGGTCTTGGCCTGACGCTCCTCCCTAACTGCCACCAGAGCAGCGCTAGCGGAGTAGGGAGTGGCGGCGAGGTAGAGTACCAAGGGCTCCTGAGGGCGCGGGGCCACCATCACTGGAGGGCTGGTCAGGTACCTCTTGAGGTCTTGAAACGCTTTGTCGGCCTCTTTAGTCCACTCGAAGGGCCCCTTTTTCTTCATCAGCTGGAAGAAAGGCAGCGCCCGCTCCATGTCGGGAGATGAAATGGCCCAGCTGCATTCTGCGTCCGTGAGCTTCTCCATTTCCCTGAGGGTCTTTGGTGGGCTCATGTCTTCCACTGCCTTGACCTTTTCGGGGTTAGCCTCAATGCCCCGGTGGGACACGAGGAAACCCAGGAGCTTGCCTGAGGGAACTCCAAACACACACTTCTCTGGGTTGAGTCGCAGGCTCACTGCGTTGAGGCTCGCGAAGGTTTCTTCCAGGTCTCGTATCAAGGTCTTGGCCTCGCGAGACTTCACCACGATGTCGTCGACGTATGCCTCCACATTCTTCCGGAGCTGTGGACCCAAGGTGATGTGCATGAGCCTCTGAAAGGTTGCCCCCGCGTTGCGCAACCCGAATGGCATGCATGTATAGCAGTACACCCCACACGGGGTTAGGAAGGCCGTCTTCTCCACGTCTTCCACCGCCATCTTGATTTGGTGATACCCGGAAAAGGCATCCGAGAAGCACAACAGGTCACACTCGGCGGTGGAATCGACGATCTGGTCGATGCGAGGGAGCGGAAACGGATCCTGCGGGCATGCTTTGTTGAGGTTGGTGAAGTCGACACACATGCGCTCCTTTCCTCCCTTCTTTGGTACCACCACCGGGTTGGCCAGCCAATCTGGGTATCGGACCTCGCGAATAACCCCCGCGGCTTCTAGCTTGCGGGTCTCTTGGACGATGAAGGCCTACTTTTCAGTGGACTGCCTCCTCGCTTCGCTTCACTTTGGGCGCGTTAGGGCACACGTTGAGGTGGTGCTCGATCACGCCCGTGGAATCCCCGCCAGCTGATCGGGCTCCCAGGCGAACACCTTCTTGTTCGCACGCAGGAACTTGACGAGGGCTTCCTCCTGTTCGGGCTCGAGGTTGGCGCCTATGGTGAAGTTGGCATTTGAGGACCCGTTCTCATCGACAGGTATCTGCTTGGTCTCCGCCTTGACTTGAGTGAACAACTGCTTCTTCTTGGTCGGCGCAGCCCCCTTGGGCTTGGGGGCTTCCGCATCGGCGGGCTGTGCTGCGGCCGCCGTCTTGAGGGTGAGCTGGCCTTCAGCGCGCCTTCATATCCCGAGCACGGTGAGGACGCCGCTGCTCCCAGGCATCTTCATGAGGTTGTACCCCGGGTGGGTTGCGGCCATAAATTTGGCCAATGCTGGATAGACAAGGATGGCCTTGTAGGGGAGGCCGATGGGGGCGATGTCGAAGTTGACCAGTTCTGTGCGGAAGTTGTCGTAGGTGCCGAAGGTCACGGGAAGCCGGATTTGCCCCAAGGGGCTGGACGACCCTCCTCCCACGCCTCAAAAGGCCGGCTGGGCGTGGCCGCTCCACAGGTATCACAGAGGAGGTTGAAGGCCTCGACTGAGAGCACGTTGAGGCCGGCGCCGCCGTCGATGAGGGTCCTGGTGACGGCAACCTGGAAGATGGTGGGTGTGCAGAGCAGGGGGAGCGCACCCGAGTCGGCCGAGTTAGTTGGGTGGTCTTGAGAGTCGAAGGTCAGCCCGGCCGACGACTCTGTCTGGCCCGAGGGAGCCCCCTGCCGCGTGGAGGCGGTGCCGACCCGGCGGACGAATGTCTTGACATGGCGGCTGGAAGGCGGCGCCTGCGAGCCGCCGAGGAGGGCCGCGACGAGTGGGGGAGCAGCGCGGGGCGGGTGACCAGGAGCGGGGGCCCTCCCATAAGGTCGCCGAGGAGCGCAGGGACGATGCTTGCTGCTCTTTCCCCGCCGGGCCAGTGGTGGCGTTGACGGCAGGTGACGGGGAACGACGAGGACGCCCGCCGACGGGAGTCGTCTGGGCGACATGGGAGGCGAGGGCGGCTCGGCGCTCGGCGCGGGCCCGACGAGCGCCAGACATGGTTGCGGTGGTCGGGGAAGAACGAGGCGACGAAAGGCAGATTCCGACACACCCCTACCTGGCGCGCCAAATGTCGGATTTCGGGTTCCGGCAGACCCTTAAGGTTCGAACTCTGGGTTGCGCGCGGAGATCCAACCCTCCACCGTCTCGTACCTCGCCGAATCGCAGGGACCTAAACTACTCGCAAGAACAGCACAAGAGACACGAGATTTATACTAGTTCGGGCCACCGTTGTGGTGTAATACCCTACTCTAGTTTGTGGTGTGGTGGATTGCCTCTGGGGCTGATGAAGAACAGTACAGGGAAGAACAGCCTCGCGAGGGTCTGTTCTTGGTGGGTGTGATGAACTGCTAAGTGGTATCCCGTCGCTCTAGCTTGAGGATCGGGTCTCTCTCTCTCTGGATTCCAAGTGTCGGGTCTCTCTCTACTATGGTGGCTAGATCTACTTATATAGACGAAGGCCCTGGGCCTCTTCCCAAATATTGAGCGGGAAGGGCGCCAACAATTGGCCATTTTGAAGGGGAACAGCGGGTACACTTATCCTAACTAAAGTTGGTCCTCGCCTGCCAAAGGCTTTGGTGATGACGCCTGCTTGGGCTCCACAATGACTGCCTTCCAGCCGTTGGGGCTGGTCTTGGTCTTGTTGCACCGAAACGGATGCCTTTGCTTGAGGCTCTCGCCTGCGCTTGCTCCTTTGCACCAAAGAGGAAAGGAGGAGCTGCTGCTGGCTGGCTGGCGATTGGGCGCCCTTGGGCGTCATGGCTTGCATCATGGGCACCCAGCGAGGTACCCTGCCTTGAACTCTCCGCCTCCTCGTGAGCCAGCCTGACGAGGTCGTGCCTGAGGAAGGTCCTGGTCGTCCGCCCCGCGAGGCTTGGCCCCTCGCGAGGGTCTTGAGCTTGTGTTGATGAAGATGGGCTGTCCTGGGCCTCCTTTGAGCCACGCCGCAGGCCGCAAGCAGGCAAGTCTGGGGACCCCCGTTCCCAGAACACCGACAGCAGGCTCATGAACAATCATCCGACGCTCTTGGTTTGCAGACGGAGGGGGAACAAAAGCAAGGGGTTCAACAACAAGGGGCTCTGTGGGAGCAGCCCGATCTCTCTTCTTGGTTTTTCTCTTCTTAGCGGGTGGTGCTTCATCAGTGGTGCGCTTGGTTTTCCACTTCCTGGCTTCGGCTTCAGTTGCCTTGGTTTTCTTCTGTTCGTAAGCCATTGAAGGAGCCTTGGGCTTCGAGCCGCGCATGCTGGCAGGCAAGACAATGTGAGGTTCTTCCTGCTGTGGTGCTTCAGTGTTGGCTTTAGATGACTTCTTTTTCTTGGCACCCATTGAGGGGTCAATGCCAGGGCGGCCAAGTGCTTTGCGCTTTTCATCTTCATTGTAGGCTTGAACGCATTTGTCAGCGAGTGCTTTCATGCGCTCTCTTGAGCCTTTAGCTTCCTCGCGTTTCTTCCGAAACGACTCTTTGAGGTCATTTAGCATCACCTTGAACTTTTGCACATCAGCCACATTCAGTCTGGCTACATTCTTCTTTAACTGTTCCTTCTCAAAGTCTATCTTTCGCTTCAGTTCAACAATGCGCTGAGCCAGAGCAAGCTCAAGAGCAATGGCGCCTTGGAAAGCAACGCTGACGCCAATGGGAAGCTGAAGGTCATCAAAGCTGAGATCCTGATTATCAAACCATTCATCAATGAAGTTCTTCAGAATGTTTACATCAAAGAGGGGCAGATCGTTGAAGATCTCTGCCTCTTGCTTGCTCTTGATCAGCTATTCCTGAGCATCTTCACCAAATTCTTCGTCTAAAGACAAGTCAATGGGTTCAGATTCATTCCTCAGAATGGCAGCAGGCGTCAGTGCATGACTCAGTTTCTGAACATGTGTCTTCTGTGGCTTCTCACGCCTCTTGGAGATGCGAGAGAGATCTTCATAGTTATTGCTTGGAGCAGAAGGGGCAGTTGCCAATGGCTTCACTCTTGAAGCTTTTGGAGCAGCTGATGATTTTGAAGCTTTAGTCTTCTTTTGCTTCTTAGGCTTTGGAGCAGGAGCTGGAGCTTCGTCGGTGTCAGCATCATCATCAGAATGATCCACTTTGGCACCTTGAACTGCAATGTGAGTGATGAGGCCAGCAAGATTGTAGAAGGGGCCAATCCTGTTTTCATTGGCTTCACGGGTGCCATTGTCCCGAGGTGAGGAGGGACCAGGATTGAAGTCTAGCCCTAGTTCCTTCTTGTTCTTTATAGTTGAGTCTTTGGCGAACTAGTATTTGCGCTTGAACAGACTGTCTTCACGACACCAGAGCAGTGAAGACGGGTCGGCATTCTCAGGATGTGGTCCGCACACCATGCAAGGATAGAAGCCTTGCTCAATAGCTTCAGCCTGAGTCCTGGGTGGAAGATTTTTGTACAGAATATCACCCCAGGGTGCCTTGATGGCATTCTTCTCTGCATATTCTTTAGTGATAAAGTGATATCTAAACCATTCTTCTGCCCAATATCTTCGAATCCATTGGATTCGATTCTTGCGTTCAGTATAGGTTTCTTCTGGGTCAGTTTTGTACATCTCGTGCAAATCTGGAGGTAAGTCCTTGGAAGTGTTACCACGACGCTGTCTGCCTCCCTTCCTTGCCGACTTTTCAGTTGCCATGAAGTGTAAACTGAAAGGCTTTAGTACGTGCAATGGCTTCAAACGGCTGGACTGACAGGAACTCGCTTCAGGTGAGTTGATGTGACTCTGCAAGAATTCTGCAAACGAATGCAGACTATGAGAACCAAGGGATTCTCCCACGGACATGTACCTATGACAGCATTAAAGGTGTGAGGGAAGGGGAAGAGGTCATAAGCATTCTCAAAAGATTTTGAAGATAAATCAGTTTGAAGACATTGACCTCATAACGCGAAGACATTCACTTATATGATGAGAGTTGGTTCCAGAGTTGTACAAATCCAAGAATAAGTACAAGTGAGGAATCTAATTTGTGAAGAAGCATAAGTGAATATACTAGGCAGAATATGAGATGCAGAAAGAGATAGATTCATGTTTGAGGATCTAGAAACCACTTTTGGTAACAAAGGATGAATCTATCAGATCAAAAAGACGGTAAAAAGTAAACTTTTATTACCACACGAAGAACTGCTAGACGAAGCAAAGATGGATGCCGAGCAGTTCGATCTCCTGTGCCCTAACTTGGCGACGGAAGACACCTACGGCGACGGCGGAGAAGACGAGGTCCGCGGCCGGCGTGAGGACGACGTCGATGAAGTTGCGGCAGCTAAGCGCTTCGTCGTCGGCATCGTCGAGAGCTAGCGGAGACGCTACGGTTTGCGAGAGATGGCGAAGGAGGAAGAAGGATTTTTGACCGAGACGAGACAGGTATTTATAAGGATGGAGACAGCACAACGCAATTATGCAAGTGCCCCTGGCGGTTCACACCTGAAGGACATGTGGCGAACATGCAACTCATTGAGAGTTGTTCCACGTTCCCACGCGCGCCTGGATTGTCAGGGTGGTCATTTCGAATTCTACGGGTTTTAGGCAAAAGGATATGTCATTAAAACTAGATATAAATGTTTGTCTATGTGTCTTCTTGTAACGCCCCGGATCCGATGCGCTAGGTGTCCGCCAGTTATTCGCCGTCTTTGCCATGTCATGTGCTTGCGTGTTGCATTTTGCCATGTCATCATGTGCATTTCATTTTGCATACGTGTTCGTTTCATGCATCCGAGCATTTTCCCCGTTGTCTGTTTTGCAATCCGGCACTCCTATGTCTCCCGGCGCCCCCTTTTACCTCTTTTCTTGTGCGGGTATTAAACGGTCTCGGAATGGACCGAGTCTTGCCATGCGGCCTTGGTATAGCACCGGTAGACCGCTTGTCAAGTTTTGTGCCATTTGGAGGTCGTTTGATACTCCAACGGTTAACTGGGTAAACGTAAAGCCTCTTTTGTTTGCAGCCCAACACCCTCTCCAAAGTGGCCCAAAACCCAGCAAACTCCCCTCTATGCTCTCGATCGTTCGATCACGATCGTGTTGGCGAAAACCGCACTCCATTTGGAGTCTCCTAGCTCCCTCTACCTATAAATATGTGTGCCCCTCCCAGATTTTCGTGCAGATCAAACCCTAGCCTCCTCCCCTGCGCGCCGCTGGACGCATCTCCCCGATTGCCCGGTCATGTCCACCGCTCCCCTCCACGTCATCCGGCCAATGGCAAGCCGCCACCTCAGCTCCCGCCGCCGCCTCAGCCAACCGGAAGGCGACACGTCAGCGCACCCGTGCCCACTTCGCGCCCGCCCTGGAGCCCATCCCGAGCCCAGCGAGTGCGCCCGCCGCCGACCGGCCCGAGCCACCCGAGCCCCACGCGCCGCCTGACGCTCCTCCCGATCCGCCCGGATCCCGCCGCCGCGGGAGTTCTCCGCCGTCGTCCGCGGAGCCTCTGCTCTTCCCGACTCCTCGCGCCGCCCGGCGACCCGCGTCGCGTCGCCTCCTGCGCCATGCCCGCCGACCCTCGCCGGCCTTCTCCTCCTCGTCGCATGTCCCCGTCGCCGCCCGGAATGGATCCGGCCTCACCGGATCTGCCCGGATCCACCAGGGCGCCTCCCTGCCTTGCCTCGACCCTCGCCGGCGCTCCCTGTCGTCCGCGCCGCCGCCATGGCCTCCTGCCCGTGAGGAGCACGGGAGGAGGACGACGCCACCTCCCCGCGTGGGCCTCGGCCCGCATCGCGCCTGGTGGGCCCTGGCCACCCCGCGGCCCAGCCCAGCATCGGCCGCTGCCCCGGCCTGCCTCCCCAACCAACTGAGCCAAGCCCAGGGTGAGCCGCCCCTTAACCCTCGCATGTGCGTGTTTTAGTTACCGTGCGCCCGTCTGTTTTTTTCCTGAAATCGTGCAAGTCCCAGGATTTTTGGTTATTTTCATGCCATGTTCAACCTGCTGTATCTCTGCATCCGTAGCTCCGTTTTATGCGTATAATATGTAAAATTGTTCGCCTCGACGAGTACATCATTTCATCTCATTGCATCATTTACATTGGAGCTAATCTTGATGCCCGAAATGCTGTTGGAAGAGGGCTATGTGATGTTAGTTGCAGATTCTTATCAGAACATGCACTTTTATCATTTTTGCCATGATTGATGTGTGCACCCTATGTACTTGAGTCCTACATGTGTTTTGTAATATGCCATGCCATATTTACAGGGGTGTATGCCATGTATTTTTGTGATCTCTGTGGTGACTAGCACAAGCATGCAAACTAGGCTTCATGATGTTACTGATTTCAGCCCCTGTTCTGCTGATATTTTTATGCCATGTAAACTTGATGCTACCGATAGATCCGTGCTTATTTTGAGATACTTCACTAAGGAGGTTTTGAACATATGGTTATGCTCTATCCATCCATGCCTCTGTTTGCAATTATGGAGTGCCATAGCTTGAGTCAATCGAGCTCTACTTTGGCTATAAAATGTTTCCTGGCAGGTTGTTTACATGTTATTCAATTTTGCCAAGGTTGTTGTAGTTGATCCGTGTATGCTATGATGTTGTTCTTGCCATGTATAGCTTCTATGCCACGTCTTCTTACTGTGAGTTGCCTTGCCATGCCATGTATTGCTCTGTGGTGAGTGGTTCAAGCTCACCAACATGCCTACTTATTGTTGTTCCTGCCATGTATGAATCTGTCATATAATTTGCCATGTTTACATGGGTGCCATCATATCTTCTGGTCCTTTTTGGCTTATGGTCAGTAAGGGACTTTTGTTCTATGCATTTAGTATTATCATGCCATGCCTTTGTTTGTCATGATAAGTTCCTGTAGCATGTTGTTTGATATCTATAAACATTGCAACCTGATGTTATTTCTGCAAAGTCTGAAACTGATATTATTTGCAATCTTGTCATGTGTGTTTGAGCATGTTCTAGTGATTTCTGGAGATAGCTCAGTGTTCATGTTTTGTAATGCTTTACATGTACATCATGCCCATGTCTTTTTTTATTATGTTGAGGTGCTGTAGCATAGTGTTTTGATGCTTGCAATATGCCTAGTTGCTGTTTTGGACAGATTGTTGTCATGACTTGTATAGGGTGTATGTAACTTGACTAGAATTTCGTGTAGATCATCTTGGTGCATTTTAACTTGCTGTTTAACAACTTGAACATAAGGTTTATTCAAATCTGGACCAATTTCGAAATTTGCATATGAGGACTTACCGGAATTGTTATATGTTGTTTCCGGCCTCATTTAAACTTGCTTTGATGTGTTGCTCGTGTTTGCATCATCCCTTGCCATGAGTAGCTTCATGTAGGCTTGTCATGAATCATGCTTGTTGTGCATCATGTCTTGTTCATGTGTGGTGTGTTTACTATATTGTGTGCTTCTTCTTGTTAGTTCCTGTTGCGTTGCGAACGTGAGGATTCGTTCGTCTACGCTTGGTTCGGCTTCATCCGTTCGTCTTCTTCATGGACTCGTTCTTCTTCCTTGCGGGATTTCAGGCAAGATGACCGCTACCCTGGATCTCACTACTATCATTGCTATGCTAGTTGCTTCGTTCTATCGCTATGCTGCGCTACCTATTACCTGTTTATCAAGCCATCCCAAATTGCCATGAACCTCTAACCTTTGACACCTTTCCTATGCAAACCGTTGTTTGGCTATGTTACCGCTTTGCTCAGCCCCTCTTATAGCGTTGTTAGTTGCAGGTGAAGATGAAGTTTGTTCCTTGTTGGAACATGGAGATGTTGTTCCTTGTTGGAACATGTTTACTTGTTGGGATATCACAATATATCTTATATTATTAATGCATCTATATACTTGGTAAAGGGTGGAAGGCCCGGCCTTATGCCTGGTGTTTTGTTCCACTCTTGCCGCCCTAGTTTCCGTCATATCGGTGTTATGTTCCCGGATTTTGCGTCCCTAACGCGGTCGGGTGATTTATGGGACCCCTTGACAGTTCGCTTCAAATAAGACTCCTCCAAAGAAGGCCCAACATTGGTTTTACCATTTGCCTCACCCAGCCCTTTTTCCCTTGGGTTTCCGGAGCCCAAGGGTCATCTTTATTTTAGCCCCCAGGCCGTGCTTCTCTAAGTGCTGGTTCGAACCGAGCCGATGCAGGGGCCACCACGGGAAACTCGAGGCTTGGTTTCTGGCGCCAGAGTTGTCTCATCCGGTGTTGCCACGAGAACGAGATATGTGCAGCTCCTATCGGGATTGTCGGCGCATCGGGCGGTCTTGCTGGTCTTGTTTTATTGTTGTCGAATGTCTTGTGGCCGGATTCGAGACTGATCGGGTCTTCCGGGAGAAGGAATATCCTTCGTTGATCGCGAGAGCTTATCATGGGCTAAGTTGGGACACCCTGGAGGGTTTGAACTTTCAAAGCCGTGCCAGCGGTTATGTGGCAGATGGGAATTTGTTAATATCCGGTTGTAGTAAACTTGAAGCAAACTCTTCTAAAATACACCAACCGTGTGCGTAACGTGAGTGTCTCTTTTCGGGGTTGATCGAGAGGAGAACACGGTTTCTGGGTTATGTTTGACGTAAGTAGAAGTTCAGGATCACTTCTTGATCATTGCTAGTTGTCGACCGTTCCTTTGTTTCTCTTCTCGCTCTCATTTGCGTATGTTAGCCACCATATATGCTTAGCCGCTGCTGCAACCTCACCACTTTACCCCTTCCTTTCCCATTTAGCTTTGCTAGTCTTGATACCCATGGTAATGGGATTGCTGAGTCCTCGTGGCTCACAGATTACTACAACCACAGTTGCAGGTACAGGTTCATGCGATGATCATGACGTGAGAGCGATGTTTGCTTGTTTGGAGTTCTTCTTCTGCTTCTTCCTCGATCAGGGGATAGGTTCCAGGTCGGCAGCCTGGGCTAGCAGGGTGGATATTGTTTGAGTTACTGTTTATGTTTCATCCGTAGTCGGATGTTGATCTTGTATATGATGTTGATGTATTCTTGTGGCATTTGTGCCTTATGTATGTATCCCCATCTATTATGTAATGTTGGTGTAATGATATCCACCTTGCAAAAGCGTTTCAATATGCGGGTCTATCCTTGGTGGGACCTTCGAGTTCCTTTTGGATAGGGTCGCATATTGGGCGTGACAAGTTGGTAATCAGAGCCTCGACCGACCCTAGGAGCCCCCTTGATTGATCGTGTAGTTTGGCCGTTGTTGAGTCTAGAATAAAACTGATTTCTGAGTCTAGTTATATCGGAGAGTAGGATTTCTTTTTACTCCTCTGCCCCTTCGTCGCTCTGGTGAGGAATCTTGACGTAGGTGTTTTGAATTACTCCTCTTCCCGTTCAAATTTTTCTTTAGGATCACGTGGTTAGTGTCGTGAGTTGTCCATCCTCTTTTGTCCGGTGCATTTCTCGTCAAGTCGACTCGAGCCTCTTCATCTTTGCAAGTTCAATCCTTAGTTCGCTCTCAACGAAGTTGTTTCTCTGTCCTCAGTTGTTTTCTTTTCCCACCCTCCCATCCCTTTTCATCTCAGAGCCGGAGTCCGTAATCGAGTATCCATCCTACTCGTGCGAAGTCTTTGCTTTCTTTCCTCAATGATTTCAACCAGTGTTTTCTCTTCAAGATATTCATCGGTTTCCCCTTCCAAGTTGCCTTTGTTTTTCCCGCCCTCCCACCCTTTTCTTCCTGGAGTCTGACTCTCTCTCGACCAGCTATCTCATTCATGCGGAACCTCTTCAGTCTTTCGTAAATTATCTCAACCGGTGAATTCTCGTTTTGTACGACATTCTTCATCTCTTTTCTTCCCCGGTGGATCCAATCCAAGTTTTTCGTTGCCGATCGTATTCTTTCCCTCAGCTCAAATATTTCCCTTTGCTCGTTCGCCTCTCGCCAGTTTATCCTTCCGGAGTGCTGAAGACAGCTCAAGAGATTCGTCTGTGTTCCAATTAATTCGAGGTTGTCACCTCATTCATATATTTCAATTGTTCCGGTGCATCATCTATCTCTACAACATTCCTTTCCAACGGTGTTTTCTCTTCAGTGGGCCCTAACCCACAGGTCTTTCCCAGGATCTTACCTGACTCTTTTAATTTCCCCGGAGCTATTCCCAATTCTTTTCAAGTATGACGTAAGAATGGATTCCATCAGTCACATGCCTTTTTCAAGATCGATTTCAAACCATCTCATTGTTGGCTCAACCTCGTTGCTTTTCATTCTCCCGGAGTACCTCAGAAATTTTGGTGGTGTTTCTCGTCGTCATTTGAAGATCGAAGTAGAGTTTCTCTTAAATCTTGTCCGTTCTCCCGAAGACTCGTGGTTCTAGCTTCATATCATCCTCTCGAATTATTCCATTTGTCAGATATTCTTTTTCTCAACCATCCAGAGTTTGTCAGCAGTTGTTTTTAGGAGGCCATCGCTCCAGAAGAATTCGTCGCCCTCATCATTTCAGCTATCGTTCTCTATTTATCCCGGTGCCTCGTTCAAGTGTTCTTTAATCAGCTCATGATCTCTTTGTTCTTTTGCATCTAAATCCCCTCTAGCATATTTGTTCTTCTAATTCTTCCCGGTGATTCAGCCCCTTTCGTCAGTCATTTTTGAATTCTTACGGTGGTTCGTTCAAGATTCTTTTTCCTTGATTATCATTTTAATTCAATTCGTTCTTTCGAATCCTACCGGTGGTTCATGAAGACCTTCTCAAGGTGGCGCTATGTCACTTCTCAATCCTTTTCCAAGAAGAATAAGTTGCATGCCAAATCCTTTGCTTGTCATCAATTTAATTTGATGAAGGATAAGCATACAATAAATCTTATTCTTATTTCCTCGAAGTGAGTAATCCCTTTCTTTGGAGCTTGTTCTTGAGGAATAAATTTGACTTCCAAGTCTTTTCATCTTTTCTTATCCGGAGTTCAGTTTCCTCGGCCATTTCGTCGGAACCTCCATCGGAATCATCGCAATGCTCATCTTATTCTTTCGTACTTCATTCTATCTCATCATCCTTTCGTTACCGGAGTTCTTCATGGTGGCTCTTCATGATTTAAATCTTTCTTCAAGAGTTTCATCAATATTTTTGGTGGAATTCAAATATATTTTCTTCTTGCATCTCTAAGTGTAATTAATTCTCCGTATTCTTTAGAATTGGAGTTTTGCATTTCTTTGTTCTTCTCAGATATTCAAATCCACTCAATCCTTCCTTCTAAGTTCTTTTCATTCAAATTCTTTCAATTCTTCCGGAGGCACTGCGTTGTTTATCTCGTCAAGTGTCATTCCATCCTCTGAAGCTTGTGTTCTATTCCTCCATGTTTCAGCCAGAGTGCTTCCTAAATCCTTTCAGTCTTATTCGTTTCTTTTCTCATTCTAACCACTCCGGTTAGAACGAGTGCTTTCATAGTCTATCTGATTCCGTGAGCTTTCAATTCTCGTCATTCTCGTCGTTCCTCTCGTTTTCTCGAGTGCTCTTGATTCTTTGCTTCTTCTCTACAGTTCTTGCTTCACCTTATCCCTTTTCTCTTCCGTCTCAGTCCTAAGATCTCGGGACGAGATCTCTTGTTAGTGGAGGAGTGTTGTAACGCCCCGGATCCGATGCGCCAGGTGTCCGCCAGTTATTCGCCGTCTTTGCCATGTCATGTGCTTGCGTGTTGCATTTTGCCATGTCATCATGTGCATTTCATTTTGCATACGTGTTCATTTCATGCATCCGAGCATTTTCCCCGTTGCCCGTTTTGCAATACGGCACTCCTATGTCTCCCGGCGCCCCCTTTTACCTCTTTTCTTGTGCGGGTATTAAACGGTCTCGGAATGGACCGAGTCTTGCCATGCGGCCTTGGTATAGCACCGGTAGACCGCCTGTCAAATTTCGCGCCATTTGGAGGTTGTTTGATACTCCAACGGTTAACCGGGTAACCGTAAAGCCTCTTTTGTTTGCAGCCCAACACCCCCTCCAAAGTGGCCCAAAACCCAGCAAACTCGCCTCTATGCTCTCGGTCGTTCGATCACGATCGTGTGGGCGAAAACCACACTCCATTTGGAGTCTCCTAGCTCCCTCTACCTATAAATATGTGTGCCCCGCCCGGATTTTCGCGCAGATCAAACCCTAGCCTCCTCCCCTGCGCGCCGCCGGACGCATCTCCCCGATTGCCCGGACATGTCCGCCGCTCCCCTCCACGTCATCCGGCCAATGGCAAGCCGCCACCTCAGCTCCCGCCGCCGCCTCAGCCAACCGGAAGGCGACACGTCAGCGCGCCCATGCCCACTTCGCGCGGCCCAGCTGAGCCCATACTGAGCCCCGCAGTTCGCCCCACCACCGACCGCCCGAGCCACCCGAGCCCAAGGCCGCCTAACGCTCCTCCCGATCCGCCTGGATCCGCGCCGCCGCCGCTGAAGTTCTCCGCCGCCGTCCGCCGGAGCCTCTGCTATTCCCGACTCCTCGCGCCCCGGCGACCAGCGTCGCGTCGCCTCCTGCGCCATGCCCGCCGACCCTCGCCGGCCTTCTCCTCCTCGTCGCTTGTCCCCGTCGCCACGAGCGCCGCCGTCGCCGCCCGGAATGGATCCGGCCTCACCGGATCTGCCCGGATCCACCAGGGCGCCTCCCTGCCTTGCCTCGATCCTCGCCGGTGCTCCCTGTCGTCCGCGCCGCCGCCATGGCCTCCTGCCCGTGAGGAGCATGGGAGGAGGACGACGCCACCTCCCCGCGTGGGCCTCGGCCCGCATCGCGCCTGGTGGGCCCTGGCCACCCCGCGGCCCAGCCCAGCATCGGCCGCTGCCCCGGCCTGCCTCCCCAACCAACTGAGCCAAGCCCAGGGTGAGCCGCCCCTTAACCCTCGCATGTGCGTGTTTTAGTTACCGTGCGCCCGTCTGTTTTTTTTCCTGAAATCGTCTAAGTCCCAGGATTTTTGGTTATTTTCATGCCATGTTCAACCTGCTGTATCTCTGCATCCGTAGCTCCGTTTTGTGTGTATAATATGTCAAAATTGTTCGTCTCGACGAGTACATCATTTCATCTCATTGCATCATTTATATTTGAGCTCATCTTGATGCCCGAAATGCTGTTGTAAGAGGGCTATGTGATGTTAGTTGCAGATTCTTATCAGAACATGCACTTTTGTCATTTTTGCCATGATTGATGTGTGCACCCTATGAACTTGAGTCCAACATGTGTTTTGTAATATGCCATGCCATATTTACAGGGGTGTATGCCATGTATTTTTGTGGTCTCTGTGGTGACTAGCACAAGCATGCAAACTAGGCTTCATGATGTTACTGATTTCAGCCCCTGTTCTGCTGATATTTTTATGCCATGTAAACTTGATGCTACCGAGAGATCCGTGCTTATTTTGAGATACTTCAGTAAGGATGTTTTGAACATATGGTTATGCTCCATCCATCCATGCCTCTGTTTGCAATTATGGAGTGCCATAGCTTGAGTCAATCGAGCTCTACTTTTGCTATAAAATGTTTCCTGGCAGGTTGTTTACATGTTATTCAATTTTGCCAAGGTTGTTTTAGTTGATCCGTGTATGCTATGATGTTGTTCTTGCCATGTATAGCTTCTATGCCATGTCTTCTTACTGTGAGTTGCCTTTCCATGCCATGTATTGCTCTGTGGTGAGTGGTTCAAGCTCACCAACATGCCTACTTATTGTTATTCCTGCCATGTATGAATCTGTCATATAATTTTCCATGTTTACATGGGTGCCATCATATCTTCTGATCCTTTTTGGCTTATGGTCAGTAAGGGACTTTTGTTCTATGCATTTAGTAGTATCATGCCATGCCTTTGTTTGTCATGATAAGTTCCTGTAGCATGTTGTTTGATAGCTATAAACATTGCAACCTGATGTTATTTCTGCAAAGTCGGAAACTGATATTATTTGCAATCTTGCCATGTGTGTTTGAGCATGTTCTAGTGATTTCTGGAGATAGCTCAGTGTTCATGTTTTGTAATGCTTTACCTGTACATCATGCCCATGTCTTTTTTTATTATGTTGAGGTGCTGTAGCATAGTGTTTTGATGCTTGCAATATGCCTAGTTGCTGTTTTGGACAGATTGTTGTCATGACTTGTATAGGGTGTATGTGTTGCACCGTTTTGAGTGTGCTCTATATGAAACTTGCTTTATTTTGAATGTAGTCTCATACTATCATGTTGCATCCTTGTTTTAAGGTGTTTGCTTGATGTTTGTATGCATTTTGCTTCAATGACATGTTTATCTTGTTTTGCTCATATCTTCTAGGCCGTAGCTACAAATCTAATGAACTTTATAAGTAACTTGACTAGAATTTCGTGTAGATCATCTTGGTGCATTTTAACTTGATGTTTAACAACTTGAACAGAAGGTTTATTCAGATCTGGACCAATTTCGAAATTTGCATATGAGGACTTACCGGAATTGTTATATGTTGTTTCCGGCCTCATTTAAACTTGCTTTGATGTGTTGCTCGTGTTTGCATCATCCCTTGCCATGAGTAGCTTCATGTAGGCTTGTCATGCATCATGCTTGTTGTGCATCATGTCTTGTTCATGTGTGGTGTGTTTACTATGTTGTGTGCTTCTTCTTGTTAGTTCCTGTTGCGTTGCGATCGTGAGGATTCGTTCGTCTACGCTTGGTTCGGCTTCATCCGTTCGTCTTCTTCATGGACTCGTTCTTCTTCCTTGCGGGATTTCAGGCAAGATGACCGCTACCCTGGATCTCACTACTATCATTGCTATGCTAGTTGCTTCGTTCTATCGCTATGCTGCGCTACCTATTACCTGTTTATCAAGCCATCCCAAATAGCCATGAACCTCTAACCTTTGACACCTTTCCTATGCAAAACGTTGTTTGGCTATGTTACCGCTTTGCTCAGCCCCTCTTATAGCGTTGTTAGTTGCAGGTGAAGATGAAGTTTGTTCCTTGTTGGAACATGGAGATGTTGTTCCTTGTTGGAACATGTTTACTTGTTGGGATATCACAATATATCTTATATTATTAATGCATCTATATACTTGGTAAAGGGTGGAAGGCCCGGCCTTATGCCTGGTGTTTTGTTCCACTCTTGCCGTCCTAGTTTCTGTCATATCGGTGTTATGTTCCCGGATTTTGCGTCCCTAACGCGGTCGGGTGATTTATGGGACCCCCTTGACAGTTCGCTTTGAATAAGACTCCTCCAGCAAGACCCAACATTGGTATTACCATTTGCCTCACCCAGCCCTTTTTCCCTTGGGTTTCCGGAGCCCAAGGGTCATCTTTATTTTAGCCCCCCCCCCCCCGGGCCAGTGCTTCTCTAAGTGCTGGTTCGAACCGAGCCGCCTGCGGGGCCACCACAGGGAAACTCGAGGCTTGGTTTTACTCGTAGCCTGTCTCATCCGGTGTTGCCCTGAGAACGAGATATGTGCAGCTCCTATCGGGATTGTCGGTGCATCGGGCGGTCTTGCTGGTCTTGTTTTATTGCTGTCGAAATGTCTTGTAGCCGGGATTCCGAGACTGATCGGGTCTTCCCGGGGAGAAGGAATATCCTTCGTTGATCGCGGGAGCTTATCATGGGCTAAGTTGGGACACCCCTGCAGGGTTTGAACTTTCGAAAGCCGTGCCCGCGGTTATGTGGCAGATGGGAATTTGTTAATATCCGGTTGTAGTAAACTTGAAGCAAACTCTTCTAAAATACACCAACCGTGTGCGTAACCGTGAGTGTCTCTTTTCGGGGTTGATCGAGAGGAGAACACGGTTTCTGGGTTATGTTTGACGTAAGTAGAAGTTCAGGATCACTTCTTGATCATTGCTAGTTGTCGACCGTTCCTTTGTTTCTCTTCTCGCTCTCATTTGCGTATGTTAGCCACCATATATGCTTAGCCGCTGCTGCAACCTCACCACTTTACCCCTTCCTTTCCCATTTAGCTTTGCTAGTCTTGATACCCATGGTAATGGGATTGCTGAGTCCTCGTGGCTCACAGATTACTACAACCTCAGTTGCAGGTACAGGTTCATGCGATGATCATGACGTGAGAGCGATGTTTGCTTGTTTGGAGTTCTTCTTCTGCTTCTTCTTCGATCGGGGGATAGGTTCCAGGTCGGCAGCCTGGGCTAGCAGGGTGGATATTGTTTGAGTTACTGTTTATGTTTCATCCGTAGTCGGATGTTGATCTTGTATATGATGTTGATGTATTCTTGTGGCATTTTTGCCTTATGTATGTATCACCATCTATTATGTAATGTTGATGTAATGATATCCACCTTGCAAAAGCGTTTCAATATGCGGGTCTATCTTTGGTGGGACCTTCGAGTTCCTTTTGGATAGGGTCGCATATTGGGCGTGACACTTCTGCTGACAAGGACGCAGAGAAGACATTCGACAGTTTCAACAGAATGCATATGATTTGGATAGATAGAGCTTGAGGTAGAAAGCATAGAGAGGTTAGGGTCCGATCACATTCACATAGTTCAAAAGATTAAAACAAGAAGACATAGCCATAAGTGAATGTTGTAGAGGACAAAATGCAATAGAGTAAATCCAAATTAGTAATCATGAAGTCAAATTAATGTTGAAGTTAAATCAATTGCGAAGACTTTGCAAATACGACGCCATGAGGAAACACTTCATAAGAGTTTGGTGGTGGTGTTACCCATCGTATAGGAAGTATTAGACCCAGACACGACGCACAATTATCGTGGCGCTCTGAAGTCAATTTCCACATTAATGTATTCAGACTTAGAGTGTATGTCTTCATTGATTGAAGATATACATTACTTCGTGTGTTGCACATCTAAGTCATCAAACTGCATAAGTGTTGGGATGTGTGCCTAATCACAGGACATTTGAGGATTCCAAGATATTTAGCTCACACCGCAACTTGCAAAACCTTTTCTCATCCAAGGGCTTAGTGAAGATATCATCCAACTGCTCTTCTGTCTTGATGTGAATGATATCAATATCTTCTTTCATAACATGATCTCTGAGAAAGTGATGACGAATTTCAATGTGCTTTGTCTTCGAGTGTTGAACTGGGTTATTGGCAATCTTGATAGCGCTTTCATTATCGCAGTAGAGTGGCACATGCTTCAGATGGATGCCATAGTCCTTAAGAGTTTGCTTCATCCACAGAAGCTGAGCGCAGCAAGATCCAGCAGCAATGTATTCAGATTCAGCAGTTGAGAGTTATACACAGTTCTGCTTCTTTGAAGACCAACAGACAAGAGATCGACCCATAAAGTGACATGTGCCTGATGTAGACTTGCGATCCACCTTGTCACCAGCATAATCAGCATCCGAAAATCCAACCAGATTAAACTCTGATCCCTTTGGATACCATAATCCTAGTGTTGGGGTGTAAGCCAAATATCGAAGAATTTGCTTCACAGCTAAGTGATGCGACTCCTTTGGTGCCGCTTGGAATCGGGCACACATGCAAACACTGAGCATGATATCTGGCCTAGATGCACATAAGTAAAGTAAAGAGCCAATCATGGAGTGGTATACCTTTTGATCGAAATCTTTACCATTGGCGTCGGGGCTTAGATGACTTTTGGTTGTCATTGGCGTCGTGTATCCTTTGCAGTCTTGCATTCCAAACTTCTTCAGGCAATCTTTGTGATATTTTTCTTGTGATATGAAGATGTCGTTGCGTTACTGACGGATTTGAAGACCGAGAAAGAACTTCAGCTCTCCCATCATGGACATTTGATATTGTTCTTGCATCATGTGAGCAAATTCATCACTGTATTTCTTGTTGGTGCAGCCGAAGATAATGTCATCCACATAGATTTGGCACACAAACAGTTCACCGTCATATGTCTTCGTGAAGAGAGTGGGATCTAAAGAACCAGGTTTGAAGCCTTTGCTCTTCAGGAAGTCTTTGAGTGTGTCATACCAAGCACGAGGGGCTTGTTTGAGGCCATACAGTGCCTTGTTGAGCTTGTACACCATATCAGGATGTTTTGTGTCTTCAAAGCCAGGTGGTTGTGCAACATATACTTCTTCTTCAATCTTTCCATTGAGAAAGGCACTCTTCACATCCATTTGATACAGAAGGATGTTATGATGATTTGCATAGGCTAGCAGTATGCGAATGGCTTCAAGCCTAGCCACTGGAGCAAATGTTTCATCGAAGTCAATTCTTCAACTTGTGTGTATCCTTGAGCAACGAGTTGTGCTTTGTTTCTGACTACTTGACCATGCTCGTCTTGTTTGTTGCAATATATACATTTTGTGCCTATTATGTTGTTCTTGCGAGGATCAGGACGCTTGACTAATTCCCACACATTGTTCAGCTCAAACTGTTGTAGCTCTTCTTGCATAGCTTGAATCCATTCAGGTTCCATGAAGGCTTCAGCAACTTTCTTGGGTTCAGAGATTGAGACAAATGCAAAGTGCCCACAGAAATTTGCTAGCTGTGTTGCTCTTGAACGAGTGAGTGGACCAGGTGCATTGATGTTATCGATTATCTTCTCAATTTGTACTTCATTTGCAACACGAGGACGAATTGGACGAAGATTTTGCTCCTGCTGAACATTGTCATTATTTGGAGGATTATCTTCAGGCTAAGCAATGTCTTCAGGTTGATCAGGTGCAGAAATAATAAGTTCCTCTTCAGGCTGGGCATCTGCTGGTATGATCTCTCCTGTTCCCATTAGCTTGATTGATTCACTGGCAGGTACTTCATCTAGCACATTTGGCAGGTGCTCTCTTTGCGAGCCGTTAGTTTCATCGAACCGCACATCCACTGTTTCAACCACTTTATAGTGAAAGAGGTTGAAGACTCTGTAGGAGTGCGAGTCCTTTCCATAACCAAGCATAAAACCCTCATGTGCTTTCGGTGAAAATTTCGAAGTGTGATGTGGATCCTTGATCCAGCACCTAGCACCAAATACTCTGAAGTAGCTTACGTTTGGCTTCTTAGCAGTTAGAAGCTCATAGGATGTTTCCTTCAGAAGCTTGTGAAGATAAGCACGGTTGATGACATGGCATGTAGTATCAATGGCTTCAGGCCAGAATTTTCATGGAGTCTTGTATTCGTCAAGCATCATCCGAGCCATCTCAATAAGGGTTCTGTTCTTGCGCTCCATGATGCCATTCTGCTGAGGTGTGTAGGGAGCAGAAAACTCATGAGTGATGCCTAAGGTGTCAAGATAAAGGTCGAGGCCTGTGTTCTTGAATTCTGTGCCGTTGTCACTCCTAATGTGCTTGATCTTGACACCATAGTTGTTCATGGCGCGGTTGGCGAAGCGTCTGAAGACATCCTGCACTTCAGTCTTGAAGAGAATTATGTGCACCCAAGTGTATCTTGAATAATCATCAACAATAACGAAACCATAGAGACAAGAAGTTGCAGTGAGAGTAGAGTAGTGAGTGGGACCAAACAAGTCCATGTGGAGCAACTCGAAAGTTCGAGACATAGTCATGATTGTCTTCGAGGGATGCTTGGCCCTTGTCATCTTCCCAGCTTCACAAGCACCACATAGATGATCTTTCTTGAACTTGACGCCTTCGATGCCTATGACGTGCTTCTTCTTGGCGAGAGTGTGTAGGTTTCTCATGCCAGCATGCCCTAGCCTCCGATCCCAGAGCCAGCACTCTAAAGACTTTGCTAGAAGACATACGACCATCTGTGGTCCTGCTGAGAAGTCTACCATGTACAGATCATCTTTCCTGTACCCTTCGAAGACTAGTGACTTGTCAGATTCCATTAGTACAAGGCAACAATATTTTCCAAATAGTACAATCATGTTTAAGTCACAAAGCATTGAGACAGACATTAAGTTGAAACCAAGGGATTCAACAAGCATCACTTTGTCCATGTGCTGATCCCTTGAGATTGCAACTCTACCTAGGCCCAATACCTTGCTTTTACCAGTGTCAGCAAATGTCATGTGACTTTTATCACATGGACGTAAGGTTGAGTCCATGAGAAGACTTCGATCACCAGTCATGTGGTTAGTGCATCCGCTGTCCATAACCATTCTGATGCATGAGGTGTCGTACCCTACAGTGCAGTTAGGAGGATAGGTTTCACAAAGAGCATTGTGAAGCATAAACATTTGAAGCACAAGAGGATTATTAAAGCTCAGATCAAGGTTAGGACTGATAGTATGACTGGCAAGCGGTTCAGGAATGAAATACATAGTAAGACCATTTGGGCATTTTATCTTGCGTCCCATAATGTGTTTTAGGTCCCCAGCAATAGCATCGAACGCCTTTGATTTTCGGCTGGAGACTTTTCCCTGCAAAAGAAAGTTAATTCTTCTTAACCACCCACATCTTCAGGGGTGGATTAGAAGCAATGAGTCTAAGTGCATCATCTGAGAACTTCGGCTTTGGAGCCCTAGCAAATAGCCTTGCAGGAGAAGAACGATACTCATATGAATAAGAAGAAAAGTTCTTAGTTCTATGAACATAGCGATTTCAAGACACACGCTCATATTCATAAGTCTGAGTATGGTTTCCCTGCAAAACATTGGCGTTAGGGTGACTCAGGTGAGTCCTATATCTGTATGAAGCCTTTGGGCCATATGAAGCCATAGGTCTGGAGTTTGTCTTCTTCCTTGGTGGTGTCATGATGACATTCGCAGGAAGATTCTCAATACACTGTTTAGGCACCCAGATCTTCTTCATAGGTGGACCATTCCTGCAGTTAGTACCAATATACCTGGCAAACACTTCACCACTCTGATTCTTAAATAGTTTATAGTTTGCATCAAAGGATTCATCAATAGCAATTGGGTTAGCACAAGTAAATCCAGATAAGGTGGATGGATCCATTGAAGGTTCCTTTGCAGCAACCCATGTGGTTTTGGGGTACTGCTCAGGCTTCCAGTAAGATCCATCAACATTCATTTTCCTCTTGAACCCAACACCCTCTTTCCTAGGGTTTCGGTTCAAGATCTGCTTTTTGAGGACATCACACAACGTCTGATGCCCCTTGAGGCTTTTGTACATTCCTGTTTCAAGCAATGTCTTCAATCTAACATTTTCATTAGCAACAGCAGCGGCATCCTCCGCAGAGGGGTTAGTTACCACATCGATGGTTGACGATATTGAAACAGTAGCAGCAGTAGAACATTCAGCAACAGAATTAGTGTTATCACGCTCAGGACATTTTAGACATGGTGGTTCAAATCCTTCCTGAGCGGGACTGATCTGTTGAGCGCGAAGTGACTCGTTTTCTTTTTGAAGATCTTCATGAGCCGCTCTCAACTTCTCAAGATCTTGCTTCCTTTGAAGATAATCATAGGAAAGATTTTCATGGGTTGTTGAGAGTGATTCATGATGACCTTCAAGCTTGTCGGGGAAACTGATCCACGAACACCTATGGGACCGGCGGACCGAGCCCCTTTCGGTTCGGCGGGGGGTGGAGATCGCACGAAGAGCGGATCGAGGCAAAGTACACGAGAAGTTTACCCAGCTTCGGAGCTCTCCGGAGAGATAACACTCCTACTGCTGCATGTCTGAGTGTATTGAGTTCTTGCTCGGGAGCGCTGAGTGCTACAGTACACACGAGCTGCTAACAAGACCGAGCGTGAGTGTTTTTCTTCTTTCGAACCCCTCTCTACGTTGCGCATGGGCCTCCTTTTATATGCTAAAGGGGTCTCCGACAGGTGGCAACATAGACAAGGGTAAAAATGGAAAAGGAATTGTGGTTGGTACAACTACCTGTACAGTGTATCATACCTAACCCTGACGGCAGGGGACAAAGGCATTAAATGCCCGTCTACGTCGCCCAAACAATGCAAAAAGGGACCGTCAGGGACGCCACCGCTTGCCATGATGGCAATCTTGTCAGCGTCGCTTGCCACTGCGCACCGCTAGCTGCACAGCCTCTTGCCACGCAGCGCTGAAAGGTCGAGGCGACACGTTGGTGGATGTCTTTGGAAGCGGCATGAGTGGTAGTTTGCCGCGGCAAGCGACTTGCCGCGGTCGTTGTCTTGTCGCGTCCGGAAGCTTGTCGCTCACCGGGCCTTGCCGGGACGCGTGGCGTGTCGCGGCAAGTTCCTTGTGATGCCTTGGTTGGCCTTCCCGGCAAGCTCCTCTTGCCGGGGCCTTGTCTCCTTGGCTTGAATACTTTGTTCTTGAATGGCTCCAAAGGAAACACGGAGGACCTTGGCGGTCACCCGGCAAGCCTTGCCGCGGGGTGCTGCGACTGCCCGTGCACAAGTTCGGGATATTAGGGTACCCCTACTCTAGTACATCGACAGGAGCCCCCGGGCCTGGGCCACACACGGTGCCGAGCGCTGTTGGGCCAGGCCCAAAACAGGGCACGGGCACGCACGGCCTGGGTTACGCCGTATCTCACTTTGTATCCACCGCGCCCTCCTTGAATGGCACGCATCGAATGCGGCATCATGGGAGAGATCGTGGGTGGTTTCTTTATTCGGAAAGACGGAACGTCTGCCCCCTCCCTCTTTATAAGCAGAGGAAACAGGGGCAGTTCGCCCATCTCGCCGGTTGCTATTCCAATCTCAAAAACCTCCACCGCTCCCCCCTCTTCCCAAAGCTGAAAAAGAGAGCAGCGCTCCGCCCCCCGTCGCCACCGGCACCACCAACGCCGTCGATCTCTCTCACCACCTCCGCCATGGCTCCGAAAGCCGGGAAGGTTGTGAAGTCGGCCGAGGCGCAGCGGCTCATGGCGCGTCGAAAGGAGCGGCAACCTTCCCCCTCAGCTCGCCAAGGAGGATCGGAGTATTACTACCTCTTACGTCGGCGGAGGCGAGCGCATCCACGCCGAAGGTACTCCCAGTAGCCGCTGAACTGGCTCGAATGGATATCCCTTCTTCGCGTTGTTCTTCTCTGCGGGCTCGCCCACCTTTCTTTGAGTTTTTCGTGACATTATGAACACCTACGGGTTCCGCCTCCTTGACTTCACCCCCAACGCCGTTCTGACCATGGCAGTTTTCGCAGATCTCTGCGAAAACTTTGTCGAAATCTATCCAAATGTAGCTCTTTTTGCCACTTCTTTATGCCTCGAGTTGAGAGAGGGAGCCTTTATCCGTGGAATCGCTGGATCTCGAGAACTGGCAAGAAGGAAGCTTATCTGGAGGGAGAGCTCCGCGGCAAGTGGGATGAATGGAGAGCGACTGGTGCTGGATTGTCGAGGAGAACCGCAGCCATTTACCGCCAGCGCCAAGCCCTAGTAGTCTTGCGGCAATGATTGGAACAACGTGGCCCGGAAGGCGATAGGCTGAAGATTGCCGTCACCGGATCCTCGCCTCGGGCTTGCGGGCTCACCGTAAGCGTCGTTGGCGCAGATTTTCTTCGCCGCGCGCCATCGCTCCCTGCAGGAGAGGAGGAGACCGCTGGGAGTTCCAGAATCGGCGGATATCATGAGGCTGCGCCGGGCCTCAACTTCAACTTCACCGTCACAGGAACTGGACACGATGCTCTGGAACTGTTCAAGCACGATCTTGAACATCCCGAAGTGTTCAGGTTGCGAGGGTGTCGTTCGGCGTGCAACAACTCCTCACTCGACCGCATCCGTGCAATGATGCCGCCTGCGATCGCATGGAATTGTCCCAACTTGGGAAGAGCCTACAGACGACGTCGTGCAGGAGTTCTTTGACGGCTTGGTAGAAATGCCGGTCCGCTCCGACGAACAGAAGAGCCTTATTCGCGACACCACCGATGCGTAGATGCAGCGCATCGCCACCAGGCTGGAAGAGGCGACAGCAGCCGCTGCCGCGGGCGAGTTTGGATTCACCGTGGAGGAGGCAGAGGCAGCAGAGGCGGCAAGCCTTTCCGAACGACCACCGCTTCTGCTCCCGCCAAGCGGCCAAGGGAACCTACTCCTCCGCGTTGTCGCGCCGAAGGTGGGCCGGACTTCGACCTCTCCGCGCTCAGCTCCGACGAGGAAGAGGAAGAGTAAGATTCTTTGCTGTACTTGTAGTTCTTCAATTCTTGCTATTTTGTCTTGTATCTGATTTGCTTCACTCCGAACGATTCCTTTTCGGGACTCGGCGGAAGAGCAGCGAAGAGCCAAGGTTCCATGATTGTCATCGAGGCGAACCCACCGCGACAGCGAGGGGTGTGTCGAACCGCCTTGCCGGACCGGCAACTATTCTAAAAGCAGCCCCAGCGCAGCCCCCAGCGTAAGTGTATGGTTTACTTCCTGCTGTTAGGCGCGCATGGGTGCTCTTTCTTCTTGACATCGACTATTGGTTTGCGTGGGAGCGAGCAGTCTCACCAGAGTGCCCGGAAGCCGCTCCTACATGCCATCTGCTTCGACTACACCGCCAAGGAGGATTCCCGGCAAGGAGAATTCTCCGGCAAGGGCGATTCTCCGGCAAGGGACAGCACCAGCGACCCCGGTGGCGTGAACCACGGTGTAGATCCTAGTACAGGTAATCCTCTTGCTTGAAAGCTTCCCTTGGGTTCTTCTTCTTCTGATTTTCTTTTTGAATATTTGCTTGACTTTTCTTCCTTTTCCGGTCGTCAGGTCTATCTGCCACGGAGCCGATGGAAACCGAGGTCGCCGGCAAGGAGGACGCGCGCGGCAATACCGACGACGCCGCTGTCACCGAAGAAGGAGCCGGCGCTGATGATCCCGCCGGTGGAGAGGCTGCCAAAGCTGCCGCCGCAGAAGCTGGCGAGGGGTCCGGCGATCGCACTGACGGCCCCGAGGCCGCAGGAGCGCCAGGCGCTACGCCGACCGCCAATCCCTCCGCCGCTGCTGCAGCGTCAGTTCAAGAGCCCCAGCCCGCGCCTATTTGAAGGCGGCGATGGTGTCTTCATCAAGCTCCCACAGGCGTCGAGCTCCAGGGCACCGATCAAAGGAGAAACCTTTGATGAAGAGTTGCTTCGCCTCCGCTGGCCTGGCGCTGGTCGACGCCGGACGGCAGCAGCGGCGAGCTGAGGAGGAGCAGCTGCTGCGAAGCTGTTGTCGCTCTACCTCGCCCGACAGGCCAAGCTGGTATCGAGAAGCGCTTGTCGCGGCGGAGTGGACATCGAGAAGCGCGGAGGAGCTCGGGGCCTCAACCAGAAGCTCTCCGCCCCTGGCGGAGGAGCGGGAGCAACTTCGCCGAGGCGTAAAGCCTTCCTCCTCGAGAAGGCTGAAGTTGAAGAGCAACAGCTGCTTGCTGCCGAGAAGCTGTCTGCGAGGAAGCGAGTTGGCGCAGCGGAAGGTTAACCTTGACAGCCACGAGGAGGAGCTTGCAGCGAAAACATTCGGCGGGGCTCTCAAGGAAGCGAGAGGATGCTGCCGCAGCTGTCGAGGCCGCCAAGAAGGAGCTGGAGACGAAGGTGGCGCAGGCTGGAGGCCGATCTCAAGGTGGCGGCGAGGCTTGCTACGCTCAAGCGTGGCGAGAAGGACGCCTACACCCTTGGCGAGCAGCAGGGTCGTCTCGCCGAGAGAAGCAAGGAGCTTAGCGCCGCCAAGGACTCAACGCAGATCTTGAGTTGAAGCTGACTACTTTGACCGAGGCGCTGGGCGGCGCCGAGAGCAGGAGGTGGCCTTGAAGGAGAAGATCAAGGCCGACGAGGCGCTGGCGGCAAGTCTTCTTGCCGCCTGAGAACACTTTTAGGGAGAATGTGGAGCCTGGACCGAGGGTCTCGTGGATGTTGCCGCAGCCATCGACAGGGGCTGGCACGGTGGGGATGGAGAATCTCGGGTATTCCTCCGATGAGCACCTCCAACCCAGCGCCAAGCTCAGCTTGTTCTTCAAAGGCGTGGCGACGGCCCTCCAGCGACTCCGGGAGAAGATCCCAAAGCAGCTGGCCGACGAGTCGCGCCAGATCTGCGCGGGAGCTCTTCAAAAGGTGTTGGTGAAGGTGGCCTTCCGCAACCCAGGCCTCAACCTCACCAACGTCCTCAAGACCTTGCCGCGGATGCTGATCTGAAGCGCTCAAGACCCTTATCGCACCCATTGTGGACAAGGTGGCGGGATCAAGAGGGTTGAGGCGTCGCGTGGATTAGGCCGCTGTTTTCTCTTTTTCTTGTCGCTCTTGGTCATGTTATGAGAACAATCTGTTAGAGCTGTGACAAGCTATCCTGTAATATGACTCTATTTGGGTAGCGATTGCTATGTTATTTCCTTTACTTGATTCCTTCCTTTGTATGTTTTGCCCTCGCTTTTAGGGAACTTGTCGGTATGAGCACCTTAGCCATGGCTGAGAGTTGGAGACGTCGGCAGCTTGTCGGGCGGTGCTGCTACCGACAAGAAACCTTATCGCAACTAATCGCAGCTCACTTAAGTTGTTGAGCGGACTCGAAACAAAGTAAGGGCGCAACTAGCTACTGAGTTGGTTCTTCCGTGCACAGGTTTTCCATACAAAGCACGGTCATTCGAGGAAGATAACTTAAAATTTTAAAACTGATTGCTCAAACTTTAGCAACTTAGCTTTTCTGTCGTTTGCTTCCCGGTAACTAAACTTCCTCGAACGGCGCTTGGTCCACACCATTATCTTCTCCTTTCCCCGGCAAACTTGTGGGCGAGGAACCTTCCTTTCTTTGAGAAAGAGAAGAAGAAAATAAAGATATGGAGCCTTACGGCTCGTTATTGCTTACCGGGGTAGGCGCTGCACAAAGTATCGATAACATGCAAAAAAAAGTAGAAAGCATGAAATTGACAAGATGTGCGGAGCACATGAGCTTTACTTATGCACGAGGTCTGCGCCGGCTTCGTTCAAAGGATTACATGCAACATCGGCAAGACTTGTACAAAAGGTGGTTGCGGAACAGGTTCCGACAACCGCGCCTCTGAGTAAAACTTACGAAGATGCTCAATGTTCGAGAGTTGCTCACGGAATGCCATATTCGGTCTCAAAGGCGGACAGCGCCGGGCCTATTGACTTCGTTTCACCCGGTAAGGGCCTTCCCACCAGCGTCAACTTGTTGGAATTCTTGGCGGACTGAGCGCGCGAAGAACAAGGTCGCCTTCGTCGAGACTTCGGCATTAACTGCGGCTATGGTAGCGGCGCAAAGCTTGCTGGTATCGAGCAGCTCGTCTGGCGGCTGAAAGACGGTCCTCCTCAAGGAGCAGCGCGTCATCTTATCGCAACTGCTCTTGCTCAAGCTCATCATAGCGAGCACTTCGTGGTGACCCGTATCTGAGTTCCGTGGGAGAACTGCCTCTGCTCCATAGACTAGAGCGAAAGGTGTCTGGCCAGTGGCTCGATTTGGCGTCGTCCTGATCGACCAAAGAACCACCTGCAACTCCTCAATCCAGTTCTTTCCGCACTTGTGTAGCCTGTCGAAAGTCCTGGTCTTGAGCCCGCGCAACACTTCAGCATTTGTCCTCTCCGCTTGACCGTTACTTCTCGGATGAGCAAGAGAAGCGAAGCAGACCTTGGCGCCAAGATCTTGGACGTACTGCATGAAGGTGCGGCTCGTGAATTGCGTGCCGTTGTCGGCGATGATCTGTTAGGGATCGAGCGGCAAACAATCGACCAAGAACTTGATCGCTGATCGTGTCTTTGTCGCCTTGCCTCATTGCTTCCACTTCGGCCACTTTGTGAACTTGTCGATTACAGCGTACAAGTACTCAAAGCCCCGACAACTTCGGGAAAGGGGCGAGGATGTCGAGCCCCTGACCGAAAATGGCGGGATAAAGGGATCGTCCGGAGAGCTTGAGCTGGCTGGTGTATCTGCTTGAATAGAACTGCACGCTTCACACTTGGTTACTTGTGCGGTTGCATCACGGAGGGCTGTCGGCCAAAAGAAACCTTCTGGAGCAGCTTTGCGGCAAGTGCTCTTGCGCCAATGTGGTGACCACATATGCCTCCATGTATCTCTGCCAACAGCTTTTGTCCGTCTTCCCGTGAATACACTTCAATTTCACACCGTTGAGTCTTCTTACATGCGGTGTGTTGTCAACAAACTGGTACATACTTATTGTCGGGCTACTCTTTCCGCTTCTTCTTGCTCTTGGGAAGTTCTCCTGTCTGAAGGAAATGGACAATCTGATGTGCCCATGCTGGAGCTTGCGGCTCGACAACAAGGACTAAAGGCACATCTGCTGCTGCGGGAACATCCGCTTCTACGGCGAGAACCTGCGGCTCAGCCGGAGCTTGACGTTCCCCAGCAAGCTTGCCGGAGCAAAACTTGTCGGGAGCGCGTGCTTCAACGGAACAAACCCTAGGGCTTGCCGGAGCAGACTGCTCCTCAGCACCCTTGGTGTTGATCTTGAGGACTTTCTTAGCGGCGGCTTCGGGGAGCTCTGCCGGAAAATAGTCACCAGAAATCAACTTCCTTTTCTTGTTCTGTCCAGTTGATGGCGTTACAGACGGTTGAGTCAGTTTGAGCACAAAGATCCCTGGTTCCACAGGTAGCTTAAGTGCGGCGCACTTCGACAGGCCATCGGCAATGTCGTTCTGAGCTCTTGTAACGTGTTCCATCTGTAGGTCGTCAAAGTGCTCTTCTAGCTTTCTCACTTCATCAACGTAAGCTTCCATCAACGGACTCTGATAATTATTGTTCACTTGGCGGACGACAAGCTGTGAGTCACCCCTGACAACGAGCTTCTTGATCCCAAGGTCTGCTGCGATCCTGAGACCAGCAAGCAAACCTTCATACTCTGCGGTATTGTTCGTTGCTTGCTCCTTGGGAAAGTGCATCTGGACTACGTGCTTGAGGTGCTCTCCGGTGGGTGCAACAAGTAGCACGCCCGCACCGGCGACTTGCAGCGAGAAGGCACCATCAAAGTACATCAACCACTCTTTGCTTGCTTCCTTAACGGGGATGCTCGTTTCTGGAATTTCTTCATCTTGTGTTGGCGTCCATTCTGCTATGAACTCCGCCAATGCTCTGCTTTGGATAGTTGAAGTGCTCTCAAACTTAAGGCCAAAGCTTGACAGTTCCAGATGCCCACTCGACAATCCTGCTGTTGCTTCGGATTTTGCGTTATCCTCTTCAGCGGAAAGCAGTGGCGACTGTAATCTCATGTGCTTGGAAGTAATGGCGCAGCTTTCTTGAGGCCATGAGAAGGCGAAAAGCAATTTCTGCACACCAGAGTACCTTGACCTAGCCCCTGCGGAAGGGGCCGACAAAATAAACTGGCGCTGCACCATTCTTTTCGCATCTTCTCACGCTACCTCGCAGATCCATCTTTGTCGGGACCAGAGCTTGTCGGTGAAGTCCCCTGCTTGTCGCTGGATGCATCTGCCGTGGTTGCTAACTCATCATCCGCCTCCCTCTCCGCTACTAACGCAACACTAACCACTTGATTGGTTGCCGCTATATATAGCAGCAACTTCTCTTGTGGCTTAGGTGCGACAAGTGTTGGAGTGGAGGACAGGTATCTCTTTAAGTCCTGCAGTGCAGCCTCCGCTTCGAGTCCATTTCATTGGACCTGCCTTTTCAATATTTTGAAAAATGGCAGAGGCGCTTCAGCAGACCTAGAGATAAACCTCTTTGAGAGCAGCTACGCAACCGCAAGTCTTCGTACATCCTTGGCGCTTTTGCTGCTTCAATCTGCTCAATGGCCTTGATTTTGTCGGGATTGGCCTCAATTCCCGCTGAGACACGAAGAATCCGAGAAGCTTGCGGAGGGACTCCAAACACACACTTCTCGGGGTTAAGCTTGAGGTTGATCTTGCGCAGATTTGCAAAGGTTTCGTCTAAATCTTGAATCGAGTCGCCTTGTCCTTGCTCTTGACCACTATGTCATCCATGTAGGCTTCCACATTTACGTGTATTTGCGGCTCAAAAGCGTCATGGACTACCCTTGCAAATGTTGAACCAGCATTCTTTAAACCGAAAGGCATCCGTACGAAACAGTATGTGCCACATGGGGTGATGAATGCGGTCTTCTCCTCATCTTCTTCTGCCGTGAAGATCTGATGGTATCTGAGTATGCATCAAGAAATGAAAGCAAGTCACATCCGGCCGTGGAGTCAACAATCTGGTCGATCTTGCGGCAAGGAAATGGGTATTTGGGACAAGCTTTATTGACATCGGTAAAGTCGATACAAAGCCTCCATTTCCCGTTTGCCTTGCGCACCACTACAGGGTTGGCCAACCACATAGGATGGAGCACTCCTCTGACAAGGCCTGTTGCTTCCAATTTCTTGATTTCTTCTGCGATGAATTCTTGGCGCTCCACCGCCGCTTCGACTTTACGCTTGACGGGCGCGCGATGAGGACAGACGGCAAGATGGTGCTCGATTACTTTCACGGGAACACCGTGGATGTCGACGGTTGCCACGCAAATACGTCGGCGTTACGCCCGAGGAAAGCAACGGCGCTTTCCTATTTAGGTTCGAGAGTGGCACTGATGGTGAAGGTACCACCAGTGCCTTCCTCCTTGGCGGAGACCTTCTTGGTCTCTGGTGGAGCTGCCATTGTCTTCCTACACTTGCCGGTGGAGCTCGATGGTGCGTCCTCGACGGTAGCGCAGCACTCCGAAGAGGTGCGCTTGCCGAAGTGGGCATCAGAACTCTTGCCGGACTTGGTCTTCTTCTTCGCCCCGGGAGTTTCAACGGCAAGTGACTTGCGATCTGTTGCGGCTGCTGCTTCCCGGTAAATCTTGTCGGCGCAGATAAGAGCATCCTTCTTGTCGCCAGGGACAGAGATGACACTTATCGGGCCTGGCATCTTCAGCATGTTGTATGCATAGTGAGAGGCTGCCATGAATTTGGCGAGTGCCGGACGGCCGAGTATCCCATTGTAAGGCAATGGAAAGTCAGCAACGTCAAAAGTGACGCTCTCAGTCCTGAAGTTCAACTCGCTGCCAAATGTCACCGGCAACGTGATCTTTCCCTTCGGCTTGCTCCTTCCCGGATTGATTCCTTGGAATGTGTCGTTCTCTTCGAGCTCGCCATCAGGGATCTGGAGTTTCTGGATTACCGCGGAGGAGATCAGGTTCAAGCCGGCCCCGCCGTCAACTAGCATCTTAGTGACCTTGAGGTTGCGGATAGTTGGTGAAACCAACATCGGCAAGCACCGACCGCAGATTATGCGATCGGGGTGATCCTCAATATCAATGATGATAGGCGTCTTGGACCATTTCGAGGCTTGCGTGACTCGGCGGGTGGTTACGCCGCATTGACTTCCCGCACCTTTGCTTGAGCTGGCGGTGTGAAGTATCTGAGAAGCACCGCCGTCAACGCAAAGGACCTCTGTGGCTTTCTGGAACTCCTGCTCATCGGTCTCGTCATCATCCATATCTTCATCGTCGTCATCTTCATCCTTGTCGCGGCCGCAGGGAGGTCTGTCTCCTTGCCGCAGCTTGGCCTTGCCGCGGCGTCCTCCTCGGCCGGGGCGTTTCTTGTCGGCTCCTCCAGCACCTTCCTGGGCCTTCTCCTTGTCGCGTCGCTCGTATTCAGCCTTTTGCTGCTCGACAAGCTGCTCGACCTTCTTGCAGCTCTGGAGGTCATGGCCCTTGGTGCGGTGGATCTTGCAGTACTGCTTGTTGGTGCCGTCCTGCTTGTCGGCGACCGCCACAGCCTGGTAGTTGGTGCCTGCGGCAATCTCCTCGCCAGAGCTACCAGCTTTGGCTTTCTTGGCGCCACCTCCGTTGCCGGACTGCTCAACGACTAGCACATCTTTGCCTTTCTTCTTCCTGTTTTTCCGCCGCCGGTTTTTCTTTGCCGGGGCAGCCTCCTCACTATCAGATCCTCCTTCATATTCTCTCCGGAGTTTCCTCCCTTCCTCGGCCGTGCACACTTGTCGGCCAGGCATATAGCTCATCGACGTCTCGATCTTGCACATCGCCATCTCCTCCCGCATCCTGCAGTTTCGCGCGTTCGATGGAGCAGCGCTGATTACCAGCGGCGGTGGACATCTGGGATGTTGTCTTTGTCTGCGGCTGAATCTCTGAATGTACTTGCGCGGGGTTCTCCTTCCTTCGGGCGGCAGATGAAGGTCGCTCTCTTGGCCATGAGGCTTGTGGCGCTGTAAAGGCGCCGACAAACTGATGGCATAGGTCTGCCAGGAGGATATGGAGTTGTCCGGCAAGTGCATGAGCCAGATCGACATTGGGCTTGAGCACCGGTGAAGTAGTTGGCGAGGATCTTGTCGTCCGCCCCGGCAGCTTGCACCGCGATGGTGTAGATGTTGAGGAACTCCGACGGATGCGACTTGCCGTCGTACTTCTCTGAATGCGTCGGCAGAAATTCTTCGTCTTTGGGCCATTTGGACTTGCCGCATCTCACGAGTGAGCGCAGGGCAACCTACCGCGTCGGCAAGTCGCTGGTTCCCCTGGTGCATGCATGTCGACGAGAGGTCCAGCGCTGGTCCGATTGACGCTTGGCGCTTCTCTTGGCGCTTCGATCGAGTTCGAGCGTCTTCTTGCTGTCGTTCATGAAGAACTTGGCGCTGATCGCGACGAGCTCGTGGATCTGATGATGCGGTGGAGTCGTTGTCGAGGTGGATCCGGTGAGTCGGCGATCTTGGCCTTCGGGGTGGAGAGTGCATGGTGGTTGCACCCCCACCGGTTTCGTCGCCATCGGCTCGTGCCTGGCAGTCCTGCCGCGGCAGCGATGTACTCGGCTGCCGCGGAGTGTCGCCGTTGGCGAAGCCGATGAGACTCTGAATGGTGGCCCTCCATTCATCGATCTTGTCTGCCGTTGGAGGGTAATCCAGGAGCAGTTGAGCTCGCGCCAAAGCTTCTGCTGGAGTGGCGGGCGGCAGTGGCGAACGGCGCGAGGAGCGGGATATGCTCGGACTTCTAACTATGTTAGAAGGAGCAGTATCCCGTCCAGGCGACCGTGTCTCGCTTGTGCCAGCATGTTGGCGTGCATGCTGATCTTGAGCACCCCGAAATCCACCAGCTCGATCTTGGTCCAATGAGCGTATGCCTTGTGAATACCATGGCGCTGTCGGTCCCGCCTCCTCGAGATGGGCGCTGCATGTCTGGACGCCGAGGTCTGCGCAGCCTTGTCCTTGGACCGGGCAGCACCGTGGGCTCCCTCGTCGATGCCCGTTCTTCGCGGCGTCTACCCCACCACCCATTTGCTCCGGTGGTGGTGGGTTCGACGATGGGCGGAACAGCCGCCGCGAAGCCTTCTTCTTCGGTGGCATGTCGATGAAGAATATGAAGATCTAGCTTCGTGTGAGCGTCAGTTAGGTTCACACAACCTCGGCGCCCTACAGCGCGCCAAAGATGTCGGGAAACTGATCCACGAACACCTATGGGACCGGCGGACCGAGCCCGTTCGGTTCGGCGAAGCGGAGATCGCCGAAGAGCGGATCGGGCGGCACACGAGCAGTTTACACAGCTTTGGAGCTCTCCGGAGGATAACACTCCTCTTTGCTGCATGTCTGAGTGTATTGAGTTCTTGCTCGGGAGCGCTGAGTGCTACAGTACACACGAGCTGCTAAGGAGTCCGAGCATGAGTGTTTTTCTGCTTTCGAACCCCTCTCTACGTTGCGCATGGGCCTCCTTTTATATGCTAAAGGGGTCTCCGACAGGTGGCAACGTAGACAAGGGTAAAAATGGAAAAGGAATTGTGGTTGGTACAACTACACATGCGATGTATCATACCTAACCCCGGCGACAGGGGACAAAGGCATTAAATGCCCGTCTACGTCGCCCAAACTGTGCAAAAAGGGACCGTCAGGGACGCCACCGCTTGCCACCATGGCAATCTTGTCAGCGTCGCTTGCCACTGCGCACCGCTGGCTGCACAGGCTCTTGCCACGCGCGCCTGGAAAGGTCTCAAGGGGACACGTTGGTGGATGTGCTGGAGCGCGGGTACAGAGTGGTAGTTTGCCGCTTCAAGCGCCTTGCCGTGGTCGTTTGTCTTGTCGCGTCCGGAAGCTTGTCGCTCACCGGGCCTTGCCGGGATGCGTGGCGCGTCACGACAAGTTCCTTGTGATGCCTTGGTTGGCCTTCCCAGCAAGCTCCTCTTGCCGGGGCCTTGTCTCCTTTGGCTTGAATACTTTGTTCTTGAATGGCTCCAAAGGAAACACGGAGGACCTTGGCGGTCACCCGGCAAGCCTTGCCGCGGGGTGCTGCGACTGCCCGTGCACAAGTTCGGGATACTAGGGTACCCCTACTCTAGTACACCGACAAAGCTCTTTGTACTTAACATGAAGATTTTTTATATCTTCAATTAAGGACTGAGATCGGGTCATTTTAGCGTCCAACAGATCATCGCTTTTGTCTAATAGTTTTTGAATATGTTCCATAGCTTTCTGTTGTTCAGTTGCAATTTTAGCAAGTGTTTTGTAGCTGGGTTTGGATTCACAATCAGAGTCATCTTCACTTGATGTTTGAAAGTAAGCATCGCGTGAGTTTACCTTGGCACGCGTGCCATGAAGCGATAAGTGGGGCGGAGTCGTCCTTGTCACCGACATCAGCGTTGGTGATGGATACATTGTCTTCAGCGTTGAAGATGGACTTGGCAGCGTGGGGCTGAAGCTAAAGCCGGACTTACAGCGCCAGTCGGACTCCTCCTCGGACTCCACCACTTCTGCCTCCTCAGAAGCAGACTCCTCCTCTGAATCCATTTCCTTGCCAACAAAAGCACGAGCCTTGCCAGACGAACTTTTCTTGTGAGATGAAGACTTGGAAGTTGACTTGGAAGAAGATTTTGAGTATTTCTTCTTCTTCTTGTCATCAGAATCATATTCCTTGCTCTTCTTCTTTTTCTTCTCATTGTCCCACTGTGGACACTCAAAGATGTAGTGACCAGGTTTCTTGCACTTGTGACAGGTTCTCTTCTTGTGGTCATTGGAAGAAGCTTCATCATTTCTTGAACTGGATCGTGAAGACTTTATGAAGCCTTTCTTCTTAGTGAACTTCTGGAACTTCTTCACAATCATAGCAAGCTCCTTTCCAAGGTCTTCAGGTTCACCAGAACTGCAGTCAGATTCTTCTTCATATGTGGAAACAACCTTTGCCTTCAAAGCACGAATTCGGCCATAGTTGGGACCATAGATATCTCTTTTGTCAGATAGCTAGAACACATGTGTGTTGAGCCTCTCAAGTATGTCAGATGGATCGAGTGTCTTGAAGTCAAGGCGTTCTTGAATCATAAGAGCTAGAGTGTCAAATGAGCTGTCAAGAGATCTCAGAAGCGTCTTGACGATTTCATGCTTGGTGATCTCAGTGGCGCCAAGAGCCTGAAGCTCGTTTGTGATGTCAATGAGACGATCAAACGTGAGCTGGACATTTTCATTGTCATTTCTCTTGAAGCGATTGAAGAGGTTGCGTAGGACACTGATTCTTTGATCTCTCTGAGTTGAAACGCCTTCATTGACCTTGGAGAGCCAGTCCCAGACTAGCTTCGACGTTTCCAAAGCACTCACACGGCCATACTGCCCTTTGGTCAGATGACCACAGATGATGTTCTTCGCAGTAGAATCGAGTTGAATGAACTTCTTGACATCAGCAGCGGTGACGCCTTCACCAGTCTTGGGAACGCCGTTCTTGACGACATACCATAGATCAACATCAATGGCTTCAAGATGCATACGCATCTTATTCTTCCAGTAGGGATATTCAGTGCCGTCGAAGACAAGGCACGCAGCAGAGACTTTGATTATCCCTGCAGTCGACATAGCTGAAACTCCGGGTGGTTAAACCGAATCACACAGAACAAGGGAGTACCTTGCTCTGATACCAATTGAAAGTGCTAGTTATCGACTAGAGGGGTGTGAATAGGCGATTTTTGTGAAAGTCTTCAAAACATGAAAGTTTCGAAGACAAACATGAAAACTGGACCTATAAACATGCAGCGGAAGATGAACTACACTAGACAAGCCATAGTCAAACAAGTATGAAGCTAAAGCATGATGACTGATAGCAGCTATGTAGTAGGATCAGGATGGAAGATAGTATGAAGCCAATCAGAACAAGTAGTCACACAGTGAATAGAAATAGGTAGAGTAATCAGGCAATGACTTCACAAAGACAAACTGTAAGTAAGGAGAGTGAGAGATAGAACCAGTGTGTTGTGAACACAAGGATTTATTCGACTAGTTCCAGTTGTTGTGACAACTGTACGTCTGGTTAGGGAGGCTAAGATTGAACTCTGAAGACCGTGTATTCACATTATTCCCCTTGAGCCAAGGACACACAGTCCCCACCCAATCACCCTGGTAAGTCTTCAAGGTAGACTTCCAAACCTTCAAAGACTTCGTTCACCGGCGATCCACAATTACTCTTGGATGCTCAGAACGCGACGCCTAACCGGCTGGAGGATTCACAGTCCTCAAGTGTAACAAGTCTTAAGATCACGCAGACAGAAAGACTTGATGATGCCTAACACTCTTTGGCTCTGGGTGTTTGGGCTTTGTCCTCACAAGGTTTCTCTCTCTCAAAAGCTTCGAGGTGGGTTGCTCTCAAGCGACAAAACCCGTGCACTAACTCTGAGCAGCCTCCAATTTATGGTGTAGGGGTGGGCTATTTATAGCCAGCTGGGCAACCCGAGCTGATTTGTCGAAATGACCACAGGTCACTAAGGAACCGACACGTGTCTAGCAGTCGATTTCAAACACACGACGACTTGACTTGGGCTACAAGTAAAGCTGACTTATCCGACTGGATAAGATTTGTTCTCATTGTCTTCGCTCGACGACATAGGATTTTGGTTGAGCATCACTTCAGTCACTCTGACTTTGTTCACTTGGACCCCACTTAACAGTGCGGTGGTTCCTATGACTCAACAAAGAAGAAAAGAAATGACGAAACTATTAAGTCTTCGCGCTCCATAGTCTTCACTCAATGTTTTCTTCTGTCATAGTCTTCAATGTGAATATCTTCATGTACCACCATTATCTTCATTATCTTCATACATTTTTAGGGGTCATCTCCGGTAGGTAAACCGAATCAAGGAGGGACTACTACCTGTGTTATCTTGCAATTCTTACAAACACATTAGTCCCTCAACCATGTTTGTCGTCAATACTCCAAAACCAAACTAGGGGTGGCACTAGATATACTTACACAAGACTCATATGAGCTACGTCGCGATATAGCCCAGCACAGAGGCGCAGCACACCCCCTATGCTTCACTGACGAAGTAATGGAGCATGAATTCCTAGAAGGTTTTAAACCTGTAAATATCAAATTATACGATGGTACAACAGATCCTGCGGTATGGATCGAGGACTTCCTCCTCCACATCCACATGGCCCGCGGTGATGATCTACATGCCATCAAGTACCTCCCGTTAAAACTTAAAGGACCAGCTCGACATTGGCTGAATAGCTTGCCAGCAGACTCCGTTGGCTGTTGGGAGGATCTGGAAGACGCATTCCTTGACAACTTCCAGGGCACTTATGTGCGACAACCAGATGCCAATGACTTGAGCCACATAATTCAGCAGTCAGGGGAATCGGCCAGGCAATTCTGGACACGGTTCCTAACCAAGAAAAATCAAATTGTCGACTGTCCGGATGCAGAAGCCTTAGCGGCATTTATGCACATCATCCGTGATGAGTGGCTCGCCCGGCACCTCGCCAAGAAAAGCCGAAGTCTATGGCAGCCCTCACGACACTCATGACCCGCTTTTGCGCGGGAGAGGATAGCTGGCTGGCTCGCAGCAATAACATATCAAGGAACCTTAGCACTTCGGATACCAAAGACAGTAACGGCAGGCCACGTCGCAGCAAACACAAGCGCCACAATAACAGCGATAACACTGAGGTTACGTCAGTCAATGCCGGATTCAGGGGCTCTAAACCCGGTCAGCGGAAAAAGCCATTCAAAATAAGCACTCCGGGCCCGTCCAGTTTGGACCGCATACTTGATCGCTCATGTCAAATACACGGCACCCCCGATAAGCCAGCCAATCACACCAACAGAGAATGCTGGGTGTTCAAGCGAGCCCGGCAAGTTAAGCGCTGAAAACAAGGACAAGGGGCTGCTAGCGATGGCGAGGAGGAGCCACGGCCACGAACACGGGAGGGCGGAAGAGGTTCCCCGCAAGTGAGGACGGTGAACATGATATACGCAACCCACATCCCCAAAAGGGAACGGAAGCGTGCACTAAGGGATGTATATGCGCTAGAGCCCGTCGCCCCAAAGTTCAACTCATGGTCCTCTTGTTCGATCACCTTCGATCGCAGGGACCACCCCACTAGTATCCGTTATGGCGGATCTGCCGCATTGGTCTTAGATCCCATCATTGACGGATTTCACCTCACTCGAGTCCTTATGGACGGCGACAGCACCTTGAACCTGCTCTATCAGGATACAGTGCGCAAAATGGGCATAGATCCCTCGAGGATCAAACCCACAAAAACGACCTTTAAAGGCGTCATCCCAGGTGTAGAGGCCCATTCTATGGGCTCAATCACACTGGAAGTGGTCTTCGGATCTCCGGACAACTTCCGAAGCGAGGAGTTAATCTTTGATATCATCCCATTCCGCAGCGGCTATCATGCACTGCTCAGGCGAACCGCATTTGTAAGATTCAATGCGGTACCGCATTAGCGTACCTCAAGCTCAAGATGCCAGGACCTAGGGGGGTCATCACAGTCAATGGAAACACAAAGCGCTCTCTCCGTACGGAGGATCATACTGCAGCCCTCGCAGCGGAGGCACAAAGCAGCCTCTTAAGGCAATCCACCAGTTCGGCGATAAATCCCCCGGACACCGTCAAGCGCGTCTGGAATAACCTGCAACAGGATCGCCTGGCACGCCCAGAGCTCGCCTAGCAACCCGGCCCTCTCCCTAGTTTCAACTGAACGGTGAAATCCGTGCCGCGCGTACATAATTACGTATTGAAAATACCATGGCTATAGGCGGGGGCATGATCATGGCACGTCCCACAATGCGGCTCAACCGCGCTAGGGGCTTACTACCTTTATCATTCTCTCTCTTTCAGGACATTACTCCCTGGAAGCCCTATCCGGCAGTACGATCGTCGGACACATGATACAACACCCAAGGAGGCAGGAAGCTACGTCGTACAATGGAACCCCCAGGTGGTCTCTGATAACGAGTGAAATACCTGCTTTAACATACCAGTCCACAGCTTGCTCTTGGATGGGACATGTCAAATAGCCCTATTTTTTGCTTACCGCACTACTTGTATCAGTATGCTTTGACGTATATCTCGAATAAACAATGCATAGCACTAGTCTATTATCGCATTCTATATTCTTTTTTACATATATGTTCATTCATAACAGTTAGCACCTGTACACCCTGGTACGGCCAGTACGCCAGGGGCTTCCGTATACCCCATTACATGGCGTGAGAAGTCCGAACACTTTCGACAGTGCGGCACCCCGAACTTATAGCATTATATGCATCAGGTCCGAATCATGTCTTGGGTCAATAGTTGGGTTTGCCCGGCTCCCATGTTTTGGTACCTTACGTTCCGCTATATCGGCTAAGGTAGCACTGGGAGAACTACTGCGATTGTGCCCCGGTTCTTCTGGCCGAGCACCTCAGTAGATAAAGCTAAAACTGACTGTCATGATAAGGCGAGAGCTCGTCGCTGTTCGAGAGGTCTCAAGTCCCTAAAGACTTTTTCCGCTTCGGGCGAGGAGTCGGCCTTGTCCGACTTAGGCGTGTATAGCGCCCCAAATTCGGCCTTCCGAATACTAGGGGCTTCGCCAAAATTTAAAATTGTAGACTTCTATGCTAAGTGAGAGTGATAAAGCATTATAGTCCGATTGCCTGGTTCGTTGCGCTGAGCACCTCCCTCGAAGGACCAAAAAATAGGAAAAAGAGTGCTAAGATTTATCCCGAACACCCCAGCACTAGTTGCATGGGGGCAGAAGCCGACGACTAGCCAACTATCAGATTTATAAACGGCCGCACAGAAGGTAATATTTTAAATACAAAAGCGTTGCATAGCGCACATGAACTAGTTTTCCTAATTCAGGATCACACGAGCAAGTTCATTCAAAGAATACATCTTTGGTACACTCGTCCGCCACGAGACGGGCACCCTTCAAGACACCTTCATAATACATTTTGGGGTGGCGATGCTCCTTGCCCTGCGGCGGCCCCTCCTTCACCAGCTTCTTGGCGTCCATCTTGGCCCTGCGTGCACCTTCGATGCAGACAGACCACTTTATGACTTCTAGCCGTGGGCAGGCATCCACAAGCCACCTCACCAGGCCGAAGTAGCTGTTGAGAAGGGCATTGCCAGGCCACATCCGAACTATAAGGCCCTTCATGGCCTGTTCGGCCGCCTTGTGGAGCTCGACCAGTTGTTTCAGCTGGTCGCTTAAGGGCATCGGGTGTTGGGTCCCAGTATACTGAGACCAGAACACCTTCTTCGTCGAGCTCTCCTCCTCAGCCCAGTAGAACTCGGCGGCATCAGACACACTACGGGGCAGATCTGCGAACGCCCCTGGAGAGCTCCGAACTCGGGTAAGTAAATAGAAATTTTCTTTCACATGCTTACTTTGCACAATGAATGCCTTACCCGCCGCTATTTTCTTCACTGCCTCAATCTCCTGGAGGGTCTTTTGGGCTTCGGCCTTGGCATGTTTTGCGCTTTCGAGGGCCTTGGCAAGCTCGGACTCTCGCGTCTTTGAGTCAAGCTCCAAGGACTCGTGTTTCTTCACGAGCGCCTGGAGCTCTTGCTGCACCTCGCCTACTCGGGCTTCTTGTTTTTCTCGATCGATGCGCTCCTTGGCCGCTTTGTTTACGGCCTCGGACAGCGCCTGCTTCAGGGTCACCACTTCGGTTGTGGTCCCTGGCACATTCATGATGATCCTATTATCTTGCAACCAAATCTTTTTTCTTTATATATATAGACAAGGTATTGCTTACCTTTGTTCTCCTCGAGCTGCCTCTTGGCAAGGCTGAGTTCTTCCTCGGACCGCTCGCGGTTCTCCTTCAGTGCGGTGACCTCCGCAGTACGTGCGGTAGCGGCCAGCAGTGAAGCCTGCATATGCATATGGACACATCTGGATTAGACTCCTGCAGTTATTGTTTGATCCTCTATTCGGATTTTGTTTTCGAACGCTGAACAGAGCATCAGGGGCTACTGTCTATACGGTAATATTTTCCTACATTTCGATTGCTCACCTCAAAGCCTGTTAAGAGGCTGGCACATGCTTCAGTCAGTCCGCTTTTGGCGGACTGAACCTTCTTGATCACCGCACTCATGATAGTGCGGTGCTCCTCGTCGATGGAAGCGCTGCGAAGCACTTCCAACAAGTTGTCCGGTGCCTCTGGATGGACGGAGGTCACCGGCACGGGCGGCTTGCCCCTCTTAGCAGGAGGCCGCCTACTGGAGTCCGGGACCACTGGTGGTTCCGGTGCGGTGTTCGGCTGTGGGCCGAACTTGGGGCCCGTGGGAGTCTTGCTCCCTTTACGCCCAGGGTCCGGAAGGTCGCCTTGCGGCGCCTCCAGGACTACCTCCCCTCGGCTTGGTGCCCTTTGTGACAACACCTCGACATTGTCCGTAGGGCGAGGGGTGGAGGCGGTCGGAAGTGAACCGCTACTCATAGCCGACGGGCCCAAAGAACCGTCCGACGAAGATACGTCGATGCGGGCTCGAGGCGGATTGCATAATTATATTCGTCGTAAGGAGAAGCAGTGCAATAAAAGCGTACCATGAATTACTCTGGTATCTGAATACTTACGACTTTGCCAGGGGCTTGTCCCTGGTCAACCACTCATCTTCGTTGTGAGCGGCGGTCGTGGAGCAGTTCGGAAGGAGAGTCCTTCCCTTCTTGGACCCTCCGGCCTCCCCAGTTGGGGCGGCCTTCCTTTTCTTGCGTCCCCCGGCTGGAGGGGGAGAACCTTCATCTTCCTCCTCCTCATCTTCACGAGAGGAGTGCGTCTCGGAGTTATCGGACGATGAGTCCCACACCACCTGATGGCGAGAAATCTTTCGAGTCCCCGTGGCCTTCTTCTTGGCCTTCTTCTCCGGCACCTCATAGGGTGCCGGAGTCAGCATCTCCGCTAGGAGAGCGTCGGCTGGATCTTCGGGCAGGGGCACCGGGCAGTTGATCTTCTCCGCTGTCTCCTCCCAGTCCTGTCAAAGGCATGGGAGCTCAGATCCCGCACACGATTAAGCTGGGGAAAGTAAACATCCTACAAGGTTTAGGAGACTTACCGGATTCGCAGGGCGCTTCGTGCTAAGTCTGCGGTCCTCGGTAAGGGAAGGAGGGACCTCGGCGCCCTTGAATAGCACCCTCCAGACATCCTTGTGCGTCGTGCAAAAAGCTCGCGCAGAATCTGGTGCTGGGCCGGGTCGAACTCCCATAAATTGAACACCCGTTGTTGACACGGGAGGATCCGGCGGAAGAGCATGACCTGGACCACGTTGACGAGCTTGATTTTCTTGTTCATCATGTTCTTGATGCAGGTCTGGAGTCCGGTCAGCTCTACCGGGTTACCCCAGGACATGCCCTTCTCTTTCCAGGAGGTGAGCCGCATGGGGAGTCCGGATCGGAACTCAGGGGCCGCCACCCAGTTGGTGTCGCGTGGCTCGGTGATGTAGAACCACCCCGATTGCCACCCCTTTATGGTCTCCACATAGGAGCCCTCGAGCCATGTGACGTTGGGCATTTTGCCGACCATGGCGCCTCCGCATTCCACTTGCTGGCCGCCTACAACCTTCGGCTTGACATTGAAAGTCTTCAGCCAAAGGCCGAAGTGGGGCTGGACGTGGAGGAAGGCCTCGCACACGACGATAAACGCCGAGATGTTGAGGATAAAGTTCGGGGCCAGATCAAGGAAGTCCAGCCCGTAGTAGAACATGAGGCTGCGGACGAACGGGTGAAGGGGGAACCCTAGTCCGCGGACGAAGTGGGTGAGAAAAACTACCCTCTCGTAAGGTTCCGAGGTAGGGACGATCTGCCCCTCGTCGGGTAGCCGGTGCGCGATATCCGCGGCCAAGTATCCGGCTCCCCGCAGCTTGCTGATGTCCTCCTCCGTGACGGAGGATTTCATCCACTTGCCTCCCGCTCCGGACATGGTTGGAGCGGTGGGAGGAGAAAGGTGCGAACTTGGGTGTCGGAGCTCGAGTGCGTGAGAATGGATAAGCAAGTAAGAAGAAGGCGTGGGTGAAAAAAGGTGAACTCTTATCCCTTTATAAAGGCGGACGAAACTATGCGCCTCCACTAGCCTGGTAAACCCGCTTATTCCCCAAGCGCCGTAATTGATGGCGCGGTTGGGTTACCCATGCCCGTATTGATGAGAATCCCGTGATAAGGGGACATGATCTCTGCTTCGACAAGACATGCCAAGGAAACCGCCTCGCGATATGCACCAAGGCTGGTTGAGAAAAAAACGGTTCGAATAATGACCGGGCCGTGGTATGATGTCATGATATCAAGTGTGTCAGCAGATTAGATTTGTGGAAATATTATTCTCTCTACGGTTGTATGTGAAACTTGTTTTGCAGAGCCAGACACTATCCTTGTGTTCAAGAGTATTCGGAGGAGGAACCCGCCTTGCAATGCCGAAGACAATCTGCGTGCCGGACTCATCGTCATTGAAGCCTGGTTCAGGGGCTACTGAGGGAGTCCTGGATTTGGGGGTATCCGGACAGCCGGACTATATCCTTTGGCCGGACTGTTGGACTATGAAGATACATGATTGAAGACTTCGTCTCGTGTCCGGATGGGACTCTCCTTGGCGTGGAAGGCAAGCTTGGCGATACGTATATGTAGATCTCCTCCCTTGTAACCGACTCTGTGTAACCCTAGCCCCCTCCGATGTCTATATAAACCGGAGGGCTTAGTCCGTAGGACAACAACAATCATACCATAGGCTAGCTTCTAGGGTTTAGCCTCTACGATCTCGTGGTAGATCAACTCTTGTACAATCATATCAAGATCAATCAAGCAGGAAGTAGGGTATTACCTCCATCGAGAGGGCCCGAACCTGGGTAAACATTGTGTCCCTCGCCTCCTGTTACCATCCGCCTTAGACGCACAGTTCAGGAACCCCTAGCCGAGATCCGCCGGTTTTGACACCGACAACAGCACTTAAGCTAATAAATCATGATAAAATGTTGTTTGACAAAAAACTTTTGAGTGTTTTGGTCCTTGCTTTGATTGGATTTTGTTTGCTGTTTGCAAGTGCTCTAAAAATCAAATAAATCCTCCAACTCTTATACTCCTTATTGATTCAAAACTTTGCCCAATGATCATGCCATGTGTATAGCATAGAAGTGTATTTTCTTACAAAAATATTTTGCCCAAAATGTATTTTCTAAATAAGGTTGTCCAAAACCCCCTGAGATGAGACTTGAACTACAAGTACTTAATTAAGGGTGTGAAAGATCTTTCAAAATTTTAATTTGACTCCTATTAGATATAAGACCCAGAAACCACAAAAAATATATTTTAAAAGTTGTTTTACTATTTTATTTGAAGGTTTTTTCTTCAGGCTAGAAATGGTCTTTAATAGGTTAAAATTATTTTAATGTTTCAAAAATATTTGAGAAACTTTAGGGAGACTCACTGGACATATATTTTCCATATATATATATATATGAGTTTCAACATATGGTCATGACCAAAATATTGGTCAAATCCCTCAAAAACCCTTTCTGGATATTACAAGATTTTGAAATATTTACAAAGGAAATATTCTCCAAAAATTCCAAGAAAATTCTAGCAAGTCACATATGCATAATATGATGACCTTGCAGAGTTTCAACTCAATCCAAATAGTTTTGGATCACATAAGTGCCCCAAAACCCTCTCTATACAGATCTAAGTTTGAACAACTCTACATTGCAAACTGTCTCCTTTTGATCTCAATCTTTGCGTACATGCTCAAATACCAAAATAATGACACTACACCAAGTAGTGCATCAAGGATAACAAGATAGCATGATCCAATCTAGCCAAAACTATTTTCGCCCATTTCTAGGGTTTACAAAAGTTGCATTGGCCACATTCTCCTTTTGGTCTCAAATTGGGTGGACACTGCTATTTTGTGGTGCCACTCACTCGTGTTAAGTCTGAAAGAAAGTTGAGCAAATTAGCTATCCCAAACCACCATCAAACACCTTCCGGCAAAATTACAAAATGCATGTTTCAACCCCTTACACTAATATCCATGAGCTGAAACTTTTCCTACTGCCTCATTTGGTCCTCCTCTACCGCATGCATGGTTTGCTGCACAAGGAGCAATGATTAAGCGGGCAGAGACCCATTTTTCTTCCCTGGACACCATTTTCCCTCTCTCTCTCTCAACCCCACCTCTCCTCCAGTGGCTCCCCAGGGCATCCAATGCCTTTTCCATATTGTTTACTCCCACCTGCAGCCACTAGACACAAGTGGACACGCGGGTGCGCGCGGAAAAGCTACGGATGCCGGCCAAAAATGCCCTCTGGAGCGCCAGGCAGGGTGTTCGACCATTGACACCGTGTCTCCCAACCACCTCGAGCCTCCCCCTTGCGCCAGTCGAGGTGCCTCGACGTCCGCAACACGCCACTGTGCTGGCCCCCTCCTTCCCCTCTCTCTCTTGCCCGTGTTGCGCGTGCCCAGAGCCGCGCAATGCGTGTGCGAGCTCATGGCTCCACCCGGAGCTCGCCCCACTCCCTCTCTCTCTTCCTGGCGCCCTACTACACCCCCACAAGCACCGCAGACAACCCCTCGCTCTCTCTCCTGGCCGCCCGAGCCGATGCCGCGGCCACCCGTGCGCTGCGTCCATGGTGAGCCGCGGGACGGCTACTTAAGGTCGTTCCTGGCCCTCATTGCAGCTCCATTTGCTCCCTCTCTCTCCTGAACACCACCCAGGCTGACCCATTCTTCCTCCCGTGCCCTCCATCCACCACCATGGCCGGAGCCTTGCCGTCGGCCTCCGCCTAAATTCGCACCCACCGCTCCTCCTCCTCCCCTCTAGACCACACTAGAGCACCTCCACCATCACTGCGAGCCCTCCCGTGCTTCTTTATCACCTACCCGTGGCCGTGCCATCCAGCTCCATCATCACCGAGGCCTCGCCTGACATCGCCAATGGAGCGCTCGCGTCCGACCGCCCCTGCGGTCGTGGCGTACCTCGGCGCATACGGCAAGCTCTCCCGAGCATGCTGGTGTGCTAGGCGCCGACGAAGGTGGCCGGTGCCACCGGGGAGAGTGCCGGCCTTGCTCGGCCTCATCTCCTCTGTTTCCCGATGCGCCGCGCGGGAGGTTGAAGGCGACCTGCCGCTGGGCACCGCGCGTCAGCGACCAAGTGGGCGGGCCCGTCCCTTTAAGTGGAGATAGCTTCCGTCGTAACCACCTGCCCCACGTGAAGGCGTATTTTCGTGAAGCCGCCCCCAACATGGCACCTACGCACATGCGGCTGAGCAGCTGGGCCGGCCCAGTGGCGGCCTGCCACTAAACCTCGCCTAGTGCGCGCTGCCGCCACCCGGATCGGTCCCATTTCGGTAAAACCTTCGTCCTTTTTGTTTTTTCAGTAGAATTGTAAAATCCACAGAATATTCAACTGAACTCCAAATTTGGAGATTCAAATTCCTAGTGACTCCATAAATCCTGATCTAGCTCATGGTGAATCCTGCACATTTTTCAGAAATGTTTCCTTCACACATAATTAAATAAACCCTACTTTTCCTTTTATGTGATAGACTTTAGAAAAAAACAGAGAACTCATATTTGACCCAAATGCCATGATTCAAATTTATAGATACATCTAAGTTCATAACTTAGGTCATGAACATTTTTCTTAATACTTTCTCTGCCCCACAAAATAATGAGCCATTTCTTCATGATTGTCAACTTTGCAAATCCATAGAATATTCATTTGAACTCCAAATCCAGTGAAACCAAATCATACGTGCTTCCAGAATCATCCTTTGTTAAATGGGTGCCTTTGCTCATTTTTCAAAAATATATTTTTGTACACTTCTTGCAAATCCATTAATCCCTTGATTCCATCAGATTGAAATTTTCAGAGATATCCATCGATCCAATCCCAATGAAACGACTCTGGTTATTTTTCATATAATCAGAGATATCCTGGAAAAGTCAAATTCATATTTTAGAGCACTTTTATTTTGCCTTGTTGTGTTGCTTATCGCTATTTTTTCCTATGTTAGTTAACGAAGTAGATGGAGTATTTGGAGAAGGACCAGAAGAATTGAAGACTCTGATGAACCAGGCAAGCAACCCTTTGACCATGATGAACCATTTTACATCATAATACCATTTTCGTTGAGTGCATGATATTTCTTGAATGGCAACCTTGCTAGGCTTGCCTCCGTTGCATACCCCGTTGATACTTGCATTGTTCATGACTCTATTCTTGTTTACAGTAGTGTTGATGGGTTGTAGAAATATGCTATAGTAGTTGGCTATGCAAAATGTGTCAGGGTTATGCAAGGAAAGTAAATAGTGTGGTTTGACATACTTGCAAATAGCCCCGGTGGATGCCACTAATGCCCCTGGGAGATGATGATGAATTAGGTCACTACTTAGTGGAGAGGTAGTGTACCGAGGTTTGATGAAAGTGTTGTTTACAGAGATAGATTAGATTTAAGATTGACTACCGTCCCAACCAAACATGTACAACCACACTACCTCTTAGGGGATGGGGCATTATTGATTACCTAGTCTGATACTAGCATGGTGCCCACATTACTAGTGACGGGGGTGACGTGAGTTCACTCTCGGGATGGGGTCGTGCTTGGATAGGCGGCCATGACTGTTTTCACAGGGCACCGAACACACCGTTGGTCCCTTCGTGTAGTTGTGAAAATTAAAGGGGCAGAGTCCCAAAAATCTTGATGGTTATACACGAGGTCTGTGTGGCAATGAGTGGACTCTATGTTAGTGTCACCTAGGGAAAGATACTGATCGGGAGCTTACCCCGAGTACTTGAGGTACTGCGGGTTTTGGTTGACACGTAAGCTTCCCGAATCTTGTGGGTAAAATGTACAACCTCTGCAGAGTGTCAAACTATTCAATTAGCCGTGTCCATGGTCAAGGATAGTTGGGTGGTGCTGCTTAGACTATGTCCATATGTTTCTGACAAACAAGATAGTTTGGTAAATATGAAGTGATTCATGAGGAAGTACGATGAGCTTGAGCATGAGTTGTTCATAACTCTTTCTCAATGTTGAGGTCTGTAACCTCCTGATACTTGCTACAGACGCATTCATGTCCTTGGTAAATGTTGATCATACTTGCATGAGAAAAACTAGCTTTCAGCAAAAATGCGAATTTAGCAGTAGAGCATTGCATAATTATTTTGTTATCACTCTTGGGTTGCTTGTGAGTACATTCAAAGTACTCATTGGCTTGCCACTAGTTATTTTATTGGCCAGGCATGAAAGAACATGAATACAAGGAAGAGTTCTATGGTGATGATCGTGCGAGCTCGGATGCTTCCCAGTTAGAATGCCTGAAGGGTTAAGGCAGATGGCATGGGTCCAAGTTATCGACGAAGATTCTGTTGCGATGTTATTCTCAAGACTCGACCATAAGGGTCATAATGTATGTAAGGCGGTATGGATGGATGTAAGACTCCTGTTATTCAGCTTATGTGTGTTCAGTGAGCATTGATCTCTGGGATCACTATACACGTGCATTCGGTGATCACGACTTACGAGCCGGGTTCCCCACAGGAGAAGTGGTTTAAATATCACCCACCTATTAAGGAAGAAATTAAAGAACCGGTAATAGATAAAGATGAAACTGTTATCTATAATGTTGATCCAGTTGTTCCTACTTCTTATATTGAAAAACCACCTTTACCTCTTAGGATGAAGGAACATGCTAAAGTTTCATCTGTGGTCAATAAAAGTTATATTAGAACACCTAAACCAACTGAACAAATCATAGTAGAACCTAGTGTTGCTATGGTTAAGGATCTCCTGGTCGATAATATTGATGGGCATGTTATTTACTTCTCTGATGAAGCTAAATAAGAGATCACTCATGGTTCATGTAACATAGGTGCTAGCGTGAGTGCATTCCTTTTACCTTATATCAAGAAATTATGAATGATATAGCACCCGCTGAAATTGAAGACATAGAGATGTTACTATTAAACTTGCTAATAGAGACACCATCACACCACTTGGGATTTTTAGAGATGTTGAAGTCTTGTGTGGGAAAATAAAATACCCTATTGATTTTCTTGTTCTTGGTTCCCCACAAGATGATTTTTGTCCCATTATCTTTGCTAGACCTTTCTTGAACACAGTTAATGCTAAAATAGATTATGAGAAGAAAACTGTTGGTGTTAGTTTTGGAGCTGAGTCTCATGAGTTTAATTTTTCCAAGTTTAGTAGAAAGCATCATAAGAAATAATTGCCTAGTAAGGATGAAATTATGGGTCTTGCTTCTATTGTTGTGCCTCCTATTGATCCTTTAGAACAATATTTGATAGACCATGAAAATTATATGCATATGCATGAAAGAAATGAAATAGATAAAAATTTCCTTTGAACAACGTCCTCTGCTTAAACACAATTTGTCTATTGAAACTCTAGGAGGCCCTCCTCCACCTAAAGGTGATCATGTGTTTGAATTAAAACAATTACCAGACACTTTGAAATATGCTTATCTTGATGAGAAAATATTTATCATGTTATTATTAGTGCTAACCATTCAGAACATGAAGAAGAAAGATTATTGAAAGTTCTAAGGAAGCACCGAGTTGCTATTAGAACAAGACTAATATGGAACCTGATGCTAAACCCATTGTTCATCACCAACATAAGTTAAATCAGAAGATGAAAGAAGTGGTAAGAACGGAAAAATTAAAACTTCTGGAAGCAGGTATAATCTATCGTATACTGATAGTAGATGGGTAAGTCCAGTTCATTGTGTCCCTAAGAAAGGAGGTATTACTGTTGTTCCTAATGATAAGAATGAACTTATTCCACAAAGAATTGTTACAGGCTATAGAATGGTAATTGATTTTAGAAAATTAAACAAAGCAGCTAGAAAAGATCATTACCCTCTCCCTTTTATTGGTCAAATGCTAGGGAGATTATCTAAGCACACATAGTTTTGCTTCCTTGATGGATATTCTAGTTTTTCACAAATACCTGTTTCTCAACCTGATCAAGAAAAAACCACTTTTACTTGTCCTTTTGGAACTTATGCTTATAGACGTATGCCTTTTGGTTTATGCAATGCACCTGCTACCTTTAAAAGATGTATGACTGCTATATTCTCTGACTTTTCTGAAAAGATTGTTGAGATTTTCATGGATGACTTTTCTGTTTGTGGGAAGTCTTTTGATGACTGTTTAAGCAATCTTGATGGAGTTTTGTAGAGATGGGAGCAAAAAGATCTTGTCTTGAATTGGGAGAAGTGCCACTTTATGGTTAACGAAGGTATTGTTTTGGGCCATAAAATTTCTAAAAGAGGTATTGAGGTGGACAAAGCTAAGGTTGATGCAATTGAAAAAAATCCATGTCCTAAAGATATCAAAGGTATTTGTAGTTTCGTTGGTCTTGCTGGTTTCCATAGGAGGTTTATCAAAGACTTTTCAAAAATTTCTAGGCCTCTTACAAATATTTTGCAAAAGGATATTCCTTTTGTTTTTGATGATGATTGTTTACAAGCCTTCGAAACACTCAAGAAAGCCTTAATTTCAGCATCTATTGTTCAACCACCTGCTTGGAACTTGCCTTTTGAAATTATGTGTGATGCTAGTGATTATGCTATTTGTGATGTTCTAGGACAAAGAGTTGATAAGAAACTGAATGTTATCCACTACGCAAGTAAAACTCTAGACAGTGCACAAAGAAATTATGCTACTACTGAAAAAGAATTTCTAGTAGTGGTGTTCGCTTGTGATAAATTTAGATCCTATATTGTAGATTCAGAAGTAATTGTTCACACTGATCATGCTGCAATAAAGTATCTTATGGAAAAGAAAGATGCCAAACCTAGGCTTACTCGATGGGTTCTCTTGCTACAAGAATTTGAATTGCATATCACTGATAGAAAAGGAGCGGGGAACCCCGTAGCTGATAACCTGTCTAGGTTGGAGAATGTTCTTGATGACCCACAACCTATTAATGACAGCTTTCCTGATGAGCAATTAGCTGCAATAAATGTTTCTCATAGCACTCCTTGTTATGCTGACTATGCTAATTACATTGTTGCTAAATACATACCACCTAGCTTCGCATACCAACAAAAGAAAAAATTCTTCTATGATTTAAGACACTACTTTTGGGATGATCCATATCCTTATAAAGAAGGAGTAGACGATATTATTAGACATTGTGTACCTGAGCATGAACAGGGACAAATCCTACAGAAATGTCACTCCGAAGCTTATGGAGGACATCATGCGGGAGATAGAACTGCTCACAAGGTACTGCAATCTGGGTTTTATTGGCCTACTCTCTTCAAGGATGCTCATAAGTTGTCAGGACCCCGATTATAATTCACACTGATCTAGCATGTAACACCTCATATCACTTTGCGGCCTCACGCACGGTATTCCCACGGGTGTCGCCTTTCCTGGCCCGGGACCGTTTGCGCCTTTTGGCTCACGTATATGATAGTGTCGCTACCATCCATATGACAGAGAACCCGGGCCGACATGACTAGTCGTGAACCCAAAGTGGCACTAACTTACGGGGACAGGCATACATGAAACAACATCGAGCATGTCGGTCAGCAGCGTGTGAATCTGGGCTGTAGCAACTGGGCTAACAGGACTCCGGGAACCCAGGCTGTAGCAGGCTACCAGGACTCCGAAAGACACCGCGTGACATTTCCCCGAAGGGACAGACATAGGATCGAATAAGGCCACATGCTGGCAGTCTAAGTGTTCCGGAGCAGTAGCAACTGGGCTAACAGGACTCCAGTAAACCGGGCTGTAGCAGACTACCATGGCTCAGTGGAAGCACCAAACTGCATTTCCCCATAAGAGAGGCTACCAAGGATAGACAACTAGGTTGTCGGATCCCACACATACCAAGCATTTCAATCATACACACAATATGCTCGATATGTGCAAATACAACATGGCATCACAACAAGACTCTACGACTCAAAGTATTTATTCATTAGGCTCTGAGGAGCCAAGTATTACAAACATGGGTCTCATGACCCAACATACAGAGCATACAAGCATCAAGCGGAAGCATAACCATGTCTCAGTACAGACAACTACAAATGAAAAAGGCTAAGAAGCCTGACTATCTACATGACCCTCTGTAACGCCCCGGATTCGATGCGCCAGGTGTCCGTCAGTTATTCGCCGTCTTTGCCATGTCATGTGCTTGCGTGTTGCACTTTGCCATGTCATCATCTTTATTTCATATCATGTCATCATGTGCATTTCATTTTGCATACGTGTTCGTCTCATGCATCCGAGCATTTTCCCCGTTGTCCGTTTTGCAATCCGGCACTCCTATGTCTCCCGGCGCCCCCTTTTACCTCTTTTCATGTGCGGGTGTTAAACGGTCTCGGAATGGACCGAGGTTTGCCATGCGGCCTTGGTATTGCACCGGTAGACCGCCTGTCAAGTTTCGGATCATTTGGAGGTCGTTTGGTACTCTAACGGTTAACCGGGTAACCGCAAAGCCCTCTTTGAGTTGCAGCCCAACACCCCTTCCAAAGTGGCCCAAAACCCACCAAACTCCTCTCCATGCTCTCGGTCGTTCGATCACGATCGCGTGGCCGAAAACCGCACCTCATTTGGACTCTCCTAGCTCCCTCTACCTATAAATACATCTTCCCCTCCGAAATTCGCGGATGAACTCGCCCCTAACCCTAGCCCCTTCTTCCTCCGCGCGCCGACGCGTCGTCCTCGCGCCGGACGCGCGTCCAGCCGCCACCTCACCCGGCCAATGGGCGCTGCCACCTCACCTCAGCCGCCTCCGCCTCCAATCCGCCGCCACCCGTGTCCCAGCGCCACCCACCGCCGCCCGCCCGAGAAAGCCCAGATCGGGCCCGCCGCCGCCCGCTTGGTCGCGCCGCCGCAGCCCGTGCACTGTCGCCGGCTGTCTCGTCGCCAGAGCCCGCCGCCGCGAAGCGCCGCCACCGCCCGCCCGCCTCCTCCGCCGCCCGAAGTCGCCCGCCCCGTCGCCGTCCGTCGACCGCCCTCGTCGGCTCCCGCCGCTGCGACTTCGCTCCGCCCGTTCCGCCGCTGGGCCAGCCACCGCCCGCCGCCGCCCCGCCCAGCGCCCCTCTGCCGCCTCCGTGCGGCCCGCCCTCGCCGGAGCAGCGCCCTCGCCCGCCGCCGTCGTCGCCGCCCGCCTCCGGTGCTCGGATCCGGCAGGGATCCGCCGGATCCGGAGCCCCCGACCCTCCCGGCCGTCGTCCCGGCCATCTCCGGCGCCGACCTCACCGGAGTCCGGCCTCGTCCCGCTCGTCCTCGCCGTTGACTTTTTCCCCGAGGTCCAATTTCCCCTAAGTCCTTTTTCTGCTTATATTTTATTGCATTTTCATCGCATCATAACTCTCTGCATATAGCTCCGTTTCGTGCGTGTAATATGTCAAAATGTTCGTCTCGACGAGTAGATCATTTCATCTCATTGCGCCATTTTCATTTGAGCTCATCTTAATGCCCGAAATGCTGTTGGAAGAGTGTTATGTGATGTTAGTTTCTGATTCTTATCAGAACTTGCACTTTTGTCATTTTTGCCATGATTGATGTGTGCACCCTATGGACTTGAGTCCTACATGTGTTTTGTAATATGCCATGCCATCTTTCCAGGGGTATATGCCATGTATTTTTGTGATCTCTGTGGTGACTAGCACAAGCATGCAAAGTAGGCTTCCTGATGTTGTTGTTTTCAGCCCTGTTTTACTGATATTTTGATGCCATGTTTACTTGATGCTACCGAGAGATCCATGCATATTTTGAGATACTTCAGTAAGGATGTTTTGTTATACATGTCTTGCTATATCCATCCATGCCTTTGTTTGCAATTATGGGGTGCCATAGCTTGAGTCAATCGAGCTCTACTTTTGCTATAAAATGTTCCTGGCAGATTGTTTACATGTTATTCAATTTTGCCAAGGTTGTCGTAGTTGATCCTTGCATGCTATGATGTTGTTCTTGCCATGTATAGCTTATATGACATGTCTTCTTACTGTTGGTTGCCTTGCCATGCCATGTATTGCTCTGTGGTGAGTGATTCAAGCTCACCAACATGCCTACTTATCGTTGTTCCTGCCATGTATGAATCTGTAATATAACTTGCCATGTTTACATGGGTGCCATCATATTTTCTGATCCTTTTTGGCTTATGGTCAGTAAGGGACTTCTGTTATATGCTTTGAGTAGATTCATGCCATGCCTTTGTTTGCCATGATAAGTTCCTGTAACATGTTGTTTCATAGCTCTAAACATTGCAACCTGATGTTATTTCTCCCAATGCCTGAAACTGTTATTATTTGCAATCTTGCCATGTGTGTTTGAGCATGTTCTAGTGATTTATGGAGATAGCTCAGTGTTCATGTTTTGTAATGCTTTACCTGTACATCATTCCCATGCCTTTTGTTTTCTTTTTGAGGTGTTGTAGCTTGTTGTTTTGATGCTTGCAATATGCCTAGTTGCTGTTTTGGACAGATTGTTGTCATGACTTGTATAGAGTGTATGTGTTGAACCGTTGCTCCGTTTTGAGTGTGCTCTATATGAAACTTGCTTGATTTTGCATGTAGTTTCATATTATCTTGTTGCATTCATGTTTTGAGGTGTTTGCTTGATGTTTGTATGCATTTTGCATCAATGCCATGCTTATCTTGTTTTGCTCATATCTTCTAGGCCGTAGCTCCGAATCTAATGAACTTTATATGTAACTTGACTAGAATTTCGTGTAGATCATCGTGGTGCATTTCAACTTGCTGTTTAACAACTTGAACATAAGGTTTATTCAGATCTGGACCAAATTCGAAATTTGCATATGAGGACTTACCGGAATTGTTATATGTTGTTCCCGGCCTCATTTAAACTTGCCTTGATGTGTTGCTCTTGTTTGCATCATCTCTTGACATGAGTAGCCTCATCTAGATTTGTCATGCATCATGCTTGTTGTGCATCATGCCTTGTTCATGTGTGGTGTGTTTACCTATGTTGTGTGCTTCTTCTTGTTAGTTCCTGTTTCGTTGCGATCGTGAGGATTCGTTCGTCTACGCTTGGTTCGGCTTCATCCGTTCATCTTCTTCATGGACTCGTTCTTCTTCCTTGCGGGATTTCAGGCAAGATGACCGCTACCCTGGATCTCACTACTATCATTGCTATGCTAGTTGCTTCGTTCTATCGCTATGCTGCTCTACCTATTACCTGTTTATCAAGCCATCCCAAATTGCCATGTCAGCCTCTAACCTTTGACACCTTTCCTATGCAAACCGTTGTTTGGCTATGTTACCGCTTTGCTCAGCCCCTCTTATAGTGTTGTTAGTTGCAGGTGAAGATGAAGTTTGTTCCTTGTTGGAACATGGAGATGTTGTTCCTTGTTGGAACATGTTTACTTGTTGGGATATCACAATATATCTTATTTAATTAATGCATCTATATACTTGGTAAAGGGTGGAAGGCTCGGCCTTATGCCTGGTGTTTTGTTCCACTCTTGCTGCCCTAGTTTCCGTCATATCGTTATTATGTTCTCGGATTTTGCGTCCCTAACGCGGTCGGGTGATTTATGGGACCCCCTTGACAGTTCGCTTTGAATAAGACTTTTCCAGCAAGGCCCAACATTGGTTTTACCATTTTCCTCACCTATGCCCTTTTTCCCTTGGGTTTCCGGAGCCCGAGGGTCATCTTCATTTTAGCCCCCCCCCCGGGCCAGTTCTCCTTCGAGTGCTGGTCCAAACCGAGCGATGTCCGGCGCCCCCTGGGCAATCAGGGTTTATGCCAACCCGACGTCTGGCTCATCCGGTGTGCCACGAGACCGAGATATGTGCAGCTCCTATCGATTTGTCGGCACATCCGGCGGCTTTGCTGGTCTTGTTTTATTGCTGTCAAAATGTCTTCTAGCCGGATTCCGAGACTGATCGGGTCTTCCGGGAGAAGAATATCCTTCGTTGATCGCGAGAGCTTATCATGGGCTAAGTTGGGACACCCTGCAGGTATAAACTTTCGAGAGCCGTGCCCGGTTATGTGGCAGATGGGAATTTGTTAATATCCGGTTGTAGTAAACTTGAAGCAAACTCTTTTAAAATACACCAACCGTAATGCGTAGTCGTGAGTGTCTCTTTTCGGGGTTGATCGAGAGGAGAACACGGTTTCTGAGTTATGTTTGACGTAAGTAGGAGTTCAGGATCACTTCTTGATCATTGCTAGCTTCACGACCGTTCCTTTGTTCCTCTTCTCGCTCTTATTTGCGTTGGTTAGCCACCATATATGCTTAGTCGCTGCTGCAACCTCACCACTTTACCCCTTCCTTTCCCATTAATCTTTGATAGTCTTGATACCCATGGTAATGGGATTGCTGAGTCCTCGTGACTCACAGATTACTACAACATCAGTTGCAGGTACAGGTTATGCGATGACCATGACGTGAGAGCGATGTTTATTTGTGTTGGAGTTCTTCTTCTTCTTCTTCGATCAGGGGATAAGTTCCAGGTTGGCAGCCTGGGCTAGCAGGGTGGTTCTCGTTTGAGTTTCTGTTTATGTTTCATCCGTAGTCGGATTTTGATCTCTTGTATATGATGTTGATGTATTCTTGTGGCACTTGTGCCTTATGCATGTATCCCCATCTATTATGTAATGTTGATGTAATGATATCCACCTTGCAAAAGCGTTTCAATATGCGGGTCTATCCTTGGTGGGACCTTCGAGTTCCTTTTGGATAGGGTCGCATATTGGGCGTGATAAGTTGGTATCAGAGCCTCGACCGAACTTAGGAGCCCCCTTGATTGATCGTGTAGTTTGGCCGATGTTGAGTCTAGAAGAAAACTATTTTCTGAGTCTAGTTATATCGGAGAGTAGGAATTCTTTTTAATCCTCTGCCCCTTCGTCGCTCTGGTAAGGAATCTTGACGTAGGTGTTTTGAATTACTTCTCTTCCCCTTCAAATTTTTCTTTAGGTTCACGCAGTTGGTTTTTCGGTAGTTGTTCCTCAGCTCTTTTCATCCGGTGCATTTCTCGTCAAGTCGACTCGACCATCTTCATCTTTGAGTTCAATCCTCAGTTCTTCCTCCGACGTCGCTGTTTTTCCTTGTCCGAACTTGTCCTTGTTTTTCCCACCCGCCCTCCCTTCTTCTTCTCCGAACCGGAGTCCGTAATCGAGTATCCATCCTACTCGTGTGAAGTTTTTGCTCTTTCTTCTCAATGATTTCAACCGGTGTTTTTCTCTTCAAGATATTCGTCGGTTTTCCCCTTCCAAGTTGCCTCTGTGTTTTCCCGCCCACCCACCCTTTTTCTTCCCGGTGTCTGACTCTCTCTCGACCAGCTATTTCATTCGTGTGGAGCCTCTTCAGTCTTTCCTCAATTATTTTAACCAGTGAATTCTCGTCTTGTTCGTCATTCTTCATCCTTTTCTTTTCCGGTGCACTCAATTCAAGTTTTTCGGGCTGATCATATTCTTTTCCTTGGATCAAGTGTTCCCTTTGCTTGTTCGCCTCTCGCCAGTTTATCATTCCGGAGTGTTCAAGACTTCTCAGGAGATTCGTCTGTGTTCCAATTAATTCGAGGCTGTCACCTCATTCAAATATTTCATTTGTTCCGGTGCATCATCTATCTGTTTAACAACCTTTCCAACGGTGTTTTCTTTTCAGTGGGCCCTAACCCACAGGTCTTTTCCCAGGATCTTACCTGACTCTTCTAATTCTCCCGGAGTTATTCTCAATTCTTTTCGGAGTTTGAAGTAAGAATGAATTTCATCAGTCAGATGCCTTTCCAAGATCGATCTCAAATCATTTCATTGTTGGCTCAACCTCTTCGCTTTTCATTCTACCGGAGTACCTCAGTTATTTTGTTGGTGTTTCTCGTCGTCCTTTGAAGACCGAAGTAGAGTTTTCCCTAAATCTTGTCCGTTCTCCCGGAGGTTCATGGTGCTAGCTCGATGTTATCCTATCTAATTGTTTTCAGTCATGCAAATTCTTTTCATCCATCCGGAGGTCACCTTTTCGGAAGATTTCTTTGTTCTAAGTTTTCAGATTCATTCCCCAATTACTCTATATCCGTGCCCCTTCGTTCATCTTAATATTCTTCCGGTGCTTCATTCAAGTGTTCTTTAATCAGCTCATGATCTCTTTGTTCTTTTGCATCTAAATCCCCTCTAGCATGTTGGTTCTTCTAATTCTTCCCGGTGATGCATTCTCTTTCATCAGTCATTTCCAAATTCTTACGGTGGTTCATTCATATTCTTTTTCCTTGATTATCATATTAATTCATTCTTTCTTTCCAATCCTACCGGTGGTTCAAGAAGACTTTCTCAAGTTTTGTGCTATACCCCTCTTAATCCTTTTTCAACGAGAATAAGTAGTTTGCAAAATCCATTGTTGGTCATCAATTTAATTTGATGAAGGATAAGCATACAATAAATCTTATTCTTATTTCATCCAAGTGAGTAATCCTTTCCTTCGGAGTTTGTTCGTAATGAATAAATTCTTGATTCCAAGTGTTTTCATCTTTTCTTTTCCGGAGTTCAAATTTTCCTTGGCCATCTCGTCGGAACCTCCATCTAAATCAGCGCAAGGGTCATCTTATTATTTCATCCTTCATTTCTATCTCATCATCCTTTTGTTACCAGAGTTCTTCATGGTGGTTCTTCATGATTTAATTCATTCTTCAAGAGTTCATCAAGATTTTGTTGCTGGAATTCAAGTATCTTTTCTTCTTGCGTCTCGAAGTGCAATTAATTCTCCGTATTCTTTTGAAGTGGAGTTTTGCATCTCTTCGTTCTTCTCAGCTATTCAATTTTTCCGCTTGTGGTCGGTTATCACCTTATAATTTTGAGATGTTTTCCATAAGTCCACTACAAACTTATTCTTTCGTGGTTGATTTTCTCAACAACTCCGTTCAATCCTTCTTCTAAGGTTGCTTTCAATTTCATTCGTGACACAAGTTGTCATTTTCTTCTCCATTCTTTTCATTCAACTCTTTTAATTCTTTCCGGAGGTTTTGTGTCATGTCTTCATCAGGTATCATTCAATCCTCTCAAGTTCATATTCTTTTCCTTCCATTTTCAGCCGCAGTGCTGCCTAAATCCTTTCAGTCTTATCCGTTTCTTTTCTCATTCTAACCACTCTGGTTAGAACGAGCTCTTTCAGACTCTATCGTGTTTCCATGAGCATTTGATTCTCCTCATTCTCGTCGCTCATCTCTTCTTCTTGAGTGCTCTCGATTCTTTGATTCTTCTTTGAGTTCTTGTTTCACCTCATCCCTTCTTCCCTTCCGTCTCGGTCCTAAGATCTCGGGACGAGATCTCTTGTTAGTGGAGGAGTGTTGTAACGCCCCGGATTCGATGTGCCAGGTGTCCGTCAGTTATTCGCCGTCTTTGCTATGTCATGTGCTTGCGTGTTGCACTTTGCCATGTCATCATATGCATTTCATATCATGTCATCATGTGCATTTCATTTTGCATACGTGTTCGTCTCATGCATCCGAGCATTTTCCCCGTTGTCCGTTTTGCAATCCGACACTCCTATGTCTCCCGGCGCCCCTTTTACCTCTTTTCATGTGCGGGTGTTAAACGGTCTCGGAATGGACCGAGGTTTGCCATGCGGCCTTGGTATAGCACCGGTAGACCGCCTGTCAAGTTTCGGATCATTTGGAGGTCGTTTGGTACTCCAACGGTTAACCGGGTAACCGCAAAGCCCTCTTTGAGTTGCAGCCCAACACCCCTTCCAAAGTGGCCCAAAACCCACCAAACTCCTCTCCATGCTCTCGGTCGTTCGATCACGATCGCGTGGCCGAAAACCGCACCTCATTTGGACTCTCCTAGCTCCCTCTACCTATAAATACATCTTCCCCTCCGAAATTCGCGGATGAATTCGCCCCTAACCCTAGCCCTTATTCCTCCGCTGCGCCGGACACGTCCGCCGGCGCGGACGCGTCCCAGCCGCCACCTCACCCGGCCAATGGGGCGCTGCCACCTCACCTCAGCCGCCTCCGCCTCCAATCCGCCGCCGCCCGTGTCCCAGCGCCACCCACCACCGCCATGCCCGAGGGAGTTTAGATCGGACCCGCCGCCGCCCGCCGTGCGCTGTCGCCCGCCGCCTCGTCGCCGCAGCCCGCCGCCGCGAAGCGCCGCCATCGCCCCGCCCGCCTCCGCCGCCCAGTCGCTGCCCCGTGGCGCCGTCCGTCGACCGCCCTCGTCGGCTCCCCGCCGCCAGGATTTCGCTCCGCCCGTTCGGCCCGCTGGCCCCGCCGCCGCCCCCCGGCGCCCCTCTGCCGCCTCCCGCGCCCCGCCCTCGCCGGAGCAGCGCCCTCGCCGGCCGCCCGAGTCGCCGCCCCGCCTCCGGTGCTCGGATCCGGCCGGGATCCGCCGGATCCGGAGCCCCCGACCCTCCCGGCCGTCGTCCCGGCCATCTCCGGCGCCGGATCCACGTCCCTCTCCGGCGCCGACCTCACCGAAGTCCGGCCTCGTCCCGCTCGTCCTCGCCGTTGGCTTTTTCTCTGAGGTCCAATTTCCCCAAAGTCCTTTTTCTTCTTATATTTTATTGCATTTTCATCGCATCATAACTCTCTGCATATAGCTCCGTTTCGTGCGTGTAATATGTCAAAATGTTCGCCTCGACGAGTAGATCATTTTGTCTCATTGCATCATTTTCATTTGAGCTCATCTTGATGCCCGAAATGCTGTTGGAAGAGTGCTATGTGATGTTAGTTTCTGATTCTTATCAGAACTTGCACTTTTGTCATTTTTTCCATGATTGATGTGTGCACCCTATGGACTTGAGTCCTACATGCGTTTTGTAATATGCCATGCCAGCTTTCCAGGGGTATATGCCATGTATTTTTGTGATCTCTGTGGTGACTAGCACAAGCATGCAAAGTAGGCTTCCTGATGTTGTTGTTTTCAGCCCTGTTTTGCTGATATTTTGATGCCATGTTTACTTGATGCTACCGAGAGATCCATGCATATTTTGAGATACTTCAGTAAGGATGTTTTGTTATACATGTCTTGCTCTATCCATCCATGCCTTTGTTTGCGATTACGGGGTGCCATAGCTTGAGTCAATCGAGCTCTACTTTTGCTATAAAATGTTCCTGGCAGATTGTTTACATGTTATTCAATTTTGCCAAGGTTATGGTAGTTGATCCTTGCATGCTATGATGTTGTTCTTGCCATGTATAGCTTCTATGCCATGTCTTCTTACTGTTGGTTGCCTTGCCATGCCATGTATTGCTCTGTGGTGAGTGATTCAAGCTCACCAACATGCCTACTTATCGTTGTTCCTGCCATGTATGAATCTGTAATATAACTTGCCATGTTTACATTGGTGCCATCATATTTTCTGATCCTTTCTGGCTTATGGTCAGTAAGGGACTTTTGTTATATGCTTTGAGTAGATTCATGCCATGCCTTTGTTTGCCATGATAAGTTCCTGTAACATGTTGTTTCATAGCTCTAAACATTGCAACCTGATGTTATTTCTGCCAATGCCTGAAACTGTTATTATTTGCAATCTTGCCATGTGTGTTTGAGCATGTTCTAGTGATTTCTGGAGATAGCTCAGTGTTCATGTTTTGTAATGCTTTACCTGTACATCATGCCCATGCCTTTTGTTTTCTTTTTGAGGTGTTGTAGCTTGTTGTTTTGATGCTTGCAATATGCCTAGTTGCTGTTTTGGACAGATTGTTGTCATGACTTGTATAGAGTGTATGTGTTGAACCGTTGCTCCGTTTTGAGTGTGCTCTATATGAAACTTGCTTGATTTTGCATGTAGTTTCATATTATCTTGTTGCATTCATGTTTTGAGGTGTTTGCTTGATGTTTGTATGCATTTTGCATCAATGCCATGCTTATCTTGTTTTGCTCATATCTTCTAGGCCGTAGCTCCGAATCTAATGAACTTTATATGTAACTTGACTAGAATTTCGTGTAGATCATCGTGGTGCATTTCAACTTGCTGTTTAACAACTTGAACATAAGGTTTATTCAGATCTGGACCAAATTCGAAATTTGCATATGAGGACTTACCGAATTGTTATATGTTGTTCCGGCCTCATTTAAACTTGCCTTGATGTGTTGCTCTTGTTTGCATCATCTCTTGCCATGAGTAGCCTCATCTAGATTTGTCATGCATCATGCTTGTTGTGCATCATGCCTTGTTCATGTGTGGTGTGTTTACCTATGTTGTGTGCTTCTTCTTGTTAGTTCTGTTTAGTTGCGATCGTGAGGATTCGTTCGTCACGCTTGGTTCGGCTTCATCCGTTCATCTTCTTCATGGACTCGTTCTTCTTCCTTGCGGGATTTCGGGCAAGATGACCGCTACCCTGGATCTCACTACTATCATTGCTATGCTAGTTGCTTCGTTCTATCGCTATGCTGCTCTACCTATTACCTGTTTATCAAGCCATCCCAAATTGCCATGTCAGCCTCTAACCTTTGACACCTTTCCTATGCAAACCGTTGTTTGGCTATGTTACCGCTTTGCTCAGCCCCTCTTATAGCGTTGTTAGTTGCAGGTGAAGATGAAGTTTGTTCCTTGTTGGAACATGTTTACTTGTTGGGATATCACAATATATCTTATTTAATTAATGCATCTATATACTTGGTAAAGGGTGGAAGGCTCGGCCTTATGCCTGTGTTTTGTTCCACTCTTGCCGCCTAGTTTCCGTCATATCGGTATTATGTTCCCGGATTTTGCGTCCCTAACGCGGTCGGGTGATTTATGGGACCCCTTGACAGTTCGCTTTGAATAAGACTTTTCCAGAAGGCCCAACATTGGTTTTACCATTTGCCTCACCTATGCCCTTTTTCCCTTGGGTTTCGGAGCCCGAGGGTCATCTTTATTTTAGCCCCCGGGCCGTTCTCCTTCGAGTGCTGGTCCAAACCGAAGCGATGTCCGGCGCCCGGGCAATCAGGGTTTATGCCAACCCGACGTCTGCTCATCCGGTGTGCCTCGAGACGAGATATGTGCAGCTCCTATCGGATTTGTCGGCACATCCCGCGACTTTGCTGGTCTTGTTTTATTCTTTGTCGAAATGTCTTGTAGCCGGATTCCGAGACTGATCGGGTCTTCCGGGAGAAGGAATATCCTTCGTTGATCGCGAGAGCTTATCATGGGCTAAGTTGGGACACCCTGCAGGTATAAACTTTCGAGAGCCGTGCCCGCTGTTATGTGGCAGATGGGAATTTGTTAATATCCGTTGTAGTAAACTTGAAGCAAACTCTTTAAAATACACCAACCGTAGCGTAATCGTGAGTGTCTCTTTTCGGGTTGATCGAGAGGAGAACACGGTTTCTGAGTTATGTTTGACGTAAGTAGGAGTTCAGGATCACTTCTTGATCATTGCTAGCTTCACGACCGTTCCTTTGTTCCTCTTCTCGCTCTTATTTGCGTTGGTTAGCCACCATATATGCTTAGTCGCTGCTGCAACCTCACCACTTTACCCCTTCCTTTCCCATTAAGCTTTGATAGTCTTGATACCCATGGTAATGGGATTGCTGAGTCCTCGTGGCTCACAGATTACTACAACATCAGTTGCAGGTACAGGTTATGCGATGACCATGACGTGAGAGCGATGTTTATTTGTGTTGGAGTTCTTCTTCTCCTCGATCAGGGGATAGGTTCCAGGTCGGCAGCCTGGGCTAGCAGGGTGGATGTCGTTTGAGTTTCTGTTTATGTTTCATCCGTAGTCGGATGTTGATCTCTTGTATATGATGTTGATGTATTCTTGTGGCACTTGTGCCTTATGCATGTATCCCCATCTATTATGTAATGTTGATGTAATGATATCCACCTTGCAAAAGCGTTTCAATATGCGGGTCTATCCTTGGTGGGACCTTCGAGTTCCTTTTGGATAGGGTCGCATATTGGGCGTGATAAGTCTTTTCTGCGCACTTTGTCCTCACTCGTGCGCACCCGGGAGCAACTTCCCGGTCGGTCACCCATCCTGACACTACTCCAAGCTGAGCACGCTTAACTTTGGAGTTCTGTCCGAATGGGCTCCCGGAAAAGAAGGAATTCCTTATTGATATGAGTAGTCTATCATCCCTAATAAGCCAGGCTATTACATACACCCCCACTCAGAGGAACCGACGTCCTCGTCGGGCCACAGGAACGTTCCCTCTTGGCACAAACGTCTGTGCTTCCAGTCCGGTACATGTGCCATGTCGGGTGCCACGACGGGTCACAAACGTCATGAACAACATGACCACGCACCTGTCCGCAACCATCCGTGTAACCGCGAGGGTCGGCTCTGATACCAACTTGTAACGCCCCGGACACACCCGCCGGTGGTCGTTACTCCTGGCGGGATCTAGACTGGCCCCACAGATCAATACTAGTCTTTTCTGCAAGACTTTGTACTCACTCGCATGCGCACCTGGAGCAACTTCCCGGTCGGTCACCCATCCTGACACTACTCCAAGCTGAGCACGCTTAACTTTGGAGTTCTGTCCGAATGGGCTCCCGGAAAAGAAGGAATTCCTTATTGATATGAGTAGTCTATCATCCCTAATAAGCCAGGCTATTACACCCTCCCAAGGGTACAAGATCGTAGCTGAGGTAACAAGCTAAACGTCGAAGTCCACGCGGAACTACTAGTGAGACCAAAGTCTCTCTGCAAAACAAAAAATATGCAAACGTGAGTACAAATGTACCCAGCAAGACTTACATCAGAACGATCTACATATGCATCAGTATCAAAAGGGGGTGGTGGAGTTTAACTGCAGCAAGCCAAGTTTGACTCAGTGGCTATCCTGAACTACGAATGCTGGTAACTCTTTTGAGGTGGTGCACACGAGTCCATGTATTCACCATATCAATACACCACTATGGATCCGCTCCCGTCACACTAAGAGAAGGCCATCCATAGCACTCACGCTTATCTTGCGCATTTTAGAGAATCCACTTTCACTTGTCTATGAACTGTTATAGGCAACCCAGAAGTCCTTTACCGCGGACGCGGCTATTCGAATAGATCATTTATAACCCTGCAGGGGTGTACTTCTTCACACATGTTTCCACCACTTAGCGTCCGCACATGACATGTGCTCGGCAGACTTCAAGCGAAAGCCGACGTGGGTGTAGACCACGACCTGACTAACCACAAAAATCTCTAGTCCAGGTTTATCGCCTATTCGGGTTCCATCCGCGAGGAGATCCAGCCGGGGTTTCACTCACAGCCCCAAACGATGTGTGCAGGGTTCCCGAGACACCAAACGGGCGCCTGGTACACCATGCCACGGTGTATCTACCGCATCATAGCCCACCCCTACGGTCAGCGCTACGCACGGCCTGCAACACATATCCTACAAACACCAGAAACTAGTTGCAACTCCTGGAGAGAGGACAGGGGCGGTTAATAAGTCGAGCGGGGTCATATTTCAGGGCCCAACATGTGGTAGTAGTTGTTCATGGATCACAAATACATAACTTAGTTCCTAAGGACGGCTTCAATAAGACAAAACGTGTTCACACACTTAGCTCACACACAGTAGGACATGTTCATCACCATTCCAATTCATCCCCGATAAATCAGACCTGACTCAACTCTAAGCAGAAGCAGGCATGACAAACAAGCATGAATGAGTAGGCACATCAGGGCTCAAACAACTCCTACTCATGCTAGTGGGTTTCATCTATTTACTGTGGCAGTGACAGGTCATGCAGACGAAAGGGGTTCAACTACCGCAGCATGTAACAGTTGAATCGTTGTTGTCCTAATGCAGTAAAAGAGAGCAGGAGCGAGAGAGTGGGATTGTATCGGAATGAACAAGGGGGTTTTGCTTGCCTGTCACTTTTGAAGATAGTATAGTTCTTCATCAGTGTCATAGATCTCATCGTCGGAACACGTCTATCGAGAGGGGACAACCACCAGCAACAGAGAAAGAACAAAATCAATGCAATGCACAATATGATGCATGATCATGACATGGAAAAATGAGTGTGTTGGGCTAATGCAACTACAACCAGATGGGTTTGAGCCATTTTGAACCAAAGGTTCAAAGTTCAAACTCATTTGTGATCTTAAATAGTGCCTTATCATGTTTTGCACTAAACAGCAAATTAACTTGTTTAAACATGCATGAAACCAATACAGATGGATAGATTGGATTTTTCTGATCATTTTCATATATAACTTATCTCATTTGGAGTTATAGATTAATTTCTATGAATTTTAGAAGTTTTAGCTATTTTCTGGAATTTCCTGAATGAGAATAAATCTAGAAAAGGTTAATCATGCAAGATGACGTCGGGTGGCGTCGCCAAGGGTCAATGGCGCCAGCCCAGGTCAAACCTGACGGCTGGGACCCACATGTCAGTGTAACAACTAACTAACAGAGTTAATTAGTGTTAGGTTAGCACTAACCTAGGTTAATTAGGGCCTGGGACCACTTGTCGGTGAGTCAACGAACTAACTAGGTTAATTAGCGCTAACTTATCTAACACCTAAACTAAACAGGGGAATGGCCCACACGTTAGTCAACTAGGGTGGTCAAACTGGGGTCAAACCCCGGTTAGCGGGGGCAAACCCACCGGCGCCTCAACGCCAGTGAGGCCCGAGACGGTGGTGCGGCTTGGAAATCGCCCACGGGCGTCCAAATGGGTGGCGGAGAGGCTCTACAGGGAGCTGGCGATCGCGCGCATCTAACGGGGCAAGCGGGGTGGACCGAGCTCGTCGGAAGCGAGCTCGCGGCGGCGGTCGGAGTTCGGGTGAGCTCGGGTTTGGCGTTAGGGAGCTCGGCAGGTGGCAAGGAGGGGTGCTACGGTCTCCTAGGGGTGCACTGAGCACGGCTGTGTTCTCGGTTGCAGCTCTAATCAATGGTGGCCACGTCGGCGACATGGACGGCGGCAAAGAGCTCTCGGCTCCGACGGCATTGGCGTTAGCGGAAGAAAACGAGCCAGGGGAGAGGGGGTATCGGCAAAGGATCTCACAGCGCGTCGAATGGAGCCGTTCGCGAGCTCTGGGAGGCACTGGAGCGAGCGGAGCACCGAGGGGGATCTCCGGCGGACGGCGATGAAAACGAAGACGGTGGCGTCATTTCAGGCGTTCCGCGGGCGCGTGACTTGGTGGAGAGGGCGAGGGCGTCGATGCGAAGCTTGTGGGCACGTCGAAGAGGCGAGGGGGAGGCGGTGGTTGTGTCTACGGCAAGCGGCGGCGACGAGTTCCGCTCGGGCAGATAGGGAGAGAGAGCAGAGGAGGGGAAAAGCACGGGAGAGAGTGAGAGAGGTCCAGGGGGTGTGGCGTCTCCAGGGACGCCCAGACAGTCGAGGGGGAGCGGCAAGCAGGTGGTGGCCCAGGCCGCATGCACGCGCGCGTCAGGCATGCGCTCGTCCTACTTGCATAGGAGGAAGACGACAGGGGAGGAGGCGGTGGTGGGCTAGGACGGCCAGCTATAGTGCTGGGCCGGTTGGTGGGCTGCACAGGTGAGGCCAGGTAAGATTCTCTCTCTCTCTTTTATACCGTTTTGCTATTTTATTCTGTAACTTCTGGCTTTATTAACAATACTCAAACGTTTCCAAAAATCCTGAAAATAATTGTGGGCTCTGTTTGGAATATTCCCAACAGCCCTCACTTAGGTTCAGAATTAATTGAGCGTTTAAAATATTATATAGCATTTAAATGCCTAATTGCAAATAGCATATGATTTAATTCAGTGACCTTATGTGTCCTAGTAAAGTGTGCACCATTTTTGTCAGGGGTTCTAGACCAAGGCAGAGATGATGAACATTTTAGAAGGGCATTTCAGGTTCATTGAAAAAGATTTTGGTAAACCCTAATTGGATTAAGGGGGTGGTGTTGGGGGTTCTTTCATCCCCATTTCAAGTTTCTGAGGAAAAGTAAACATGATGCATGGAGATTATGCAATGACAGGCAAGACTAAGCTAGGGCTGTGACAGCTTACCCCCACTAAAGAAGAATCTCGTCCCGAGATTCAAGACGTGAGGTAAAAGGAAAGGGGGGTCACAAAACTATCACAATCTTCATGATCCATTTGCCCTTCTCGAAAATGTTGATTCATTGCTTCAAATTGATCTTGACATCTTTGCTTTCGAGACCTTCACCCAACACGACAAGGGAAAGAGAGGGAAGCTCTATAGGATTCGATCTTCACGAAGATCAAGCAAATCATGATCAACTCACGGAATGAGATGTAGTAACATCTCTCGAACTGAGACACAAAACACACATCAAGAGGGATGGAAGAAATAGATGGCGAAAGTTCAATTTGGTAGGTGATAATTCCACGCTAGAATAGGATGGCGCATCGTTTCAAAGTAGCGAGGAGATTGATTGCCATGATTCCGTAACGAGGCACCTTAGGAAAGGTGACTCGTAGAATTATTCCCTTAAGTGGCAAAAATAATTACTTTTGATAAAAAGATCATTGAAACTCTCTATACCAGCCTAAGGCAATTGGCAAATGATTATTTGAAGGAATTGGAAAGAATAGCATACTCAGTTTGGAAAGGAAACTACGGTTATAGAACAACTCGGCAAATGGAAGGCACATTTCAGTTGATACCAAAGATATAACCTAGTGACTGAGTGTGCTCTCAAGAACTTGAGCATTTCCATACTCATCAAGGTCTTACCAACATCTGCGCCGAGGATTCTGGCAACACATCTTACTACCTTGACGAATAGTGATGGACAATGCAGATGCATAGAAAGACAACCCTTTCTCAGATTTCACCTTAGCGAGGCCAAGGGAACGAAATCTGGATGATCGACCGAGAGACATTTAGCACTCCGCTTCTAATGTTCTCCTTGATGTACTGGTTATCACGATCATGCTTAAAGCATCAACATAGACATCAAGTAATGGTCGGACTTCGGAATACAAAGGATCCATAAGGAACAACTTATGGAGTAAATCCTATTAAATCCTTATGGGGAGGTGGCCAACTTCCTCAATCAAGATACTACAATAATAGGTCTTCCGGCTGGGTGTGTTGGCCTTGACATCCACTTTAACGGTTACAGAGACCAATATTATAGTTCTTGGAGTACGTTCCAACCATCCTATCTTCCTGAGATTCAGATCTGGTTGGTGTCAGGATATTCCAGACTCATCAAGTCTAGAAGAAAAAATGATAGTTTGCAACACAAATCGACGAGATGGCGTTGCGAGATTCTCCGAAGATGAACTACGATAGCTAGCTCCAAAACATGAGCTGGTTCTGCTATGCACATGTGAACATGTTGACCTAGACAAGCATGACCACATAGTAGTCTTATAATAAAACACTACCGAGTTCAGGTGGGGAACCATAATCGAGGATATCAAACCCTTGCATAAGGTATGCTCTTAAGAAGGAACTTATTTACCTTGAACAAGTCATTCGGTGGCTTGGTGTGCTAGGAAACACATATAGAATGGAGGCGGCCTACCTATCAAACCATAGAGTACTTCGGACATGCATGACTAACTTGGGATGGTTCCAGAGGAAGCAAAAACAAGCTTTCTCGAATTCACGGCGGCAACTTACATCAAATGCACGTGAATTAGAGAAAGTCACTTCTTTCAACTAACATATGCTTCATGAACTAGCATGAAGAAATGCTTACAAAAGTTTCCAACACCACTTAGATGTTCGACATGAGTCATGAACAAGATAAAATGATGCTGATGAGCTCAACAACAGATCATTGATACTTCCATGAAGATGGAATTCCACAACTATGTGAACAAGGTGATAGTATAGGTCAGACCCAAAAGATATAATGATGTATGCTCGAGGAAACAACCACGAGTAAGACAACATTACGAACATCGTTGGTTCTGATTTGATTTGACGATGGCCCACACTCAAATCAAAGGATTGTAGGACAATAGAGTGGACAATTGATCACGTGGATCAATCGATGAAGATATCATCTTTCTTCAACACACACACACGAGATATCCTTTTAGAATGAACTAAGTAAGGCAAAGCTTTATCTTCCAACTCTCCAAGTTGTTGTTTAGCTTGACCAACTAGCTCGGGGATATCCAACATAGATTCTTGGAGGATGGGTGGTTTAGAGGAAAACCAACTTGATCATGAGCTCAACATAACGGCCAGGGAACAACCTGGTGATACTTCCGTGAAGATATCCGGAAAATCATGAACCACCGATATGTTCCTAAGCTCGATAACAATCTTGCTTTTCAGGGCAAGACGATATGATCAAAGGAGCAAGGGATTGACAAAATCCTAACTCATCGATGGAAGAGTGCACCAACAAAAATGGACTAGGCAGCACAATCAGTCCTAGGATGGTGATTCAATAACCAACATGCTAAGGATGAGAATATTGTCCTTTAACTACCTAGCAACGCAGTTGCTAGGAGTATTGATTTCACGCATCATAGTTCACCTGTCGACATTCCGGTTGCAACAACACGGAAACCGAGAAATGAATAATGAGGGCGAGAAGTATCACCATATCAAGAGTTCATAGGATGGTGTGCAATTCCTATGATATTGTTGATATAGAATATGGTAATACTAAAAGGTGGAACAGAGCAGAAGCTGGATTGGCATTTTGATCTGTGGAATACAAATGCTTTGACCCAATCCTGGATATGGAAGAGGTACTGGAGTTTGTTTTTCCTAGTCATTCTGGAATAGAATGGCTTGCCGGACCACAAGAATAATAGGCATCGATAACACGAATGCATGACTACTCCTGACTACAAATTGATAGACGGAGGTTAGAAAACAACTAATGAGGGAAAACTCAAAGAACATATTATTTTCTGAGTTATGGATGCATGGATTAGCATGTCGAAGGAGTTCAGCATATTTCTACCGGATAACCCATTGTGATGCCCCCGATTTAATCGTACACTAATCATGCACGCAAATGTGTACGATCAAGATCAGGGACTCACGGGAAGATACCACAACACAACTCTACAAATAAAATAAGTCATACAAGCATCATAATACAAGCCAGGGGCCTCGAGGGCTCGAATACAAGTGCTCGATCATAGACGAGTCAGGGGAAGCAACAATATCTGAGTACGACATAAGTTAAACAAGTTGCCATAAGATGGCTAGCACAAACTGGGATCAGATCGAAGAGGCGCAGGCCTCCCACCTGGATCCTCCTAACTACTCCCGGTCGTCGCGGTGGGCTGCACGTAGTAGTAGGCACCTCCGAGTAGTAGTCGCCATCGACGGTGGCGTCTGCTCTGGGCTCCATCGTCTGTTGCAGCAATCGAGTAGAGGTAGGGGAAAAGGGGAACAAGGCAACCGTGAGTACTCATCCAAAGTACTGCAAGCAAGGAGCTACACTACATATGCATGGATATATGTGTAAAGGGCCATATCGATGGACTGAACTGCAGAAAGCCGAATAAGAGGGGATAGCTAGTCTTAACGAAGACTATGCTTGGTCACCGTCTTGCAACAGTAGAAGAGGGCGTCTGAAGTCCTCCAAGTAACAACACATAGCAATAATCCTACCCGGCGATCCCCTCCTCGTAACCCTGAGAGAGAGCGACCACCGGTTGTATCTGGCACTTGGAAGGGTGTGTTTTATTAAGTATCCAGTTCTAGTTGTCATAAGGTCAAGGTACAACTCCAAGTCGTCCTGTTACGAAGATCACGGCTATTCAATAGATTAACTTCCTGCAGGGTGCACCATCTTACCCAAAGACGCTTGATCCCATTTGGCCGACACACTTTCTGGGTCATGCCCGCCGCGGAAGATCAACACGCCGCAGCCCCACCTAGGCACAACAGAGAGGCCAAGACGCCGGTCTAAACCTAAGCGCCGCAGGGCAGGCCCATCGCCTCGAGCACACATGCACGCTTGCGAGGGCGGCCGAAGCGCACTCTAGCCTAGCAGCGTTCCAGTCCAATCCGGTAGCGCCCGCTCGTCCGACGTCTGAAGTGCTTGGTGATACCACGACGCCGGATACCCATAACTACTCCAGCGTAGATGCTTAGTGCATATAAGCTCAGAGCCAACTCAGATCAAATACCAAGATCTCGTTAAGCGTGTTAAGTATCCGCGATGCGAACAGGCCAGCCCACCTCTCTCTAGGCGGTCTCAACCTGCCTGCCGCTCCGCCATAAAGATCCATCCAGAGGGCCGTCGGGACAAAGGTCCTTTCAGCCCCCAACCGTGAATCACTGCGGGTGCTCCACAAGCCGACCCGACTTTAGTCACCACATGTATCATGTATAAATATAAGTATATACCCGTGATCACCTCCCGAGTGATCACGGCCCGATAGTATAGCACGGCAGACGGACAAGAATGTAGGGCCACAGATGGAATACTAGCATCCTATACTAAGCATATAGGATTGCAGGTAAAGGTAACAACAGTAGAAGCAAGGACAGGCCATGCAGCAGTATAGGAGTAACTGAAAGCAGTAACATGCTACACTACTCTAATGCAAGCAGTATAGAGAAAAGTAGGCGATATCTGGTGATCAAAGGGGGGGGCTTGCCTGGTTGCTCTGGCAAGAGAGAGGGGTCGTCAACTCCGTAGTCGATCACAGGGGGTACCGGCAGCGGTCTCGGGGTCTACCGGAAAAAGTAAAGGAGGGGGAACATAATAAATAACAGAGCAATCAAAGCATAACATGACAAATGCGGTGCTAGAGGTGATCTAACGCAGGGATAGGTGATACCGGTGAAGGGGGGAAAACATCCGGGAAAGTATCCCCGGTGTTTCGCGTTTTCGGGCAGAGGAGCCGGAGGGGAAAAGTTGCGAGTTTGATATTATAGGGGTGTGTGGTGGACGAACGGGTTGCGTATCTGGAACCGTCTCGTGTCTCGTCGATCTGAGCAACTTTCATGTAGAAAGTATTTCGATCCGAGTTACGGTTTATTTTGTATTAATTTTAGAAGATTTAAATCGCTTGTTTCATTAATGAATTAATTTAAATCAAAATACGCTTCTGACATCAACATGATGTCGTGATCAACATTGACCGTTGACTGGGTCAACTGACGCGTGGGGTCCTTTAGTCATTGACTGTTATCCTAAGTAATAGTTTTAATTAGTTTAGTTAGCTAATTAGATTAACTAACACTGGTTAATTAAGTTAATTAATTCTTTAATTAATTATTATTTCTATTTATTATTATTATTTTTATTCTTTTCTTAAAAATGTTCTGGGGCAGGCCCCACCGGTCATAAACACGGGGCCTAATGGGTCCAGCGACGGCTTTATCGGTGCGGCGCCAAGCACACACACGGGGCGACGGAAGGCGCAGGCGGGTCGTGCCACGGCGCGTCGAGGAGGCGCGCAGGCAGGTGCGGTCACCGGCGGTGGTGCGGCGACAGCACCGCCGAACGGGTGCGTGTGGGAGTAGGGCGACGGAGGGGGGGTTGTTGTGCGTGTCGCATGCAGCGCTGCTGTGGCAGGCTCGGCCGGACGCTGCGAGGGCGCGCGGAGGGCGCGGTCGGTGAGGTAAGGCGATGGTGCGGCGAATGGCGTCGGGGCACTTCCCGGTCCAGGAACGGGGAGGAGGTGGAGGACGGTGGTGAGCGACGGGCTGGGCGGCGCCGGTGGTGCGTTGAGGAGGCGGGGCGGCACCGGCGAGGTGACGCCGCGGAGGAGGACGGAGGCGCGACGGGCCAAGCGGGCGACGACGCAGGAGCCGGACGGCGTCAAGGGACGAGGGAGAGGATCGGCCGGAGCCTCACCGTGCGGCGTAGGGCACGAGGCAGTGGGCGCGATGGAGGCTTGGGGTGGTCCGGCGACGGCGGGGCGAGGACGAGGCGACGACCGACGATGGAGAGGCAGGACGGGGCGGTCCGGCGAGGGTAGCTCCAGGTGGTGCGGCCTCGTGCGGCGGCGGTGGCCTCAGGGGAGCGGCGGCTTGCGTCCGGCGTGACCGTGCGGGAGGAGGGGATCGAGCAGGGGCGCCCATCCCCCAGGCACGATGCGTGCGTGTGTGTGTGCGCGTGGTGGCGGCGGGTGAGGGAGACGAGGGGAAATGGGGATCGTGAGGGAGTGGGGGGTTTCTAGGGTTCCCGATCGGGGTGGGGTTAAGGAGCCGATGGGGGGGGCTGGGCGGCTGGCGGCTGATGCCCTCTTGGGCAGGGCCAGCCGGGGGGTTCTTCTTCCTCTTTTTGTTTTTTTGTTTTCTGTTTGTTCCTTTCTTTTTATTTATTCTCTTTTCTCTTATTCTATTTTATTTTACCTTTAGTTTCTTTAGTTTTATAAATATGATAATAGCTCCAAAATAAATGTCTCTGAATAATCCACTGCCTTAAAAGTTTGGTGACTAAGAAACTAGTTTAAAATCTTGTTTATTAATTTAAAAGGCATTCAAATAATTGCCTTGTTGCTGTTTTATTTAGTTAAGTGTATTTAAACTTTTTACAAAGACTTGGTTTATCCGCCAACATTACTTATGAATTATTTGGCTCACTCCGAACAGTTTAGTTTCAATATTTTAAATCTTTTATTGTTTGCTTGATTTTGTATTTGAATGCGAATCGGTTTCGAACCAACGCGAGATTAGCAACAGTAATCGAGGTGATGTGGCATCATTAGCGGAGGGTTATTGTGGCTTAATTATCCGGGCGTCACAATTCTCCTCCACTACAAGAAATCCCGTCCCGAGATTTAAGAGGTAGAGAAGGGGGGAAGGTCTAGTTACGAAATTCTAATGGATCTTCTCGGCCTTGGTTGCTCTTCTTGAAGAGGTCGATCCATTACATTAACATCTTCATTTTTCTGTTTCAAGTCATCATGGTGAAGTCGTCCTTTCCTTCAGGATCTCCAACGTACTTACGAATAGGTAAGGGCAGCTCGCTCTGACGTAATGCTTATGAGGTAAACAATCAGGGTTAACCCATGAATGAGCATAAGAGTATCTCTCGAGTTGAACATATAAAATACATCGAGAGTAATGTATGAAGGTACAATAAGAGGTTCCAAACGGATAGATAGTTTCTCGAGGTCCGAACCGGAGTGAGAAAGGGGTTGAGTAGCGAGAGTAAGTATAGCGTCGATACCAGAATAGAGCACTCGGAAGGTGTTCCGTGAATTAAATACAAGGCCAAGCATGGGGAATAACCATTAGAAACAGGGTCGCATGCAATGAGTCGGGTTTCGATCTGTGGAACTGTGGGTTATGGGCCCACCATGTGGGTTAAAAGAAGGAAGGGCGGTGACATCTTGCACGGTCATGATAGCAAGACATGTCAGAGGTTAGCCTATCAGTTATGTGGGCAACAATGTCGATACCAAGGGCGAGGGACGAAGAGAACCGTTTTCCTGCTCGTTGAACGAGGCGGACCATTAGGCGAAGTTCTCGTCCATCGGTGGTTACCGAAATGTCATCAACAAAAGTAACAGGGTCTCACTGGCAGAGTTGTACACCGAGGTGTTTACATAAGAAGTAAATTATTACTACTTAGGTTATATAGACTACAAGAAAGGTCAAACAGACCAATGGAAAGGAAAATGTGATCATTAGGTTAAACAGAACAATGGAAAGGAAAATGTGTTTAAACACATATTTCAGGGTATATCCTTCCAAGGACAAGCGAGCATGATATCCACGATAGTATATAACGTAGAAAATCCTCTAGGTGAGGGGGAGAATTTCATGACATTACCCATACAACGGTGTTTGGATAATTGAGCAAGAAACATTTAGCATTGGGCTTCGAATGTTCTTGTTGAAAATCGAGTATCACGACATGCTTTGAGATAGCATTGACATGGTCTTCAGGTGAAGATCAGACTTTGGAATCACGAAGGATCCATCAGGAATAACTTGTAGAACCATTATTACAATTCCCTCATGGATGAGTGGATAACCCTGCTGAAAAGGAATCTATAATGATAGGTCCTCCAGCCGAAAGTGCTAGGCATGACATCATGCTACCGGTCATCAAAGGATCAACATCATAAATCTTGGAAAGTTGTCCCAACCATCATATCTGACCGAGATTCAGATCCGATTGGTGTCAGGATACCTCAGCCTTAGGATACCTGAGAAGAAAAGGTGCAACGCAAATTGATGAGATGACATTGTAAGATTCTCGGGAAATGAACTATGGGAGCGGGTTCCTGAAACAATAGTTCATCATTAAACCAAGGAGAGGATGAGGAGGTGACTGATGGACTCAGCGATAAATCATCGAGGTATCCAAAGATGGATCTCCACAATTATGTGGATAAGGAGATAACATTTGTCGATCAAATGATATAATGGGATATGCTCGAGGAAAACATACATAATTAAACATTGGTTGAACGGTGCACCCGAAATATGGGTTGGGTTGCACGGCCAATGTTAGAATGGTGATTCAATTAGCGAAGGACTTAGAATGAACTATCGCCCATTCACTTCAAAGAAATAGGGTTGCTAGAAGGAAAGAATCCAAACAACACCGTTCACTTGTTGGAATTAACACGGGGACCAAGAAAGAATGGTGATGGTGAGAAGTATTTCTATGTCAAGAATTCTCAAGAGGTGGAACAAATCTCAGAACATTCTTGACATAAAGGAGGTTAATACTCCAAGGTAACGAAGAACAATTGCTGGATAGCAAGGAACTCAAGGTATAACACCAAACATGAACAAGCTTGTGTTGGTGGGAAGGCAATAAAGTGGTCGATGATAATACAATTCATCAAGGGCAAGGATGGTATTTCTCATCATGAATTCAATTGATATCCTGGATGAGCTCAGAATGTTGATGATCACGACACAATTGTCGAGAGATTTCATGCAGATGTAATCAATCGACGATGACATCAAGTCAAACGAACGATGAAGCGGAAGGTTATTGGAACCACGGTTACGACATAAACTCGAACTCAAGCTTGTTGTTTAAGGTGAAAGGGATGACGAGGAAAATCGACGTGAAGCTTTAGCTATCGCCGCATAGTGGTGCTCCGAGAATTAAGGGCCAGGTAGCACAGCTTAGAATCATCACGACAATGATATAGCCAAACAGGCTAGGAATGATGTGATCGGGTACAAAAACGCATTTATAGAAGCTTACGAAGAGTTGTTGAACCGTGAGTGCGGACTCGGTTCAGTTATTGGTGTCTTTGAGTGTTTAATAACTCGAGCCCGTGAAAAATTGGAATCGGTGGAATGTAGCACTTGATGAAGAACTCATAAGAAGTTATGCGGTTCCATGATAATCTCGAGATACCGGGGGGTAATACTCGATGACGATCAAAGTAGAGGTTGGACCAGGTATTGTTCTACGTAAGACAAGTGCTAAAACTTGCACGAGAAATGGTATTTAAAAGAGAACATGGTTGGAACCACGATTTCAAAAGGCGGATCCCGATATAAGATGAACTTATACCAAAGGAATAATTATTTAAGAGAAGCTTTAATGATAAGATCTACATCGTGTCCATGGGCATGAACGCAAGGTTCAAGGTCGACTCCACTTCTCCAATGCATACCCTTTCATTCACTTCTCGCTTTCGATGAAGTTATAGCGTTGAAATTTTATCCGCAAAATACCGTAAGAGTACGACTCGTGAAAACTTTCGAGTTCACACATATTAAGGAAGGCATAGGTTCAACCCATCGGGGCATCTTAGAATCATATACCAGAATCTTTAGAAGTAATTAACTCAAGCTCGAAGGCAGAGCATGGTTGAGAAAGCAGACGATACAATTTACCAAAGGCGTTATGCATCCGAGAAAAGGCTCACAAGGTTATTGAATATGAAGGGCGTTGTCAAATAAAATCCAACAAAGGATCTGGTGGTCCACAAGGGATCTGACGTGAGCATCGGTACTCAACTAGAGGAAGCAGATTATAGAAACAACTAACTAACTCAATTGTCAAATGAAAAGGAATTATGATTCCCAAATCAAGGGGTCAGAAGCAATGCTCTGATTAGGGATGGATAAGCTGAATAGCCTTAGGGTACAATCAAAGACAATTGGATTGGTCGAGAACCAATTCCAGTTAAAAGAATGGCAGCTCAGCCGGAAAAGTAATTTATAAGGATCAATGATGATTGCATGTATTCGCAAACATATTGAGTCAACAGACTCAAAATGATAATGACAAGGAATGTCAATATGACTACGAGACTTAGGGGATTAACCATAATGCAAGCAAGCAAGAATTTTAAGAGCCAAAGGCCCCAAAGGATTTTCGGAAGATCGAATATTATTTTGAAGACTTTTGTGAAACACATGAACAACTGGGGATGAGCGGATACTCGACAAGTGCGAGGATTTATTTGAAGGGGTATTCATGTGGCAAAGAACTGCTAGGCAGTAGGCACAAAGTATTCTCGGACAATAGAGAAAACTTTGGGGTATCTTGTAATAACAAGATCAATGGGGGATGATCATATGAATGGCAAGTGTAAGTAGTTATCCATACGGATTTATCGGTGGTCAGGAATAGCAAAAGTGATGGGCACAAAGTCTCGAGAGAACATCAGAGAGTATCTTCGGAATCTTCTGATGTAGCAGGCGATCCTCTGCAGTAAGGGGCTCTCCGGGTGGATGCGATCACGAGATCCTAATCTTAGAGTTAGCAAATTCATTTAACCCGAATAGTAGAGAGTTCAGAGTCCCAGAGTATAGGTCGAGGAGTAAAAGATCCTACTACCACCCAATGGCGACGTGTGCCCATAAGACACACAGCCATGTTAGTAAAAGTTTTACAATGTCTAGACTCGACTTCGGCCAAGGAGTTGGAAGGGGGATTCCTACAGGCAGTCGGCTCTGATACCAACTTGTGACGCCCCCGATTTAATCGTACACTAATCATGCACGCAAATGTGTACGATCAAGATCGAGACTCACGGAAGATACCACAACACAACTCTACAAATAAAATAAGTCATACAAGCATCATAATACAAGCCGGGGGCCTCGAGGGCTCGAATACAAGTGCTCGATCATAGACGAGTCGGGGAAGCAACAATATCTGAGTACGGACATAAGTTAAACAAGTTGCCATAAGATGGCTAGCACAAAGCGGGATCAGATCGAAGAGGCGCAGGCCTCCTGCACAGGATCCTCCTAACTACTCCAGTGGTCGCCGCCGGGCTGCACGTAGTAGTAGGCACCTCCGAGTAGTAGTCGCCATCGACGGTGGCGTCTGCTCCTGGGCTCCATCGTCTGTTGCAGCAATCGAGTAGAGGTAGGGGAAAAGGGGAACAAGGCAACCGTGAGTACTCATCCAAAGTACTACTAAAGCAAGGAGCTACACTACATATGCATGGATATATGTGTAAAGGGCCATATCGGTGGACTGAATCTGCAGAAAGCCGAATAAGAGGGGATAGCTAGTCTTAATGAAGACTACGCTTCGTCACCGTCTTGCAACAGTAGAAGAGGGCGATCTGAAGTCCTCCAAGTAACAACACATAGCAATAATCCTAACCGCGATCCCTCCTCGTAACCACGAGAGAGCGACCACCGGTTGTATCCGCACTTGGAAGGGTGTGTTTTATTAAGTATCCGGTTCTAGTTGTCATAAGGTCAAGGTACAACTCCAAGTCGCCCTGTTATCAAGATCACGGCTATTCAATAGATTAACTTCCTGCAGGGTGCACCATCTTACCCAAAGACGCTTGATCCCATTTGGCGGACACACTTTCTGGGTCATGCCCGCCGCGAAGATCAACACGCCGCAGCCCCACCTAGGCACAACAGAGGCCAGCACGCCGGTTCTAAACCTAAGCGCGCAGGGCAGGGCCATCGCCCTGAGCACACCTGCGTTGCAAGGGCGGCCGGAAGCGACCTAGCCTAGCAGGCGTTCCAGTCCAATCCGGCTAGGCCGCCCGTCACGACGTCTCAAGTGCTTCGCCGATACCACGACGCTGGGATACCCATAACTACTCCCGCGTAGATGGTTAGTGCGTATAAGCTCGTAGCCAACTCAGATCAAATACCAAGATCTCGTTAAGCGTGTTAAGTATCCGCGGACGCCGAACAGGGCCAGGCCCACCTCTCTCCTAGGCGGTCTCAACCTGCCCTGTCGCTCCGCCATAAAGATCCATCCAGAGGGCCGTCGGGACAAAGGTCCTTTCAGCCCCCAATCCGTGAATCACTCGCGGGTGCTCCACAAGCCGACCCGACTTTAGTCACCACATGTATCATGTATAAATATAAGTATATACCCGTGATCACCTCCCGAGTGATCACGGCCCGATAGTATAGCACGGCGCATTTGACAAGAATGTAGGGCCACAGATGGAATACTAGCATCCTATACTAAGCATATAGGATTGCAGGTAAAGGTAACAACAGTAGAAGCAAGGACAGGCCATGCAGCAGTATAGGAGTAACTGAAAGCAGTAACATGCTACACTACTCTAATACAAGCAGTATAGAGAAAAGTAGGCGATATCTGGTGATCAAAGGGGGGGGCTTGCCTGGTTGCTCTGGCAAGAGAGAGGGGTCGTCAACTCCGTAGTCGATCACAGGGGGTACCGGCAGCAGTTTGGGGGTCTACCGGAAAAAGTAAAGGAGGGGGAACATAATAAATAACAGAGCAATCAAAGCATAACATGACAAATGCGGTGCTAGAGGTGATCTAACGCAGGGATAGGTGATACCGGTGAAGGGGGGAAAACATCCGGGAAAGTATCCCCGGTGTTTCGCGTTTTCGGGCAGAGGAGCCGGAGGGGAAAAGTTGCGAGTTTGATATGATAGGGGTGTGTGGTGGACGAACGGGTTGCGTTTCTGGAACCGTCTCGTGTCTCGTCGATCTGAGCAACTTTCATGTAGAAAGTATTTCGATCCGAGTTACGGTTTATTTTGTATTAATTTTAGAAGATTTAAATCGTTTGTTTCATTAACAGAATTAATTTAAATCAAAATACGCTTCTGACATCGGCATGATGTCGTGTCAACATTGACCGTTGATTGGGTCAATCGACGCGTGGGGTCCTTTAGTCATTGATCGTTATCCTAAGTAATAGTTTTAATTAGTTTAGTTAGCTAATTAGATTAACTAACACTGGTTAATTAAGTTAATTAATTCTTTAATTAATTATTATTTCTATTTATTATTATTATTATTTATTCTTTTCTTAAAAATGTTCCGGGGCAGGGCCCCACCGGTCATAGGCACGGGGGTTGTGCGTGTGTCATGCTCATGGTGGCTTGGCTCGGCCGGACGCTGGCGAGGGCGCGCGGAGGGCGCGGGTCGGTGAGGTAAGGCGATGGTGCGCGAACGGCGTCGGGCACTTCCCGTCCAGAACGGGAGGAGGTGGAGGACAGTGGTGAGCGACGGCTGGGCGGCGCCGGTGGTGGGTTGAGGAGGCGGGCGGCACCGGCGAGGTGACGCCTTGGAGGAGGACGGAGGCGCGGCGGGGCGCAGCGGGCGACGACGCAGGAGCCGGACGGCGTCGTGGGGACGAGGGGAGAGGATCGGCCGAGCCTCACCGCGGCGGCGAGGGGCACGAGGCAAGTGGCGCGATGGAGGCTTGGGGTGGTCCGGCGACGGCGGGGCGAGGACGAGGCGACGACCGACGATGGAGAGGCAGGACGGGGCGGTCCGGCGAGGGTAGCTCCAGGTGGTGCGGCCTCGTGCGGCGGCGGTGGCCTCAGGGGAGCGGCGGCTTGCGTCCGGCGTGACCGTGCGGGAGGAGGGGATCGAGCAGGGGCGCCCATCCCCCAGGCACGATGCGTGCGTGTGTGTGTGCGCGTGGTGGCGGCGGGTGAGGGAGACGAGGGGAAATGGGGATCGTGAGGGAGTGGGGGGTTGATAGGGCTCCCGATCGGGGTGGGGTTAAGGAGCCGATGGGGGCGGCTGGGCCGGCCTGGCGGCCCGATGGCCTGCTGGGCCGTGGCCAGCCGGGGGGTTCTTCTTCCTCTTTTTGTTTTTTTGTTTTCTGTTTGTTCCTTTCTTTTTATTTATTCTCTTTTCTCTTATTCTATTTTATTTTACCTTTAGTTTCTTTAGTTTTATAAATATGATAATAGCTCCAAAATAAATGTCTCTGAATAATCCACTGCCTTAAAAGTTTGGTGACTAATAAACTAGTTTAAAATCTTGTTTATTAATTTAAAAGGCATTCAAATAATTGCCTTGTTGCTGTTTTATTTAGTTAAGTGTATTTAAACTTTTTACAAAGACTTGGTTTATCCGCCAACATTACTTATGAATTATTTGGCTCACTCCGAACAGTTTAGTTTCAATATTTGAAATCTTTTATTGTTTGCTTGAATTTGTATTTGAATGCGAATCGGTTTCGAACCAACGCGAGATTAGCAACAGTAATCGAGGTGATGTGGCATCATTAGCGTAGGGTTATTGTGGCTTAATTATCCGGGCGTCACAATTCTCCTCCACTACAAGAAATCTCGTCCCGAGATTTAAGAGGTAGAGAAGGGGGGGGGGGAAGGTCTAGTTACGAAATTCTAATGGATCTTCTCGGCCTTGGTTGCTCTTCTTGAAGAGGTCGATCCATTACATTAACATCTTCATTTTTCTGTTTCAAGTCATCATGGTGAAAGTCGTCCTTTCCTTCAGGATCTCCAACGTACTTACGAATAGGTAAGGGGCAGCTCGGCTACGACAGAATGCTTATGAGGTAAACAATCTGGGGTTAACCCATGAATGAGCATAAGAGTATCTCTCGAGTTTAACATATAAAATACATCGAGAGTAATGTATGAAGGTACAATAATAGGTTCCAAACGGATAGATAGTTTCTCGAGGTCTGAACCGGAGTGAGAAAGGGGTTCAGAGTAGCGAGAGTAAGTATAGCGTCTGATACCAGAATAGAGCACTCGGAAGGTGTTCCGTGAATTAAATACAAGGCCAAGCATGGGGAATAACCATTAGAAACAGGGTCGTACAGGTGAGTCGGGTTTCGATCCTGTGGAACTGTGGGTTATGGGCCCACCATGTGGGTTAAAAGTAGGAAGGGCGGTGACATCTTGCACGGTCATGATAGCAAGACATGTCAGAGGTTAGCCTATCAGTTATGTGGGCAACAATGTCGATACCAAGGGCGAGGGACGAAGAGAACCGTTTTCCTGCTCGTTGAACGAGGCGGACCATTAGGCAAAGTTCTCGCCCATCGGTGGTTGCGAAATGTCATCAACAAAAGTAACAGGTCTCACTGGCAGAGTTGTACACCGAGGTGTTTACATAAGAAGTAAATTATTACTGCTTAGGTTATATAGACTACAAGAAAGGTCAAACAGACCAATGGAAAGGAAAATGTGATCATTAGGTTAAATAGAACAATGGAAAGGAAAAATGTGTTTAAACACATATTTCAGGGGTATATCCTTCCCAAGGACAAGCAGAGCATGATATCCACGAGCGTAGAAAATCCTCTAGGTGAGGGGGGAGAATTTCATGACGTTACCCATACAACGGTGTTTGGATAATTGAGCAAGAAACATTTAGCATTGGGCTTCGAATGTTCTTATTGAAAATCAGAGTATCACAGACATGCTTTGAGATAGCATTGACATGGTCTTCAGGTGAAGATCAGACTTTGGAATCACGAAGGATCCATCAGGAATAACTAGTAGAACCATTATTACAATTCCCTCATGGATGAGTGGATAACCCTGCTGAAAAGGAATCTATAATGATAGGTCCTCCACCGGAAAGCTAGGCATGACATCATGCTACCGGGTCATCAAAGGATCAACATCATAAATCTTGGAAAGTTGTCCCAACCATCATATCTGACCGAGATTCAGATCCGATTGGTGTCAGGATACCTCAGACTTAGGATACCTGAGAAGAAAAGGTGCAACGCAAATTGACGAGATGACATTGTAAGATTCTCGGGAAATGAACTATGGGAGCGGGTTCCTGAAACAATAGTTCATCATTAAACCAAGGAGAGGATGAGGAGGTGACTGATGGACTCAGCGATAACTCATCGAGGTATCCAAAAGATGGATCTCCACAATTATGTGGATAAGGAGATAACATTTGTCAGATCAAATGATATAATGGGATATGCTCGAGGAAAACATACATAATTAAACATTGGTTGAACGGTGCACCCGAAATATGGGTTGGGTTGCACGGCCAATGTTAGAATGGTGATTCAATTAGCGAAGGACTTAGAATGAACTATCGCCCATTCACTTCAAAGAAATAGGGTTGCTAGAAGGAAAGAATCCAAACAACACCGTTCACTTGTTGGAATTAACACGGGGACCAAGAAAGAATGGTGATGGTGAGAAGTATTTCTATGTCAAGAATTCTCAAGAGGTGGAACAAATCTCAAAACATTCTTGACATAAAGGAGGTTAATACTCCAAGGTAACGAAGAACAATTGCTGGATAGCAAGGAACTCAAGGTATAACACCAAACATGAACAAGCTTGTGTTGGTGGGAAGGCAATAAAGTGGTCGATGATAATACAATTCATCGAGGACAAGGATGGTATTTCTCATCATGAATTCAATTGATATCCTGGATGAGCTCAGAATGTTGATGATCACGACACAATTGTCGAGAGATTTCATGCAGATGTAATCAATCGACGATGACATCAAGTCAAACGAACGATGAAGCGGAAGGTTATTGGAACCACGGTTACGACATAAACTCGAACTCAAGCTTGTTGTTTAAGGTGAAAGGGGATGACGAGGAAAATCGACGTAGGCTTTAGCTATCGTCGCATAGTGGTGCTCCGAGAATTAAGGGCCAGGTAGCACAGTTAGAATCATCACGACAATGATATAGCCAAACAGGCTAGGAATGATGTGATCGGGTACAAAAACGTACTTATAGAAGCTTACCGAAGAGTTGTTGAACCGTAGTGCGGACTCGGTTCAGTTATTGGTGTCTTTGAGTGTTTAATAACTCAGAGCCCGTGAAAAATTGGAATCAGTGGGAATGTAGCACTTGATGAAGAACTCATAAGAAGTTATGCAGTTCCATGATAATCTCGAGATACCAGGGGTAATACTCGATGACAGATCAAAGTAGAGGTTGGACCAGGTATTGCTCTACGTAAGACAAGTGCTAAAACTTGCACGAGAAATGGTATTTAAAAGAGAACATGGTCGGAACCACGATTTCAAAAGGCTGATCCCGATATAAGATGAACTTATACCAAATGAATAATTATTTAAGAGAAGCTTTAATGATAAGATCTACATCGTGTCCATGGGCATGAACGCAAGGTTCAAGGTCGACTCCACTTCTCCAATGCATACCCTTTCATTCACTTCTCGCTTTCGATGAAGTTATAGCGTAGAAATTTTATCTGGCAAAATACCAGAAGAGTACGACTCGTGAAAACTTTCGAGTTCACACATATTAAGGAAGGCATAGGTTCAACCCATTGGGGCATCTTAGAATCATATACCAGAATCTTTAGAAGTAATTAACTCAAGCTCGAAGGCAGAGCATGGTTGAGAAAGCAGACGATACAATTTACCAAAGGCATTATGCATCCGAGAAAAGGCTCACAAGGTTATTGAATATGAAGGGCGTTGTCAGATAAAATCCAACAAAGGATCTGGTGGTCCACAAGGGATCTGACGTGAGCATCGGTACTCAACTAGAGGAAGCAGATTATAGAAACAACTAACTAACTCAATTGTCAAATGCAAAGGAATTATGATTCCCAAATCAAGGGGTCAGAAGCAATGCTCTGATTAGGGATGGATAAGCTGAATAGCCTTAGGGTACAATCAAAGACAATTGGATTGGTCGAGAACCAATTCCAGTTAAAAGAATGGCAGCTCAGCCGGAAAAGTAATTTATAAGGATCAATGATGATTGCGTGTATTCGCAAACATATTGAGTCAACAGACTCAAAATGATAATGACAAGGAATGTCAATATGACTACGAGACTTAGGGGATTAACCATAATGCAAGCAAGCAAGAATTTTAAGAGCCAAAGGCCCCAAAGGATTTTCGGAAGATCGAATATTATTTTGAAGACTTTTGTGAAACACATGAACAACTGGGGATGAGCGGATACTCGACAAGTGCGAGGATTTATTTGAAGGGGTATTCATGTGGCAAAGAACTGCTAGGCAGTAGGCACAAAGTATTCTCGGACAATAGAGAAAACTTCGGGGTATCTTGTAATAACAAGATCAATGGGGGATGATCACATGAATGGCAAGTGTAAGTAGTTATCCATACGGATTTATCGGTGGTCAGGAATAGCAAAAGTGATGGGCACAAAGTCTCGAGAGAACATCAGAGAGTATCTACGGAATCTTCTGATGTAGCAGGCGATCCTCTGCAGTAAGGGGCTCTCCGGGTGGATGCGATCACGAGATCCTAATCTTAGAGTTAGCAAATTCATTTAACCCGAATAGTAGAGAGTTCAGAGTCCCAGAGTATAGGTCGAGGAGTAAAAGATCCTACTACCACCCAATGGCGACGTGTGCCCATAAGACACACAGCCATGTTAGTAAAAGTTTTACAATGTCTAGACTCGACTTCGGCCAAGGAGTAGGAAGGGGGATTCCTACAAGCAGTCGGCTCTGATACCAACTTGTGACGCCCCCGATTTAATCGTACACTAATCATGCACGCAAATGTGTACGATCAAGATCAGGGACTCACGGGAAGATACCACAACACAACTCTACAAATAAAATAAGTCATACAAGCATCATAATACAAGCCAGGGGCCTCGAGGGCTCGAATACAAGTGCTCGATCATAGACGAGTCAGGGGAAGCAACAATATCTGAGTACAGACATAAGTTAAACAAGTTGCCATAAGATGGCTAGCACAAACCGGATACAGATCGAAAGAGGCGCATGCCTCCTGCCTCGATCCTCCTAACTACTCCTGGTCGCCGCCGCTGGCTGCACGTAGTAGTAGGCACCTCCGAGTAGTAGTAGTCGCCATCGACGGTGGCGTCTGCTCTGGGCTCCATCGTGCAGTTGCAGCAATCGAGTAGAGGTAGGGGAAAAGGGGAACAAGGCAACCGTGAGTACTCATCCAAAGTACTGCAAGCAAGGAGCTACACTACATATGCATGGATATATGTGTAAAGGGCCATATCGGTGGACTGAACTGCAGAAAGCCGAATAAGAGGGGATAGCTAGTCTTAAAGAAGACTACGCTCGGTCACCGTCTTGCAACAGTAGAAGAGGGCATCTGAAGTCCTCCAAGTAACAACACATAGCAATAATCCTACCCGCGATCCCTCCTCGTAACCACGAGAGAGAGCGACCACCGTTGTATCCGCACTTGGAAGGTGTGTTTTATTAAGTATCCGGTTCTAGTTGTCATAAGGTCAAGGTACAACTCCAAGTCGTCCTGTTATCAAGATCACGGCTATTCAATAGATTAACTTCCTGCAGGGTGCACCATCTTACCCAAAGACGCTTGATCCCATTTGGCGGACACACTTTCTGGGTCATGCCCGCCGCGGAAGATCAACACGCCGCAGCCCCACCTAGGCACAACAGAGGCGAGCACGCCGGTCTAAACCTAAGCGCAGGGTCAGGGCCCATCGCCTCGAGCACACCTGCGCGTTGCGAGAGCGGCCGGAAGCGCACCTAGCCTAGCGGCGTTCCAGTCCAATCCGGCGCGCCGCCCGTCGTTGACGTCTGAAGTGCTTGGCCGATACCACGGCGCCGGATACCCATAACTACTCCCGCGTAGATGGTTAGTGCGTATAAGCTCAGAGCCAACTCAGATCAAATACCAAGATCTCGTTAAGCGTGTTAAGTATCCGCGACGCCGAAACAGGCCAGGCCCACCTCTCCTAGGCGGTCTCAACCTGCCTGCCGCTCCGCCATAAAGATCCATCCAGAGGGCCGTCGGGACAAAGGTCCTTTCAGCCCCCAATCCGTGAATCACTCGCGGGTGCTCCACAAGCCGACCCGACTTTAGTCACCACATGTATCATGTATAAATATAAGTATATACCCGTGATCACCTCCCGAGTGATCACGGCCCGATAGTATAGCACGGCAGACGGACAAGAATGTAGGGCCACAGATGGAATACTAGCATCCTATACTAAGCATATAGGATTGCAGGTAAAGGTAACAACAGTAGTAGCAAGGACAGGCCATGCAGCAGATAGGAGTAATCGAAAGCAGAATATGCTACACTACTCTAATGCAAGCAGTAGATAGAGAAAAGTAGGCGATATATCCGTGATCAAAGGGGGCTTGCCTGGTTGCTCGCAAGAGAGAGGGGTCGTCAACTCCGTAGTCGATCACAGGGGGTACCGGCAGCGGTCTCGGGGTCTACCGGAAAAAGTAAAGGAGGGGGAACATAATAAATAACAGAGCAATCAAAGCATAACATGACAAATGCGGTGCTAGAGGTGATCTAACGCAGGGATAGGTGATACCGGTGAAGGGGGGAAAACATCCGGGAAAGTATCCCGGTGTTTCGCGTTTTAAGCGAGGAGGGCGGAGGAAAAGTTGCGAGTTTGATATGATAGGGGTGTGTGGTGGACGAACGGGTTGCGTATCTGGAACCGTCTCGTGTCTCGTCGATCTGAGCAACTTTCATGTAGAAAGTATTTCGATCCGAGTTACGGTTTATTTTGTATTAATTTTAGAAGATTTAAATCGTTTGTTTCATTAACAGAATTAATTTAAATCAAAATACGCTTCTGAGATCAAGATGATGTCGCCGATCAACATTGACCGTTGACTGGGTCAACTGACGCGTGGGGTCCTTTAGTCATTGACTGTTATCCTAAGTAATAGTTTTAATTAGTTTAGTTAGCTAATTAGATTAACTAACACTGGTTAATTAAGTTAATTAATTCTTTAATTAATTATTATTTCTATTTATTATTATTATTTTTTATTCTTTTCTTAAAAAAATGTTCTGGGGGCAGGGCCCCACTGGTCATAGGCACGGGGGCCTAATGGGTCCAGGCGACGGCTTTATCGGGTGCGGGCGCCGCGCACCCACACGGAGGCGACGGAAGGCGCAGGCGGGGTCGTGCCCACGGCGCGTCCAGGGGAGGGCGCAGGCAGGTGCGGTCACCGGCGGTGGTGCGGCGACAGACCGGCCGAACGGGGTGCGTGTGGGAGTAGGGCGGCAGGGGTTGTGCGTGTCGCATGCGCTGCGTGTGTGGCTCGCCCGGACGCGCGAGTGGCGCGCGGAGGGCGCGGTCGGTGAGGTAAGGCGATGGTGCGGCGAACGGCGTCGGGGCACTTCCCGGTCCAGGAACGGGGAGGAGGTTGAGGACGGTGGTGAGCGACGGGCTGGGCGGCGCCGGTGGTGCGTTGAGGAGGCGGGGTGGCACCGGCGAGGTGACGCCGCGGAGGAGGACAGAGGCGCGGCGGGGCCGAAGCGGGCGACGACGCAGGGAGCCGGACGGCGTGCGGGACAGAGGGGAGAGGATCGGCCGGAGCCTCACCGTGCGGCGTAGGGCACGAGGCAGTGGGCGCGATGGAGGCTTGGGGTGGTCCGGCGACGGCGGGGCGAGGACGAGGCGACGACCGACGATGGAGAGGCAGGACGGGGCGGTCCGGCGAGGGTAGCTCCAGGTGGTGCGGCCTCGTCTGGGCGGCGGTGGCCTCGAGGAGCGGGCGGCTTGCGTCCCGCGTGACTGTCAAGGGAGGAGGGATCGAGCGGGCGCCCATCCCCTGTGCACGGCGCGCGTGTGTGTGTGCGCGTGGTGGCGGCGGGTGAGGGAGACGAGGGAAATGGGGATCATGAGGGAGTGGGGGGTTGCTAGGGTTCCCGATCGGGGTGGGGTTAAGGAGCCGATGGGGGGCTGGGCGGCTGGCGGCCCGATGGCTCTTTGGGCCGTGGCCAGCCGGGGGTTCTTCTTCCTCTTTTGTTTTTTGTTTTCTGTTTGTTCCTTTCTTTTATTTATTCTCTTTTCTCTTATTCTATTTTATTTTACCTTTAGTTTCTTTAGTTTTATAAATATGATAATAGCTCCAAAATAAATGTCTCTGAATAATCCACTTTGCCTTAAAAGTTTGGTGACTAATAAACTAGTTTAAAATCTTGTTTATTAATTTAAAAGGCATTCAAATAATTGCCTTGTTGCTGTTTTATTTAGTTAAGTGTATTTAAACTTTTTACAAAGACTTGGTTTATCCGCCAACATTACTTATGAATTATTTGGCTCACTCCGAACAGTTTAGTTTCAATATTTGAAATCTTTTATTGTTTGCTTGATTTTGTATTTGAATGCGAATCGGTTTCGAACCAACGCGAGATTAGCAACAGTAATCGAGGTGATGTGGCATCATTAGCGGAGGGTTATTGTGGCTTAATTATCCGGGCGTCACACCCATGCAGAAAGGTTGACCTGGCAGAGTCACAATATAGAATGGAGAACTCATCGAGAGCACTCTTATTGTGATCCTTTGATCCAACAAACTTCTGCCATGAGTGGTTCCTAGTATTTGGAAGAAGGAAATACCACGGACCTCGAGGACTAATGCAAAGGTTACTAATAACCTAAAGGAACGAGCAAACACTATCAACATGAAGTAAGTAGGGTGAATCTCGGGTTCTAAACTCCAGGAATAGAATACCTACTAACTAAATTGCATCACTGGATGCTTTCGAGAATGATTGCCAGAATGATCACACTGGGGATGCAAAGCATTGCTAGATTAGTGGGTGGTTCTCTAGGATGCCTAGGGTCATAATAATGGCTTCAACATATACGCCGAGGCAACGGAGTACCTCAACTCGACAATTAGTGTGGTTAATCTGGCCCAAAGGAACATCGAGAACAGAAAGAAGGGATTTGCAAATGCATCAGACTATCTAGAAACCTGGGATGACTCGGACAGCATAACAGCTGTAAATTCCCAGAAAAAGATTTGAGACATCCTGCAAAATAGTGGCATGACCACTCAACATCACAATATCAAGGTTCTGAGGCCAGCTATGAACATACGGAAGTAGTAGAAACCGAACTGAGACTTGAATCCATCAATCCTTTAAGTCTATGGATTAGTAACACGTGATCCTGATAGAAAGATGAGAAGCCTAGTTCTTAATCCCCGCAGAGAAGAAGAGGTTGACTCAGATCAGAGGGCATGAGGTATCAGGAGTAAAAAGAGCCTTACGTTCCCTTCGACAATCAATTCCCCTATATATAACTAAAGCATTTCTAGACTCAACTTAGACCAGTTTGCTTGGTAATCCTACAAGCAGTCAGGCTCTGATACCAAAGCTGTCAGGACCCCGATTCCAAGTCACACAAATATAGTATGTAACACCTCATATCACTTTGGGGCCTCACGCACGGTATTCCTACGGGTGTCGCCTTACCTGGCCCGGGACCGTATGCGCCTTTTGGCTCATGTATATGATAGTGTCGCTAGCATCCATATGACAGAGAACCCAGGCCGACATGACTAGTCGTGAACCCAAAGTGGTAATAACTTACGGGGACAGGCATACATGAAACAACATCGAGCATGTCGGTCAGCAGCGTCTGAATCCGGGTTGTAGCAACTGGGCTAATAGGACTCTGGGAACCCGGGCTATAGCAGGCTAACCGGACTCCGAAATACACCGTGTGACATTTCCCTGAAGGGACAGACACATGATCGAATAAGGACACAAGTCTAAATGTTCTGGAGTAGTAGCAACTAGGCTAACAGGACTGCGGTAAACCGGGCTGTAGCAGACTAGCATGACTCAGTGGAAGCACCAGACTACATTTCCCCATAAGAGAGGCTACCAAGGATAGACAACTAGGTTGTCGGACCCCACATATACCAAACATTTCAATCATACACACAATATGCTCAATATGTGCAAATACAACATGGCATCACAACAAGACTCTACGACTCAGAGTATTTATTCATTAGTCTCCGAGGAGCCCAGTATTACAAACATGAGTCTTATGACCCAACATACAGAGCATACAAGCATCAAGCGGAAGCATAACCATGTCTGAGTACAGACAACTACAATGAAAAAGGCTGAGAAGCCTGACTATCTACAAGACCCACCCAAGGGCACAAGATCGTAGCTGAGGTAATAAGCTAAACGTCGAAGTCCACGCGAAACTACTAGTGAGACCAAAGTCTCTCTGTAAAACATTAAATAAGGAAACGTGAGTACAAATGTACCCAACAAGACTTACATCCGAACTATCTGCATATGCGTCAGTATCAAAAGGGGGTGGTGGAGATTAACTGCAGCAAGCCAGCTTTGACTCAGTGGCTATCCTGAACTACGAATGCTGGTAACTCTTTTGAGGTGGCGCACACGAGTCCATGTATTCACCATATCAATACACCACTATGGATCCACTTCCTGCGCTGCCTCGTCAAGACCACGGACCGCCCGCAGCGGCGCCGCGTGGACCTCATCAAGACCAAGCTTCACCTCCGAAGCGGGCCCCAGCAACCATGGTTGGCTGCCGCGCCTTCACCCCTGAGCTGCGTAGCTTCACCTGGCCAGGCAAGTTCAAGCCGGATCTGCCTCCTCGCTACGACGGCACCGCCGTCCCCGCGAAGTTCCTGAAGCTCTACGAGCTGAGCATCAAAGCGGCCAACGGTGATGAGAAAGTCATGGCGAACTAGTTTCCCATGGATCTCAAGGATGGAGCCCGCTCCTGGCTCCTGAACTTGCAGCATGGCTCGATCTCCTCCTGGGGCAAGATGTGCGACCGCTTCGTCGCCAACTTCCAGGGTACTCGCGACCGCCCGCCGGCCACGTGTGACCTGTGCCGCATCAAGCAACAACCAGGAGAGACCCTCCAGAAGTACATCCATCGCTTCAACAACACTCGCCTCAAGATCCCCATGGTCACGGATGAGGCCATTATCTCCGCGTTCTCCAACGGCGTCCATGACGTCAAGATGAAGGAAGAGCTCACTATCCACGAGGAGCTCTGCACATCTCATGAGCTGTTAAACCTGGTGACCAAGTGCGCAAGGGCATAGGAGGGGCGCCTCTCTCTCCTCGAGCTGCCAGCCGCGGGCACAGAGGAGAAGAAGGCCAAGGCAAAGGACGTGAAGCGCAAGGAAGCGGCAGTGCTTGCAGTGGAGCCCGACACCAAGTGGGGCAGAGATTAGCCCGAGTCATCAAAGAATAGTCGACCGTTCTGCACCGTCCACAACCTAAACACCCACAACACCAGTGACAGTCAAGAGCTCAGAGCCATACGAGAAGGACGCTTTGGTCGACGCCCCGAGCGCAGCAACCGGGGCTACGGCCATGGAGGAGGACGTGGAGGTGGACGCTGGGATGACCGTGGCCCACGCCAGGAGTGGCGCGACAGGCCTCGTGAGGACCGCCCCAAAGCAACGCCAGTCTTTCCCCACTGCCGCCACCAAGAAGGAGCGACAACCACCATCTGGACGAGGGGGCTGGGGGCTTCCAGGAGCCGCGTGCAATCGCCTGCATCTTGGGCGGTGCCCAAGCCCCAGCCTCTCAGCACATCTTCAAATAGTTCGCTCGCGAGGTGAACGCGGTGCTCCCCAAGCTCGAGGCCACGCGCCCACTCAAGTGGTCCCAATGCACCATCACTTTCAACTCGGCAGATGAGCTCAAGTGCGCGGCCACCGCCGATGCCCTCCCGATGTTGTGTTCCCCAGTCATAAGCAATGACCAGGTTACCAACACCCTCATCGACGGCGGCGCAGGGCTCAACGTCCTGTCCGTCGACACGTTCAACAACCTCCAAGTGCCATATGAGTAGCTTCAGCCTACCAAACCTTTCTCAGGAGTGACCGACGGTTCCACCACACCGATAGGGCAGGTTCGCCTCCCCGTCACCTTCGGAGAACGCAAGAACTACTGCACCGAGCTCATCGACTTCGACGTCGTGCACATCCGTCTGCCGTACAACGCCCTCCTCGGGTTTCCGGCCCTGGCCAAGTTCATGGCAGTGACACACCACGGCTACAACGTCCTCAAGATGCCAGGGAGTGGCGGAATCATCACGGTCCCATGTGAAGAAAGAGATGCGGTGTGCTCCCTTGAACGCGCCTTCCAGGCTGCAGCAATCAACGACCCCGACAGCAAAGGCGAGGGCCCTCCTGAGGCCCTCCCCAAGAAGAAGAAGCAGCTGCGCCGTGCAGGATCTCAGGAGGATGGCGTCATAACTGGAACCTCGTCAGGATCAGCGCCCGCTCCAGGGGCGCCTCCCTCCATCGCATAGGAAGGCGCGCCTGGCGCCCTCCTCGGGCAGGGCTCTGTGGCTCTCTTTTGGAGGGCCTCAGACCTTGCCAACCTCACGAGGGAGGCGCTTGGGCACCACTTGGAGGCGTGCTTTGCAGCATGTTTCCCTCAGGAGAACACAGGGAAACGAGTGCTCACCACTCAGGAATTCATCGCCAAAACCACTCTGGAACTACAAAACGCAAGAGTCATGTGTGGCAATAGCTGCACACAAGGCGCGGCCCCCATCCAGGCGAGGATGCCGGGCTGCGTGTCTGCATCGACGTCCCAGGGCTCAACAGGGCTGCATCTCAGGAGCGCTTCTGCCCTTCGCGTGTGGGCCGCTGCGAGGGCCCGCCACACAGCTACGTTCACATGCCCTTTGTCTTGCCGAGCGTGGCGTCAGCCTATTAGCGCAACATGCGGCGTCTCCTGGCGGCTCAGGAGGCCAGGTACCATGCCGTCCTAGAAGAGATGGAGATGGTCTTCAGGGAACCACCCGAGCCCCAAGATCCCCGAGGCTCAGGGCCCCTATGGCTCGTGAAGAGTCATTCCTTCGATGCACGCCTTCAGCTGCACCAACTCTACTTCGTCTACAGAACCAGGTGAAATCTTCCAAGCTCGTTTAGCTGGGAGCACCCCTCGGGCTGCATCATTCCCAGGCCACATGGGTCCGTCCCTATGGCATGTATCCCTTTTGCTTATGTCTTTAGATGACCTTGCTGGTGGCACCCCTCGGGCTGCGTCATCCTCAAGCCGCTCGGGCTGGACCCAGTGGCATGTATCTTCCTGCATTTACCCAAGCTGATATGCTTTCCCTGCTTAACCTGCCAACTGCTGTCGCCTGCTCGATCGCCACCCACCGCGGGTCCATTCACCCCGTGCAATTCGCTTGCGCGTTAAAAGGGGGGCTCCTGAGAATCGCGACTCAGTAGCTCTTACTGGCTCTCCAGCCCTCACCCCCTGGCCTTGACCAAGCCATCGCGACCTGGCATACCAGTGGCGGCTGAGCTCGCTCGAGGGTCGGGACCTGAGGACATAGAGTGCCTGCACCTAACCACCTTGCAGGAACACACAGTCACCGAGACTCAAGACCAGGTGCAACACGCCTTGAGGTAGGGCCTCGTGAGTCCCGCACTGGCTCACGAGTGCCCAGATACACCTCGCAGCCCTGCCGTGCAAGCCACGTGTCAGGGCGGGGCTGTACACGCCCCGGGGGCTCCTCCCGGAGGGGGCCCCATCCCACGCACAAGTGGAAGCACCGTTCTTGGCGCTGGCCGTCGACACTGCCGAGGAGCGGCTATGCTCGTGCACAAGCGGAAGCACTATGCTCCGCGCTGGAGATAAACAACCGAGGGCGGCCCCATGGTCGTACCAACCTCAGGGAGCCTAGAGCTCAGTGTCCAGCCTCACCGCAAGGCCTCCCCTCGGGAGAGCCGCGCGAGGGGGCTGAGCACCCGGGCTGTGCTCAGGTCACACCCAAGCGCACGCCACCCAACCAGGTCTCCCGGACCTGGGTGTCGCGCACCCCTCCCGAGGCCTCGGCGAGGGCAGGTATGGAAATTTTTTGCATGTCAAGGGGGACTCCTGAGCATCGCGACTCTGGAGCCTAACTGGTCACATAGCCCCTCACTCCTTGGTGCATCCTGGTCTCCGGTCGGCCCAATGGCGGTTGAGGTATGTGCGGGGCCGGGCTCTGTGGACGTAGAACATTAATCTATCCTCGCAAACTCTCCCTATAAGCTGTTTGCGCGTCAAGGGGGACTCCTGAGCATCGCGACTCAGGAGCCTAACTGGTCACGTAGCCCCTCACCCCTTGGTCCGGACTGGTCTCCGGTCGGCCCAATGGCGGTTGAGGTATGCGCGGGGCCGGGCTCTGCTGACGCAGAACGCAAAGGAAATAGGAAGGAAACCGCAAAATTTGGAAGCAAATATTACAAACACATTGTCCCCACCATATCAAATGAAAAGTCTAAACGCCTCCACGAGGCCTAATGCATGTTGCAGGAACGAAGCAGGAGAATAGCCGCAGGTCACCCCCGGGCGCCGCCATCACCTGCGGAAGGTGCTACTTCATGAGCGACATTGTCTTCACCTTCACCACCAGCTGCAGGATCGACGACATCACCGGACAAAGGAGCGGAGACAAAGCCGCAGAATTTCTTCAGCAAGGCCTCCACTTGACCTTGTACGGCTGCGGTGGCAGCCTCGCATTGATCTTCAGCCACAGGCTCCAGCAGCTCGTCAAGGCAAGCATTGGGGTTGCGGAGGTGCAGATGGCTGAAAACGCGAGTCAATGCAGCCGAAGATAGAACGCGAGCCTCTGCCTCCGCCATAGGACCGACGCCGTCAATGACTTCCTCGAGCGCCTTCACCAAGAGAGGAAGCAACCAGGCGGGGCCGTCCTCGTCGGTGGCCAGCGACTTCTCCAGGCCGTGCTCGTAGAGCGTCTTCAGCGCCTTGCGAGATCTCTTCTCGATATTGGCAAAGGCCACGCGGTCTTCGACCAGGACTCGCACCTTGGCATCAAGATCGGCCTCCCTCGCCTCCATCTTCCGCTCCAACTCTTCCAACTGGTTGCCGTCGGCGGCCTGCGTGTTCCCCAACTCCGCCAGCTCAGCATCACGGTTCTTGACGGCGTCCTCCTAGGCCTTCATCTCCTCCTCTTTCGCTTGGCGGTGGCATGCTTCTTCGGCGTGCTCATCGCGCAGGCTCTGCAACTCGCCCTCCAGCACTTGGCAGCGGTCACGGGCGGCCTTGGCGTCTTTCAGCACCGTCTCACGATCGGCTGCAGCGCTGGCAGCACTCTGCTTCTCCTTCTCAGAAGTCATAGCAGCCTGGCTCAGCGCTGCGCGAACCGCCAGGTCGGAGTGAAGCCAGCTCCTTGCGCCCGGCCACCAGGCGCGGGTCCGCACCCAGGAGAACTGCCTGTAACTGGGTCATCTTCGAAAGAGCACGATCCAGAACAGCAGCAGGATCAGAAGAACCAGGGAGTGGAGGTGAAGCAGTGGGAGGAGGCGACATCGTCACCGGGGCCTGGGAAATCGCGGGTTCCGGAGCAGCTTGGACCCCATCAGCCACACCAGGCGCCGGCACTTCCGGGGCCAGCGAGGCCATGGGGGCTGATTCCACACGGCGATGCTCCTCTTGGCCCCGCAAGGACGATCAGGCTGGGGAGACGCGGGCGCTGCTGCCTCCTTTCTCTGCACAGGGAGGCACGGCCGCCGCATCCTCCTTCCTCTTCTTCGCCGAAGATGTCGTCCTGATCAACCAAGGACGAGCATCAGGAAATGACGAGTACAAACAGGGACGAGGCGAAGCTTAAGACACTTACTGATCCACCGCAACATACTTCCGCTTGGGGAGCTTGAAGCCTGACAGCATCGGGACCTGAGGAACAGGCGTTCGGGTTCCAGCAGCGCCAGGCGGTGCGGAGGAAGAGCCGGAGCGAGCCCCAGGAGGTGTCGGGACGGATGCGGCATCGCGAGGCACCAGCGACGCCCTACCCCTCTTCGGGATGAGGGGCTGCTCCTTCTCCTCCTGGCGGGCGTCGGCCTCAGCATCGTCAGGAAGGGCGTGGAGGATCTCGGCCTTGATCAGAGGGGAAGTCTCCCCGCCTCTATGAGAGTCTTCTCCGAGTCCACCTCCTCTTCCCCCTCCCTGCGGGACTCGTCAAAGGACACCTCCACCGGTTTTGGTGCCGTGGGGGCTCCCGGGAGCGCCGGCGGCACCAGCCCACGCGCGTCAAAGTTTGTCCTGGAGGCGACGAATTCCTCCCGGTCCCTTCTTGGTGGGTACTCCTTGTTGTCCCCAACTATGAGGTGCAGAATAGCGGCCAATTCATCGTCAGGCAGGGCCCCCGGCCTCAGGTGGGTCTTGTTTCCCTCTTCTTCAAGCTCCCACAGGGGGCGTGCCTCTTTGTGATGTTATGATAAATTGCAATTGCCTCAATGACTGAGATTATAGTTTGTTAGCTCTCAATAAAGTTTCTGATTCGTACTTTGCATTGTGAATAGATTATTACTTGAGCAAAAGAAATCATTTGGCAATATCCATATATGTTGCTGTTATGAGAATAATCATGATGCCCTCATGTCCGTATTTTATTTTATCCATAGCTCTACCTCTAAACATGTGGACATATTTATCTTTATCGGCTTCCGCTTGAGGACAAGCGAGGTCTAAGCTTGGGGGAGTTGGTACGTCCATTTTGCATCATGCTTTTATATCAATATTTATTGCATTATGGGCTGTTATTACACATTATGTCACAATACTTATGCCTATTCTCTCTTATTTTACAAGGTTTACATAAGGAGGAGAATGCCGCAGCTGGAATTCGGGTGGAAAAGGAGCAAATATTAGAGACCTATTCTGCACAACTCCAAAAGTCCTGAAACTCCACGAAAGTTATTTTTGGAAATAATAAAAAATACTGAGAGAAAGAAATACGTCAGGGGGGCCTCCACCTGTCCACGAGGGTGGGGGGCGCGCCCTACCCCTCTGGGCGCGCCCCCTGCCCTCGTGGGCCCCCTGTTGGCCCTCCGGTGCCCATCTTCTTCTATATGAAGTCTTTCGTTCAAAGAAAAATCATAAGCAAGCTTTCGGGATGAGACTCCCCCGCCACGAGACGGAACCCTAGCGGATCCAATCTAGGGCTCCGGCAGAGCAGTTCTGCTGGTGACGCTTCCCTCCGGGAGGGGGAAATCATCGCCATCGTCATCACCAACGCTCCTCTCATCGGGAGAGAGCAATCTCCATCAACATCTTCACCAGCACTATCTCCTCTCAAACCCTAGTTCATCTCTTGTATCCAATTCTTGTCTCTATGTCTGGTACATGTAGGTTGCTAGTAGTGTTGATTACTCCTTGTAGTTGATGCTACTTGGTTTATTTGGTGGAAGATCATATGTTCAGATCCTATATGAACATTAATACTCCTCTGATTATGAACATGAATATGCTTTGTTACGTGAAGTCTTGCTATTAGTAGTCATGTGAATTTCGTATTCGTTCGATATTTTGATGATATGTATGTTGTCTATGCTCTAGTGGTGTTATGTGAACGTCGACTACATGACATGTTACCATTATTTGGGCCTAGAGGAAGGCATTGGGAAGTAATAAATAGATGATGGGTTGCTAGAGTGACAGAAGCTTAAACCCTAGTTTATGGGTTGCTTCGTAAGGGGCTGATTTGGATCCATATGTTTCATGCTATGGTTAGGTTTACCTTAATACTTTTGTTGTAGTTGCGGATGCTTGCAATAGAGGTTAATCATAAGTGGGATGCTTGTCCAAGTAAGGGCAGCACCTAAGCACCGGTCCACCCACATATCAAATTATCAAAGTACTGAACGCGAATCATATGAACGTGATGAAAACAAGCTTGACAATAATTCCCATGTGTCCTCGGGAGCGCTTTTCTCTATATAAGAGTTTGTCTAGGCTTGTCCTTTGCTACAAAAAGGATTGGGCCACCTTGCTGCACTTTATTTACTTTTTTTACTTGTTGCTCGTTACCAATTATCCTATCACAAAACTATCTGTTACCTATAATTTCAGTGCTTGCAGAGAATACCTTGCTGAAAACCGCTTATCATTTCCTTCTGCTCCTCGTTGGGTTCGACACTCTTACTTATCAAAAGTACTATGATAGATCCCCTATACTTGTGGGTCATCAAGACTCTTTTCTGGCGCCGTTGCCGTGGAGTGAAGCGCCTTTGGTAGGTGGAATTTGGTAAGGAAAAATTTATATAGTGTGCTGAAATTTACTGTCACATGTTACTATGGAAAGTAATCCTCCGAGGGGCTTGTTCGGGGTATCTTCACCCCGACTAGTAGAGCAAAGAGTTGCTCCTCAACCTACTGAACCTACTGAAAATGAAATGTCTACTTTGAAATTCCTTCGGGTATGTTATAAAATCTGCTAGCTAATCCTTTTGTAGGAGATGGAACAAAGCATCCTGATGAGCACCTAATCTATGTGGATGAAGTATCTGGATTATTTAAGCTTGCAGGTATACCCGATGATGTTATTAAGAAGAAGGTCTTCCCTTTATCTTTGAAGGGAGATGCATTGACATGGTATAGGCTATGTGATGATACTGGGTCATGGAACTACAAACGATTGAAATTGGAATTTCACCAAAAGTTTTATCCTATACATCTTGTTCATCGTGATCGCAATTATATATATAATTTTTGGCCTCGCGAAGGAGAAAGCATCGCTCAAGCTTGGGGGTGGCTTAAATCAATGTTATATTCATGCCCTAATCATGAGCTCCCGAGAGAAATAATTATTCAAAGTTTTTATGCTCGGCTTTCTGATAACAATCGCACCATGCTCGATACTTCTTGTGCTGGCTCTTTTATGATGAAGACTATTGAATTCAAATGGAACCTATTGGAAAGAATTAAACGCAACTCTGAAGTTTGATTGTGTCAAATCTTTTATGGATACCGATGTTTTCGGTAAGTTTAGCACTAAATATGGACTTGACTGTGAGATAGTAGCTTCTTTCTGTGAATATTTTGCTGCTCACGTTGATCTCCCTAAGGAGAAGTGGTTTAAATATCATCCTCCCATAGAAGTAAAAATAGCTGCACCTATTAAAGTTGAAGAAAAGACTATCACTTATAATGATCCTATTGTTCCTACTGCTTATGTTGAGAAACCAACTTTTCCTATTAGGATAAAGGATCACGCTAAATCTTCAACTGTGGTTCGTAAAAGCAATATTAGAACCTATAAACCTCCTGAGCAAGTTAAAGTTGAACCTAATGTTGCTATTGCGAAATATCTATTATCTGATAATATTGATGGGCATGTTATTCATTTCCGTGATGAAAGTGCTAGAATTGCCAAACCTTGTGCTAAAGATAAACATAGACCTGTGGTAGGCATGCCTGCTATTTCTGTTAAAATAGGAGATCATTGTTATCATGGCTTATGTGATATGGGTGCTAATGCTAGTGCAATACCTATTGACTTATACAAATAAATTATGCACGATATTGCACCTACTGAGTTAGAAGATATTGATGTCACAATTAAACTTGCCAATAGAGATACTATTTCACCAATGGGAATTGTTAGAGATGTTGAAGTCTTGTGTGGGAAAACTAAATATCCTGCTGATTTTCTTGTTCTTGGTTCCCCACAATATAGCTTTTGCCCCTTTATATTTGGTAGACCCTTTTTGAACACTGTTAATGCTAAGATAGACTGTGAAAAGGATGTTGTCACTATTGGTTTGGGTGATATGTCTCATGAGTTTAATTTTTCTAAATTTTGTAGACAACACCGTGAAGAGGAATTGCCTAGTAAGGATGAAATAATTGGTCTTACTTCTATTGTCGTACCTCCTAGTGATCCTTTAGAACAATATTTGCTAGACCATGAAAATGATATGTTCATGAATGAAAGAAGGGAAATAGATGAAGTATTATTTAAACAGGAACCCATCCTGAAACACAATTTGCCTGTTGAAATCCTAGGGGATCCTCCTCCACCCAAGGGTGATCCCGTGTTTGAGCTCAAGACGTTACCTGATACTCATAAATATTCTTATCTTGATGAGAAAAAGATATATCTTGTTATTATTAGTGCTAACCTTTCAGAGCATGAAGAAGAGAGATTATTTAAAACTCTGAGGAAGCACCGCGCTGCTATTGGATATACTCTTGATGATCTTAAGGGCATTAGTCCCGCTTTATGTCAACATAAAATAAATTTGGAGAAAGATGCCAAACCAGTTCGTGATAATCAACGACGGCTGAATCCTAAGATGAAAGAAGCGGCAAGAAAGGAAATACTAAAGCTCCTTGAGGCAGGTATAATTTATCCCGTTGCTGATAGTCAGTGGGTAAGTCCTGTCCATTGTGTCCCTAAGGGAGGTATTTCTGTTGTTCCTAATGATAAAGATTAATTGATTCCGCAAAGAATTATTACAGGTTATAGGATGGTACTTGATTTACGCAAATTAAATAAGGCTACTAAAAAAATATCATTACCCTTTACCTTTTATCGATCAAATGCTAGAAAGATTATCCAAACATACACATTTTTGCTTTCTAGATGGTTATTCTAGTTTGTCTCAAATACCTGTGTCAGCCGATGATCAATCAAAGACCACTTTTACTTGCCCTTTTGGTACTTTTTCTTATAGACGTATGCCTTTTGGTTTATGTAATGCACCTACTACCTTTCAAAGATGCATGATGGCTATATTCTCTAACTTTTGTGAAAAGATTTGTGAGGTTTTCATGGACGGTTTCTCCGTTTACGGATCCTTTTTTGATGACTGCTTGAGCAACCTTGATCGAGTTTTGCAGAGATGTGAAGAAACTAATCTTGTCTTGAATTGGGAAAAGTGCCACTTTATGGTTAATGAAGGTATTTTCTTGGGGCATAAAGTTTCTGAAAGAGGTATTGAAGTTGATAAAGCCAAGGTTGATGCTATTGAAAAGATGCCATGTCCCAAGGACATCAAAGGTATAAGAAGTTTCCTTGGTCACGCCGGATTTTATAGGAGGTTCATTAAGGACTTCTCCAAAAATTATCGGCCTCTGACTAATTTATTACAAAAAGATATACTATTTGTCTTTGATGATGATTGTGTAGAAGCATTTGGAATACTTAAGAAAGCATTGATCTCTGCACCTATTGTTCAGCCACCTGATTGGAATTTACCTTTTGAAATTATGTGTGATGCTAGTGATTATGCTGTAGGTGATGTTCTAGGGCAAAGAGTTGATAAGAAATTAAATGTTATTCAATATGCTAGTAAAACTCTAGACAATGCTCAGAGAAATTATGCTACTACTGAAAAAGGATTCTTAGCAGTTGTATTTGCTTGTGATAAGTTCAGACCTTATATTGTTGATTCTAAAGTAACTATTCACACGGATCATGCTGCTATTAAATATCTTATGGAAAAGAAAGATGCTAAACCTAGACTTATTAGATGGGTTCTCTTGCTACAAGAATTTGATTTGCATATTATTGATAGAAAGGGAGCCGAGACCCCCATTGCAGACAACTTCTCTAGGTTAGAAAATGTTCTTGATGACCGACTACCTAATGATGATATCTTTCCTGACGAACAATTAAATGTCATAAATGCTTCTCGTACTACTCCATGGTATGCTTATTATGCTAATTATATTGTTGCTAAATTTATACCACCTAGTTTCACATACCAGCAAAAGAAAAAGTTTTTCTATGATTTGAGACATTACTTTTGGGATGACCCACATGTTTACAAAGAAGGAGTAGATGGTGTTATTAGACGTTGTGTACCTGAGCATGAACAGGAATAGATCCTACGCAAGTGTCACTCCGAGGCTTATGGAGGACACCAAGCTGGAGATAGAACTGCACATAAGGTATTGCAATCCGGTTTTTATTGGCCTACTCTCTTCAAGGATGCCCGTAAGTTTGTCTTATCTTGTGATGAATATCAAAGAATTGGTAATATTAGTAGACGCCAAGAAATGCCTATGAATTATTCACTTTTTATTGAACCATTTGATGTTTGGGGCTTCGATTATATGGGACCTTTTCCTGCCTCTAATGGTTACACACATATTTTAGTCGCTGTTGATTATGTTACTAAGTGGGTAGAAGCTATTCCAACTAGTAGTGATGATCATAACACTTCTATGAAAATTCTTAAAGAAGTTATTTTTCCGAGGTTTAGAGTCCCTAGATATATAATGACTGATGGTGGTTCACATTTTATTCATGGTGCTTTCTGAAAAATGCTTGCTAAGTACGATGCTAATCATAGAATTGCATCTCCTTATCACCCGCAGTCTAGTGGTCAAGTAGAATTGAGTAATAGAGTGCTCAAGTTAATTTTGCAGAAGACTGTCCATAGATCTAGAAAGAATTGGTCCAAGAAACTTGATGATGCATTATGGGCCTATAGAACTGCATATAAAAATCCTATGGGTATGTCTCCATATAAAATGGTTTATGGTAAAGCATGTCACTTACCTCTTGAACTAGAACATAAGGCTTATTGGCTATTAAAGAGCTCAATTATGATTTCAAGCTTGTCGGTGAGAAGAGGTTATTTGACATTAGCTCACTTGATGAATGGAGAACCCAAGCTTATGAGAATGCCAAGTTGTTTAAAAAAAGTTAAAAGATGGCATGACAAAAGGATACAAAAGCGTGAGTTTAATGTAGGTGATTATGTATTACTATACAACTCTCGTTTAAGATTTTTTGCAGGAAAACTTCTCTCTAAATGGGAAGGCCCTTACGTTATCGAGGAGGTCTATCGTTCCGGTGCCATAAAAATCAACAACTTCGAAGGCACAAATCCGAAGGTGGTAAACGGTAAAAGAATCAAACATTATATCTCAGGTAATCCTATAAACGTTGAAACCAATGTTATTGAAATGGTAACCCCGGAGGAATACATAAGGGACACTTTCCATAACGTTTCAGACTCCGAAAAGGAATAGGTATGTGGTACGGTAAGTAAACCAACTCCAAAACAGTTCTAATGGCAATTTTTCTCTGTTTTGGTATATTTAGAAAAATAGAAAAATAAGAAGCAGTCCGGGAAGGACACGAGGCCTCCACGAGGGTGGAGGGCGCGCCCTACCTCCGGGTGCACCCCTGCCTCGTGGGCACCTCGTGCACTCTCCGAACTCCGTTTTCTTGCACGATACGTATTTTGGTCGGTAAAAATTCATTATATAATCTCCTGAAGGTTTTGACTCCTGTATCACGCAATTGTCCTCTATTCTTGTTTCGAGCTGTTTTCTGTCAGGGTTGTCAAGGCCAGGTATCATGTCGTCCCCCTCCTCCAACAACGGTGACAATGATGCTTGGCTGATGAAGATAGAGATGAAGAGGGAGGAACCCATGGAGATCAACAAGGATGAAGGGATCAAGAAGGCCACGGAGGACCAAGCTCCTGAAGACAACCTTCAACTTGATCACAATCTTCTTACCCCAACTAAGATCGAAGCTTTCAAGATGATTGAGTTAGCTCATATACAAAACAAGTATCTCACACATGAAAATATTTTGTTGAAGGAGCATATCATTGCACTCAAGGGCATTATCCGCAAGTTGGAGGACCTCTTACGCTCGATGTGCGACTATCCATCATCACCTCCACCTTCTTCACCAGCAAAAGAGACATAATCACATGGGTATGGGCAATCCCCTTGGCAACTGCCAAGCTTGGGGGAGGTGCTCCGGTATCGTATCACCATCACATCTTCTATCTTTACCGTTTTTCTTAGTTTGATCCTTTTAGTAGTATCTTGATCTAGTAGAATAAAGTTTATGGCATGATCTAGTTCTGAGTTTTGCTTTATGATCTTTCTATGTAATCGAGTCCGTAAGCTATATATAATAAAGATTAGTGTTGAGTCAAGGGCTTGATTATCTTGCTATGATCTTGAGTGAGTAAAAGAAAAGAGAAAAGAACAAAAAGAAACAAAGAGATCATATTGATCTTATGGAGAGTAATGACATCACATTGAAAGAGTATGATGATTAAAAATTGTTGGGAGTTGGCAAACATAGCTTTGGTCATCGTTGCAATTAATAGGAAGTAATAAAGAAAGAGAAGTTTCACATATAAATATACTATCTTGGACATCTTTTATGATTGGGAGCACTCATTAAAATATGACATGCTAAAGAGTTGATGTTGGACAAGGAAGACAACGTAATGGGTTATGTTTTCTTATATCTGAGATAAAGTATATTGTCATGGGTTATCCAACATGTTGAGCTTGCCTTTCCCCCTCATGCTAGCCAAATTCTTTGCACCAAGTAGAGATACTAATTGTGCTTCCGAATATCCTTAAACCAGTTTTGCCATGAGAGTCCACCATATCTACCTATGGATTGAGTAAAATCCTTCAAGTAAGTTGTCATCAGTGCAAGTAATAAAAATTGCTCTCTAAATATGTATGATTGATTGGTGTGGAGGAAATAAGCTTTATACGATCTTGTGATGTGGAAGAAATAAAAGCGACGGACTGCATAATAAAGGTACATATCACAAGTGGCAATATAAAGTGACGTTCTTTCACATTAAGATTTTGTGTATCCAACCTTGAAAGCACATGGCAACCTCTGCTTCCCTCTGCGAAGGGCATATCTATTATTATTATCTTCTACCTTATGCAAGAGTCATGGTGATCCAAGGTCAAAAAAAAATCAAGGTCAAAAAAAAGAGTCATGGTGATCTTCACCTTTCCTTTTTACATTTTATCCTTTGGCAAGCACAGGGTGTTGGAAAGATACTGATATATATACCTAATTGGATGTAAGTTAGCATGAACTATTATTGTTGACATTACCCTTGAGGGAAAAGTTTGGGAGGCGAAACTATAAGCCCCTATCTTTCTGTGTGTCCGATTAAAACTCCGTAACCACAAGTATTGCGTGAGTGTTAGCAATTATGAAAGACTAAATGATAGTAGAGTATGTGGACTTGCTAGAAAGCTCTGACATAGACTCTTTCTGATGTTATGATAAATTGCAATTTGTCAGGACCCCGATTCTAAGTCACATCGATCTAGCCGGTAACACCTCATATCACTTTGCGGAATATTCGACGGCCCACATGACGTTGTTGGGCCGATTTCCTTTAGTGCCTAACGGGCCGTGAGTTAACGGGCCATAAAATGGGCTATTTGCAAAGAAACCGTTAACAGGCTTTTCATGGGCCAGCCCATTAACTTTTGACCAAGTCAAACGGGCCGGCTTGGTAAGCTAAATGGGCCAGTGGTGGGCCGCGGCACGTGTCGACATATCATAGGCGCCTATCTGACCCACTGACGAGCTGACATGTGTTTCGTCCGGCCAATAAGAATTTTACACGTCGAAATTTCCCATTGGTCGGGGCTGTTAACGGGTTATCGGATCCAAAACCCAACCCGATAGCTTAACGGCGTTCCGTTACGGTGGATGCCACGTGTCGGTCACCCTTGACGAAAGCACTTCCGTGATTATAATTTTGGTAATGTCATGGAACACTTCTACGACAGCACATGTATGACTATCTTGATTCTGTCATAAATTTGTCATGGATGTACATGCATGAAAAAAAATGCGACCTACTGTGACAAACACGTATCATCACGGAAGTGTATTTTTTTTGTAGTGCCACCACCACGCTGGAGTAGGGTATTACACCACAACGGTGGCCAGAACCAGTATAAATCTTGAGTCTTCCTGTGTTGAGAGTTCGTCGAGTTTGTCCGCGAGATATTAGCGAGCTAGGTCGTAGATCGGTAGGAGGGAAAGACTTCACGCGCACCCCAGTGTTCGAACCTTAAGGGTTTGCGGGAACCCCACATCCGACAACAACCCAGAAGTCCTTTACCGCTAACGCGGCTATTCGAATAGATCATTTATAAACCTGCAGGGGTGTACTTCTTCACACATGTTTCCACCACTTAGCGTCTGCACACGACATGTGCTCGGTAGACTTCAAGCGAAAGCCGACGTGGGTGTAGACCACGACCTGACTAACCACACAAGTTTCTAGTCTAGGTTTATCGCATATTCAGGTTCCATCCGCAAGGAGATCCTGCCGGGGTTTCGCTCACAGCCCCAAACGATGTGTGTAGGGTTCCCGAGACACCAAACGGGCACCCGGCACACCGTGCCACGGTGTATCTACCGCATCATAGCCCACCCCTAGGGTCAGCGCTATGCACGACCTCCAACACATATCCTACAAACACCAGAAACTAGTTGCAACTCCTGGAAAGAGGACAGGGGCGGTTAATAAGTCGAGCGGGGTCATATTTCAGGGCCCAACGTGTGGTAGTAGTTGTTCATGGATCACAAATACAGAACTCAGTTCCTAAGGACGGCTTCAATGAGACAACCCACCATGTACTCCTATATGGCCTCTCACCGCTACCTTTACCAAATCGTGTTCACACACTTAGCTCGCACACAGTAGGACATGTTCATCACCATTCCAATTCATCCCCGATGAATCAGACCTGACTCAATTCTAAGTAGTAGCAGGCATGGCAAACAAGCATGAATGAGTAGGCACGTCAGGGCTCAAACAACTCCTACTCATGCTAGTGGGTTTCATCTATTTACTGTGGCAATGATAGGTCATGCAGAGGAAAGGGGTTCAACTACCGCAGCATGTAACAGTTGAATCGTTGTTGTCCTAATGCAGTAAAAGAGAGCAGGAGCGAGAGAGTGGGATTGTATCGGAATGAACAAGGGGGTTTTGCTTGCCTGGCACTTCTGAAGATAGTATAGTTCTGTCACAGCCCTAGAGTTTGCTTGTAACTAGTGGCATTGCATCCATGCATCATGTTTAAATTTCATGAAACTTGAAATGGGGATTGATCCAAGCCCTAGCAGTAAATCAATTCAAATAGGTTCAACTAAAATTATTTTTCAATGAACCCAAATGGCCTTAAAAAATGTTCACCATTTTTGGAAAATGCTGGAAACAGTAACCAGAGATGTTGAACATTTTTCCATGACATTTGGATTATTGAATTAACTCATATTGTATCTGAGTTGGGGCATTTAAATCCTATAAATATTTTAAATGCTCTAATAATTCTGAAACTAGTTGAGGGCTGTTGGGAATAATTTCAAGTGCCCAAAAATATTTTCAGAATTATATAAAAATGATTTGGTGTTAAACTAAATCAAAACAGAGGCAAACAATAGAAAACAGAAACAAATTTTAACAGAGAGAGAGTTTTACCTGGCACTCACCTAGGCAGCCCACCTGGCCAGTCCACCTGGCGGCCCAAGTGGCCGGCCCAGCCCACCTAGCCCTCTCCCCTGTCGTCTTCCTCCCCGAGCCAGTAGGCAGAGCGCGTGCTCGCCGCACGCGCACACGCGCCCGAGCCACCCCCTGCTTCCGCCTCTTCTGGAGCCAGGCCCGAGTGCCACGCACTCCCCCTCGCCCCCCTGCACCTCTCCTCTCTCCCCTGGACCCCAACCCCTCCTCTGTCTCTCTCATGCGTAGCCGCCCGAACCCGTCCGTCGCGCCGCTCGCCGTTTCCGCGGCCACCGGCTACCGCACGCCTCACCGACGCACCTAGAAGCTCCGCCACTTCGTCCTCTACCTCCTCGACGAGCCACGAGGCCTCGGACGCGCTGCAACACCGCCACCGCCGCCGCCCTCTTCGTTCGGCCACCGAGATCACCGGCGACCTCTCGTCGCCACCAGCCCCCACCCTGAGCTCGCCGAGGCCTCCATTCAACTCTATGTGAGCTACCGCTTCGAACCCCTCTCTTCCCCGCCTCGATTGCTCCTTGTAGCCCTTGTTCTCACCGGAGCCGAAGCTCCTAGCCGCCGGCCATGTTGCCATCGTAGCTACGGCCGCGCAAGCTCGCGTTCGATCTCACTGTTGCACTCACCGCACTCCCGCGAGTCGAACACGACCGTCCACGGCTCCTCCCGTGCCCCGCACCGCCCACACCGTTGTTGCCCGAACTCCGGCCACCGCACTTCCCTTCGCCGCCGTTGTTCTGGTCCTCTCCGGCGCGAGCTGGTGGCTCCGTTGCGTGCGGACGAGCACCAGCATCACGCCAAGGCAAACCGCCGCCCGTTTGGTCACCGGAGGGCGAAACCCGACGCGCTCCGCCTTCACTGACCTCGCCGGCGACGAGCCGTCGGCCTAATCCCGGTTTAGTTAGCACTAATGACCCCGCTAACCCCCCCCCCCACCCTCCCGAGCCACTGCCATGTGGGCCCCTATGCCCGTTTAGGTTAGCTTAATGCCTGTTAAAATTAGTACTAATCTTGCGGACCGCACGTGTTAGCTTTGACTTTGACCAAGTCAGCGCTGGCCGGTCCCACCTGTCACTCACCCAAACCAGCCCTGTTACACTGACCAGTGAGCCCCAGCGTCAGGTTTGACCTGGGCTGGCACCTTTGACCTGATGACGTCACCCCGATGTCATGCTGACACAGTAATTCTATTTCTGGATTTAGTTTAATTTTAAATAATTCAGAAATTCCAGAAAATATCCAAAACTTCAAAAATTCATATAAAATCAACCATAACTCCAAATCAAACAAATTATGTATGAAAATTTATCAGAAAAATGCAACCTATCCATCTGTATCATTTTCATGCATGTTTGAGAAAGTTAACCTCACTGTTTAGGATCAAACATGATTAGGACAAATTTGATAATAGATTTGGAGTTGGAATTTGATCTAGTTTTGAATTCCACTTCAATCAAAATGACTTTCTGTTGCACTAGCTCAAACCACAGCATATTGCCATGACATTATCATGCATCATATTTGTTGCATTGCATTGATTGTGTCCCTCTTTGTTTGCCGGTAATTGTCCCCTCTCGATAGACGTGGTTTCGACGATGAGATCGATGACACCGATGAAGAGCTATAATATCTTCAGAAGTGCCACGCAAGCAAAACCCCCTTGTTCATTCCTATACAATCCTACTCTCTCGCTCCTGCTCTCTTTTACTGCATTAGGACAACAACGATTCATCTGTACTTGCTGCGGTAGCTGAACCCCTTTATCCTCTGCATGACCTGTCATTGCCACAGTAAATAGATGAAACCCACTAGCATGAGTAGGAGTTGTTTGAGCCCTGTTGTGCCTACTCATTCATGCTTGTTTGTCATGCCTGCTACTGCTTAGAGTTGAGTCAGGTCCGATTCATCGGGGATGAATCAGAGGTGTGTGAACATGTCCTACTGTTTGTGAGCTAAGTGTGTGAACACGATTTTGTAAAGGTAGCGGTGAGAGGCCATGTAGGAGTACATGGTGGGTTGTCTCATTGAAGCCGTCCTCGGGAATTGAGTTCTGTGTTTGTGATCCATGAACAGCTGCTACCATACATTGGGATCCTTAATTGACTCTCTTGACTTATTAACCACCCATGTCCTCTGTCCAGGAGTTGCAACTAGTTTCTGGTGTTTGTAGGATATGTGTTGGAGGCCGTGTGTAGAGCTGACCCTAGGGGTGGGCTATGATGCGGTAGATACACCGTGGCCGGTAATCGAGCGCCTGCTTGGTGTCTCGGGAACCCTGCACACATTGTTTGGGGCTGTGAGCGAAACCCGGCCGGATCTCCTCGCGGATGGAACCCGAATAGGCGATAAACCCGACTAGAAACTTGTGTGGTTAGTCAGGTCGTGGCCGACTCCCCCAAGCTTCCGCTTGAAGGTTGCCGAGATACACGACGTGTACATGGTGGTAAGTGGCGAGAGCGTGTGAAGAAGTACACCCTTGCAGGGTTATAAATGATCTATTCAATAGCCGCCCACGGTAAAGGACTTCGGGTTGCATGTACGGTTCATAGACAAGTGAAAGTGGATACTCTAAAATGCGCAAGATAAGCGTGAGTGCTATGGATGGCGTTCGTGGGGAGACGGAACGGATCCATAGTGGTGTATTGATATGGTGAATATGTGGACTCGTGCGCCCACCTCAAAAGAGTTACTTGCAATCATAGTTCAGATAGCCACCAAGTCAAAGCTGGCTTGCTGCACCAAACTCCACCACCCCCTTTGTTGATACCGATGCATATGTAGTTAGTTCGATGTAAGTCTTGTTGGGTACATTTGTACTCACGCTTGCTTAATTTATGTTTTGCGAGAGACTTCAGTCTCGCTAATAGTTCCGCGTGGACTTCGACGTTTAGCGTGATACCTCAGCTACGATTTTGTGACCTCGGCAGGATCTGGTAGATAGTCAGGCTTCTAAGCCTTTTTCATTTGTAGATGTCTGTACTCAGACATGTTAAGCTTTCGCTTGTGCTTTGACTTGTATGCTCTGAATGTTGGGTCATGAGACCCATGTTTGTAATATCTCGCTCCTCGGAGCCTAATGAATAAATACTTGAGTCGTAGAGTTATGTTGTGATGCCACGTTGTATTTACACATATCGAGCATATTGTGTGTATGTTTGAAATGCTTGGTATGTGTGGGATCCGACAATCTAGTTGTTTATCCTTGGCAGCCTCTCTTATGGGGAAATGTAGTCTAGTGCTTCCTTGAGCCATAGTAGTCCGCTGCCCGGTTCACCGGAGTCCTACTAGCCCAGCACTATTGCTCAGGACGCTTGACTGGCCGGCATGTGTTTCACTTTGTTCATGTGTCTGTCCCTTCGGGGAAATGTCACGCGGTGACATCCGGAGTCCTGCCTAGCCTGCTACAGCCCGGGTTCTCGGAGTCCTGTTAGCCCAGTGCTACAGCCCGGATTCACACGCTCCTGACCGACATGCTCGAAGTTGATTCATGTATGCCTGTCCCCATTGGTTAGTGCCGCTTTGGGTTCACGACTAGCCATGTCGGCCTGGGTTCTCTGTCATATGGATGCTAGCGACACTATCATATACGTGAGCGAAAAGGCGCAAATGGTCCCGGGCCATGGTAAGGCGACACCCGTGGGAATACTGTGCGTGAGGCCGCAAAGTGATATGAGGTGTTACCGGCTAGATCGATGTGACTTGGAATTAGGGTCCTGACAAGTTCTTCATCGGTGTCATCGATCTCATCATCGGAACACGTCTATCGAGAGGGGATAACCACCAGCAACAGAGAAAGAACACAATCAATGCAATGCACAATATGATGCATGATCATGACATGGCAAAATGAGTGTGTTGGGCTAATGCACCTTCAACCAGATGGGTTTGAGCCATTTTGAACCAAAGGTTCAAAGTTCAAACTCATTTGTGATCTTAAATAGTGCCTTATCATGTTTTGCACTAAACAGCAAGTTAACTTGTTTAAACATGCATGAAACCAGTACCGATGGATAGATTGGATTTTTTTGATCATTTTTCATATATAACTTATCTCATTTGGAGTTACAGATGAATTTCTATGAATTTTAGAAGTTTTAGCTATTTTCTGGAATTTCCTGAATAAGAATAAATCCAGAAAAAGGTTAATCATACAAGATGACGTCGGGTGACGCCAAGAGGTTAAAGGCACCAGCCCAGGTCAAACCTGACGGCTGGGACCCACATGTCAGTGTAACAACTAACTAACAGAGTTAGTTGGTGTTAGGTAAGCACCAACCTAGGTTAATTAGGGCCTGGGCCCACTTGTCGGTGAGTCAACGAACTAACTAGGTTAATTAGCACTAACTTATCTAACACCTAAACTAAACAGGGGCATGGTCCACACGTTAGTCAACCAGGGCAGTCAAACTGGTGTCAAACCCCGGTCAGCGGGGGCAAACCCACCGGCGACTCGACGCCGGCGAGGCCCGAGACGGTGGCGCGACTCGGAAATCGCCCACGGGCGTCCAAATGGGCGGCGGAGAGGCTCTACGGGGAGCTGGCGATCGCGCGCATCTAACAGGGCAAGCGGGAGTAGCTGGCGTGGACCAAGCTCATCGGAAGCGAGCTCGCGGCGGCGGCCGGAGTTCAGGTGAGCTCGGGTTCGGCGTAAGGGAGCTCGGCAGGTGGCAAGGAGGGGTGCTACGGTCTCTTGGGGGGCGCACTGAGCACGACTGTGTGCTCGGTTGCAGCTCTAGGCAACGGTGTCCACGGCGGCGACATGGCCGACGGCAAAGAGTTCTCGGCCCCGACGGCATCATCGTTAGAGGAAGAAAACGAGCCAGGGGAGAGGGGAGATCGGCAAAGGAGCTCAGAGAGCGTTGAATGGAGCCGTTCGAGAGCTCGGGGAGGCACTGGAGCGAGCGGAGCGGTGAAGGGGATCTCCCGCAGCTGGCGATGAAAACGAAGACAGTGGCGTCGCTTTAGGCGTTCCGCGGGCGCGTGACTTGGTGGAGAGGGCGAGGGCGTCGAGGCGAAGCTCGTGGGCACGTCGGAGAGGCGAGGGGAAGGCGGTGGCTGTGTCTACGGCAAGCGGCAGCGACAAGCTCCGCTCGGGTAGAGAGGGAGAGAGAGCAGAGGAGGGGAGAAGCACGGGAGAGAGTGAGAGAGGTCCAGGGGGTTGCGTGGCGTCTCCAGGGACGCCCAGGCAGTCGAGGGGGAGCGGCAAGCAAGAGGTGGCCGAGGCCGCGCGCGCGCGCGTCGGGCATGCGCTCGTCCTCCTGGCAGAGGAGGAAGACGACAGTGGAGGAGGCGGTGGTAGGCTGGGCCGGCCAGCTACAGTGCTGGGCCGGTTGGTGGGCTGCACAGGTGAGGCCAGGTAAGATTCTCTCTCTCTCTCTCTCTTTTATTCTGTTTTGCTATTTTATTCTGTAACTTCTGGCTTTATTAACAATACTCAAACGTTTCCAAAAATCTAGAAAATAATTGTGGGCTCTTTTTGGAATATTCCCAACAGCCCTCACTTAGGTTCAGAATTAATTTAGCGTTTAAAATATTATATAGCATTTAAATGCCCAATTGCAAATAGCATATGATTTAATTAAGTGACCTTATGTGTCCTAGTAAAGTGTGCACCATTTTTTCAGGGGTTCTAGACCAAGGCAGAGATGATGAACATTTTAGAAGGGCATTTCAGGTTCATTGAAAAAGATTTTGGTAAATCCTAATTGGATTAAGGGGGGTGCTGGGGGTTCTGTCATCCCCATTTCAAGTTTCCTGGGAAAAGTAAACATGATGCATGGAGATTATGCAATGACAGGCAAGACTAAGCTAGGGTTGTGACATAAGTTCATCTTATCTTGTGATGAATGTCAAAGAATAGGTAATATCGGTAAGCGTCAAGAAATGCCTGTGAATTATTCACCTATTGTTGAACCATTTGATGTTTGGGGATTTAATTACATGGGACCTTTCCCTTCCTCTAATGGGTATACTCATATTTTTGTTGTTTTTTGATTATGTTACTAAGTGGGTAGAAGCTATTCCAACCAGTAGTGTTGATCACAACATCTCTATTAAAATGCTTAAAGAAGTTATTTTCCCAAGGTTTGGAGTCCCTATATATTTAATACTGATGTTTGTCCACACTTTATTCATGGTGCTTTCTGTAAAATGCTTGCTAAGTATGATGTTAATCATAGAATTGCATCACCCTGTCATCCTAAATCTAGTGGTAAAGTTGAACTTAGAAATAGAGAAATAAAATTAATTTTACAAAAAACTGTCAATAGGTCCTGGAAGAATTGGTCTAAGAAATTAGATGATGCACTTTGGGCTTATTGAATAGCATATAAAAATCCTATGGGTATGTCTCCATATAAAATGGTTTATGGAAAAGCTTGTCATTTACCTCTTGAGTTAGAACATAAAGCTTATTGGGCAATTAAAGAACTCAACTACGATTTCAAACTTGCTGGTGGAAAGAGGTTATTTGATATTAGCTCATTAGATGCATGGAGAATCCAAGCTTATGAAAATGCCAAGTTATTTAAAGAAAAAGTTAAAAGATGGCATGATAAAAGAATCCAAAAGCGTGAGTTCAAAGTTGGAGAATATGTTCTTTTGTACAACTCTTGTTTCAGATTCTTTGCAGGAAAACTCCTCTCCAAATGGGAAGGACCCTATGTTATTGAGGAGGTTTATCGATCTGGAGCCATGAAAATAAATAATGCCGAAGGTACTAACCCGAAGGTGGTTAATGGGAAACGAATAAAACATATCTTAGGTACGCCCATTGACATTGAAAGCAATATTATCCAAACTATGACACCGGAAGAACACATAAAAGAAACCTTCCGGAACACTCCAGAATCATGAAAAAGAGGAGGTACATGATACGTTAAGTAAACGGACTCCAAAAAATCTGCAAAAATATTTTCTCTCCGTTTTGGAATATAAAAAAATTAGGCCAATAAGAAACAACCAGGAAGGCACCCCTGGTGGGCACAAGACACTAGGGCGCGCCTGACAAGGCACGCCGAGGTGGGTTGTGTCCACCTCGGGTACCTTTCGGACTCCGTTTTTCTTCCGTTTGCTTGTTTCCCAAGATAAAAAATCTTTATATACCCCCCAAACCTATTGACCACCATATCACGGATAAATCTTTTGTTTCCGTTTCTTGCTATTTTCGGTCAGATTTGTTGAGCCACGCATCGTGTCTTCTTCTTGCTCCAACAACGTGGAAGGGGATGCTTGGTTGATGAAGATTGAGCTAAAGAGAGAAGAGCCCGTAGAAGCCGTCAAGGAGGACAAGAGCAAGGAGGCTACTGGAGATCAAGCGCCGTTGGTTGAGCAGGCCTGGCCTGCCAAGGACGAAGAAGAAGATATCCTTAAACCTTAATACGATCATCTCACCGCCACCGAGATTGAAGCCTTTCGGATCATCAAAATGGTTCGTGTGCAAAATTAATATATCACTCATGAAATATTCTGTTGTAAGATCACATCATCGCCTCCGGAGCGTCATCCGTAGATTGGAGAATCTCTTGATCACGAAGGACAAGATTGCTACTACTTCATCACCACCACCTCCTTCTTCATCACCAAAGGAAAACTGAGTATCGGGTATGGGCACTCCCCTTGGCTTGTGCCAAGCTTGGGGGAGGTGCCCCGGTATCGTATCACCTCCACTATCTTTTGCTTTTACTTATCTTAGTTTGATCCATAATCATCTTTTGCTTTAGATGAATAAAAGTTTAGATCGATCCTTTCTTTTCAAGTGTTTGCTTAGTGATCTATCCCTGTAATCGTGTGCAAGATATATAATAAAGTTTAGTTTAAGTTTTTGTTTTCTTTACTTTCATGTTCAATAAAAAGAAAGGAAATAAATGAAAAAATTCATATGCTAATATTGTGGTAAGTAATGACATCACATAAGGAAAAGTATAAGTAGAAAATTTTATTGGAGATTAATAAACATAGCATTGGTCAATGATGCAATTCATGAAAGAATTAATAAGGCAAGAGAAGATTCACATGAAAATACACTATCTTGGACATCTTTTGTGATTGTGATCCCCCATCAAAATATAATATGCCAAAATTGTTGACGTTGGACAAGGAACACAACGTAATGATTTATGTTTGTTCACATTCACATAGAAGTTATATTGTCATGGATCCTTTAACATGTGGAGCTTTCCTCCCATCTTTGCTAGCCAAAAATTCCGCACCAAGTAGAGATACTACTTGTGCATCCAAAAACCCATAAACCCAAATATTATTTTCAAGAGTCCACCATACCTACCTAAGGATTGAGTAAGATTCTTAAAGTAAGTTGTCATCGGTGCAATAAGGCAATAAAAATTGCTTCTAAAAGTGTTACCATTTAGTGTAAGAGAAAATTGAGTGTTGTACAAACTTGTGATGGAAAAGAATAAAAGCGACAGACTGCATAATAAAGGTTGCTATCATAAGGGGCAATATAACGTGACGTCCTTTTGCACCAAGGGATTGAGCATACAAACAAAAAGCCCATGGCAACCTCTACTTCCCTCTGTGAAGGGCCTATCTTTTAATTTTATGTATTTACTTTCATGCAAGAGTCAAAGTTTTTCTCTCTTTCCCTTTTTTATTTTTCCCTTTTGGCAAGCATCATGTGGTGAGGAAAGATCTAGGCACATATATCCAGTTGGATATGGGTAGCATGAGTTATTATTGTTGACATAACCCTTGAGGTGAACACGTTGGGAGGCAAAATCATAAGCCCCTATCTTTCTATGTGTCCGGTTGAAACATTTTCTCATGTGTATGCGGTGAGTGTTAGCAATCATAGAAGACTATATGATGGTCGAGTATGTGGACTTGCCGAAAGGCTCCGATGCATGACCCTTCCTGAAAAGATGATGAATTGTAGTTGCAAAGTTGACTGAAAACATAGTTTGTTGGTTTTCAGTAGAGTTTATGCTTTATACTTTGATGTTGTGATGAATTGTTACTTATTCATGAGAAGTCTATGATAAAAGTTATATGTTTAAGTTTTTTTCTGTTATAATAATTTACATGATGCTTTTATGTCCGTATTTTGTTTGTATCGACACCTCTCTCTATAAGCTTGTGGACATGTTTTTCAAATTCGGTTTTCGCTTGAGGACAAGCGAGGTCTAAGCTTGGGGGAGTTGATACATCCATTTTGCATCATGTTTACCTACTATTAGTTATAATGTTTTTACGCATAATATTGCTTTTTGGAGTAATTCTAATGCCTTTTCTCTCATAATATGCAAGGTTCACACAAAGAGGGAGAATTCCGGCAGCTGGAAATCTGGACCTGAAAAAGCTACGTCAGGCTACCTATTCTGCACAACCCCAAATGAACTGAAACTTCGTGAGGAGCTTTTATGGAATAAATAAGAAATATTTGAGCAAAAAACTACCGAAGGGGGCCACCTGGTGAGCACAAGACACTAGGACGCGCTAGGCCCCCCAGGCGCGCCCTGGTGGATTGTCCTCAGCCCAGCCCACCTCCGGTGCCCATCTTCTGGTATATAACTCATTTTGACCTAGAAAACAATAAGAAGAGGACTTTTGGGACGTAGTGTCGCCGTCTCGAGGCGGAACTTGGGCAGGAGCACTTTTGCCCTCTGGGGAGCGATTCCTCCGCGGGAACTTCTCTCCCGGAGGGGGAAATCATCGTCATCATCATCACTAACAACTCTCCCATCTTTGGGAGTGCAATCTTCATCAACATCTTCAACAACACCATCTCCTCTCAAACCCTAGTTCATATCTTTGTGTTCAACCTGTGTACCGAAACTATATATTGGTACTTGTGAGTGACTAGTAGTGTTGATTACATCTTGTAGTTGATTACTATATGGTTTCTTTGGTGGAATATTATATGTTCAGATCCATTGTGATATTTTATACCGCTCTGATCATTTACATGTTTATCACTTATGAGTTGTTACTTTTGTTCTTGAGGTCAAGGGGGAAATCTTGTTGCAAGTAATCATGTGACCATGATATTTGTTCGACATTTTGATAGTATGTATGTTGTGATTCTCTCAGTGGTGTCATGTGAACGTGGACTACATGACACTTCACCATAATTGGGCCTAAGGGAATGCATTGTGGAGTAGTTATTAGATGATGGGTCGCAAGAGTGACAGAAAACTTAAACCCTAGTTTATGCGCTATTCCGTAAGGGACCGATTGGATCGAAAAGTTTAATGTTATGGTTATAATTTATTCTTAATACTTTTCTCGTAGATGCGGATGCTTGCGAGGGGGTTAATCATAAGTAGGAGGTTTGTTCATGTAAGAACATCACCTAAGCATTGATCCACCCACATATCAAATTATCAAAGTAGCGAACACAAATCAAATCAACATGATGAAAGTGACTAAATGAAATTCTCGTGTACCGTCAAGAACACTTTGCTTATTATAAGAAACCGTTTTGGCCTGTCCTTTGCCTCAGAAGGATTGGGATACCTTGCTGCACTTTTATTAATACTATCGTTACTTGCTCATTACAAATTATCTTGCTATCAAACTACTCGCTACTTATAATTTCAGTGCTTGCAGACAATACCTTGCTGAAAACCACTTGTCATTTCCTTCTGCTCCTCTTTGGGTTCGACACTCTTACTTATCGAAAGGACTACAATTGATCCCTATACTTGTGGGTCATCAGTGGCGGATGCACCCGGGTCAGGAGGCAAGTGGGATAGCAGTTTCTGCCCCGTGATCATGGGGCGTGGGCGATCCACGGGTCACGGTATGAATTTTTCCATAATGTTCAGCACAACGTGTGGGAAAACCAGAAACTGACTCAAGCTCAAGTTAATGAAGAAGCAAAGAAGATCTCAAGGGGCCAGCCACTTCCATGCCCCTGCCTATGCACCGGTTAGGGCCTACCCCAACTACGCCCGGTAGTGCATTCGGGCCAGGCCTGGGGGCTCATGTCAGTGCAATAAACCCTTGGTTTGTTGCCCGGACTATGCACAGGCACAAGGACAAGGTTACATCACCTAGATCAAATCAAAGCACGAGGGTTCAGTTCTTCGAAGGACCAACATGTAGATCACAAGACCAAGACTAGCCAAAGAGACAAGATACCGCTACGAGAGGAACCTCCCTTGCCGGGTAGGTGAGCCTGGCGAGGTTGGAGTTACCCCGGAAGCGAGCCTCCAAGATCGCCCCAGCAGGCCAGCCGGGGCTCACAGAGGCAAACCACTCCACCACACCACCTCACAGCGACGCACGTGATCAATCAGTGCGGTGTAAATCTCCTAAGTGACTAAGTGGCTGCTCCCTGCCACACAGCAGCCACTTCCTACAGAAAATACCTCCAAGCGACTCCCATCCTGAGACGTGTCAAGCAAGAAGGCGCAAAGCTGGAAAAACAGCCCGACAGGGCCTGCCCGGCAAGCTGTGATGTGACACTGAGCGGCACATTTAATGTGCTTTGTCGGCCTGCAGAGTTAGCTATGTGTCGGTGCAACAAACCCTGGGTTCGTTGCCCAGACTGTGCACAGGCACGAGAACAAGACCACATCACCAAGCTCAGATTGGGGCACAAGATATAATATATGAATGACCAACATACAACACAAGAAGACCAAGACTATCCATAGAAGCAAGATACTGCTAAGGAAGAAACCTCCCTTGCCGGGCAGGAGAGCCTGGGGAGGATGGGGGTTACCCCCGGAAGCAAACCTTCAGGTCGTCTCGGCAGGCCTGTCGGGGCTTACGGAGGCAGAACCACCATTTTGCCACTGTGGTCACCCCTTTTATCTCTAAAAGGAGGCCCAAGGCGACCATAGAGAGGGTTAGCGAATCCACCCCCTCACTGATTCATACGCGCGTAGCCATTTCGCTCAGGCCAACCCTGTCGAGCAAGCATGCTATGCCGACCACCATTTTTCCACCATCAATCCACCAAAGCAGGAGTAGGGTTTTACGCCTCACGGTCGCCCGAACCTGGGTAAAGACTGCCTGTGTGATCTCTGTCGTGCTAGCTCACGCTCCTCTACTCTTTGTGCAATGTGCCATCCCCCACCAAATAAGCAAGGGACTCTTGGTCCCATAGATGGCCGTGGTTTCTAGTGACATCTTTGGCGCGCCAGGTAGGGGGAACACTTGCGCGAACCTGAAGGTGTGAGCAGCGCATAATCTTCATCGCCATTTTCATCATCTTGCAGCTCCGTCGACCATGGCCACCAAGAAGAAGCCCGGTGTTGTAGCTCACCCATCCACCTGAAGGCTCTGCCGCCCGCGGCCGCCAATGCCGCGAGGGATGCGGAGATCCATGAGGATGTGGGCGCTGCGGGGGACGCGGTTGACGCGGGCGGCCTCATCACTGCCTCCCTCGCGGCTGAAATAGGAGCGGGAGGCACCGGAGGAGAGCAATATTAGCAACATCCCAACGGACATGCTCCTTGAGGTATGGGCGAAGGGGTTATTTCACATGTACCTCCTCCCCTCGCCGAAGAGCACAACCATAGTGCTGGCGCCCGGTCAGGGGCGAATCGCCGCCCTCCGGACGCCCCCGCCATGGGTGCATCTGCAGCGCGTGCGCCTCCCCTGGAGCGGGTCGACCCAGCCGCTGCACCCAACTGAGCCACTGGCCCTCAAGCTCCTTCACCTCGTCACCATGCCATCCAAGTGGCTGGCTCACAACAACAAGGGCGCGACACTGTCGCCACCGGCACTGTCAAAAGCCGGGCGACGATACGGTCTACATCATCATCACCAATGCCAAGCACCACCACGGAGGCCATGGCGCGGGCCCAACTGCTATTGAGGTTCCCGCCAGTGGCGGATCAGATTGATGAGTGGAGAGCCACCATCCAAAGTCTGGTTGGCTTCGCTGAGGTTGGGGGCTCACAGCGAGCTGGCCCGCCACGACCTCCCCAAGCGACGACAACAGCTCGCGCTGCTGGCCCTATGGAGGGAGCCACCCCCATGGTGCAGTCTCCGCCCCGGCAACCAGCGCTGGCACGGCAGAACCAAGAACCCGATGATGTCTCAATGGCCTCTTCCGACCCTCGAGCACGTCGAGGCCAACGGTGAGCCCCGGAGGACAGGCGGAGGGGAGGCGCGCGCGTTGTCATTGAGCAACGCTGCAACGACCACCGCCTGACCAATGGGTGCGATGGTCCCGACGTCGATGAGCCTGTGCTCAAGGACGGCGGGTACCTACCTTTCGAGATTGAGTGCCCTGCCTTTACTCGTGAGCCGCGGCAAGTCCGTTGGCAATCCGCTCGCATGTTCAAGCAAGAGATACCCGAGAAGTATGATGGAAGGCTGAACCCGGCAGAGTTCTTGAGCATCTACACCATCACTGTGCAAGCTGCCGGAGGAAGAGATGAGAAGGCATTTGCCAACTACTTCCCTTTGGCACTCAAATCCAATGTGAGGTCCTGGCTAATGCAGCTGCCGGAGAACTCCATTTCATCATGGGCTGACCTGTGCCATGAGTTCATTGGTGCCTTCACGGGCGGCCATCAAGAACCATGATGTCCCAGCGACTTGCAACTTCTCTAACAGAAAGAAGGAGAGACTCTCCGCAAGTATTTGTAGAGATTCAACAAAGTCCACAGAAATATCCCAAATATCCATCCACCGGCTATGATAGTTGCCTTCCAGTCCAATGTGCGCAACCGCAGGATACATTCTAAGATGAATGTGCGGTTTCCCAAGACTATGAAGGAGCTTTACACTTTGCTGGACAAGTGTGCTCGGATGAAGGAGGGAAGAAAGCTCCCTGGAGAGGAGGATTGCATCGATGTCTACTTGGAGGATGATGATGAATCAACCAATCAGAAGAAGAACAGCAAGAAGCGCAACAAGAGGCGCAAGGATAAGGCAGTGATGACCGTCGAAGGATCGGGCACGCCTAGTATCCGCAAGAAGGCTAAGGCCGAAGCCCCCGGCAAGGAAGCTATCGCGTGTGCTCATTTCTGGGAGGCTACGGCTACCGAGAGGGCTAGGAAAGGCGATGGACCATACTACAAGATCCATTGGACAAAAGGCCACGATCTTCAAGAGTGTCATCAGGTTGAGCTCTAGCAAAATTAATGGCAGCATCCCACTATGCCTACAACACTCTGAAGATTCCAGGGCTAGTAGGAGTCATTTCCATTCCTTCAAATGAGAAGGACGCAATCATTTGCATGGATAAGATGTATCGGGACGCTGTCGCGGCAAAGGCCACGGCGGCATCCGTTCCCGCCAAGGAAAACAAAGGAAAGAAGAAGGACAGTAGGGACGCCAGCAAGGGATCCGAGAAGCGTACCTCTCCGGAGTGCGCTGCACCTGTTGATGACTTGCCGGAGAATTCCAACAGCAAGAAATCCAAGGTTGTTGCACCACATGTGAAGAAGGTCCCGGCAGGGCTGGCTGGCGGTGATGGTACCTTCACTATCAGCGCCACCCTTGATGACAAATAGGAAAGCACGCTCGTTACCTTCCTGCGGGCGAATATCGATGTGTTTGCCTGGCAACCATCTGATATCCCCGGTGTTCCCAGGGAGGTAATCGAGCACCACCTCGATGTCAGCCCACACGCCTGACCCGTCAAGCAGAAGGTTCTGAAGCAGACCTTGGAGAGGTAGCAGTTCATTGCCGAAGAGATCAAGAAGCTTGAGGTAGCTAGTCTGGTCAGAGGAGTACTACATCCTACATGGTTGGGAAACCCAGTGGTCGTGGGTAAGGCTAACAGGAAAAGGAGGCTTTGCATTGATTTCATATATCTCAACAAAGCTTGCCCGAAGGACCCTTTTCCCTTGCCTCACGTCGACCAGATTGTGGACTCCACTTCAGGTTGTGACTTGCTCTCGTTTCTGGTTGCATACTCTGGGTATCATCAGATCTTCATGTCCAAGGAAAATGAAGAGAAGACCTTGTTCATCACCCCATATGGTACGTACTGCTTTGTGCGCATGCCTTTTGGGTTAAAGAGTGTTGGGTCCACTTTTGCAAGAGCGGTCTAGATTGGTTTTGAGCCACAATTGCATAGAAACATTGAAGCTAAACATTGTGGTCAAGACCAAGGATAGATCCACCCTTATCCAGGATTTGGAGGAAACATCTGCTAATCTGCGCAAGATGAACTTGAAGCTAAATCCAGAGAAGTGTATCTTTGGCATTCCCTCCGGCAAGCTACTTGGGTCTTCGTGTCTCATTGTGGGATTGAAGCCAACCCCGACAAGATCAAGGCGATCGAGAAGATCCATGCACCCAGGACAGTCAAAGATGTCAGGCGTCTGACAGGATGCGTTGCCTCCCTTAGCAGATTCATCTCCAAGTCTGCTAAGCGCGCCCTGCCGTTCTTAAATTTTTTGAAGAAGGCAGGGCCCATGAAGTGGACCCCAGAAGCTGATGCAGCCCTGCAAGACTTGAAAGCCGACTTGTCCTCTGTGCCCACTTTGGTTGCCCTAACCACAAGAGCCGTTGTTGCTGTACTTAGCGGTAACCAATCAAGTCATTAGTGCATACCTAGTGGCACAACGAGAAGTAGAGGAAGCATAGGGTGAGCAAAGCCTGGCAGGGTCGGATAAAGATCAGGACAGAGAGGAGCACGGCAGCGGGGGCAACCACAAGGATGCGGCAAAGAAGAAATTGGTGTAGCTCCCAGTGTACTTTGTTAGTTCCCTGTTACAGGGGGCTAGATCGAGGTACTCTGGTGTGCAAAAGTTGATTTTTGGCCTCGTCATGGCCTCAAGGAAACTGCACCATGGGTAAAGACTGCATGTGCGATCTCTGCCATGCTGGCTCACGCTCCTCTGCTCTTTGTGCAACATGCCATCCCCCGGCCGAACCAGCAAGGGACTCTTGGTACCATAGGTGGCCGTGGTTTCCCGCAATAGTATGATAGCAATGCTTGCTATCTAATCAGTATGTAAAGACTGATTTGCCACTGTGGTGACCCCTTTATCTATAAAAGGAGGCCCATGGCAACCGTAGAAAGGATTCGGACCCCCGCACATTCATACGGGCGTAGCCACTCTCGCCCCGAGGCAACCTTGCCGGGCAAGAGCGTTGCGTTTCTCCACCATTTTCCACCATCAATCCACCAAAGCAGGAGTAGGGTTTTACGCTTCACGACGGCTCGAACCTATGTAAAACTGCTCGTGTGATCTCTGTCATGTTGTGTTACGCTTCTCCGCTCTTTGTGCAACGTGCCCATCCCCCCGCCGAACCAAAAGGGACTCCTGGCCCCATAGGTGGCTGTCGGTGTTCTGGGACAGGGGGTGCCCAGACTTGCCAGCCTACTTCCCGAAGCGTGGCTCCACCAGCGGCCCGGTACGGCCCAGTTTCAGCAGCGACAACCCAAGATCCTCGCGAGCGGCCGAGCCTCACGAGGTGGATGACACCAAGACCTCCCTGGGGGCGGCCTCGCTAGGCTGGCTCCCGAGGAGCGGAGATATCTATGCAAGGGGGCACCTCGCGAGGTTCACATGCCGTGAGCCGTGATGAGCAACGCCAGACAGACGCTAGTGGGCGCAGTGCACCAGTTTCTTCTTTGGTGCTAAAGAGGCAAGCGCAGGCGAGGAGTCCCGAGGCATCAGGCAAAGGTTTCCATATCGGTGCAACAAGACCAAGACCAGCAGGACGACATGATGGAGGTCATCGCGGAGCCCACAGTAGCGTCACCACCAGAGCCTTTGGCAGGCGAAGACTACTTTTTCAGGATAGCTTGTACTAGTTACCCCCCTTCAAACTTGGTCATTGTGGGATCCCTTTCCGCCTATCATTTGGAAAGAGGGCCAAGGCCACTATAAATAGGACCTAGCCACCACCGTAGCAACGGATGGACCTTGGATTGGATCCACTCCATCCTCACATCCACTAGCTCACCGAGCTCAAGAACACCTCTCCTCCTGAGGCTGTTCATCCATTGTACTAGTTCATCCTCAGCCCCTCAAGGAAATCCACCAACACACTGGAGTAGGGTATTACACCACGCAATGGCTCGAACCAGTATAAACCCCTGTTTCTCGTGTTCTTTGGGTTCATCGACCTAGGCCGTGGGATCGTTGAGCGAGCGAGCTAGGGAGAGAGAGTTCTTCTTGTGCACCCCAGAGTTTGAACCTCACAAGGGTTTACCGAAACCCTTAATCCGACATTCGGCGCGCCAGGTAGGGGTGCGCTGAAGCTTCGCCTCTCTGCCTACTTTGTCTCTCCATCCGGCTCCCATGGCAGGCGCCACCCCTCCCAGGGGCCTCTGAGCCTTCACCCCCGCCTTGAGGCAAGTGCGGTGGCCACACAAGTTCAAGTCGGAGATAACGCCTCGCTATGACGGCGCGACGGATGCAGCGGCCTTCCTGCTGACATACAAGGAGGCCGTTCTGGAAGCCGGAGGCGACGACAAGGTCATGGCCAACTAGCTCCTCGTGGCCCTCGCTGGTGTGCCGCGCGCCTCATTTCTCAACCTGCCGGAGTCCTCTGTGGCCTCCTGGGAGGAGCTGCACAACCTATTCATCGCGTGCTTTGCGGCACCGGCGCCCCCCGCTATCGCGGCCCTCTTGGGTGGTTTGCAAGTGCCGCGCTCAGATTGTCACATCAAGCAGTTCATCCACCAGATGGATGCCGCCCGTGTATAGCAGGGGGCTCCTGCGGGATGGGCGACACCCAAGGCCGACCTCACCTTCGACTCGGGGGACCATCCGGCAACCACCGCAGGGTCAGGCGCGCTCCCGATGCTCTGCACACCCATAATCTACAATGTAGCAGTTACCAAGACCCTCATCGACGGAGGAGCCAGCCTCAACCTGCTCTCCGTGGAAGCCTTAAGCTTGCTTCACGTACCACTGGGCCGGCTCTGTCACACCAAGTCCTTCTCCGGAGTTGGTGGCGGATCCACCAGCCCCCTAGGGTAGATCCGCCTCCCCATCACCTTTGGCACCCGCGACAACTACCACACCGAGCTTATTGACTTCGACATCACCTGCATCGGCCTCCCGTAAAACGCCATCCTCGGGTACCCTACCTTGGCTCAGTTCATGGCGGTGACTCATCCCGCCTACAACCTCAAGAAGATGCCAGGGAGCAGCGGTGTCCTCACCATGGCCGGAGACACCAAGGAGGCCCTGGCAGCCCTCAGGCTCGCCTTCCGGGCCGCAGCCGCAGCTCACCCCACTGACGAAGCAGCGACTGGGGCCCAGGGGGCTGTGCCGATGAAGAAGAAGCAGTTATTCTCACAAGATCCGGCCAAAAAGAAGCAAGTACCGGTCGAGGATGACGGGGCCTCGGGAGCCACCTTCACCATAGGCGCCAACCTCGACCCGGACCAAGAGGAAGCACTGGTGAAATTGCTGCGCGCGAACAAGGAGGTATTCACCTGGGAGGCCAAGCAGCTAGTGGGGGTCCCAACGGGAGTAATCGAGCACCACTTAAGGGTGTGTCCCAATGTGCGCCCGGTGAAGCAGAAGGCGCGGCGACAGTCCATAGAGAAGCAATCCTTCATCATCCAGGAAACCCACAAGCTACAGGTGGCGGGTGTCATCCGTGAAGTTCGGTACCTGGAGTGGCTGGCGAACCCCGTCATCATGTCCAAGAAGGGCGGGAAGGAACACATGTGCATCGACTTCACCAACCACAACAAGGCTTGCCCTCAGGACCCATTCCCACTTCCGCGCATTGATCAGATCGTCGACTCCACCGCCGAGTGCGACCTGCTCTTTTTCTTAGATGCCTTCTCGGGTTACCACCAGATCAAGATGGCGGTGGAGGACGGAGAGAAGACGGCTTTCTTCATCCCGTGCAGGGTATACTGCTACACCTGCATGCCATTCGGGCTGTGTAATGCTGGGTCGACCTTCCAGCGGCTGATACACATCACACTAGGCCAACAGCTCGGGAGGAATGCTGAAGCCTACGTCGACGACATTGTGGTAAAGTCTCTGGAGGCAAGGACCCTCCTTCAGGACCTGGAGGAGACTTTCGCCAGCCTGCGCAAGGTGGACCTATGGCTCAACCCGGGGAAGTGTGTGTTTGGCATCCCCTCAGGCAAGCTATTGGGTTTCCCCGTGTTGCACAGGGGGCTCGAGGCAAATCCAGAGAAGGACAAGGCAGTAGAAGACATGAGCCCACCGCAAACTCTCAAGGAAATGCAAAAACTCGTGGGCTGCGTGACCTCGCTGGGGCACTTTATCTCCAATCTGGGGAGTGCGCCCTACCGTTCTTCAAGCTGATGAAGAAGAAGGGCCCGTTCAAGTGGACCCCGAAGGCCGACTTGGCGTTGCAAGACCTCAAGAGATACCTGACCAGCCCACCGGTGATGGTAGCGCCTCGTCCCCTCGAGCCCTGGTGCTTTACCTAGCCGGCACGCCTCACTCTGCCAGTGCAGCGCTGGTGGCTGTCCGGGAGGAGCACCAGGCCAAGGGCCTGCCGCACCTTCGGATGGGATGGTGCGGCACCAAGACGGCGCCCCTGAAGCCACAGCGGCACCAGAAGATGACCAGGCTCAACAAGACGGCGCTCTTGAGACTGCAGTGGCCCCGATGGGCGACCAAGCTCCTGAGGTCCCCCGGCCTAAGGAGGGGTCCCAACCTCCGGAGACCTTGGACTACATCGACGCTCCCGCCCTCGTCGAGCGCCCGGTGTACTTCGTCAGCACGGTGTTACGGGACGCAAGGGAACGCTATCCCATGTCGCAGAAGCTTCTACTCACGCTCCTCATGGCCTCGCGCAAGATGCGTCACTACTTCCAAGGCCACCCTATTAAGGTCTTCTCAGCCTACCCACTGGAGAGGATGCTCCGGAGACCCAACACCGCGTGAAGGGTCGCCGAGTGGAACATCGAACTGCAGGCGTTCCAGCTGGAGTTCAGCACGACCAGGGTCATCAAGGGAGCCGCCCTCGCCGACGTCGTGGCGGACTTGACTAACGTTCTAGAACCCGAAGCAGGCGAGAACCAATCCATCTCGCTAGGAAGTGAAGCGCCAGATGGTTGGATCATGTACTTCGACGGCGCCATCGCGCGTCAGGGCACGGGGGCTGGAGCCGTGCTCATCTCGCCCACCCAGGACAAGCTCTACTACGTCGTGCAGCTCTGTTTCCAGCAGGGCGAGAAGGTCTCCAACAACATCGCGGAGTACGAAGGCTTGATCGCTGGCCTTAAGGCTGCGGTGGCCTTGGGAGTGAAACGCCTCACCATCAGGGGTGACTCACAGCTCCTCGTCAACTTTCCAACAAGGTATACGAGCCGAAGAACGAGCATATGGAGGCATACCTCGTGGAGGTACGCAAAATAGAGAAGCAATTCTTGGGCCTGGAACTGCAGCACATGCCCAGCGACACGTACTAGGAAGCCAAGGAGATCGCCAAGAGGGCGTCCAGACGCCTGCCCTAGGAGCCCAGCGTCTTCGAGGAGCGGCTCTTCAAGCCTTCAGCAGCCCCTCCGGCTGTGGAACCGGCGCCACCTCAGGAGGGGCTTCCCCCACCACCAACCTTGGGAGCCCCCGCCTGCGGGCCAACCTCGGGAGCACGCCTGCTCCTAGCGCTCGAGCCCTAGGAGGGGAGCTAGACCGAAGAGTTCAGGGCGTACCTGATGCAAGGAACACTGCCAGAGAAGGAGGAGGATGCGGAGCGCGTGGCCCGACAGGCTACGTGATGTAGGGCGGAACCCTATGTGGACGATCTTTCACGTTTGGAGAGAATCCCTACGAGGAACACGAAGAACGAGCGGAAGAACACGAGGAAATCACGGGGAAAACGAGAGAGAGAGATCACTCAACCGACAAGAAAATGATCACACAAGCGCTAGATCGATGAACACATAGAGTAGCACGAGATTCAAGAACAATAAAGGTAAAGATACAAGAGTAGCCGATCTTCTCCGAGAGGAGGTCTTGATGGGGTCCACCCTAGGAGGGGTCTTGAATCCGCTTGGGGATCTTCTCCAAGAGGTCCTGATCTCAAGGAGAAGTAGCCAAGTGGATGAGCAATGGCTCTCACATCAAATATGAGCAAATCCAAAGCTAACCCTAACTAGGGGATGGAAGGGTCCTATTTATAGTCTTAGTGCAAATGGAAGTCAAAGCGAAGGGGTACATGGGCTTCAGCCAGCATCAGCGCCGGACGTCCGGAAGGCGCCGGACGTCCGGAGGCTAGGGAGGGTCCGGACGTCCGTGCGCGCTCGGATGTCCGCTCTATTCTTCTCTGCCGTGGGTGTGTCGGTCGTCCGGGCGGGCCGGTCGTCCGGGAGCTTCAGAGGGTCCGGACGTCCGAGGCTGCCGGTCGTCCGTAGATCCGGTTCGGTGATGGTCGTCCCGGACGTCCGGTCAGCTCCGGCCGTCCGTAGGTTTGATTCGAGTGGCGATGTTCCGGACCTACGGAGGGCGCTTGACGTCCGTGAGTTTGATTCGGTGACGGTTCGGACGTCTCGAGGGCGCTTGACGTCCGTGTCTGAATCGCTTGACGTCCGGAGCGGGTCGGACGTCCGTGCCCTGTAGCTTCAGCTGCCTTCTTCCTCTTCGACATACTTGGGGTTCTCGCCGTCTTGGCTCTTGCAAGTAGTGGATCCTTGGTTTGCCTCCATGTATCTGATTACGCATAGAGTTTCGAATGAGGTAGTAGCCATGTCTCATGGGTAGAAATAAGAAGTTCGGAGAGGAGCGAGTTCACCTTATCTTCAATAGCCTTAGCTCGGCTCTTGTCATGGGTCCCGTGGTGTTGAGGGAGATGAAGGCATGTCCGTGGGGATGAGTGAGGGCTGCTCGCATCATCTCCCCTTGGGAGAGATCCGACTCGGATCAAAAACTTCATCTCCATGGACAGGTGCAAGGTCCTTGACGTTGAAGATGTCGCCACGTTGTACTTGTCGCGAGGTATGTCGATTTTGTAAGCGTTGTCGCTAGTAGCGCAAGAGCACTTTGAAAGGGCCATCGGCTCGAGGTAGAAGTTTGACTTGCGCTCTTTGGGGAAGCGGTCTCATGCGAAGGTGTAGCCACACTTCATCGCCAATGTTGAAGACGATGGGTTGTTTGTTGGCGTTGAGCTTGTTTGTTTGGCGTTGTACTTGGCGCCAATTGCGTGCCTTGTATCTTCGTGCATCTTCTTGATGTAGCTTGCTCGCTCACTTGCATCCATGTTGGTGCGCTCTTGGAGAGGTAGTGGTAGAATGTCCAATGGGGACAATGGGTTGAAACCGTGAGACGACCTCAAGGGGACTTGCCGGTAGTTGAATGTCTTGCATGATTGTAGGCGATCGGCGATGGGTAGACATGCTTCCCACTCCTTGATGTTCTTCTTGATCAAGACACGAAGTAGAGTGGATAGTGTGCGGTTCGTCACCTCCGTTTGGCCGTCGGTTTGAGGATGGTATGCCGAGGAGAACAATAGCTTGATTCCGAGCTTGGCGCATAGGGTCTTCCAAAAGTAACTCAAGAACTTGACGTCACGATCGGAGACGATTGTCTTTGGTACTCCGTGGAGTCGCAAGATTTCCTACAAAAGAGATTTGCAACATGTGAAGCATCGCTCATCTTGTTGCAAGGAATGAAATGTGCCATCTTAGAAAATCTATCCACAACAACAAACACGGAATCCTTGCCATTTTGAGTCCTAGGCAAACCAAGTACAAAATCCATGCTAATGTCTCCCCATGGTTGATATGGAATAGGAAGAGGCATGTGAAGACCATGAGATTGAGCTTTAGACTTAGCTTTGCGACATGTATAGCATCGGTTGGTGAAGCGTTGTACGTCACGGAACATCTTGGGCCAAAAGTAGTTGTTGGAGAGCGTGGCGAATGTCTTGTCGCGTCCAAAGTGTCCCATGAGTCCGCCTCCATGAGCCTCTTGCAAAAGGAGCAAACGAAGAGAAGACTCGGGAATGCAAAGTTTGTTAGCTCTCATAAGATAACCATCCTTGATGTAATATTGTTCCCAAGACGTATGAGTCAAACACTTAGCATAAGGAGAAGCAAAAGATGGGTCATGCTCATACAAGCCTTTTATATGCTCAAAACCAATGACATTCAACTCAAGTTGGGTGACAAGCATGCATATGCGTGAAAGTGCGTCGGCAACTACATTCTCTTTACCCTTAATGTACTTGATCACATAAGGAAAAGATTCAATGAATTCACTCCATTTGGCATGACGCTTGTTCAATTTAGTTTGACCTTTGAGGTACTTAAGCGTTTCATGATCGGTATGGATGACAAACTCATGAGGTCTAAGGTAATGTTCCCAAACATGGAGCACACGCACTAAGGCATACAATTCTTTATCATAGATGGGATAATTGTTGAGCACCGGAGAGTTTTTCACTAAAATAAGCAATGGCTCGCTTTTTCTTGCATTAAAACTCCGCCAATTCCGGTACCACTTGCATCACAATGAACCTCAAAAGTTTTGTCAAAATTGGGCAAGGCAAGAATCGGAGCATGAGTAAGCAAAGACTTGAGCTTCTCAAAAGCGGTTGATTGCAAAGTTCCCCAAACAAAGGGAGTATTCTTCTTAATCAAAGCATGCAAAGGAGCGGCAATTGTGCTAAAATCTTTCACAAAGCGACGATAGAAACCCGCAAGACCAAGAAAACTTCGCACTTGTTGCAAATTGGTGGGTTGGGGCCAAGTTTTAATTGCTTGAATTTTAGATTCATCAACATGGACACCCTTTGATGAAACAACAAAACCCAAGAAAACCACTTTGTCAACTCCAAATGTGCACTTTTTCAAGTTTGCATAAAGGCTTTCTTTGCGAAGAGTTTGCAACACAGATTTTACATGATTGATGTGCTCTTTCATGGTTTTGCTAAACACAAGAATATCGTCAAAGTAAACCACAACAAAGACTCCAATGTAAGGACGAAGCACATGATGCATAAGACGCACAAAAGTACCGGGAGCTTCCGAAAGACCCATAGGCATCACTAACCACTCATATAAACCAAATTTTGTTTTAAAAGCAGTTTTCCATTCATCACCCTCTTGTATGCGGATTTGATAATAGCCACTTTTAAGATCAATTTTTGAGAAAAAGTTGGCTCCACTAAGTTCATCAAGCATGTCATCTAAGCGAGGAATGGGATGCCTATATCGAACGGTAATAGCATTGATAGGTCTACAATCGGAACACAAGCGGAAACTTCCATCGGGCTTAGGCACAAGAATAACCGGAACGGCACAAGGGCTTAGGCTTTCACGCACATGACCGTTGTCGATGAGTTGTTGTACTTGCCGCTGAATCTCCTTGGTTTCTTCCGGATTGACTCGGTATGGAGCTTTGTTTGGTAGAGGCGCCCGGATGAGGTCGATTCGATGCTCAATGCCTCAAGAGGAGGTAGACCCGGAGGTAGCTCATCGGGAAAAACATCTTGGAATTCCTGCAAAGAGATTGAAACACCAAAGGTAGCTCGTGAATGGTGTTAGTTTTGGTTCTCCATCCTTGCACACAAGGACAAAGTGCATCACGGTAGATGGGTTCTCACACACTTCTCTCATCTCACTTTTGGTGGCAAATAGAATGAGGTTTTTCTCTAGGCTAAGAGTCGCTCAAATTTGGCTTGTGGCTGTCACTCACTTTTTGGTGGATCGCTTTCACTCTTTTCTCTATAATGGGTGGCTTGTTTGTCGGCGATCACATGACTAGGAGACATAGGTCGTAGCACATATTCTTTCCCTTCATCTTGAAGCTATAGTGATTGGTGCGCCCATTGTGGATGACACCACGGTCGAATTGCCATGGTCGACCAAGAAGTAGGTGGCAAACGGTCATTGGGACCACATCACATTCCAAAGTGTCTTCCTAAGCACCAATTTTGAAGGAGACTTGGACCGTATGTTCGACTCAGATAGTGCCGGAGTCACTTAGCCATTGAACCTTGTAAGCGTGGGTGCTTCCTCTTGACCAATTGTAGCTTGGAGCATAGTTCTTCACTTGCCAAGTTGTGGCAACTACCTCCATCGATGATGACCTTGATGGACCGTCCATTGATGCCGCTTTTGTGTGGAAGATGTGGCATCGTTGGTCTTCTTCTTGTTGATGTTGAAGGGTCAAGACTTTGGAGACAACGAGAGCGGGCTCGAATCCTCATCACAAAAGACTTGATCATCTTCATCTTCATTCACTTGCGGTGCATGGCCACTTGCTCAAGAGCTTCCATTTCCTCTTCACTCATGGAGTCATATGTGCCATCGCTGTTGAGGATCATGGTGCGCTTGTTGGTGCATTCAGATGACTTGTGGCCTCTGCCTCCGCAAGTGAAACACTTTAAGGAGCTTGTCTTAATGGTCTCATCGGTCGGAGTAGAGGATGAAGCACGCGGCTTGAGGTTGTTTGTAGAAGGAGGAGGACGACTTGAACTTGTCGAAGTTTTCTTGTAACTTGACTTGTCGTCGCTTTCTTGAATAAGGTTTGGTCGATGTGGAAGTTGGAGGAGTCGTTGAAGCTTGGTTGTTGGATGGACCGTGGGTCTTGGATGAGTACTTGGCGTGCTTGAAGTCATCTTGCACTTGGCGCCCGCCTTTGTAGCTTGATGCACGAGCTCAATGAGGGATGAATATGGTTGGAAGTCGGCGATCTTCTTGATGGGATGATTGAGTCCATTCAAGAAACGTGCCATAGTTTGCTCATCATCTTCTTTGACATTGGCTCGAATCATGGCTATCTCCATTTCCTTGTAGTATTCTTCAACGCTTTTGTTCCTTGCTTGAGTAGTTGGAGTTTCTTGAAGAGGTCGCGATTGTAGTATGTTGGTACAAAACGTGCTCGCATGACCTCCTTCATTTGAGCCCAAGTGGTGATTGGAGGTTCACCTCTTGCTTGTCGTCGCCAATGATTTGTTCCCACCATATGAGCACATAATCTTGGAACTCAAGTGATGCCATAGCGATTTTCTTCGCTTCATCGTAGTTGTGCAAACGGAAGATTTTGTCAACCTTCAATGCCCATGAGAGGTAGTCTTCGGGTCATTGCTTCCATTGAACTTGGGCATGGTGAATTTTAGCTTGTCAGTAGCGTTGTTCTTCATTGTATTGTTGGCGATGTTGATGATGACGCCCTTGACGTGGGATGTACTCGCCTTCATGTTGCTCTTGGCGCGGAGGAAGACCATGATCAACTTGCTCTTGTTGAATTTGAGGTTGAGGTGGAGCTTGACGAGCTTGTGGAGGAGCTTGAGGAGCTTGAGGACTTGACGGTGTACATGAGGTTGGTAGTTCCTCTCATGGATTTCTTCTCAAGCGCTTCCTCTTGATTGCGCCGCTCGCGATTACGGTTGGCGGCGGCTTTACTTGATTCTTGAAGGGCACGCTTGCGCCTCAAGAGCTTGCTCTTCACGTTGTTGTTGTTGACGACGCTGAGCATTGGCGCCTTGTTCGCCTTGGTGACGACGTGCTCTTTCTTCCTCTTGTTGGCGGCGAAGACGTTGCCATTCTTGAGCTTGAGCAAAAGCCTCTTGGTTTGATTGAGGACGAGGAACTTGATCATCAACTTGGTCTTGTGAGTGCTTGTCATGTAGCGGGTTGCGAGATGCATGACGATCTTGGCGCTGCTCGTCAAGAGTGTTCGATGACGGTGTACTTGAGTCGTAGAAGGTGTCGCCGGAGTGTCGACTCGAGTGGCTCCGCCTTGATGATGAAGAAGTGGAATGATGTCGGTTTCTCACCAACTTGCGGATCTCGTCCCATTCTTGCATCATTCTCTTGCTTGTGTGCCTCGAACTTGTTGTCGGCGTAGTCTCTTGTACGTTGCTCGGAGAGTCGCAAGTCGGTGGCGAGGTTGTCGATCTTGGTCGCCATTGCTTGTTGTTCTTGGTGCAACGCCACAGTAATCAAGAGGTGGCTTTTGGTGACGATGCGGACATGTTGTCGCCTTGCTCGATGAAGAGTGGGTTGGTAGAAGAACTTGGCCTATCCATCATTCCAAGCAAGATGTGAGTGGTAGAACGGAAAAGAACTTATACCAATGTACCTTTGACCGATATTGAAAATGAATCAAGTTCACTCAAATGCGGACAATGAAATAGCACTCTTGGTACCGATTCTTGTCGGTTCTCACACCTACACAAATAAAAAGCTTATGGTGGAGCTCGGTTAGGATGGTGGCACAAAATTTGATGCAATTGTAAGTGAGACTCAATAAAGTTGGAAATGATTCACAAATTTGCAAATGCAACAAGTAGACCAATAGCAAAATATGGTACACGGAAACACACGCGCAAATAGATAATATGGGGTTATGCGACCAAGGATGAGCCAAAATGTGGAATACACCAAGATGCTCTTGTTGCACAACACTAGAGAGACGCTAGCACGATTGCACAATAGGCGGATACGAACTTGTGCACAACCTACTAAGCAAAAATGCAACGACTTCTATCCCAAGTATGCTATATGTATGGTGTGTCTATGAGTTGATCCAAGATGATCAAGTATGACAATCTTAATGTTTGATGATGCTATGGTTCTTGCTCATAAGCTCTTTGCTTATCTTTCTCTCTTGCTTAAAAGCTTGATTGGCTCTTTCTCTTTGAGCTCTTTTCTCATGCAAAACTTCACGAACCGAGATAGCAATTGTGTATGCGATGACAACTTTGTGACACACAAGTTGATGCTAAAATGTGCACCACTTTGGTATGGTATGTATGCTATGGAGTATGATCACTAAATGTGCACAAGTTACGTTGCCGGCAATACTCAAAGGCTAGTCTCGATGGGTAAGCTACGCAAAATGAGGCAATGTGGGTTATCAATGCAATTGCAATGTATGACAAAGATGTCGCCGGTTACCGTCCTTGGCGATGATGAGACCCTTGCGGTTGATTCGTGGTGATGATGAACTCGAACCGCACCTAGATAGCCGAAACACAAAAGGATACGGAAACCACAACTCAAAATCTCAAGGACCAAAATGTGTCAACATCGTCATCGGAGGAATCGTGGAAGATTTAGGTGTATATGGGTTGGGAAGATGTGGGAAATATGGGGCGGTGGTGGTGTTTGAACCGACGGGTTCAGTTTGGTCAGGGTTGACGGACGTCCAGAACTTACGGTCGTCCGGACTGCGCTTGACGTCCGGCGTTGTCCGGATGTCCGAGCCTGGACGAAAATCGGGCTCGGAAGAGGGACTGCAAAATTTCCGAGGAAGATGATGATTGTGAGGTCGAAATCGAGGGTTTGGAAGATGGAAAAGGGTGGGAGGTTGGGGAAAGCTAGATCCACATGTAGCAACACAAATCCATGGACCAAATCCAACAAAATCTCATCACACTAACAAATCACAAAAAAAAATTGGGGCTATTTTTGTGGGGAATTTTCGGAATTAGGACCAAAACAACAAAATCAAGCTAGAAGACACTATGTAGGGGCTCCAAAAACGTGATGGACGTGGCTCATGATACCATATGATGTAGGGCGGAACCCTATGTGGACGATCTTTCACGTTTGGAGAGAATCCCTACGAGGAACATGAAGAACGAGCGGAAGAACACGAGGAAATCACGGGGAAAACGAGAGACAGAGGTCACTCAACCGACAAGAAAATGATCACACAAGCGCTAGATCGATGAACACATAGAGTAGCACGAGATTCAAGAACAATAAAGGTAAAGATACAAGAGTAGCCGATCTTCTCCGAGAGGAGGTCTTGATGGGGTCCACCCTAGGAGGGGGTCTTGAATCCGCTTGGGGGATCTTCTCCGAAGAGGTCCTGATCTCAAGGAGAAGTAGCCAAGTGGATGAGCAATGGCTCTCACATCAAATATGAGCAAATCCAAAGCTAACCCTAACTAGGGGATGGAAGGGTCCTATTTATAGTCTTAGTGCAAATGGAAGTCAAACGAAGGGTACATGGGCTTCAGCCCGCATCAGCGCCGGACGTCCGGAAGGCGCCGGACGTCCGGAGGTTAGGAGGGTCCGGACGTCCGGCGCTGCTCGATGTCCGCTCTATTCTTCTCTGCCGTGGGTGTGTCGGTCGTCCGAATCGGGCCGGTCGTCTGGGCTTCAGGAGGGTCCGTGACGTCCGGAGGCTGTCGGTCGTCCGTAGATCCGGTTCGGTGATGGTCGTCCGGACGTCCGGTCAGCTCCGGCCGTCCGTAGGTTTGATTCGGTGGCGATGTTCGGACCTCCGAGGGCGCTGGACGTCCGTGAGTTTGATTCGGTGACGAAGTTCGGACGTCCGGAGGGCGCTTGACGTCTGTGTCTGAGAATCGCTTGACGTCCGGAGCGGGTCGGACGTCTGTGCCTCAGAAGCTTCAGCTGCCTTCCTTCTTCCTCTTCGACATACTTGGGGTTCTCGCCGCCTTGGCTCTTGCAAGTAGTGGATCCTTGGTTTGCCTCCATGTATCTGATTACGCATAGAGTTTCGGAATGAGGTAGTAGCCATGTCTCATGGGTAGAAATAAGAAGTTCGGAGAGGAGCGAGTTCACCTTATCTTCAATAGCCTTAGCTCGGGCTCTTGTCATGGGTCCCGGTGGTGTTGAGGGAGATGAAGGCACATCCGTGGGGATGAGTGAGGGCTGCTCTGCATCACTACGGCATACTGCATTCAAGATGGTGAGTTGTATCGAAAACGGCCGAACGATGTTTCCTTGCGATGTATCTCCAGGGAGAAGGGGCGCGAGCTATTAGCTGACATACACGGTGGGGACTGCGGGCATCATTCATCGTCGCGCACCTTGGTGGGCAAGGCGTTCCGCATAGGATTCTGCTGGCCCATGACTCTCAACGATGCGACCGAGTTGGTGAGATCCTGCGAGACCTGTCAGTTCCATGCCAAGCAGATCCACCAGCCTGCTCATGGCCTCCAGACTATCCCGCTCTCCTGGCCGTTTGTGGTCGGGGGGCTGGATATCCTGGGTCCATTCCCTCGAGCGCCCGGGGGCTACTGCTACCTCTACATCACCGTCGACAAGTTCACCAAGTGGGCGGAGGTGGAAGCCGTCCGCACCATCCCAGCCGGCTCCGCGGTCAAGTTCATCAAGGGCCTAGTGAGCCGTTTCAGAGTCCCTAACCGCATCATCACCGACAATGGCTCGCAGTTCACTAGCAATCTCTTTAAAACATATTGTGCTAATCTTGGAACACAGATATGCTACGCCTCAGTGGCGTACCCCAGAAGCAATGGCCAAGCTGAGCGTGCCAACGCGGAGGTCTTGAGAGGCCTCAAGACAAGGACCTTCAAGAAGAAGCTCGAGGCCTGCGGCAGGGGCTAGGACGACGAGCTCCAGTCTGTGCTCTGGTCCATCCGCACCACCGCCACCAAGCCAACAGGCGAGACTCCATTCTTCCTCGTCTACGGAGCCAAAGCGGTTCTCCATCACGAGGTCAGGCATCGCTCCGCACAGTTCCTGGCATTTGATGAGGCACGTCCGGACGCCATGCGGGGGATGGACATCGTGCTGGGGAAGGAACGCTGCCACCAAGCCTCGCTCCATGCGGCAAGGTACCAGCAGGTGCTGCGGCGGTACCACTGCCGCCGCGTCCGCTCCAGGACACTCGAGGTGGGCGATCTCGTCCTGAGGCGGGTACTCTCCAGGGAGGGGCTGCATAAGCTCTCACCCATGTGGGAGGGGCCGTTTAGGATTGCCCCCGTCTCCAGGCCTGGCGTTGTGCGCCTAGAGACGCAGGACGGGATCCCCATCCAGAACAACTGGAACATCCAGCACCACCGGAAGTTCTACCCATGAAGCAAGAACAAGTGCGTGTGAAGGTCTCCGTCCGTGACACTCACGTAATAATGAGTTTTGCTGTACACGCCCCGGAGTCTCCGGAGTGCCGCCGTCGGGCCTCGGGGGCTCCCTCCCACGTCTTAGTGACAACACTTAGCTCTACGCTGGTGAGAAGACTAGACTAGGTGCGGGACGCGGCTATTCATTTGCTTTTTGCAGCTGGTTTGCAAACTTTTAATGAAATTTGGAGTTCTGAAGTTTCTAGATTGCTTTGTTCGGTTCCCCTCTCTCTTTTACTTCTTTGCTCTCTTTTTGTTTCGCGCCAGGGAGGACGACAGTTGACCGATGCTCTCCCTCATGCGCCTCGCGCGGGGTGATGACCCACAAGTATAGGGGATCAATTGTAGCTCTTTTTGATAAGTAAGAGTGTCGAACCCAACGAGGAGCAGAAGGAAATGACAAGTAGTTTTCAATAAGGTATTGTCTGCAAGTGCTGAAATTGTAAGTAGGGATTAGTTTGGTAGAAAAATAATTTGTAACGAGCAAGTAATGATAAATAGTAACAAGTATGCAGTAAGGTAGCCCAATCCTTTTGAGGCAAAAGGGCAGGCCAAAATGGTCTCTTATGATAAGCAAAGCGTTCTTGAGGGTACACGGGAATTTCATCTAGTCACTTTCATCATGTTTGTTCAATTTGTGTTCGGTACTTTCATAATTTGATATGTGGGTGGACCGGTGCCTAGGTGTTGTTCTTAGTTGAACAAACCTCCTACTTGTGATTAACCCTCATGCAAGCATCCGCAACTACAAGAAAAGTATTAAGAATAAATTCTAATCATAGCATTAAACTTTTGGGTCCAATCGGTCCCTTACAGAATAGTGCATAAACTGGGGTTTAAGCTTCTGTCACTCTCGCAACCCACCATCTATTTACTACTGCACAATGCAATCCCTTAGGACCAAATATGGTGAAGTGTCATGTAGTCGACGTTCACATGACACCACTAAGGGAATCAAAACATACATACTATCAAAATATCGAATACATATCAAGTTCACATGATTACTTGCACATGATTTCTCCCGTGATCTCCAGAACAAAAGTAACTACTCACAAATAATAAACATGCTCATGATCAGAGGAGTATTAAATAGCATCATGGATGAACATATAATCTTCCACCAAATAAACCATATAGTAATCAACTACAAGATGTAATCAACACTACTAGTCACCCCCTAGCACCAATCTATAGTTCCGGTAACAAGATTGAATACAAGAGATGAACTAGGGTTGGAGATGAGATGGTGCTGGTGAAGAAGTTGATGGATATTGCCCTCCCCAAGATGGGAGAGTTGTTGGTGATGATGATGACAATGATTTCCCCCTCCAGGAGGGAAGTTCCCCCGGCATAATCGCTCCGTCGGAGGGCAAAAGTGCTCCTGCACAAGTTTCCCCGTCCCGAAAGCGTTCTCCTTATTTTTTTCTTGGTCAAAATGACTTATATACCAAAAGTTGGGCACCGGAGATGGGCCGAGGAGGCCACAACCCACCAGGTCGCGCCAGGTGGAACTAGCGCGCCCAGGTGGGTTGTGCCCACCTGGTGGCCCCCTCTAGTGTTTATTGGCTGCAATATTTCTTAAATAATCCATAAAAAATCTTCGTGAAGTTTCAGCTCATTTGGAGTTGTGCAGAATAGGTGGCCTGACATAGCTTTTCCAGGTCCAGGTTTCCAGGTGTCAGAATTCTCCCTCTTGGTGTGTTCCTTGCAAATTATGAGAGAAAAGGCATTAGAATTACTCCAAAAAGCATTATTATGAATAAAAACATTATAAATAATAGTAAGAAAACTTGATGCAAAATGGACGTATCAACTCCCCCAAGCTTAGACCTCGCTTGTCCTCAAGCGAAAACCGAAATCGAAAAACATGTCCACATGCTTTGAGAGAGAGGTGTCAATAAAAACAAAATGCAGACATAGAAGCATCATGTTGATTATTATAACAGCAACAAAATTTAACATAGGACTTTTATCATAGAACTTGCATCATATACTTCCTATGAATAAGTAACAGTTCATCACAGGCAAAAACTCCATTAGAAACCAACGAACTATGTTCTCAGTCAACTTTGCAACTACAATTCATCATCTATGATTGCAAACACTCACCTCGTACCCATGAGCAAAACGTCTCAACCGGACACATAGAAAGATAGGGGCTTATAGTTTCGCCTCCCAACATACTCACCTCAAGGGTGATGTCAACAATAATAACTCATGCTATCTATATTCAACTGGACATATGTGCCTAGATCTTTCCTCACCACATGGTGCTTGCCAAAAGAGAAAATAAAAAGGAATAGAAGGAGAACTTTGACTCTTTGCATAAAAGTAAATACATAAAGGTAAAGGATAGGCCCTTCGCAGAGGGAAGCGGAGGTTGCCATGCGCTTATTTGTTTGTATGCTCAATCCCTTAGTTGAAGAGAACGTCATGTTGTAGTGCCCCTTAAGATGACAACCTTTATTATGAAGACTGTCGCTTTTATTCTTTGTCATCCAAGTTCGTACAATCCTCAATTATCTCTTACACTAAATGATCTCACATATTTAGAAGCAATTTTTATTGCCTTTTTGCATCGATGACAACTTACTTGAGGGATCTTGCTCAATCCATAGGTAGGTATGGTGGACACTTGAAAAGATTTGGGTTTAAGGGTTTTTGGATGAACAAGTAGTATCTCTACTTAGTGCGGAATTTTTAGCTAGCAAAGATAGGGTGCAAACACCACATGTTGAAGGATCTATGACAATATGACTTCTATGCGAATATAAACAAACATAAACCATTAGGTTGTCTTCCTTGTCCAATGTCAAAAAAATTGGCATATAATATTTTGATGAGGGCTCACAATCACAAAAGATTTCTAGGATAGTATATTTATATGTGAGTCTTCTCTTCCCTTATTAATTCTTTCATGAGTTGCATCATTGAGTAATGCTATGTTTGTCAATCTCTAATAAAATTTTCTTACTTACACTTTTCCTTATGTGGTGCTATCACCTACCATAGGATTAGTATATAATCTTATTGATTTATTTCCTTTCTTTTATTTACTTTCTTTCTATTTTTCTTTCTTATTTCTTTTCTTTATTTGCAACATGAAAGTAAAGAAAGCAAAAACTCACACTAAACTTTATTATATAATTTGCACATGATTACAAGGATAGATTACTAAGAGAACTCTCAAATAAGAAAGGATCGAACTAACTTTATTTCATCTAAAGCAAAAGATTGAACTAAGATAAGTAAAAGCAAAAGGATAGTGGGATGATACAATACCAGGGCACCTCCCCCAAGCTTGGTGGACGCCTAGGGGAGTTCCCATACCCGATACTTAGTTCTCCTTTGGTTGTGAAGAAGATGATGATGGTGATGAAGCGATCCTACCCTTAAGGATAAAGAGGTTCTCCAATCGACGGATGATGCTCCGGAGATAGGTGATATGCTCTTGATGCAGAATATTTTCGCGAGTAAGATATTTATTCTATATGAGAACTATTTCAATGACGCTAAAAGCTTCAATCTCAGCAGGAGTAAGGTAAGTAAGGTAGGGTTTAAGGATATCTTCCTCCTCCTCCTCGGCCAGCAATGCTTGTGCTGCCACCGGGGGTGGATCTACGGTAGCTTCCTTGACCTTGTCTCCCTTGATGGCGTCCGTGGGCTCCTCCCTCTTTGTCTAGATCTTCATCAGCCAAGAATCTTCTTCCATGTGGTTGGAGGAGCAGGAATACATGATGCATAGCTTGATAAATCTGACCGGAAACAACAAGAAAAGAGAACAGAGGATTTTCTCTGCGATATAGCAGTTAACAGGTTCGGGAAGTATATATAGATTTTTTTTATCTTGGAGGACAAGTACACAGGAGAAAAACGGAGTACGGAAGGTGTCCTAGGTGGGCTTGGCACGCCCTGGTGTCTTGTGCCCACCAGGGGACACTTCCTGGTAGTTTATTTATTTCCAAAATTCTAAAATATTCGAAAACTGATAAAAAAATATTTTTGCGGATTTTTCGGAGTCCGTTTACTTACCGTATCACGTACCTCCTTATTTTCACGATTTTGGAGTGTTCCGGAAGGCCTCTTTGATGTGTTCTTCCAGTGTCAAAGTTTGGATAATATTACTTTAAACATTAATAGGCGTACCTGAGATATAATGCTTTATTCGTTGCCCATTGGCAACCTTCGGGTTAGTACCTTCGGAGTTATTTATTTTGATGGCACCAAACCGGTAAACCTCCTAGATGACATATGGGCCTTCCAATTTTGAGAGGAGCTTTCCTGCAAAAAAAACTAAAATGAGAGTTGTAAAAATGAACATATTCTCCGACTTTAAACTCATGCTTCTGGATTCTTTTGTCATGCCATTTTTTAACTTTTTCATTGAATAACTTTGCATTTTCATAAGCTTGGGTTCTCCATTCATCTAAAGAGCTTATATCAAATAACCTCTTTTCACTACCAAGTTTGAAATCATAATTGAGCTCTTTGACTGTCCAATATGCTTTATGTTCTAACTCAAGAGGCAAATGACAAGCTTTTCCATAAACCATTTTAGAAGGAGACATGCCCATAGGATTTTTATATGCTGTTCTATAAGCCCAAAGTGCATCATCTAATTTCTTAGACCAATTTTTCCTGGGCCTATTGACAGTCTTTTGCAAAATTAATTTTATTTCTCTATTGTTAAGTTCAACTTGACCGCTAGACGAAGGATGATAGGGTGATGCTATTCTATGGTTAACATCATACTTAGCAAGAATTTTACGGAAAGCACCACGAATAAAGTGTGAACCACCATCAGTCAATAAATATCTAGGGACTCCAAACCTTGGGAAAATGACTTCCTTAAGCATTTTAATAGAGGTGTTGTGATCAGCACTACTGGTTGGAATAGCTTCTACCCATTTAGTAACATAATCAACAGCAACCAAAATATGTGTATACCCATTAGAGGAAGGAAAAGGTCCCATGTAATCAAATCCCCAAACATCAAATGGTTCAGCAGCACATGAATAATTCATAGGCATTTCTTGACTCTTACCTATATTACCTATTCTTTGACATTCATCACAAGATGAGACAAACTTACGGGCATCCTTGAAGAGAGTTGCCCAGTAAAATCTAGATTGCAATACCTTGTGAGCAGTTCTATCTCCAGCATGATGCCCTCCATAAGCCTCGGAGTGACATTTTCGTAGGATTTATCCCTATTCATGCTCAGGTACACAACGTCTAATAATACCATCTACTCCTTCTTTATAAAGATGTGCGTCATCCCAAAAGTAATGTCTTAAATCATGGAAGATTTTTTTTTCTTTTGTTGGTATGTAAAGCTAGGTGGTAAATGTTTAGCAACAATGTAATTAGCATAGTCCGCATACCAAGGAGTACCGTTAGCAACATTTATTGCAGTAACTGCTCATCAGGAAAACTATCATCAATAGGTAGTTGGTCATCAAGCACATTTTCAAGCCTAGACAAGTTATCAACTATAGGGTTCTCAGCTCCTTTTTTATCAATAATATGTAAATCAAATTCTTGCAACAAGAGAATCCAATGAATAAGTCTAGGTTTAGCATCTTTCTTTTCCATAAGATATTTAATAGCAGCATGGTCTGTGTGAATAGTTACTTTGGAATCAACAATATAAGGTCTAAATTTATCACAAGCAAACACAGTTGCTAAGAATTCTTTTTCAGTAGTAGCATAATTTCTTTGAGCATTGTCTAGATTTTTACTAGCATAATGAATAATATTCAATTTATTATCAACTCTTTGTCCTAGAATAGCACGAATGGCATAATCACTAGCATCACACATAATTTCAAAAGGCAAATTCCAATCAGGTGGTTGAACAATAGGTGTAGTAATTAAGGCTTTCTTGAGTGTTTCAAAGGCTTCAAGACAATCATCATTAAAAACAAAAGGAATATCCTTTTGCAAAAGAATAGTAAGAGGCCTAGAAATTTTAGAGAAGTCTTTAATAAATCTCCTATAGGGACCAGCATGACCTAGGAAACTACGAATACCTTTGATGTCCTTAGGACATGGCATTTTATTTTTCTCAATTGCGTCAACCTTAGCTTGGTCCACTTCAATACCTCTTTCAGAAATTTTGTGACCCAAGACAATGCCTTCATTAACCATAAAGTGGTACTTCTCCCAATTCAAGACAAGATTTGTTTGTTCACATCTCTTCAAAACTCGCTCAAGATTGCTTAAACAGTCATCAAAAGACTTCCCATACACAGAAAAATCATCCATGAAAACCTCAAGAATCTTTTCACAAAAGTCAGATAATATAGCCATCATGCATCTTTGAAAGGTAGCAGGTGCATTAGATAAACCAGAAGGCATACGTCTATAAGCATAGGTTCCAAAAGGACAAGTAAAAGTGGTCTTTTCTTGATCAGGTTGAGATACAGGTATTTGTGAAAAGCCAAAATATCCATCAAGGAAGCAAAAGTGTGTGTTCTTAGATAATCTTTTAAGAATTTGATCAATAAAAGGCAAAGGGTAATGATCTTTTCTAGTTGCTTGTTTAATTTTCTAAAATCAATTACCATTCTATAGCCTGTAACAATTCTTTGTGGAATAAGCTCATTCTTATCATTAGGAACAACAGTTATACCTCCTTTCATAGGGACACAATGAACAGGACTTACCCATCTACTATCAGCTATGGGATAGATTATACCTTCTTCGAGAAATTTTAATATTTCCATTCTAACCACCTCTTTCATCTTCGGGTTTAACCGACGCTGGTGATCAACAACGGGTTTAGCATCAAGTTCCGTATTAATTTTGTGCTGACATAGAGTGGGACTAATGCCCTTTAAATCATCAATAGTATATCCAATAGCAGCCCGGTGCTTGCTTAGAACTTTCAGTAATCTTTCTTCTTCATGTTCTGAAAGGTTAGCACTGATAATAACAAGATATATCTTCTTTTCACCAAGATAAGCATATTTCAAAGTGTCTGGCAATTGTTTTAATTCAAACACATGATCACCTTTAGGTGGAGGAGGACCTCCTAGAGTTTCAATAGGCAGGTTGTGTTTAAGTAGAGGACGTTGTTCAAAGAAAACTTTATCTGTTTCATTTCTTTCATGCATATGTAAATCATTTTCATGGTCTAGCAAATATTGTTCTAAAGGATTAGTAGGTGGCACAACAATAGTAGCAAGACCAATTAATTCATCCTTACTAGGCAATTCTTTTTCATGATGATTTCTACTAAACTTGGAAAAAATTAAACGCATGAGACTCATCACCAAAGCTAACACCAACAGTTTGTTTCTTGCAATCTATCTTAGCATTAACTGTGTTCAAGAAAGGTCTTCCAAAGATAATGGGACAGAAGTCATCTTGTGGGGAACCGAGAACAAGGAAATCAGTAGTGTATTTTATTTTTCCACACAAGACTTCAACATCTCTAACAATCCCAAATAGTGATATGGTGTCTCTATTAGCAAGTTTAATAGTAACATATATTTCTTCTAACTCTGCAGGTGCTATGTATTTCCTAATTTCTTGATATAAAGTGTAAGGAATAGCATTCACACTAGCACCCATGTCACATAAACCATGATAACAGTGATCTCCTATTTTAACTAAAATGACAGGCATGCCAACGACTTGTCTATGTTTATCCCTTTCATCGGGTTTAGCAATTCTAGCAGCTTCTGCACAGAAGTAAATAACATGCCCATCTATATCTTCTTCCAAGAGATCTTTAACCATAGCAACATTAGGTTCTACCTTAATTTTTTCCATTAGGTTTAGGCGTTCTAACGTAGATTTTGTTAACCATAGTTGAAACTTTAGCATGTTCCTTTATCCTAACAGGGAAAGGTGGTTTCTCAATATAAGCAGAAGGAACAACTGGATCAACATTATAAAGTATAGTTTCTTCTTTAAATGGTATTGGTTTTTTAATTTCTTACTCCCTCCATTCATTTATGTAAAGTGTATTATTTCTAGCATGGTGACCAAAGCACATAATTATAGAGAAGCTAGGACAAAATTACCCTTGGCAAATTTATTGGTTAGTGGAAAGTAAATCAATTAGTCCAGGAATGTAAGAGACACATGTAATTGAGAGAGAGATACTTTCCTTCTTTTGTTACAAGGAGAGATGTAGACAATCAGGAGAGAGATACTTTCCTTTTTTCTGGAGGGCTAAAAAGTGAATTATGAGGAATTAAATGAAATGCACCTTACATTGTGGAATATTATCAAAAGATAAATACACCTTATATAAAGGAATGGAGGGAGTATTTAATAGGTGGGTGATATTTACACCACTTCTCTTTAGGAAGTTCAACATGAGTAGCAACTGATTCACAAAAGGAGGCTACTATCTCAGAGTCAAGTCCATATTTAGTGCTAAAGTTTTGAAAAGCATCGGTATCCATAAAAGATTTAACACAATCATACTTCAGCTTAATACCCGAGTCTTTATATTCATCGAGTTCCCAAACTTCAGAGTTGCATTTAATTCTTTCCAAAAGATCCCACCGGAATTCAATAGTATTCTTCATAAAAGAACCAGCACAAGAAGTATCCAGCATGGTTTGATCATTGCAAGAAAGTCGAGCATAAAAATTCTGAATAATAATTTCTCTTGAGAGCTCATGATTGGGGCATGAACATAACATTGACTTAATCCTCCCCCAAGCTAGAGCGATACTTTCACCTTCACAAGGCAAAAAATTATATATATAATTCCAATCATGGTGAACTAGATGCATAGGATAATTTTTTTTGTGGAACTCCAATTTCAAACGATTCCAATTCCATGATCCAATATCATCGCATAGCCTATACCAGGTCAATGCTTTTCCCTTCGAAGATAAAGGAAAAAACTTTATCATCACCTCATCTTCGGGTAAACCCGCAAGCTTAAACAATCCAAAAATTTGTTCCATATATGTCAAGTGCATATTAGGATGTTCTATTCCATCTCCTGCATAAGGATTAGCTAGGAGTTGTTCTATCATACCCGAAGGAATTTCATATTCAATATTTTCAGTAGGTTTAGTAGGTTGATGGGTAACTAATTGTGGTTCAGGACGAGGTGAAGATACCCCGAACAAACCCCTCGAAGGATTGTTTTCCATAGTAACAAGTGACAATAACTTTCAGCACACTATATAAATGTTTCCTTACCAAATTCCACTTACCAAAGGCGCTTCACTCCCCGGCAACGGCGCCAGAAAATATCCTTGATGACCCACAAGTATAGGGGATCAATTGTAGCTCTTTTCGATAAGAGTGTCAAACCCAACGAGGAGCAGAAGGAAATGACAAGTAGTTTTCAGTAAGGTATTGTCTGCAAGTGCTGAAATTGTAAGTAGCGAGTAGTTTGGTAGCAAGAAAATTTGTAACGAGCAAATAACGATAATAGTAACAAGTATGCAGCAAGGTATCCCAATCCTTTTGAGGCAAAGGACATGCCAAAACAGTCTCTTATGATAAGCAAAGCGTTCTTGAGGGTACACTGGAATTTCATCTAGTCACTTTCATCATGTTGGTTCAATTTGTGTTCGCTACTTTGATAATTTGATATGTGGGTGGACCGGTGCTTAGGTGTTGTTCTTACTTGAACAAACCTCCTAGTTATGATTAACCCTCCCGTAAGCATATTCAACTACGAGAAAAGTATTAATAATAAATTCTAACCATAGCATTAAACTTTTGGGTCCAATAAGTCCCTTATGGAATAGTGCATAAACTGGGGTTTAAGCTTATGTCACTCTCGCAACCCACCATCTATTTACTAGTCCACAATGCATTCTCTTAGGCCCAAATATGGTGAAGTGTCATGTAGTCGACGTTCACATGACACCACTAAGGGAATCACAACATACATACTATCAAAATATCGAACACATATCAAGTTCACATGATTACATGCACATGATTTCTCCCGTGACCTCAAGAACAAAAGTAACTACTCACAAATAATAAACATGCTCATGATTAGAGGAGTATCAAATATCATCATGGATCTGAGCATATAATCTTCCACCAAATAAACCATATAGTAATCAACTACAAGATGTAATCAACACTACTAGTCACCCCCTAGCACCAATCTATAGTTCCGGTAACAAGATTGAAAACAAGAAATGAACTAGGGTTTGAGATGAGATGGTGCTGGTGAAGATGTTGATGGAGATTTCCCTCCCCAAGATGGGAGAGTTGTTGGTGATGATGATGACGATGATTTGCCCCTCCGGGAGAGAAGTTCCCCCGGCAAAATCGCTCCATCGGAGTGCAAAAGTGCTCTTGCCCAAGTTCAGCCTCGAGATGGCGGTGTTCCGTCCCGAAAGCCTTCTCCTTGTTTTTTCTAGGTCAAAATGACTTATATACCAAAATATGGGCACTGGAGGTGGGCCGAGGAGGCCACAACCCACCAGGGCGGGACATGGGGGCCTGGCGCGCCCAGGTGGGTTGTGCCCACCTGGTGGCCCCCTCTGGTGTTTATTGGCTCCAATATTTCTTAAATAATCCATAAAAAATCTCCATGAAGTTTCAGCTCATTTGGAGTTGTGCAGAATAGGTGGCCTAACATATCTTTTCCAGGTCCAGATTTCCAGCTGCCAGAATTCTCCCTCTTGGTGTGTTCCTTGCAAATTATGAGAGAAAAGGCATTAGAATTACTACAAAAAGCATTATTATGCATAAAAACATTGTTAATAACAGTAAGAAAACATGATACAAAATGGATGTATGAGGGGGGGTGGGCAGGCGTGTGCGTGCGCTGGGTTAGCCAAACCACGGGCACACCTTGCCAAAGCCCTGCCACCCCAGAGCTTCGGCTCCCTTGATCTTCGTGAGACGCCCACAATCGAGCTCGTGATTGGCGCACCCTCCTAAGTCCGTGACCCACGGGTACCGCGACGTGGTGCACTATGCCATGATTAGACCATGCCTGAGGACTCGTGCAAGGAGAAACAAGGCACCCGGCAGATGTCCTAACAAATTTTTGCAGCTTCGCGGTGCCTCCCGAAGTCAGCGGTTCCCGAGTCGGCAGCAAGGAAGCCTCACCGGATGCCAGGAGGCACGCTCTCACGAGATGGAAACTACCCCGGGTGCATCAAGCTAAGTTATCCCTCTACGTCTACATGAAGCACGAATGCCACAAGACAACACAGAAACAATAAACATAACATAGCGGCATGAAAATCACAGTTCATAACACGCCCTCGCAGGGCCCGATACTTGTTTCTTGAAATGCAGGAAGAAAGTAAGGGACGAGCAAAAGCGGTGCGCACACCCGCAGCAGCTCACGAGGGTTGGCTCCCAGTGCCCCCCCCCCCCGGGCTCAGCCGGAGCCCTCCTCGTGTTTCACCGCAGCACAGCGGCGGGATGACCTCACACCGTCCTCAAAGCGAGCCCGGCGGCTGGTCATAGCCGCCGCTGCTGGAGCTCTCCCTGGAGGAGGAGCCACCACCGTTGGACGACCCACGGTTGTCGCCAAGAGCGAGGTCACCCTCGACGTCGTCGCGGCGGTCGTCAAGGCCAAGCTCGCCGCCGCTGTCCTCTGGGCAGCACCCTGCGCGGCGACCATCTTCCCCAAACACCCTCACGAAGAGGGTCGTGGCGCCATCGTACTTGAAATGGAGAGTACACCGCCTGCTCAGGTCGCGCGCGCGGGCAAACATCTGCCAGCCGCGGGCCAGGGCTACGTTGCCCACGATGGAGACCTCCACCGTGACCCACGATGCCTTGCTGCAGCAACCGTTGGCCAGCTGCCAGAGGCCGTCAAGACCCCCGGCCGGCAGCTCATCGGCAAAGGAGCGCGGAAGCTGGATCCAGGTGCTAGCCGGATTCGCCGACCACGCGACGAACTCCAGGAGTACATCCGCTGAATGGAAGCACGGCCGAGGAGGCCGGACGACCACGACACGCCTCCCCTCGGTGCAAGGGCTGCTCTGTCTGGAGCGACCCTCACCATGAGAGGAGACAATGCTGCAGCTGCCGGGGATGACGCCGGTCCCCGATGGAGTACGACCGTGGGCCCGAGGAGCCATAGCAGGGGTCACGGCATGCTTACGGGGACGGCCTCGCCCCCTCTTGGGTGGCGGCGAGCCATGACCATCCTGGCGAGCTTTCCCCTTCTCCGCGGCCGAGAACCTCTTCGTCGGTGCCATAGGAAGGTAGCAAGGCAGCAAGGCGAGGAGGAAGAAGAAGGAGCGGGTAGCGAGAAGAAGGAGATGAGCAACGGGGGCTCAGTCCTTCTCCTCATTTATAGCCTGAAGGAGGCCAACCGTCGACCTCCACAATCACACGCATTGATGGTTTTCTTCTGCATGCAGCAGGGTCTCGTCAAGTCGAATGGTTGCCGAGGCAGCATGGGGAAGCGGAGGCGCCCACGTCCCGTCAATCGCCACACGTCAATCAAGGCCGCAGACGATTGAGGCCCGCGGCGCTCCGCACTTGCCCTTTGGCTTCGCCTCGAAGCCAAGTCCGAGCGCGCCTTGGGCCCGGGGGCTACTATCGGTGTTCTGGGACAGGGGGTGCCCAGACTTGCCTGCCTGCGACCAAGTACGACCCAGTTTTAGCAGCGACAACCCAAGACCCTCGCGAGGGGCCATGCCTCACGAGGCGGACGACACCAAGACCTCCCTGGGGGCGGCCTCGCTAGGCTGGCTCCCGAGGAGCGGAGATATCTATGCAAGGGGCACCTCGCGAGGTTCACATGACATGAGCCGTGACGACCAAGGACAGGCGGGCGCCAGTGGGCGCAGTGCACTAGTTTCCTCTTTGGTGCTAAAGAGTCAAGCGCAGGCGAGGAGTCTCGAAGCATCAGGCAAAGGTTTCCATATCGGTGCAACAAGACCAAGACCTGCAGGATGGCAGGATGGAAGTCATCGCTGAGCCCACAGCAGCGTCACCACCAAAGCCTTTGTCAGGCGAAGACTACTTTTGTCAGGATAGCTCGTACTATTGTCCCCTTTCAAACTTGGCCGCTGTGTGATCCCTTCCCACCTAACATTTGGGAAGAGAACCAAGGCCACTATAAATAGGACCTAGCCACCACTGTAGCAAGGGATGGACCTTGGATTGGATCCACTCCATCCTCACATCCACCAGCTCATCGAGGTCAAGAACACCTCTCCTCCCGAGGCTGTTCATCCACTGTACTAGTTCATCCTCAGCCCCTCGAGGCAATCCACCACCACACTGGAGTAGGGTATTACACAACACGGTGGCCCGAACTAGTATAAACCCCTGTGTCTCGTGTTCTTTGGGTTCATCAAGCTAGGTCGTGGGATCATTGAGCGAGCGAGCTAGGGAGAGAGAGTTCTTCATGCGCACCCCAGAGTTTGAACCTCACAAGGATTTGTCAGAAACCTTAATCCGACAGTGGTCGTGGTTTCCCACTACAACCCCTGATGAAGAAGTACTAGAGACAGTTGTTCCCGGCAAGGAAGCGCCCAAGAATGGATCATGTATTTTGATGGTGCCTTCTCCCTGCAAGGTGTAGGAGCTGGCGTTCTTCTTGTTGCCCCCACTGGAGAACACCTGAAGTACATCATCCAGATGCATTTTCCCTGGGAGGAGGCGACCAACAATACTACGAAGTACGAAGGGCTCCTTGCCGGGCTCAGGATTGCAACAGAATTGGGGATCAAGAAGCTGATCATTCGAGGAGATTCACAACTTGTGGTGAGACAAGTCAAGAAGGATTACCAAAGCCCATTAATGGAAGCATACGTTGAGGAAGTGAGAAGGCTGGAGGAGCGCTTTGACGGATTGCAAATAGAGCACATACCCCGTGCAAAAAACAGCATTGCTGATCAACTGTCAAAGTGCGCTGCGCACAAGCTTCCTGTGGAACCTGGAACTTTTGTTCTCCATCTTACACAGCCCTCCGTATCCCTAGCAACAATGGCCTGGAAGAGGAGGAAACTAGTCTCCGGCAATCCTCTCCAAGTAGAGCCTCTCGGGGCTCCCGGCAGAGGGCTTGGCGGGAACAACTCCCGTTCGGCTGCTGAGCTACCCCCTCCCACCAGGCCACCGGTCCCTGTGGTTGAGGGCTTTGCTACCACGAAGGAGGAGGTGCCGCTAGTCCTCGTTGCCGATCCCCAGGCTCCAACTTGGGCGCAGCACATAATTCATTTCCTCCAAACCAGAGAACTTCCCGAAGAGCAAGAAGAAGCTGAAAGAGTAGCCCGGAGGGCCAGTATATATCAGTTCGTCGATGACACGCTATACAAAAGAAGGCCCAACAGTGTGAAATTGAAGTGCATATGCCGGGAAGAAGGAAAGGAACTGCTGGCAGAAATACACAATGGCATGTGCGCCTCCCACATTAGATCAAGGGCTTTGGTTGGGAAAGCATTCCGGCAAGGTTTCTGTTGGCCCACAGCCCTCCAAGATGCTATCGAGCTAGTCACCAAATGTGAAGCCTGCCAGTTCAATTCCAAGAATATCCATCTGCATGCCCAATCTCTTCAGACAATCCCTTTGTCATGGCATTGGTCTGGGGGCTCGATATCCTCTACCCTTTCCCCCGTGCTACTGGGGGCTTTGAATTCTTGTTCGTTGCAATCGACAAGTTTATAAAGTGGCCGGAAGTAGAAGCCGCGAGAAAGGTGACTACTCAGTCAGCTATCAAGTTCTTGAAAGGATTGGTGTGCCGCTTCGGGGTCCCTGACCGGATCATCACTGACAACGGCACCCAATTCACAAGTTGCGCCTTCATGCAATATGTTCATGCCCTCGGAAGCAAGATCTCATTTGCCTCTGTTGCACATCCCAGGAGCAATGGGCAAGCTGAGAGGGCGAACGCTGAAGTCTTGCGAGAAATCAAGACAAGGACATTTGATAAGCTGCAGAAGTGCGGTAGGCGATGGATCGATGAGTTGCTAGTAGTTCTTTGGTCCCTCAGAACGACACCAAATCGAGCTACCGGGCAGACTAGCTTCTCCCTGTTCTATGGGGCAGAAGCAGTTATCCCCATGGAACTCATTTACGGGTCACCTCGAGTGCTTGCCTATGATGAAGTTGCGCAGGAACAGCACCGACGTGATGACGCTGTGCTTCTCAAGGAGAACCGTCTCCGGGCTGCTACGCGTGCTGCACGCTACCAGCAAGCCCTGCGTCGCTATCACAGCCGTAGGGTTCACGCCCGGTGTTTTGAGGAATGTGACCTTGTCCTTAGGCGCGTTCAGTCCGCCAAGGGTACAAACAGGTTGACACCGAAGTGGGAAGGCCCTTACCAGGTAGTACTAGTCACCAGACCTGGCGCAGTCCGTCTGGAGACTGGAGATGGCATTCAATAGCAAAACTCATGGAATATTGAGCATCTTCACAAGTTCTACCCATAAAGCACGACTGTCAGGCCCTGCCTGGCAGCCACCCTTTTGTCCAGGCCTTGCCTCTGTTGCATGTAACCCCTTGTACAAATCTAGGAGAAGACCCTGAGCAACACGGAAATAAATGAAGCACTGCGGGCCCCCGACAAGTTGCATGCATGCATAAGCATATCATGAGAATCGCATGTTCATGTAGATAAGATCGCATCTGGCATCATTTTCATCTGCATAAACTGCAGGCTCCTGCCGTGGACTTGGTCCCAAGGAGGAGATGAGAAGACAAGCCTACGTCGTGATCCCCGACAAGCCAAATAGATAAGTTCTTTCTCTTATCCATACGTGTTCTGTAAGTAATGACTTGTGCATAAGAAAACCTTGCTGCCCTTTGAAACTTCGGTGCTCCCATCCCTTGACCCGAACGTTGCTTCGGTCAGGATGGTCGTAGTAGCCTTTGACGAAAAATGACTGGCGGGGGCTGGTCCCTCTTTATGATTTGTGCCTGATAGGCCTAACTCCGTGGCAACAAAACTGAGGGTACCGGCAGGATATCCAGCCGGGGGAAACTTGTTTACTTAAAAGTATAGAGGCATCCCACCTCTGCATGGACATACTACATGCACGAGTCCCCAACAAGGTTTATCTTTTTCATTAATATGATGATCAAACAAGTACAGACCTTGCAGGATACAAACATGGACTGAAGAGATTACATTATTTGATCTAAAATTTGGCAAGTGCCTACAGATTTAAGACTGAAAAAAGATAAGTGCCTCGTGATGCCCTTTCTTCTCCCTCTCCTCCTAGGCACTGCGGCAGGAGGTGAATAGGGCAAAAGGAGAGCCTAGGCAGAAGCCCAGCCTGACCCTGTTGGACTGCAGGAGAGGTAGCAAGGCAAGAGCGGAAGGGCACAGATGGAGATGACCCGTCAACCACCACCACCAGGGCCAGCAGGACACGGCAGGGCAAAGGGAGCTGCAGCCTGCGAGGAAGCCTACCGGGGTCCAACTGGAAGGCTGCCGGAGGAACCAGGAGCACCATTCCCACCCTCGCATCCAACTCCCCGGCAAATCACCTTGCCGGTGAGGAGATACAGGTGCAGATGATGGTGCCGCCGCCTGACGGTGACAGCGCAGTTGGTGCTCAGCCGGAGTCAGAGTCATCGCCCTCCCGGCCGACGCCATCGTCATCACCGCACTGTCCTCCTTGTCGCTATCGCTCGAGGAGGAGCTTTCGTCGTCGGTCGAGCTCTCCACGCAGCACCCTAAGCGAGCAACCAAGCTCCCAAAAACCTTGACGGAGAGGAAACTGGCCTCCATTAACTTAAAATGGAGGACGTGCCCCTCCGACATGTTGTCGGCGCGGGCAAAAGTTTTCCAGCCACGGCGGAAGTACATGACATGAGGGGCTGGGAAATCTACATCCACCCGTATGCTGCCATTTCCGCAACCCCTCATGTGCAGTTTCAACATTCGGGCTGCTCGAGCTCCATCGCCCTTGCGAATGGGATGGGGAGGCGGAGACGGCCGTGCTGGGGCTTATACAGCATGATGACGAACTCCAAGGGCTAGTCTCCAACGTGGACCTCCATTGGGGGAGGAGCATCTGTTACGGGCACAATCAAGGCGTTGCCCTGGCCTCCTCGTCCCCGCGCACCACGACGACCTCGCCCATGCCCCTTACCGCCTCCTCTCACAACGGACTCAGCTCCCGCATCGTCAGGAGGAGGAGGGAGGCGTGGTCGAGCAAAAGTTCTCGTCGCCGCTGGAGCAACACCAGACCCCCGACCTCTCACCATGATAAGCAGAGGCTATGGAAAGAATGGAGGGAGAAGCAGGTGCAGGAAAGCATCTCACCTCGCGCCCACTATTATAGGCGAGCGAGGGAAGGGGCTGGATTTTTCTGTGAAGGTTGCCACCCCGTTCGACCAATCTTGCTCCTCCTCACCAAGAATCAGGGTCGGCCCTCTACTCCAGTCCACGATGCCTGGCTTTCTGCCATTCCCGTGCCCACCGCATCCGCCGCCAACCCTACACAATGCATGCGGGACACATGGCAGAAGTGATTAAAGCGGGAAGAATAGTGGGATGGCAGTTACCGCCCCATGAACGTGGGACTTGGGTACTCCGCAAGGCATGGCCCATTATCTACCCCACTACAACTGGCGTTACACGGTGCGTGGGAGAACTGGAAACTGACCTAGGCTCAGGTTAATGAAGAAGGAAAGAAAATCTCAAAGAGCGAGCCACCAATACACTCCTACCTGTGCAGTGGTTAGGGCCTACCCCGACGACGCCCGGCAGCATGTTCGGGCCAGGCCCGGGGGCTCCTGTCAGTGCAACAAAACCCTGGGCCGTTTCCCAGACCATGCACAGGCCTAAGGACAAGATTACAGCACCCAATATTAGACCAAGCACTAAAGATCAGTCCTTTTAAGAATCAAAGTGCAGATCAAGAAGACCAAATCAAGCCGGAGAGACAAGATATCACTAAGGGAAAAACCTCCCTTGACAGGCAAGCGAGCCTGGCGTGGACGAGGATTGCCCCCAAAACACAAGCCTCCAGACCGCCCCAGCAGGCTTGCCGTGCACAGGAAGGATGGAGTGCCCCACTAAGGCTTCACCGATCCACCTCACATCAACGCAAGTCATTGATCGGTGCGGTGTCAAGCCCCTAAGTGACTAAGTGGCTGCTTCCTGCCACATGGCAGCCACATCCTACGGAAAACAGATCCAAATGACACCCATCCTGAGACGTGTCAAGCAACCAGGCGCGAAGCTGGCAAGACAGCCCGGCAAGGCTTGTTGGGCACGCTGTGATGTGACACTAAGTGGCGCATTTAATGCGCTCTGTCCGCCTGCAGAGTTAGGTATGATAGCATTGTTTGCTATCTAATCAGTGTGTAAAAGACTAATTTGCCACTGTGGAGACCCCTTTATATATAAAAGGAGGCCCATGGCAATCGTGGAAAGGATTCAGACGCTCACATATTCATACGCGCATAGCCACTCTCGCCCCGGGGCAACCCTGTCAAGTAAGAGCGTCGCATTCTCCACCATTATCCACCATCAATCCACCAAAGTAGGAGTAGGGTTTTACGCCTCATGGCGGCCCGAACCTGGGTAAAACTGCTCGTGTGATCTCTGTCCTGCTGTGTTATGCTTCTCTGCTCTTTTTGTAATGTGCCCATCCCCCCGCCGAACTAGAAGGGGCTCATGGCCCCATAGGTGACCTTGGTTTCCCACGACATGCCGGAACCGTCGATTTTTGCAATGTTCAAGGTGGGTAGTTTGTATTTAGATTTCTAGCTAGCTGGTCTATCTCACACGGTTCATCCTAATTTTCAGATACAGACGTGGAATTCAATCTAAATAAACTACCCGCCTTTAGCTTGCATAGGTGGTGACTTCATAGCGCACTTGCATCGCACACGCTTAAGCTAGTACATCACCCTTTGCTCGCGCTTGCATAGTCGTGGTGATTTTAATGCGCACTTGCATCGCACACAGTTGAGCCAGTACCTCCACCTTTGCTCGCGCTTGCGCAATCATGGTGATTCAAAGCCCACTTGCATCGGACATGGTTAAGACATTATACTGGCGTCCGTTGAGCGTCATCAGAGTCTTTGCAGCAAAAAAAACGTTAGAGAGGGTTAGAAGACAGCCACACCAACATGTGGGCGAAATATATATGAGTGAAAAGGGTGGTATGTGATGTTCAAAATTCCAATGCACAACTTTGACCGCGTGGGCCCATGGTTGGGCGTGTCGTCGAAGATCGTTGAGAGGGGCCAGAAGTCAAGAACCACCTAGAAGTGGCCAAATATATGTATGAATATAGGGTGTGATGTTTAAAACTTTAAATAAACAATGCACAACTTTAGTGGCACCTACCTCACAAACCTTAAAGCACCCTTGGATATATCTATAATGACATAATGTCATAGCTAGCTAGGGTGCTTGACCAACCTCCCACCTCGTGTCAGCGGCGCGGATGCACGTAATGATAGTTTGGTTATACATGCATGTCGCCATGACCTACCATAAGACGGATCAGTTAATCTATCATTTGGTCAAACGACAACTGTTGTTGTCGATAAACCGCTTGGTCCAATAGATTGAACAATCACATAAAATCGCATGAGAGGGACCACAAAACCAGCACCTCTTGCATGCGGCCCAAAATGATGTACGTGGGAAGGGGTGATGTGTGTTTTCAATATAGAATAATGTATAATTTAGATGTGGTGCCTACCTCTCGATACAGACAACAACCATGAAGGCTAGGTAGTTAAGGACGAGATACGCATGGTACGGTGTAGGTCAAACCCAGCAATCCGAGCATATGGGAGGGAATCCTGACAACGCATGAGCACGAGCTTTGGTTGAACGACATGTGACGGTGACCGGCCCTAACACGAACTAGGAGGAATCCATTCATGTCCAACACATACCCTGTCGGATGTGGGGTTCCGGCAAACCCTTAAGGTTCAAACACTGGGGTGCCCGTGAAGCCTTTCCCTCCTACCGATCTACGCCCTAGCTCGCTAAGATCTATCGGACGAACTCGACAAACTCGCAACACAAAAAGACACGATATTTATACTGGTTCGGGCCACCGTTGTGGTGTAATACCCTACTCCAGTGTGGTGGTGGTGGATTGCCTCTTGGGCTGATGATGAACAATACAAAGGGAAGAACAACCTCCTGAGATTGAGGTGTTCTTGTGCGTACGAGCTTGTGCGCGTCTCTGGATCCCATCACAACTACTGTGGTGGCTAGACCTATTTATAGAGGCCCTGGTCCTCTTCCTAAATATCGAGCGGGAAGGAAGCCAACAACGGTGGGCAAATTTGAAGGGGGACAGCTAGTACAAGCTATCCTGACAAAAACGGTGTTCGCCTGCGAAAAGCTCTAGTGGAGACGCCGTCTTGGGCTCCATGATGACTGCCGTCTTGCCGTCCCCCTGGTCTTGGTCTCGTTGCACCAATATAGCAACCTTTGCCTGATGCCTCGATACTCTTCGCCTGCTCTGGCCTCCTAAGCACCAAAGAGGAAATAAGGACACTGCGCGCGCTGGCACCCGCCTGGCGCCCGCCTGGTGTCGTTCGTCATGGATCACGTCACGAGAGCCTCGTGAGGTTTGCCCCGCCTTGATATCTCTGCTCCTCGTGAGTCCGCCTGGCTAGGCCACTCCAGAGGAGGTCTTGCGTCGTCCGCCTCGCGAGGCTTGGACCCTTGCAAGGGTCTTGGATGCCTTGTTGATGAAGATGGGCCGTACGGCCTGCTGGCTTAGCCATGCTGTGGGCCACAGGCAGGCATGTCTGGGGACCCCCATTCCCAGAATGCCGACAGTAGCCCCCGGGCCCATGGTGCGCTCGGGCTTGGCTTCGCCGTGAAGCCAAGGGTCAAGTTCGGAGAACCGCGGGCCCCAAAAGCCTGCGGCCTTGGTTGACGCATGGCGGTTGATTGGACGTGGACGTCACTGCTTCCCCACGCTGTTTCGGCAACTGCTTGACCTGACAAAAGGCTGGCACATGCAGCACTTGCCTTCATTGCTTCTTCCTTGCCTCGCTCCAGATCCCCTTTCTTGCTCCTCACCACCGCTACCTCCAGATCCGCTCCGATCTCATCCTACACCCGCAATCCATGGCGCCGCGCAAAGTCAAGACTTCCTCAGCACCGGCTTGATATGAGCCGGCCCTTGAGGCGCCCACCATCACGGAGAAAAGCCTCGCCTCTGTGCGCCTGCTGACGGCGGGCGGGAGCAATGAGTGTGGGTCAACCGAGCTCCGGCTTGCCTCCGATTTGCCGGAGCCCGAGGGAAGCACCTTCTTCCCCTTCTTCTCGAGCAGTGTCGCCGTCGGGTTGGTTCCTCCCTTCTCTGATTTCTTTTATGAAGTCCTCGACCACTACGGTCTGCAGGCATTGCATCTCCATCCCAACTCTGTCCTTCTCCTATCCATCTTCGCCTACTACTGTGAGGCGTACCTGGGCGTGATGCCGTCCATGGTGTTGCTTCGCCATTTCTTCTTCCTTCATGTCAGCGAGGGTCACATCTCCGAATGCACTAACTTCATCGCATGCGGCAAGGCCAACTCGATCTCGAGCACGGGGAAGAGAGCTGACAACATCCGATCCAAATGGGTTATGATGGATGCCAAGCGTGCCGATCCGCGCCTGGCATTGCCGACGGAGGCACCCCGACAGGGCAAGGGGTGGCCCAAGGCGGAGCTTGTCGACGAGCGGGCATCATCAGTGTTGGGGCAGATGATGACCGACCTGAAGCCGGGCAACGCAAGGGCGGCCAAGATAACGGGGCGATGATCTGAGGGAGTTCTTGATCTGCGGGTTGCCCCACTCCGGTAGCTGCCTCCCTCTGGGAGCTTGAAGAAGAGGAGAACAAGACCCGGCTGAGGCCAGGGGACCTTCCTGGCGATGAATTGGACACCGTCCTACGCCTCATACTCGGGGACAACCAGGAGTACCCGCCTAGCGCCTTCGTTCCCCTGTTCCGACGAAGGGACCGGGAGGAATTCGTCGCCTCCAGGCCGACTTTTGATGAGCGCGGGCTGGTGCCGCCGGCGCTTCCGGGAGCTCCTTCTGCGCAGAAACAGGTGGAGGTGTCTTCTGGCGAGTCCCGCGGAGAGGGGCAGAGGAGGTGGATTCGGAGAAGACCCTGGAAGAGGTGGGGAAGACTTCCCCTCTAAGCAAGGCCAAGATTCTCTGCGTCCTTCTTGCTGATGCCGAGGCCGACGCCTACCAAGGGGAGAGGGAGCAACCCCTCATCCCGACGAAGGGTAGGTCGTCGCTGGTGGCCCGTGGTGCCGCCTCCAGCCTAACACCTCATGGGGCTGGATCCGGTTCTGCCTCCGCACCGCCTGGCGCCGCCAGAGCCCGAATGCCTGCCCCTCAGGTCTCGATGCTATCAGGCTTCAAGCTTTCAAGCGAAAGGTGGAGTACTTCGCGGTGGACCGGTAGGTGCTTTGAGCTTCGCTTTATCCCTGTTGGTACTTGTTATTTCCTAATGCTCGCCCTTGGTTGATCAGGCCGACATCTTTGGTGAAAAAGAGGAAGGAAGATATGGCGGCCGTGCCCCCCTCCGCAGAGAAAGGAGGCAGCAGCGCCCGCGTCTCCCCAGCCCAGTCGTCCTTGCGGGGCCAAGAGGAACGTCGCCGCGTGGAATCAGCCCCCATGGCCTCGCTGGCTTCGGAGGTGCCGGTGCTTGGCGTGGCTAACAAGGTCCCAGCTGCTCCTGGGGCCGCGGTCTCCCAAGTCCTGGTGGCGATTTCACTTCCTCCTACTTCTCCACCTCCACTCCCTGGTTCTTCTGCTCCTGCTGCTGTCTTGGAGCATGCCCTTTCGGAGATGACCTAGCTGCAGGCGGATCTCCTGAGAGCAGACCCATGCCTAGTGGTCGGGCGTCTGGAGTTGGCCTCTGGCTGGCTTCACTCCGACCTCGCGGTTCGTGTGGCGCTGGGCCAGGCTGCTGCGGCTTCCGAGAAGGAGGAGCAAGGAGCCTCCAGCGCTGCAGCCGATCGTGAGACAGCGCTGAAAGACGCCAAGGCCGCCCGTGACCGCTGCCAAGTGCTAGAGGGCGAGTTGCAGAGCCTGCACGACAAGCACGCCGAAGAGGTACGCTGCCGCCAAGCGAAGGAGGTGGAGATGAAGGCCCGGGAGGAAGCCATCTAGAACCGTGATGCTGAGCTGGCAGAGCTGGGGAAGAAGCAGGCCGCTGAGCGCAACCGGTTGGAAGAGTTGGAGCGGAAGATAGGGACGAGGGAGGCCGATCTTGATGCCAAGGCGCGAGTCCTGGCCAAAGACCGCGTGGCCTTCTCCGATCTCGAGAAGAGATCTCGCAAGGCGCTGAAGACGCTTTACGAGCACGGCCTAGAGAAGCCTCTAGACACCGACGAGGACGGCCCCGCCCAGCTGCTTCCTCTCGTGGTGAAGGCGCTTGAGGAGGTCGTTGATGGCCTCGGTCCCATGGCGGAGGCAGAAGCTCGTGTCCTATCTTCAGCCGCACTAACTCGCGTCTTCAGCCATCTGCACCTTCGCGACCCCAACGCTCACCTTGACGAGCTGCTGGAGCATGTGGCTGAAGATCAGTGCGAAACCACCGCCGCAACTGTACAAGGTCAAGTGGAGGCCTTGCTGGGGAGGTTCCACGGCTTTGTCTTTGATCGTCTGTTTGGCGACGCCGCAGATCCTGCGGCTGGTGGTAAAGGTGAGAACATCGTTGCCCACGGGGGAGCACCTTCCGCAGGCGGTGGTGATATCTAGGGGTGACCTACGGTTATTCTTCCCGTTTCGTTCCTGCAACATATATCAGGCCACGTAGAGGCGTTTAGACTTTTCATTTGGTATTGTGAGAACAATATGCTTGTAATATTTGCTTCGAGATTTTGTGATTTCCTTCCTATTTGCTTTGCGTTCTGCGTCGGCAAAGCCCGGTGAGGGAGTCCCGGACTAGGGGGTGTCCGGATAGCCGAACTATCATCATCGGCCGGACTCCAAGACTATGAAGATACAAGATTGAAGACTTCGTCCCGTGTCCGGATGGGACTTTCCTTGGCGTGGAAGGCAAGCTTGGCGTCTGAGATATGTAGATCTCCTACCTTTGTAACCGACTCTGTGTAACCCTAACCCTATCCGGTGTCTATATAAACCGGAGGGTTTTAGTCTGTAAGGAGAACGACAATCATACCATAGGCTAGCTTCTAGGGTTTAGCCTCTTTGATATCGTGGTAGATCCACTCTTGTAACACATCATCAATATTAATCAAGCGGGACGTGCGGTTTTACCTCCATCAAGAGGGCCCGAACACAGGTAAAACATCGTGTCCCTTGTCTCTGTTACCATCCGCCTAGGCGCACAGTTGGGACCCCCTACCGAGATCCGCGGTTTTGACACCGACATTGGTGCATTCATTGAGAGTTCCTCTGTGTCATCACCGATAGGCCCGATGGCTCCTTCGATCATCAACAACGACGCAGTCCGGGTGAGACCTTTCTCCCGACAGATCTTCAGATTCGGCGGCTTTGCATGCGGGCCAATTAAGCAGCCATCCGGAGCAGATCGAAGCTCGCCCCTGCCATCGGTCAGATTTGGAAGTTTGTACTATGCAGCCGATATCCGCGGAGACTTGATCTTCGACGGATTCGAGCCGCATCAGCGTGCCGCCTGTCTCGATGGGCATGATCTAGCTCGCCACGAACGAGCGGTGCCGGAGGCCGCACGAAGATCCGCTCCGACCCTTAATCCGGGCGGATTCCCCGATCGAGGGCGCAGTGGTTGGACACCGCCTCGGGGCTACAATCTCTGGCGATCGAGCGAACTCCATCCCTGTCCTTTTCGAAGACCGCAACTCCAGGGTGCCGGACACCTCCCCGGACTCTGAACCCTCCGCGCCCTTGCCAATCGAATCCGATTGGGCACCCGTTATGAAGTTCACGGCCGCGGACATCTTTCAGCACTCGCCCTTTTGCAACATCCTGAATTCACTAAAGTCTCTCTCTTTATCCGGAGAACCTGGCGGACTACGGTCGGGAAGGTTGGGATCACGGACGATGAAGAAATTCAATGCCCACCCACCACCCACTTCATAGCCATTTGCCGAAAGCTTACACGGCGTGCTCGATTTCGACTCCGAAGACATCGGCGGTATGGACGGCGGCGTAGGAGACAACAATAAACCAGCACCTATAGGATGCTGGACAACCTCATCCCATGATGTATACATGGTGGATACACCTAAAGGAAATGAAGACGAGGAACAATGGGGCGCCATGAAGGATAAATCCCTCGGCAGTCAAAGCGGCAGCGTAAATGCGAACAAAGTCCGCCTCAACAAAGACCCAGCCATAGAGCAGGGCGAACCGGTGGACTACGAACAAGCTATCGAGCAATCGTCCGAACAAGACAACTTGGATAAACAATCCGTCCCGGCGAAGACAACAATCCGGACGATCTCACGCCGACAAACCATTGGAGCAAAATGACCACTGAGAAAAGGCTGTCGCCATCGCTGCGCGTAGCCTGAAAAAGCGAAGCGGAAGCTCAAAACAGCGGAAGATGCACTCGAGGATTAGATGGAGCAAAGTATTCAGCACCGCAGAATAAATGCGCGACGATCGCGAACAAAGAGCTACCGAAAAGAAAGCTACTGCCCGAACTCGACGAGGAGGCCTTAGAGCCCCCGCAATTAAAAAGCAAGAAGGCCACCCGGTCGGATGGACGACCTCACAACAAAAAGAGAGCGGCGAATGGTGCCGCACACAAGCCAATATGCGATCCGCTTAAGGATTCACATCAAAAGGATGGCCCAGTTAGGTCCATCTATGGGCCAAGAAAGCACGCTCGTCAAAGCAATGCAATACGCCAAAATTCCGAAGATCACGGCACACCCAAATATAGAGCGCCTCCACCCCTATGTTTCACCGATGAGGTCTTTGGATCATGAATTTCAGCGGATTCAAACCCGTAAGCATAGAGGCATCTGACGGAACAACAGACCACAGTGCGGATTGAGGATTACATCCTCCACATACACATGGCTAGAGAGATGATCTCACGCCATAAAATACTTACCCTTAAACTCAAAGGGACAGCTCGGCATTGGCTTAAAAGCCTCCCCGAAAATACCATTGGAAGCTGGGAAGAGCTCGAGGATGCATTTCGGGCAAATTTCCAGGGGACCTATGTCCGCCCTCCGGACGCAGACGATCTAAGTCACATAATTCTGGAACAGGTTCCTTATTAAAAAGAACCAAATAGTCGATTTTCCGGACGCCGAAGCCTTAGCAGCTTTCAAACACAACGTCCGAGACGAATGGCTCGGCAGACACCTCGGCCAAGAAAAGCCAAGAACAATGGCCACATTAACAAGCCTCATGACCCGCTTTTGCGCAGGGGAAGACAGCTGGCTTGCTAGATGCAGCACCAGCGACCCGAGTACATCCGAAATCAGGGATGGAAATGGGAAGTCACGACGCAGAAAAGATCAGCGCGAAATAAGGAAAGTGGCCCAAATAGTCGGCCGGTCAGCGCCGATTCAAAAGCTCGGCGAACAACAAAACACTGCCCTAAAGGATAACGGTGACGAGCTGTCTAACCTAAACAAGATTGGATAGACTATGTCAAATACATGGTACCTCCGGAAGCACGCAAACCATACCCACAGAGATTGTTGGGTCTTCAAGCAGTCCGGCCGACTTAACGCCGAACACAAGGGGCTCGGCACACCAAGTGAAAGTGACAAGCAACACAAGCAGAGCCCCGGAAAACAAAAAAAATTCCCACAGGAGGTTAAAACAGTAAACTCACTTCACGTGATCAAAGGGAAAAACAGAGCGGCGCCCACTAAAAGCCGCGCCGCACACTGGTTGTCAAAACCAATCACCTTCGACCATCAGGATTATTCCAAAAATATCCGGAATGCAGGATGGACTGCCTTGATATTGGATCCTATAATCGACGGATTCCAATTTACACAAGTCCTCATGGATGGCGGCAGCGACATCAACCTGATATATCAGGACACAATCCACAGGATGGGGATAAACCCAACCAAAATTCGCCGTAGCGACACCTCCTTTAAAGGACTAATGCCAGGCCCATATGCCCATTGTACGGGCTCCATACTGCTAGAAGTTGTGTTTGGTTCATCCAACAACTTCCGTCGCGAAAGGTTACTCTTCCATGTTGCCCCGTTTAAAAGTAGCCATCAAGCACTATTGGGACGCCGAAGCTTTACCCCGCTTCAACGCATAATACCGCATTATGCATCTCTAACACTTAAAATGCCGGTCCACGCGGCATCATCTCGTTAAAAGGAAGTATTAAGTGTTACTCGAGCACGGAAGAACGGGAGACTACCATGACAGCCCCAGACTATCCGGCTCGCTAGGCAAAGAACCTGAATTGGTCATTCAAACCCCGGACACGGCTAGGCGAGTCCAGCGCCTACTAGACATACCCCCATACGAGGGGCGCATACATGTATAACAAGAGACAATAAAGCTCAATTTTATTTAATTCTTCAAACCGTACTCTGTTTATTTAATATTAAGTACACCTTTCGCACGACCAATTTTTTTAAACTAAGTTCCTCTCTTCTATAGATGAACAACGTGCTACACCGTCGAGATCTGACTGCGGAGACACAGTGCGCAGACGTGCGGTAGGGACCCGTTGCAAGGATTCTTTTCAGATTAAGACCTGCGTAAACCTTTTTCACTTGTCTCTTGTTGATATACATCCCCGGTTCCTTAATATAGCCGAGGAGGAGGCTGGTGCTTTGGCATTGGCCACACCAGAATTTTTGCGCGTACCTAGACAACAGGGGCTTAGGGCATTATTCTGCCCATTTTAATAAAGACCGAATACCTTAGGGAGTATTCAATGTCTCGAGTTAGGCCTTATATGCATCAGCTCCGAATCATGTCTTTGGTCAAATGTTGGGTTGCTCGGCTCTGTGTTTTGCTGCCTTACGTTCCGTTTTCACGGCTAACGCGGCACTAGGAGAACTCTGCGATTGTGCCCGGTTCGGCGGGCGAGCACCTCGATGAAAGCGGCCAGCTGACATGATATAGCGAGAGACTGGTCAACCACGATGACTCACAGGAATGTTTAGAATTCCTCCGCATTGACGAAGGACCGGTTTTCGGTCAGGCACATACGCACCCCGAATTCGGGAGAGTGCGGTGCCCCCAGGGGCTATATAGTAGCCCCACCCTCGAACTCCTATGGCTAAGTGAAAGTGATAAAGCATTATAGTCCGGTTGCCTGGTTTGCTACGCTATCACCTCCTTAACAGGACCAAGACGTTGGATTAAGTGTGAAAAAGCGCTTTTTTTTCAAACACCCCTACACTATGTGCGTGGGGGCTGAAGCCAAGGACTGCCATCTTTCAGTTATATAAACATATACATAAGCGGCCACACGAGGAGTAGTTTACTACTTGAGCGCACAAGTATAAAAAGCACTTATATTACATTGAAACATTGTTTTCACAAATCATACATGTCATTTAAACATAATATCCTTGACGCTCGCCTCTATTAAGCGAGCGCCCGGCAGACTTCTTCAAAGTAGTGCTCGGCGGTACTCGACCTCTGTCCGAATCTGGGGATGCAACGTCGGTGGCCTTCATCTCTGCCGGATATGTCTTGACATGGGCAAGAGCCATCCGCGCCCCTCAATACGCCGATCGCTTGATTGCGTCGTCTGCACCGCACCAAGAAACTGCTGCACTAAACCAAAATAGCTCTTGGTGAGGTCCATCCGCCACAAGTGAGTCAAGACATGCTTCATGGCGAATCCGGACAATCGATTCAGCTCGCCCATTCGGCCAACCGATCGGTCAGCGGCAGAGGACGCTCCGGACTATGGAATTGCGACCAATATAGCTCTTCCCTTCAGCCCTTTCTCGGACCCGGAAGTGCTCAACTGCGTCCCAGGCGCTTCGCCGCCAAGTCGAGATAAGCATCCTCTGAACTCCACAATTTATCCAACTGAGCATACTTTGGATCTGCATATTTCCTCCGCAGCAGAAATGGTTTTCCAGCAGCAATTGCCCCGGCCTGCCTCCGCTCCTCCTTGGCAGCTCTCAAAGCCGATTGGGCATTCTTGGACTCGGCGGTGGCCTTCTTTAGGCCCTCCTGTTCCGCTTGACATTCCTTTTCAAGAACCGCGCAGCGATCGGTAGTATTCCTTAACTTTTCGGCCATACTTTGCTTCGGCAGTGAGCAGCCCGTTCAGCTTCTAGCTCTTCGGCCGCCTTTACAGCGGCCGCATTACTAATTCTGGCTTGCTCTTTACGCTCGGCGAGTTCGCGCAGCTCCTCCACGGCAGCGGCACCATCTGCATCAAGCATACAAACAGTAAGACATGGGCGTCAAGCTCCCTTACAAGGTGTCCGCATAGAGGTCACATACCTTGTGACTCGTCAAACCGTTTATTGACCAGCGCGATGTCTGCATCCACCTCGTCAAGTTGCCGCTTTAGTTCGGCATATTCAACAGTCCGGCTGGCCTCCGGACGCCCCGCCACCTGTTCAGGAGCGGCGATATGTTATAACTGAGAATTTGATCCTCGGCACATTGTCACTTTTGACAACATACCAAGTCTTAGGGGCTACTATCTATACAGGGCGCATTTTATATGCATAACTATCAGAAGGTACCTCATTTTTGCGTACCTCAAACCCTGTCAGTAAGCTTCTGACGGCTTCATGCAATCCGCTCTCCGCGGATGCAATTCTTTCAATCACCGTACCCATTAGAGCACGGTGATCCTCTGAAATAGACGCTCGCCCGAGCAGATCCTTCAGCTCCTTCGACCGAGCGCCACTTGGCGCGGACCTTCCGCCACGCCCGGGCTTGGGGAACCCTCGCGGCGACACCTCCGGGTCGTCCGCCTCCTATGGTCTGCGACAGGTGGAGGCATTTAGCTCTCCATCATCTCCGGAAGAAGATCCCCCGAAGACGAGCTCTGCAGAGAAGGGCTGAAGTCCGAACTACAAGGTACAATTTCGGTTATCCTCATGAATAAATACAGGGATGTTCCTTATTTACAAGACCCCTTATTTTTACTTACGGCTGGCTGGAGGTTGATCCTTGTGGAAATAATGCGGCTGGGTTACTTCCCGCGCGGACTCTCTGCGAAGATTCCTTCCCCTCTTTGTGGCCTTGACCTCCGGATCTTCGAGCGGTCCTCTTCTCTCCTCGGAAGGTGGGACTCTTAATCCCTCCTTCCTTGGCGTCCTCCTTCCTTGAGGCGGTTGCTTCCCGCTCCCCCTTCGCCTTCTTCAAAAGCGCGACCTTCAACATCTTGGTCGACATGGGATCCGGCGTGGTCTCAGGGAGGGAGCGGACACCTTATTAACTTTGCCTTAGCTATCCACTCCTGTTCAAGCGGCTCCTTTAAAGGGCATATATATATGAAATAAATGAATGAACAGCTTGTCGGTTCTGGGACTACTTACTTGAGTATCTGGCGATTGCAGCTTAGTCCTGCGTCCTCGGTCAAGTCCGGACACTTCCTTGTGATCCGAAGAACAGTTTATACATCTCCACAGGCGTTGTGCCCATAAAATTTTGGAGAGCTCGTGGTCCCTCGGTTAATTCCCACAGGCGGAGGGCGGCGTTCTTGAGGCTGGGCGCGGATCACCATAACTGCGCGCCATCGCAGCAGATTGATCCCTCTTTCTGGAGATCTCGAATCGACCCTGCAGCGGGGAATGTCCTTGGGCGGCCCCAGTCGATCCCTTGTTGATCCATGATGCCACCCGCTATGGTGGACTGGCGGAAGGCGGGGCGCCGCCCATTTGGTGCCCACAGGGCGGTGATATAAAACCACTCCCGTTGCCAACCAAGCTCCTCTTGAAAAGAGCCCTCGGGCCATGGAGCATCAGCACACTTGCTTATGACCGCCCCTCCGCACTCCGCTTGCTGCCCCTTGATCATCTTTGGCTCCACCTTGAAGGTCTTGAGCCACAATCCAAAGTGGGGGGTAACATGGAGGAAGGCCTCACATACGACAATGAATGACGAGATATGGAGGATGGACTCCGGATTCAAGTCATGAAAATCAAGCCCATAATAAAACATGAGCCCCCGCACAAAGGGGTCCGTCGGGAAGCCTAAACCCCGAAGGAAGTGGGACATGAACACCACGTTCTCGCCGGGCTCAGCAGTGGGAATGACCTGCCACAGGCGGGCAGCCTTGTCACGAGATCTCGCGGTTAGATACATGGCGTCTCGCAGCTTTAGCACATCTTCTTCTGTGACGGAGGAAGACATCCATCGGCCGTGCTGGTCGGACCCGGACATCCTCGAAAGTCCGAAGCGCCTGAATCTGAAGCTTTGGGTGTTGGAACTCGAAGCGTGAGGCGAACTCGATGGAGGGTGTAAAAGGAAGAGGGCCTTGGTCTCATTATAAAGAGGTTGAATACCAAGAGCCCACCCCGCGGTCGATTAGGACTCGCCTTCGATATAGAAGGCAGGCCAACGGGCATGGTTGGGTTACCCATGTCCGTATTGATGAGAATCCCGGAATAAGGGGGCATGATCTACGCTTTGATAAGACGTGCCAAGGAAACCGCCTCGCTAAACACGCTGAGGTGGAACAATAAAAAACGATTCATATAAAGGCCTGGCCGTGGTGTGATGTCACGCTGCGGAATACGTCAGCCGATCTATGCAAAAATTATTCTCTCTACGGTGTTATGTGGAACTTGTTTTGCAGAGCCGGACACTATCCTTGTGTTCAAAACCTTCTATGAAGTATTCGGAGGAGGAACCCGCCTCGCAATGCCGAAGACAATCAACGCGCCGGACTCATCGTCATTGAAGACTGGTTCAAGAGCTCTTGAGGAGTCTGGGACTAGGGGTGTCGGATAGCGAACTATCATCATCGGCGGACTCCAAGACTATGAAGATACAAGATTGAAGACTTCGTCCCGTGTCCGGATGGGACTTTCCTTGGCGTGGAAGGCAAGCTTGGCGTCTGGATATGTAGATCTCCTACCTTTGTAACCGACTACTGTGTAACCCTAACCCTATCCGGTGTCTATATAAACCGGAGGGTTTTAGTCCGTAAGAAACGACAATCATACCATAGGCTAGCTTCTAGGGTTTAGCCTCTTTGATCTCGTGGTAGATCCACTCTTGTAACACATCATCAATATTATTCAAGCGGGGCGTGAGGTTTTACCTCCATCAAGAGGGCCCGAACCTGGGTAAAACATCGTGTCCCTTGTCTCCTGTTACCATCCGCCTAGGCGCACAGTTGGGACCCCCTACCGAGATCCGCGGTTTGACACGACACCCGGCCCCAGCATACCCCAACCGCCATTGGGCGGCCGGAGACCAGGGCGGTCCAAGGAGTGAGGGGCTACGTGACCAGTTAGGCTCTGAGTCACGATGCTCGAGAAGTCCCCTTGACTCGCATAAGCAGCATATAGGGAGAGTTCGTGAGTATAGACTAATGTTCTACGTCGGCAGAGCCCGGCCCCGCGCATACCTCAACCGCCATTGGGCCGACCAGAGACCAGGACAGACCAAGGAGTGAGGGGCTACGTGACCAGTTAGGCTCCTGAGTCGCGATGTTCAGGAGTGCCCCTTGACATGCAAACAATTTCCATACCTGCCCTCGCTAAGGCCTCGGGAGGGGCGCGTGATGCCCAGGTCCGGGGGACCTGGTTGGGTGGCGTGCGCTTGGGCGTGACCCGAGCGCAGCCCCTATGCCCAGCCCCCTCGTGCGGCTCTCCCGAGGGGAGGCATTGTGGTGAGGCTGGGCGCTGAGCTCTGGGCTCCCTGAGGTTGGTGCGACCGTGGGGCTGCCCTCAGTTGTTTATCACCAGCGCGGAGCATAGTGCTTCGGCTTGTGCACGGGCATAGCCGCTCCTCGATAGTGTCGACAGCCAGCGCGGAGCATGGTGCTTCCACTTGGGCGTGGGATGGGGGGGCCCTCCGGGAGGAGCCCCAGGCGTGTCAGCCCGACACGACCGTGGCTTGCAGCAGCGGGCTGCAAGGTGTATCTGGGCACCCGTGAGCCAGCACGGGACTCACGAGGCTCTACCTCAAGGCGGGTTGCGCCTGGTCTTGAGTCTTGGTGAATGTATGTCCCTGCAAAACGGTTAGATGCAAGCACTCTAGGTCCTCAGGTCCCGGCCCTCGAGCAAGCTCAGCTGCCGCTGGTATGCCAGGTCGCGATGCCGTGGTCAAGGCCGGGTGAGGCTGGAGGCGATAGAGCTCTGAGTCGCGATGCTCAGGAGCCCCCCTTTTAACGTGCAAGCGAATTGCATAGGATGAACAGACCCGTGGAGGCGGCAATCGGCGAGGCGATAGCCGTTGGCGGAGTTAAGCATGGAGAGCGAGATCAACTTGGATAAATGCGGGAAGATACATGCCACTGGGTGCGGCCCGGCGGCTTGGGGATGATCTTGCCGGCGCCCCAACAAGGTAAGCTAAATACATAAGAAAAAGGGATACATGCCACGGGGCGGACCCTGTGGCACAGGGAATAATGCAGCCAGGTGGCTCCCAACCAGCGAGCTCGGAAGATGTCACCTGGTTACGTGAGCGAAGTAGAGTTGGTGCAGGCTGAAGGCGTGTGTTGAAGAAACGACTCCTCATGAGCCATCAGGACCCTGAGCCTCGGGAGGCTCTGGGGGCTTGGGAGGTTCCCTGAAGACCGTCTCCATCTCCTCCAGGACGGCGTGGTACCTGGCCTCCTGAGCCGCCAGGACACGCCGCAGGTCGCGTTGATAGGCTGACGCCACGCTCGGCAAGCCGAAGGGCATGCAAGCGTAGCTGTGTGGTGGGCCCTCGCAGCGGCCCACACACGATGTGAAAAGAGCTCTGAGATCACGCCCTGTTGAGCCACAGGGCGTCGGCCTTGAACCACGCAACAGGCATCCTCGCCTAGATGGGGAGGTGCGCCCTGTGAGCGGCGGTCGCCGTGCATGGCTCCTGCGTCTTGCAGTTCCTGTGAGGTCTTGGTGATGAACTCCTGGGTAGTGGGCGCTCCTTGCCATGTGCTCTCCTGAGGGATACGTGCCGCGAAGCACGCCTCCAAGTGGTGCCCAAGCGCCTCCCTCGTGAGATTGGCATGGTCTGAGGCCCTCCAGAAGAGAGCCCCCGAGCCCTGCCTGAGGAGGGGCGTCGGGGACGCCTTTCTATGCGATTGAGGGAGGTGTCCCTGGAGCGGGCGCTGATCTTAACGAGGCTCCTGCCACGACGCCATTCTCCTGAGGTCCTGCACGGCGCGGCTGCTTCTTCTTAGGGATGGCCTCCGGAGGGCCTTCATTTCTGCTGTCGGGGTCGTCGATTGCTGCGGCTTGAAAGGCGCGCTCGAAGGAGCACACCACATCCCTCTCTTCACACGGGACCGTGATGATTACTCCGCTTCCTAGCATCTTGAGAACGTTGTAGCCGTTGTCGGTGTCAAAACCGGCGGATCTCGGGTAGGGGGTCCCGAACTGTGCGTCTAGGCGGATGGTAACAGGAGACAAGGGACACGATGTTTTTACCCAGGTTCGGGCCCTCTCGATGGAGGTAATACCCTACTCACCTTGATTAATATTGATGATATGGGTAGTACAAGAGTAGATCTACCACGAGATCAAGGAGGCTAAACCCTAGAAGCTAGCCTATGGTATGATTGTTGTTAGATCCTCGGACTAAAACCCTCCGGTTTATATAGACACCGGATAGGTTAGGGTTACGAGTCGGTTACAATGGTAGGAGATCTACATATCCGTATCGCCAAGCTTGCCTTCCACGCCAAGGAAAGTCCCATCCGGACACGGGGCGAAGTCTTCAATCTTGTATCTTCATAGTCTTGGAGTCCGGCCGTGATGATAGTTGACTATCCGGACACCCCTAGTCCAGGACTCCCTCGGTAGCCCACGAACCAGGCTTCAATGACGAGAGTCCGCGGCGCATATTGTCTTCGGCATTGCAAGGCGGGTTCCTCCTCCGAATACTTCATAGAAGGTTTTGAACACCAGGATAGTGTCCGGCTCTGCAAAACAAGTTCCACATAACACGTAGAGAGAATAATTTTTGCACAGATCTGCTGACGTATTCCGCGGCGTGACATCACACCCCGGCCAGGCCTTTATATGAATCGTTTTTTTACCATTCCACCTTAGCGCGTTTAGCGAGGTGGTTTCATTGCCACGTCTTATCAAAGCATAGATCGTGCCCCCTTATTCCGAGATTCTCATCAATACGGACGTGGGTAACCCATCCGCGCCATTGATTACTTCGCTTGGGAGATAAGCGAGTTTTACCAGGCTGGTGGGGGACGCATAGCTCCGTCCGTCCATATAAGGGGATAAGGATCCACCCTTTCACCTACGCCTTCTTCCTCCTTTGCTCATCCATTTCCGCACTTTTCGAGCTCCGGCACCCAAGTCCGCACATCCCTCAACCTTCTCCAACCATGTCGGGAGGCGGGAGGCAGGTGGATGGCCTCCTCCGTCACGGAGGGCACATCCTGAAGACTGCGGAGGCGGATATTTGTCCCGCGACATCGCGCATAGGCTGCCCGGCAGGGGCAGCTCATTCAACCCCAGGCCCCATGAGAGGGTGGTATTTCTCCCCACTTCCTCCAGGGACTAGGTTTTCCACTTCACCCATTTGTCCAGGGACTCATGTTCTCTCGGCCTAGACTTCCACGACCTGGCCCGAATTTTATCCTCAACATCTCGGCGTTTATCGTGGGTGTGAAACCTTCCTCTGCATCAGCCCCACTTCAGCCTATGGCTGAAGATCTTCAATGTCGGGCTGAAGGTAGTGGGTGGCCGTCAGCGAGTCTTGGGCGCCATGGTGGCAAGATGGCCAAGGTCCTATGGCTCGAGGGCGCCTTTGTGGCGACAATAAAGGCACAGCAATCGGGGTGGTTCTACATCACACGAGCCACGCGACCCGAATGGGTGGCGGCCCCAAATTCAGATCTGGCTTCCCCACGGCTCTCGTCATGGAAAGAGGCGGGCCTGACATGGGGAATTCAGAAGAGCTCTCCGGACTCAAACATGCGTCCGAAACCTGGTGGACAAGAATCTCGGGCTTGTCGGCGTAATCCGGTGATGCTCATCGCGGATTCTCCCATGCCAACAACGGGCCTTTAATTTGTGGGAGTTCGATCGGCTGACACGAACCTTGAGCCGGCTCTTCGACACTACGTACGAAGATGTCTGGAAGGTGCTGCTCAAGGGCGCTAAAGCTCCAGCATCCTCTAACAAAGATCGCGGATACAGCTCGCGGCATCAAGCCGGCGAGGTAAGTTATTTTACCCTTTACGGGACTCTTTTTCATAGATTGACTCTATGTGGGATCTAAAACTCCCTAATCTTTGGCGGGACTGGTGAAGGCGTCAGGACAGATTAACTGTCCGGCTCCTTTGCGGAAGACCCAGCGGACGCTTGATTGCCAGGGTTGCTGGCTCCGGTACCCATGTGGTGCGGAGAAGAAGGCCAGAAGGAGGCCACGGGAACTCGAAGGAGCTCCTCGCCGAGTGCTGTCGATTTTGAAGCAGAATCTTCTCCACGAGGGCGAGGAGGAGGAAAAAAGCTTCTCCCAGGGGAGGAGAGGAAAGGATGGCCGCCCAAGGCGGGGAGGCGGAAGGTCAGAAGGAAGAACCCTTCCCCGGACTTCTCCACCAGCGTCGGCGACGGCGAGGAGGATTGGCCAACAAGGGCCAAGCCCTGGCGAGATCGTAAGTGTCCGGATACCATGGCTTTTTATCATTGCATAGTGTTCTCTAATGCGAACAATCATGTAGCCGCCCAAAGGCGAGTTCATCACCGTCGGCGGGTCCCAGTTCGTCGGAAATGGAAGTACTTCACTTCGACCGCCTCCTCACCTCACGCTGCTGAGCGACCCTGCGGTGGGGCCCCAAGGGGCTTGGTCAGAAGGAGGTGGCGCGGGAGGCGCCACAAGGCAACCTCCCGGACTCGAGGCGCATGGGGGCAAGACCCCGGGGTTCGCCCGACCCTTGTCGGGACTCGATGCGGAACCTTCAGTGATTCGAGTCCGACAGCGGTCCCTTCGTGAAAAGGGTAAGGCGTCGGTGTCCTCCGTCCAACCGGAGGCACGGATAACTCTTGGGCGCTTAACAGCGCCTCCATCGAAGAAACACCGCCTTTGTTATGAGTGCGGTGATCCGGACGATTCGATCCGCCAAGGCGGGCTGACGAAGCTATACCAGCCTTCTAACGGGCTTTGAGGTAAGTTTAGAATATGTAAAAATATTACCGCATAGGCGGTAGCCTGATGCTTAGTTGGTTGTTGGAAAGAAAAGCGGACTAAGGATCTAAAAAGATATCTGTGAGAGTCTAACATAAGTATGTCAATATGGGAATGCAAGCTCTGCTGCTGACCTCTGCCACCTTGATCTGCGGTCAATGCATTGAAGCATGCCTCGGCGGTCGAGAAACGAGCTCGGCCAAGCCAAGAAGCGGATCGAGGACAAGGAAGGTAAGTAGTACCTTATTAAAGAAATACCTTATAGAAAGGTTTGGTTGCAAAAATAACAGGAATAACATGGAGTGCTGCGGGGCCACGAGCGAGGTGGTGACCACAGAAGGAAGCGGTGTCCGTGGCGAAAACAAATCGGCTGCGGGCGCACCGAGCGAGAGAAGGGGGCGCAGCTGGCCAAAATGCGGCAAGAGCTCAAGCTCTCATGGAAAAACACGAGTTTGGGCGTGACTCGAACTCGAGTCAAGCTCGCCTCGGCTCTTAAGAGTGCCAAAGGTGCTAAGGCCGAGGCCCAAAAGCCCTCAAGAAATTGAATCATTAAAGAAGATAGCGGCGGGTAAGGCATTCTTTATACAAAGCAAGCATGTGAAAGTGAATTACCTATTACTTACCGGATTCGAGCTCTCCGGGAGAATTCGTGATTTGCCCGTGGTGTATGCGATGCTACCGCATTCTACCGCGCCAAGGAGGGAGCTCGACGGAAAAGGTGTTACGGTCTCGGTATCTTTGAGGCGGACATTCAGTGCCCTGACGACCAGTGAAGCTGCTGGTCGAGCTCCACAAGGTCGCCGAACAGGCCATGAAAAGCCTTATAAGCGGCTATGGCCATTGGAAGCCATGCACAGGAGCTACTTCGGCTAAGTCACGGCGGCTGGTGGGCGTCTGTCCCGCAGTTGAAATCATCAAGCGCTCCCTCTGCATTGAAGGTGTCCGTCGGGCCCTTGCCCGTGCTAAAGTGCTGTGGGGCAAGCTAGATGCGGAGAAGCTTGTGAGACGACGGACCCACGAAGGGCAAGGAGCATCGCCATGCGCCGAAATGTACTATGAGGGCCTCTTGAAGGTGCCCGCCCGAATAGCGGATGAGTGCTCCAAAGATGTAATTTTGAATAGGCTCGCATTTGTTATCACATGTGCTGAAAGCTTGTTCATATCGCTAAGCAACGCTTGTTAATTTAAAATATTACCTTCAATGCGGCCGTTTATCAAATTTGAGAGATGGCAAGTTGTTGGCTTCAGCCCCCATGCCACAGGTGCTTGGGTGTTAGGGATAAACTTGAGCACTCTTGTTCCCATTCTTGGGTCCATCTAGGGGCGCTCAACACAACGAACAAGGCAACGGACTTATAATGCTTGAACACTCTCACTTAGCCATAGAATTCTATAATTTTAAATTTCGTGAAGCCCCTAGTATTCGGAAGACCGAGTTGAGGCGCTATCACGCCTTGGCGAACAATTCGGTTCCTCGCTCTAAGCGGCATAAGTCTTTAGGGACCGAAAACCTCTCGAACAGCGACCGGCTCTCGCCCTATCATGACGGTCAGTTTAGCTTTCTCCAGCAGCGTGCTCGACCGAGCTCAAGCTGAGGCACAATCGCGATGGTTCTCCGGTGCTACCTTAGCGATATAACGAAGCGTAAGGTACCAAAACACGGGGCAGGGCAAACCCAACTATTGACCCAAGACATGATTGAACCGATTCATATAATGCTATCAGTTAAGGTGCCGCACTTGTGAAAGTGTTGGACTTATCACACCATAATTTTGGGATACTTAAGCCCGGGTGTATTGGCCGTACCAAAGTGTCTGGTTGCAACATGTCATGAAATGAACATATGTATAGATAAAGGAAGTAGTGCAATAATAGGCAAAAGCTATGTATTGTTTATTCAAAAAGGTCTTGCAATGAAAGCGAGCGATACAAATAGTCGATAAGCAAGGGATGGGACTATCTAACATGTCCCCCTCGAGGGTAAGCTGCGGGATGGTATGTAAAATAGGTATAATGCTCGTAATAGAGACCACTGAACACTTGGCGTGGCTTTACGCTTCCACGGCTGTTGCATCGTGAGTTGGCGATTCTAGTGCGGACGGGACTTCGAAAGGCGGAGTCCTGAAATTAAGAAAGAGGAAGAAAAGGAAAAAACAAAAGGAATGACACAATCAGGGCCCACAGTGCGGTCGAGCGCATTCTTGGCGTCTTGTGGTCTTGTCCCTCCCCATATGCCCATGGTATCTCCAGGCGTAATTATGTCGCGTAATACTAGTTTTGCAATTTCGCGAGGGCCGGGGTTGGGGCCGGATTGCTATGCGTGCTTGAATCGTGCCAGGCGGTCTTGTTGTAGGTTACTCCGGGTGCGCTTGACAGTGTCCGGACGCTTAGTGGCCGGACTCAAGAATTGCTGCGAGAGGTTGCTTTGTACCTCCGCCACGAGGGCCGCTATGTGCTCCTCCGTTTGGAGAGAGCGTTCGGTGTTTCCATTGACCATGATTACTCCTCGAGGGCCTGGCATCTTGAGCTTGAGGTATGCGTAGTGCGGCACCGCATTGAACTTTACAATGCGGTTCGTCCGAAGCGATGCATGATAGCCGATGCGGAATGGGGCGATGTCGAAGATTAACTCTTCGCTTGGAAGTTATCCGGGGATCCGAAGACCACTTCGAGTGTAAGCGAGCCCGTACAACTGGCCTCTACACGGTATGGCGCCTTTAAAGGTCGTCTTTGTAGGCAATCTGGAGGGTCTAGGCCCATTTGCTGCTGTATCGATAAAGAAGGTTCAGGCTGCTGCCGCCGTCCATCAGGACTCTTGTGAGGTGAAATCCGTCAATAATTGGGTCAAGAACCAATGCGGCGAACCCGCGGTGATGAATGCTAGTGGGGTGGTCCCTTCGATCGAAGGTGATCGGGCAGGAAGACCATGGGTTGAACTTTGGGGCGACTGGCTCCATCGCATATACGTCCCTTAGTTCACGCTTCCGCTCCCTTTTGGGTATGTGGGTTGCATATATCATGTTCACCGTCCGCACTTGTGTGGGAAAACCCTTCTGTCCTCTATTGTTCAGCGGCCGGGGCTCTTCCTCGTTATCGCTATGCAGCCCCTTGTCATTGAGTTCGGCACTTAACTTGCCTGCTTGCTTGAACACCCAACAATCCCTGTTGGTGTGATTGGCTAGTTTTCGGGGTGCCATGTATCGCTGGCGATCGAGTATTCGGTCCAAGTTGGACGGGCCCTGGGTATTTCTTTTGAATGGCTTCTCTCGCTGACCGGGTTTAGAGCCTCTGAATCCGGCATTAACGGCCGTATCTTCAGTATTATCGCGGTTAATGCGGCGCTTGTTCTTGTTGCGACGCGACCTGCCATTGCTGTCCTTGGTATCCGAACTATCAGGATGTTTGGCCAAGTTGTTGCTTCGAGCTAGCCAGCTGTCCTCTCCCGCACAAAATCGGGTCATGAGTGTTGTGAGGGCTGCCATGGATTTTGGCTTTTCTTGTCCTAGGTGCCGGGCAAGCCACTCGTCGCGGATGTTATGTTTGAAGGCTGCAAGGGCCTCTGCATCCGGACAGTCAATGATTTGATTTTTCTTTGTTAGGAACCGTGTCCAGAATTGTCTGGCCGATTCTTCTGGCTGCTGAATTATGTGGCTAAGGTCATCGGCATCTGGTGGTCGCACATCTGTGCCCTAGAAGTTATCAAGGAATGCGGCTTCCAGGTCCTCCCAACAACCAATTGATTCTGCTGGCAAGCTGTTGAGCCAATGCCGAGCTGGTCCTTTAAGCTTGAGTGGGAGGTATTTGATGGCATGTAGATCATCACCGCGGGCCATGTGGATATGGAGGAGATAGTCCTCGATCCAAACCGCAGGATCTGTGGTACCATCGTATGATTCGATGTTTACGGGTTTGAAACCCTCAGGGATTTGATGATCAATTACTTCATCTGTGAAGCATAGTGGGTGTCTTGGCGCCTACATGTTGGGCTATATCACGGCGTAGCTCATATGAGCTTTATCTCTGTGTTCGGCCCGGCGGGTTTGCTGTATCCGGCGCTTGTTCGTAATCATCCGTGTCGTTGGGCGCCCAGGCGATCCGTGGATCGATCTTGTATATTTTGCCTTGTCCTCAATATATCTACATAAGTCCAGTAGCGTTTTCCGTGCCTTGGTACTTTTTGGCGTGTGGGGTGTGGCTTGAGCGGAGGGCGAGAGGCTTCTGTCGCGACCACGGGGTGGCGGTCTGCCATGTCGTCTTGTTGGTGACTTGGGTGCTTCCTCCTCGATCGAGGCAACAGCTTGCGTTTGGGGTAGCTTTTGGAGGCGTTCGAGTTCATACTCTTGGCTGCAAGGACTTGAGTCCATCTGTCGACTAGCGGTCTTAGGTCAGCTCTAAGCTGTTGCTGATTTTCTTGAGGCTGCTTGCCGTGGCTATAAGCCTGTGTTTGAAACGCTCTTGTTTGGCGGGATCCTCCGGCATGACAAATTCGTCGTCGTCGAGGCTTGCCTCATCTTCGGAGGGAGGCGCATAATTATCGTCCTCGACCTCTCTTTCTGCCGCACTGTCGTGAGGACTTGCTTCTCCCTCCTCCTGCGTTGAGTCCTGCTTTGGAGGGTTGTCTTCGTCTTGTCCGGGTGTTACTATCTCCGTCTTTGGAATCACCATTTTTTCTGTGGCGGGATTTAGAGCGGCGCCGCTGACGTTGGCGCTTCGGTTGCTTTTTGGAGGTGTCATCCTCCGTTGTTCCATCGCCGTTCCCATCTTTTGGGATATCCACCATGTATATGTCGTATGACGAGGTGGCCTTCCAGTGCCCTATAGGTGCTGGGTCTTGGTCGTCTCCGGCATCGTCGTCCATACCGCCGATGTCTTCGGAGTCGAAGTCGAGCATGTCGGTTAAATGATCGACAGTGGCTACAAAGTGGGTGGTGGGAGGGCGTTGAATTTCTTCGTCGTCTGTATCCCAACCTTCCTGTCCGTAGTCTGGGCAGGGCTCTCCGGATAAAGAGAGAGACTTTAGTGAATTCAGGATGTCGCCAAAGGGCGACTGCTCAAAGATGTCATGGCGATGAACTCCATGACCGGCGCCCAATCGGATTCGATTAGCGGCGCGGAGGGTTCGGAGTCCGGAGAGGAGTCCGGCACCCCTGGTCGAGGTCTTCGCAAAGGACAGGGATGGAGTTCGGCTCAATCGCCGTAGAGATTGTAGCCCCCGAGGCGGTGTCCAACCACTCGTCCTCGATCGGGGAATCGGCTCCGGATTAAGGGTCGGGCGGATCTTGGCGCGGCCTCGAGGCCTTTGTTGGCTGCGAGCTAGATCATGCCCCTCGAGGCAGACGCACGGCATGCTTGCATGGCTCGAATCCGTCGAAGATCAAGTCTCCGCGGATATCGGCCGTATAGTTCAAACTTCAAATCTGACTGATGGCGGGGTGTAGCTTTCGATCTGCTCCGGATGGCCAAGCGAATTGGTCCGCGATGCAAAGCCGCGAATCGAAGATCTGTCCGGGAGAAAAGTCTCACCCTGGACTACGTCGTTGTAGATGATCGAAGGAGCCACCGGGCCTATCGGCGACGACACAGAGGAACTCTCAATGAAAGCACCAATATCGGTGTCAAAACCGGCGGATCTCGGGTAGGGGTCCCGAGCGTGCGTCTAGGCGGATGGTAACAGGAGACAAGGGACACGATGTTTTACCTGGGTTCGGCCCTCCCGATGGAGGTAATACCCTACTCCTGCTTGATTAATATTGATGATATGGGTAGTACAAGAGTAGATCTACCACGAGATCAAGGAGGCTAAACCCTAGAAGCTAGCCTATGGTATGATTGTTCTTAGATCCCTGGGACTAAAACCCTCCGGTTTATATAGACACATGATAGGTTAGGGTTACACAGAGTCGGTTACAATGGTAGGAGATCTACATATCCGTATCGCCAAGCTTGCCTTCCACGCCAAGGAAAGTCCCATCCGGACACGGGACGAAGTCTTCAATCTTGTATCTTCATAGTCTTGGAGTCCGGCCGTGATGATAGTTCGGCTATCCGGACACCCCCTAGTCCAGGACTCCCTCAGCCGTGATGAGTGACTGCCATGAACTTGGCCAGGGCTGGATACCCGAGGATGGCATTGTACGGCAGGAGGATGTGCGTGATGTCAAAGTCGATGAGCTCGGTGCGGTAGTTCTTGCGCTCCCCGAAGGTGACTGGCAGGCGGACATGCCCTATCGATGTGGTGGAACCGTCGATCACTCCTGAGAAAGGCTTGGTGGGCTGGAGCTGTTCATATGGTACTTGGAGGTTGTCGAATGTGTTGACGAAAAGGACGTTGAGCCCTGCGCCGCCGTCGATGAGGGTCTTGGTGACCTGCACATTGCTGATGATAAGGGAACGCAGCATAAGGAGGGCGCCAGTAGTGGCTGCGCACTTCAGCTGATCCGTCGAGTTGAAAGTGATGGCGCATTGGGACCACTTGAGCGGGCGCATGGCCTCGAGCTTGGGGAGCACCGCATTCACCTCGCGAGTGAACTGTTTGAAGATGTGCTGACAGGCTGGGGCCTGGGCGCCGCCCAAGATGCAGGCGATCGCACGCGGCTCCTGGAAGCCCCCAGCCCCCTCGTCCTGGTGGTGATCATCGTTCCTTCTTGGTGGCAGCAGCGGGGGAAGACCGGTGTTACCCTGGGGGCGATCCTCAATAGGCGGGTCCCTCAAGCGACGAGGTTGGTCCTGCCAGCGGTCCTCATGAGGCCGGTCGCGCCACTCCTGGCGCAGGCCACGGTCGTGCCAGCGTTCGCCTCCTCGTCCTCCTCCGCAGCCGTAGCCCCGGTCGTTGCGCTCAGGGCGTCCACCGTAGTGTCCTTCCCGTATGGCTCTGAGCTCTTGACAGTCGCTGGTGTTGTGGGTGTTCAGGTTGTGGAAAGCGCAGAACGGTCAGCCGTTCTTGGATGACTCGGGCTGATCTCTGCCCCGCTTGGTGTTGGGCTCCGCTGCAAGCACAACTGCCTCCTTGCACTTCACGTCCTTGGCCTTGGCCTTCTTCTCCTCCGCGCCCACGGCTGGCAGCTCAAGGAGAGAGAGGCACCCCTCCTCAGCTCTTGTGCACTTGGTTGCTAGGTTGAACAACTCCTGAGAGGTGCAGAGCTCCTCGTGGATGGCGAGCTCTTCCTTCATCTTGACGTCACGGACGCCGTCGGAAAACGCGGAGATGATGGCCTCGTCCATGACCTTGGGGATCTTGAGGCGGGTGTTGTTGAAGCGCTGGATGTACTTCTGGAGGGTATCTCCTGGTTGTTGCCTGATGCGGCGTAGATCACCCGCGGTCGATGGGCGGTCACGAGTGCCCTGGAAGTTGGCAACGAAGCGGTCGTGCATCTCGTCCCAGGAGGAGATCGAGCCCGTGCTACAGGTTCAGGAGCCAGGAGCGGGCTCCATCCTTGAGAGCCATCGGAAACCAGTTTGCCACGACTTTTTCATCGCCTTTGGCGGCTTTGATGCTCAGCTCATAGAGCTGCAGGAACTCCGCGGGGTCGGCGGTGCCATCGTAGCGAGGAGGCAGATCCAGCTTGAACTTGCCTAGCCAGGCGACACTACGCAACTCGGGGGTGAAGGCGCGGCAGCCGACCGTGGTTGCCAGGGCCCGCTTCGGAGGTGGAGCTTGGTCTTGACGAGGTCCGCGCTGCGCTGCTGCAGGCGGCGCGCGGTCTTGACGAGGTGGCGCGGGGAGCGCATGTGCAGCTTCTCGCGGCATGGGATTTCTTGGCAGCTTCTCTCCTCGCGTGCGGGCGCCGGGCACGGCGGATCACGCTGCAGAGCCGCGCGCCTTGGTGCCAAGGCGCCGTCTTGGGGCTGAGGTGGTGGAGGCACGCCATGAGCCCCGTCGCGCTCGGCTGGTTGAGGGGAAGGCAGAGAGTGGGACGATGCCGGAGAGCCCCCTGCGGCACGGACGAGCTCGGCGACGCGGTCGAGCCACTCCTCATAGAGCTCGTCGATGGGGCGGTAGCGCAGGAGCTCGTTCGCCGCGAGGAGCGCGGCCCGTGCCTCCATGTGAGCGCGGTGCGCGTGAGACGAAGAACCGGCAGGGGTCAGTGATGGAGTAGCGGTGCGGCCGTCCTGCCGCACCGAAGGATGCAGCGAGGGCTCCTGCTGCTCGTTCCCCGCCGGGCCGGTGGCAGCGTTGGCGGTGGGAGATGGAGAACGACGAGGTGGCCCGCCAACTGGAGCCGTCTGAGCGACGCGGGCGGTGAGGGCAGCCCGATGCTCAGCTCGGGCACGGCGAGCGTCGGCCATGGAGACGACGGAGCGACGGAGCGACGAACTGACAGAAGGGAAGCTATGGCGCTCGTCTACCTGGCGCGCCAAATGTCGGATGTGCGGTTCCGGCAAGCCCTTAAGGTTCGAACACTCGGGTGCGCGCGAAGCCTTTCCCTCCTACGGATCTACGCCCTAGCTCGCTAAGATCTCGCGGACGAATTCGATGAACTCGCAACACCGAAAGACACGGAATTTATACTGGTTCGGGCCACCGTTGTGGTGTAATACCCTACTCCAGTGTGGTGGTGTTGGATTGCCTCTTGGGCTGATGATTAACAGTACAAGGAAAGAACAACCTCCTGAAATTGATGTGTTCTTGTGCGTACGAGATTGTGCGCGTCTCTGGATCCCATCGCTACTACTATGGTGGCTAGACCTATTTATAGAGGCCCTGGTCCTCTTCCCAAATATTGAGCGGGAAGGAAGCCAACAACGGCGGGCAAATTTGAAGGGGGACAGCTAGTACAAGCTATCCTGACAAAAGCGGTCTTCGCCTACGAAAAGCTCTGGGGGTGACGCCGTCTTGGGCTCCATGATGACCTCCGTCTTGCCGTCCCCCTGGTCTTTGTCTCGTTGCACCAATATAGCAACCTTTGACTGATGCCTCGGTACTCTTCGCCTGCGCTGGCCTCCTTAGCACCAAAGAGGAAGTAAGGACGCTGCGCGCGCTGGCACCCTCCAGGCGCCCGCCTGGTGTCGCTCGTCATGTCTCACGTCACGGGAGCCTCGTGAGGTTTGCCCCGCCTTGATATCTCCGCTCCTCATGAGCTTGCCTAGCTAGGCCACTCCAGAGGTGGCCTTGCGTCGTCCGCCTCGCGAGGCTTGGACCCTCGCGAGTGTCTTGGATGCCTTGTTGATGAAGATGGGTCGTACGGCCTGCTAGCTTAGCCACGTTGTGGGCCGCAAGCAGGCAAGTCTGGGGACCCCCGTTCCGAGAATGCCGACATACCCCTCGTTATCGGTGAAAGGGATGATATATATACACTCGTTGAGCCCACAGATATGCGTGTCGTCAGAAAAAACCGCACAAGGGAGACGAGGTCGATCAGAAGACCCCGTATACACTGCATGCGGCCCGAAAATATGTATGTGTATGGTGGTGTGTGATGTGTTTAAATCCCAAGTGCACAACTTTGATGGGCCACCAACTATATTACAAACCAAACACCGTACCCGACCCCAAGCCCGATTCATACGTATGATGTCGGTTTCCCAACTTCAAGGCAGCGGGGGGGGGGGGGTGTCGTCCAACGCATGCGCTCAAACTTTATTTGGGCTAACATGGCACACATAGCTAAAGAAAACTATCATGGTCAAACCGTTCACGTTGTTGGGTCAAAGGGATAGATTGTGTGGGCCCCCTTGTTATCGGCCAAAGGATAATATATATACCTCGGGGAGCCCACAAATATGTACGGCGTCTATAAACCGCATAAGGGAGACATGCTCGATTAGAACACCCGGCCCCATATACCCTGCATGCAACGTGAAAAAATGTATTGGTCTTGTGTATGATTTGTTCAAATCCCGAAAGCACAAGTTCGATGGGGCAACAACTACATCGAAACATTATGAACTGAACATCGTACCCCCAGCCAGGTTAAAGACATACGATGTCGGGAACGCAACTTCGAGGCGGATGGGGGGTAGGCGTCGGGTGCCGTCCAACACATGTGTTGAAACTTCATTTGCTCTAACATAGCACACGGAGCAAGGAACACTTCTCGTGTGTTGAGCCAAAGGGATATTTTGTGTGGGCCTACAGATGTCAATCATTCTTTGATTTTTTAGAACAAAAAATAACTGATAAAAACATAGTCTACAAATTAGGAAAACAAGGATCCCAAGGTTTATATAATCGCCATGACAAGTCACTATAGAGTCAATCATTCATTGATTTTCTAAAGCAAAGAATAACCAATAAAAACATAGTCTACAAATTAGCAAAACAAGGAACCCAAGGTTTATATAATCTCCATGACAGGTCACTACAGAGACATTTATCTCTATAATGACCGTGTCATAGCATTTAAATAAAGCTTGGGATATGAAAATTCCCACCGGGTCACCCATCCTTAGACTACTCTAGCCCGAGCATACTTAACTTCTGCGTTCTACTCGACTAGGCTAGCGGATGAGAAGCCACCCCATGCTGATAGGAATTGCCTCCTTGCCTTTAAGGTGTTTCACGCTGGTCACCCTATGGGGCCTACTCCCTCCTATCACACACATTTGTTCTTTTAGAAACTGTGTGCGATATTTACATGGCCGGTGTGTCGTCGCCTAGCCTTCGATGAGCACTAACACTGGCAGCAGGAAAACAATGGGAGAAGAGGCGGGAAACCGATGAGAGGAGTGGTGGGAAACGACAGAGTGTTTGGATATATATAACAACATTAATATATAAAACTTAGTAGAGAAGGAAGCGTGACATAGCACGATGCATGCGCACAGTGCTTACCCATATATTGCATGTGTTGTCGAAAGGGATGAGGATTGGCGTTCAATCTGGGAGCATCAACAATGCAGACGCAAGATCCGTGGGGTTTGCGTTCTGGCCAATCAGAACGCACGGCTCAGATCGCACGTGCAGCAGGGGGGCATCGGCCACGGTTTGGTCGGCACACGACTTTCATGAGTGAACCGTGTGCTATTTGAAAACATTTCGTCAGAAGAATCTCGGTTCTTAAATCCCCGTAAATCCAAAACTCACCCGACAATCATGAAACTTGGCATGGTGTCACGACATGGCACATATATGCCAAGGATTTTTTTGTCAATTTTGGCGCAAGTTTTATTACAAGCCTCTTACAAATCGGAGCTTCTCTCAAAGAAGCCTCATGGTTCCGATAGGGAAACGTGTCCCCCTTGTGGGCGAAATGATAATCACTTCCTCTTTTCGCCTTGTATTTTCTTCTACGGGCAACATGAAACGATAGGATATATGTGCTGAAAATTAAACTTATTCCGGGTTTGTTTGGCCTTTTTATACACTAATAGAGTTTACTAGGAATTTAATGTCCATAATTCAAATATGAACTTCAAATACATGCTCCAGTTCACCAAAATGGCTAGAAACATTATACATGTGTCCTTGGGTGCATGTTTAGGTCCCATGCCAGGAATGGGAATGAATTACAACCATACTTGTGTCCTGGCTAGTCCTCAAACATTTGGAATCTCGATTTTTAAATCCCCATAAATCCAAAACTCACCAGAAAGTCACGAAATTTGGCATGGTGTCATGTCATGGCACATATATGCCATGGTAAAAACATTTTCCAATTTGGGCCAAGCTTTATTACAAACCTCTTACAAACCGGAGCTTCTCTCAAAGAAGCCTCGTGGTTCCGATATTGAAACGTGTCCCCCTTGTGGGTCCAACGATAATCACTGCCTCTTTTCGCCTTGTATTTTCTCCTACGGGCAACATGGAGCGACAGGCTAACCGTGCTGAAATTTAAACTTGTTCAGGGTTCGTTTGGCCTTTTTGTACACTAATTGAGTTTCCTAGGCATTTAATGTCCATAATTCAAATCTGAACTACAAATTCATGCTCCAGTTCACCAAAATGGCTAGAAAAGTTATACATGTGTCCTTGGGTGCATGTTTAGGTCCCATACCAGGAATGGGAATGAATTACAACCGTACCAGCGTCCTGGCTAGTCCTCAAACATTTGGAATCTCGGTTTTTAAATCCCCATAAATCATAAACTCACCAGGAAGTCACGAAAGTTGGCATGGTGTCACGTCATGATACATATATGTCGTGGTAAAAACATTTTCCAATTTGGGCCAAGCTTTATTACGAACCTCTTACAAACCAGAGCTTCTCTTAAAGAAGCCTCGTGGTTTCGATATTGAAACGTGTCCCCCTTGTGCGTGAAATGATAATAACTGCGTGTTTTCGCCTTGTATTTTCTTCTACGGGCAACATGGAACGACATGATAACCATGCTGAAATTTAAACTTATTCAGGGTTTGTTTGGCCTTTTTGTACACTAATTGAGTTTCCTAGGCATTTAATGTCCATAATTCAAATCTGAACTACAAATACATGCTCCAGTCACCAAAATGGCTAGAAAAGTTATACATGTGTCCTTGGGTGCATGCTTAGGTCCCATGCCTGGAATGGGAATGAATTACAACCGTACCGGCGTCCTGGCTAGTCCTCAAATATTTGGAATCTCGGTTTTTAAATCCCCATAAATCCTAAACTCACAAGAAAGTCACGAAAGTTGGCATGGTGTCACTTCATGGCACATATATGTCGTGTTAAAAACATTGTCCAATTTGGGCCAAGCTTTATTACGAACCTCTTACAAACCGGAGCTTCTCTTAAAGAAGCCTCGTGGTTTCGATATTGAAACATCTCCCCCTTGTGGGTGAAACGATAATCACTGTGTGTTTTCGCCTTGTATTTTCTTCTACGGGCAACATGGAACGGCATGATATCCATGCTGAAATTTAAACTTATTCAGGGTTCATTTGGCCTTTTTATACACTAATTGAGTTTCCTAGGCATTTAATGTTCATAATTCAAATCTGAACTACAAATACATCCTCCGGTTCACCAAAATGACTAGAAAAATTATACATGTGTCCTTGGGTGCATGTTTAGGTCCCATGCCAGGAATGGGAATGAATTACAACCGTACTGGTGTCCTCGCTCATCCTCAAACATTTGGAATCTCGGTTTTTAAATCCCTAAAAATCCAAAACTCACCAGAAAGTCATGAAAGTTGGCATGGTGTCCCCTCATGTCACATATATGTCGTGGTAAAAACATTGTCCAATTTGGGTCGTGCTTTATTAGAAACCTCTTACAAACCGGAGCCTGACGCAAGAACCCTCGTGGTTTCGATAGGGAAACGTGTCCCCTTGTGGGCGAAACGATAATCGCTCCCTCTTCTAGCCTTGTATTTTCTTCTACACCCAACATGGAACAACACGAGATTCACGCTGAACTTTCAAATTATTCAGGGTTCATTTGACCTTTTTTATTCATTATTTGAGTTTTCTAGGCATTCAATGTCCATAATTCAAATCTGAACTACAAATACATGCTCCAGTGCACCAAAATGGCTAGAACAAATGTGCATGTGTCCTTGGGGTGCATGTTTAGGTCCCATGGAAGGAATGTGAATAAATTCAACCGTCTCGGTGTCCTGTCTTGGCCACAAACATTGCGAATCTCCATTTTTTAAATCTCTGTAAATCCAAAACTCACCAGGGAATCATGAACTTGGCATGGTGTCACTACATGGCACATATATGTCGTGGTAAAATAATTGTCCAATTTGGGCCAAGCTATATTACAAGCCTCTTACAAACTGAAGCTTCTTACAACCCTCGTGGTTTTGATAGGGAAACATGCCCCTCTTGTGGGCAAAACGATAATCATTGCCGCTTCTCGCCTTGAACTTTGTTTTTTACAGGCAACATAGAATAACAGGAGTGTCGTGCTAAAATTTGAAACTGTTCTGGCTTCGTTTGGCCTTTTTTATATTATTGAGTTTTCTAGGCATTTAGTGTAGTCCATAATTCAAATTTGAACTACAATCACATGCTCCACTAAAGCAAAATGGGTGGAAAATCGTACATGTGCATTGGGTGCAAGTTTAGGTCTCATTGGAGGAATGGGAATGAATTACAAACTTCTCATCATCCTGAAACATCGAGAATCTCGGTTTTTAATCCCAGTAAATCAAAAACTGACCCAAAAAACATGAAACTTGGCATGGTTTCATGACATGGCACATATATGTCATGGTAAAAAAATCATCCAGTTTGAGACAAAGCGCACACATTAATAGCCAACGAAGTCCTTTTGAAACAAGTTTCTGACACGTTAATATCACAAACGGTTGTATTATATGAACCATGTGTTCTCGTAACCATTTAAGTGCGGCCACGCGTCCCTCTTTCTTATGGGATAGTACTACATCCGTCCTCGTTCATTGGTCATCTTTGTATTTTGTGCCAAAATTTAACCATACTCGATGGGGTGCGTGCAGCTATTTGATTAGACTGGACGAGTGCGAGAAGTCGGCCGTCCGGGCTCGACGGGATGCGTGCGAGCAGTCCACCGTGCAGGCTCGACGGGACGCGTGCATCCTGTCCACCTCACAGGCTCGACAGGACAGGTGCGAGCAGCAAGGCCGACCATGCTCACCCGGAAGCGAGCTCTTTGACCTCCATCCACTAGCCACTTGCCTCGCTCACAACTTCTCCTTTAATGGCGACTGAGCCGCTATTTAACACGCGGTTAATTAAAGCACCTAGACGGAGGGTCTTTGCTTGTGATCCCATGGCCCGGCTCAATGTTACCATTTTCTTTTTTCGTGTTTTCAACTCGTATTCTTTCCTAATTTAAAATGCCACATAGGGCAACAGATAATACGACGACAAATAAAATTGCAACGAATAATATGGCGACAAATTTACAATGGCGCGAATAATAATTGTCTTACATATTCTGGACAATTCAAAATGCCACATGCCTCAAAGCCCGGAAGACACGGGGGCAAGAGAAGAAGGAAATCGCAGACAACGATCTGGGTCGCTACTGTCTCTACTCCTCGATGGATCGTTGGGCGACGACATCCTCCAGCTCGTTCTTCAATTCCTCATGACTTTGCTTGAAAGCAGCCAAGGATTCCTCCACCTCCTACTCGCGCTTGATCCGGAGCTTCCTCAAGTCAACCATCAGTTCCTCGACGACCGCTGTCAGCGTCATCCCCGAGGCACTGCTCTGCTCATGCAGCATCTTCCAGCCGGCGGCCTCCTCCTCCTTCTTGGCGGGTGCCTTGAGGAGCTTTGCATTGTCACCCATGAGTTGCTCGACGAGATCGGTCACCTTCTCAACCGAGGCATCGCTGATCTCGAGTAGCTTCATCAAGCCGTCGACCAGCTCCTGCTGCTTAATGAGGCCAGCAAGAATGTCGTTGTCGCCGGCCAAGGACTTCAGCAACACCAGCTCATCGCAATTGCTGACGCGGCGAGTGCGCTTGTGAGAGCCCTTGCGTGCCCATGAGAGGTTGTTCAAGGGTTCTGTGGCGCGCCGGGACATCTCTGTTGTGGCTGCCGCTTGGCGGCGGGACCTCTCTAGTGCTTCCGCGGCCTTGGTCTTTGCTGCCTGGTTATATGTCCACCCGAAACTCCTCCTACCGGTCATGGCGGAATGACTTGACAGGAAAGACCAGCTTTGTGGGTGATGAGGAGAGGAGCTGTGTAGTAATTTTTGAGTGGGTAGTTTTTGTAGCCCGGTGCTAAGTGTGAACACATATTAGTTTTATCGGTGTGAACAGATTTGAAATTACTTATTGTGTTCTAATCTGCAATGTGACGAGAAACAAGGTCAAAATTGATTGATGGTTCTGGGCATACAAAGCCCATTTCTATTGTTCTGGATCATCGCAAACAGTTCTTACGAGTCAAACATATGCCACACATCGGAAGCCCAAGACATGGGCCCGTGTTCTTGGATATACGTGTACGTGTCTGCCCACTATCACACACGGTCAAGATATCACCATCGTTTCCGATGGATGCGCTGCCGCGCCTCCCACGGGGTGCCAGAAGGTTTACCACCTGGTTGCTCACCATTGAGGCGGCCGCGGCGCACTCTGCTCCTCATTGAGGCGGCCGCGGCGTGCTTTGCTCATGTCCGTCCGCGCGTTTTGCTCGCTATTGAGGCGGCCGCAGCACACTCCGCTCTGGCGTCCCTGCGCATGCTCTGCTCGCGTCCGTCTGCATGTTTTGCTCGCCATTGAGGCGGCCGTGGCGCGCTCCGCTCTGGCGTCCCTGCGCGCGCTTTGCTTTCCGTTGAGGCAAATTTACAATGGAAATGGTTGATAATTGTATTACATATTCAGGATAATTTACGATGCCACATGTGGCAATGCTCAAAACACTCACGACCTACATATGGGTACAATTATAGTAAAATATAGGCTAAAAGGCTGAGCTGGCGGCCTTCCGATGATGGTCTTCTTGGACTCCATGATCAGCATAGCACCCTTGCGGCTGTTCATTCCAAGTGTCCCAACCCGCCTCCGCCTACAGAGCTGCTGGCACTGGGAGGCTCTTGGGGCAGCTAGGCCTCTTCCAGAAGAGCTTGATAGCGTGCAATCGTGCGTGTGATATCTCCGCAGAACCACTCCATTTCCATGTCTCTGGCCTGGTAGAAAATTTCGTCCATCACCTGTATCCTCAAGATATCACATTGGTGATGTTTACTTCGTCGGGGACGTCAACTTTGCCAAGGATGCGCTCGAGCCTTGCCACAACATCATCGGGATCGAGGTTGACACGGTCGCTGCGGGCAATGATGAAGTCGTAGGCTGGCTATGTCTTGACTGAATTGCAGAGGTCCTCTGCCTCCTTGCGGGGCACCAGGATCTGTATGAGCAGTGGTGATAGGAACTCTTTGGGTGGGTCATCGGTCATGCCACCGAGCAGCTCTGGATCTTTTGCGGTGGATGGAAAACTGCTCATCATACCTCCTCTACAATATGTCAATTGTGCGCCCAAGGACTGTCATGCCGATATCGCTGCCGATGGGCCATGATGCCTGCACCGGCCAATGAAGCTCTTGATCCCTGACCTACTCTGGATTGTTCTCATCGTCGATGATGTAACGCAGGTAGAGGTCGACGTCGAAGCTTTGGTCATTGCCCGGTATGCTTGGAATAACTAATAATGGTAGATGTGTGTGGACTAGATCTGCGCAGAGTGTCGTGACGGTGCGCTGCCGCCTAAGTTATATGCAACAAGCCATTCACTAGTGGCGGAAAACCGATGAGGGAAGAGGCGTGGATTTTACAATTCACCCATGTGGAGTGCGGGAAGCATTCGCTGGAGCGCGGGAAGACTAAGTGGAGCCAACACACAACCCGAATACCGTATGCGGTGCCATGTGTTATTTATCACACACGTGTTAAGATAAGGAAACATATGTGTAACTTACTAATCATCGCACATGAGTACTCGCAGATGCATCATGTGCAATACTCCTAGCCACCGCAAGCAACTAGTTTGGATTTTTCAAAGTTTTTTGTTGTAGCGATTCGACCTCAGACGGTCAAATCTCTGTGTATAAGTGTCATCTCTGGATCGGTAATGCTAACACACACAGTACTTGAAGGATTTATAACAGAGTTCAATCACACACACTACAAAAAAAGACACATCCGTGACATTTTGGGCCGAACGAAAAAAAAATTATGTCATACATATGACACTTCTATGACGATAATTGTGACAAAACCCGGTATCATCATAGATGTGGTGGGCTCCTACTTCTATGACAAAAAATCATGACAGAAAATGGGCTTTCGTCCTGGGCGGGCTGGAGATGCAGCTGCATGACATTCTTTGGGCCGTCCATGACGGAAAAAACCATGGTAGAAGCGAGGGGGAGGAAAATTTCGGGGAGTTGCCAGTTACGGTGGGAGGTCGGGGCCGGCGATGCGTGTTTCTCTCGTGACGTCTGCTGCGTGTGTGCGGCGTTGGCTCTAATCGAACCCGGCGATTACTGCTGCGAGGCTACGCGTTCTTGAACCCGAGCAATCGATCGATGGCTATTAAGCGAACCGATGGGCGATTCGCCGCTGCTGCTGCTAATGAAGCCGATCGATTGGATGAACAATGGCGTTGCGGGGGGGTTGGATGAGCAGTGGGCTGTGGCGTTGCCTCTGGATGAACAGGACCCGTGGTGTGGAGGGCTGGATGAGCAGTGAGACGGTGGAGGGTGGCCGTGGAGGGTGGTTGAGCAGGACCCGTGGTGTGGAGGGCTGGATGAGCGATGAGCGGTGGAGGGTGCCCATGGAGGGTGGTTGAGCGATGGCTGGTGGAGTAAGCGGCGGTGGAGGCTAGATAAGCGAGGAGCCCGTGGAGGCTGGAGGAGGTCGACGGTGGAGATGAACGGTATCCGTGGAGTCCGTTTTGCGATGCGCCACACCCTCCCGATGAACAGGACCCCGTTTATTTGTGGCGCTCCAACACAAGTCCGTTTAAATGCATTTTGCGATGCGCCACACCACTCCCGATCAACAGGACCCCCGTTTCGACCGTAAGAGGTCCGTTTCCTCCGTTTTCCAGTACGCCACACCCCTCCCGATCAACAGGACCCCCGTTTCGACCCTAGGAGGTCTGTTTCCTCCGTTTTGCGGTACGCCACACCCCTCCCGATCAACAGGACCCCCGTTTTGACCATAGGAGGTCTGTTTCCTCCGTTGTGTGCTACGCTAGGCCTCGTTTCCATCGCCTGTTCCGTCCAAGCCCTCCCGATGAACACGACCATGCATTTCGTTCTGACCCAGCCGGTTGGCTCCCACGCGTTTCGTTGCCTCCCGATGAACACGACGCATTCCATTGCCTCCCGATGAACACGACGCATTCCGTTGCCTCCCCATGAACATGACGATGACGCTGTTTCTCTGTTCCGACCCAGCCATGTACGTATGCGCGAGTAGGCGTTCGAGACCCTGCCCGTATGTACGTACATGGCCGTATTTTCTTTCTTGCACCCTCGCCGATGTACATACGTGTACATGCTATGTGCGCGCCTCTACTACGACACGTGCGCGCCTCTACATCCACCAGTATATATGTACGTACATGTTCGCGACCAGAATGACAACGCTACGTACGCTTCGACCACGTGGGTCCTGACTGTCAGGCAGTTCCTTGCGTGCAAAAATGTAGCTGGTGGGTCCCAGCAGTCAGAGGGGCGAATCGGTTTTTTTTGTCCGGACGCACTTCCTTTGCGTGCGAAGATGTAGCTGGTGGGTCCCAGCAGTCAGGGGGCGAATCGTTTTTTTTTGCCCGGACGCACTTCCTTGCGTGCGAAGATGTAGCTGGTGGGTCCCAGCAGTCAGGGGGGCGAATCGTTTTTTTTTGCCCGACACACTTCCTTGCGTGCGAAGATGTAGCTGGTGGGTCCCAGCAATCAGGGGGAAACTTTTTTTTCGCAAAATACGGTGGCCCGTCCGGTGGGTCCCCGCTGTCAGGTGGAGGAACCATTATTTTTCACGTAATAAGGAGGCACTTCCTTGCTGCGGCCGTGGACCCAGCTGTCAGCCTCTCCACGTACAATCCACGTCCGATGGAAGTCGTTTCTTGACCACGTTGACCACGCCGCGCCGAGAGCACCACCACGGTGGACGACGGCGAGGCCTAGGAAGGGGCGACTTCGGGCGGAGAAAGCGCAGCGATGGATGCCCACGCGAAGAGGAGTATGAGGTTCACTGGTTGGCTGCGGCGTGAGGCTGCTGTCACCGCAGAATAACGAGGGTGTGGGTGAGTAGAGGATGGCCTGGCCAGCGGTGGGAGTAGTAGGGGCGGTGAAGCCTCCGGCATCACAGCCCCGCCACGGCGGCGCAGAACACGCAGCACACGACCGGCGCTGGTTTGGGCGGCCGGAGCAAGAAGACCAGAGGTTGAAGAAGCGCTACAACCGTTGGATGAACATCGTCTGATAACAGGAGCTAGAATCATTCATATTGACTAAGTTGACAAAGCCCTCCGTCCTGTCAACTTGGTAGGCCCTAAGTCAGCCTCGGTATCTTTGGGTTCCACCGGCGGGGGAGTATTCATTTTTTGTGCGTAATAAGGAGGCACTTCCTTGCGTGCGAAGATAGCTGGTGGGTCCGACAAGTCAGCGGGGCACGTTTTTTCGTGAAATCTGAGGCCCTTCGGTGGGTCCCGGATGTCGGTGGAGGAATCATTATTTTGCGGCGTAATAAGGAGGCATTTCCTTGTGTGCGGCCGTGGACCCGGCTGTCGACCTCTCCACGCACGATCTACTTCCGATGGTGTCGTTCGTTGACCACGTTGACCACGCCGCGCCTAGCGCATCCAAGGTGGTGGACGACGGCGAGGCCCGGACAGCAACAAGCCGGAGATGGGAAGACGCGGGAGTAGAGTCGCAGACGGAGAGGTGTACAAGGGTTAACTGGTTCTAGTGCGGTGTGGTTCGGCAGTCGGTGGAGAAGAACAGGAGGTGTGGAGGGTGGAGGGATGGCCTGGCCAACGGTGGAGTAGCGCTTCATAGCGAAGCATGCTAAGCAGAGCTGCTAGCAGCAAGAGGCGGGAGGTGGTCCCGGCGGTGCTGGAGGAAGAAGACGAGAGATTGAAGATGGATGTCGGCCGTTGGATGTAAATCCAACGGCTAACATGTCAGAATCATTTGTTGACTAAATTGACAACGACTTGCGTTGGCTTCGACCTATTGGCCCACATTTCAGCCTCCAAAAATGTGGCACGTATTCAACCCATTTTTCAGAATTTACATCTTTTTTTTTGCGGTAGAATTTACAGTCAATTTGATCTTTTTTTTGAATTACACCCATTAGCTGGGATGGGTGAACAATTAATGTAGCGTCCATGCGCCCATTTATTTTATTTCCTAAAAATTACAGGCCATTTGCACTTTATCTAGATACACGATTTTCTTGGGCTGATTCTAATTATAATGTTGGGTTGGGCCAGCAATGTTATCAAAAAAAAAAAAGGGCTGAGCATTTTGTTATAAATATATTTAAATAATAAGTGATATTATTTCATTAGTCCTTAAATCTTACCAAGCTTTTGTACACAATCACTAGGATTTTCGTGCCAAAACAATCCAGGATTTTATTTTGTTAAGAAATTTTTTTTATAAGTTAATAAGATGTGGGATATTGTTTTCTTACATATGTAAGTATCTGTTAAATATATGATTACAATAAAAATAATATATAATAACATATAAAATAATTTAAATATATATAATATAGAAGGGAAACATAAGTTGTACCTGGCGTTCCTATTCTTATATAGAAAAATAGAACAGACCTCTGCGTTTTCTTCAAAAAAATACATAAATTGGGCTGCCAAAAATAAAACCTCGGATGGGAGGTCCATAGGCCGATCGATACATGACGGCCCTAAGAAAATACAAATAGGCCCTCCCATCCGAGGTCGTGGGCTGCGCATGTTAAAAATGAAAGCCTAGACGGGGCAGCCCAAAACCACGTCCAACACTTGCCAAAACTTCGTCCCTCGTTTTCTCTGTGTTTACTTTTCGACATTGTGTGGGCATTTTGACTGTGCATCATATGAAGAGGTGCTATGCATGAATGTTGATCAGCATGATGTTAACTGGCTGGTAGTTCCATTTTCGACAATGAATAAAACTTCCAACATGATGTTAACCCTGTTTGAAAAGGCCGTGTTAATATAAATGCTCTTCCTCTGAAAGTTGCAGTTTCTTATCTGAAACTGAACTTGCAGTTTCTTCTCGTCTGCACTTTTATACTCCTATGAAACTACATTTTTTGAAGTGCTAAAAATAGATCTGTAGAATTCATAAAATTCTTCATATGCTCAATACCGCAAATCTGAAATTCAAAAGACATTCATATCTGAAAGTACTCTCAAAATACACAACACAAAACACAATACACAACCTGCAAATACTGAAAACCCTAAGCTCCTCCTAACAATTCACAACCTGCCCGACTATTGGGCTGGGGGGCAGCCCCTCCTATTCCTCGGCGGCAGACAGCCGCCCCGTGAGACGATGTGAATGGCGAGGGAGACAATGGCGGGAAGCGTCGTCGGGCCAACTGCTTTTCTCCTCTTGCAGTTGGGTTCGGTCGACGAAGATTCCACCGGCTCGCTCTCACAGGACACCCTCACAAACGGCACCCTGTAGATGCTCGATCCTTCAATCTCTGGTGGATGCTCCATCTGGGATCGATACTCCCACCACCGCTCCCTCACGATCGGATTCGGTGAATCTGTTTGCTCCATGGCCTAGAGGAGCAGCTCTATGTACTCCTTTTCGCTCTGTTGCAGATATTTGGCCATGGATGTCGCCATCGCCGCTAGTTGGTCCTTGTTGTCAAACCAAGACTGTATCTCCAACATCCTAGCTAGCTTCACAGGGTCGCCGTCTTCGATCCTCACGTATCGGTTGTACTCCTCCATCGATCTACTTCTCCACAGCACCTTCACTCGCCGGCGGTGGTTTTTGAAGGGAAGACGAGAGGAGCAGCGCTGGTTTTGGATTAGAACGGGAGAGGAGCGACGCTGGTTTTGGACTGGAACAGGAGAGGAGGGGCGGTGGTTTCGAAATGGAAGAGGAGAGGAGCGGCGCTGGATTTAGATTGGAACAGGAGAGGAGCGGCGGTGGTTTAAGAGGAGAAGAGCGGAAGAGCGGTGCTGGTCTTGGAAGTATTTTTTTGTTGTTTTGCGTATTTTGGGTCAAAGTTTGACCACGTACTGTATGTGACAAGAAAGATGTGAATGCATGTCACCAAAAATTGTATCATTTGGTTCGTATCTGAATGTACTTTCAAATTATATTATTTTTGCAACGTATAATATATTTTATGTGTGCGAAAATCATGGTCAATTATGACCCGAAATAAAGGGAGACTAGTTAATGTGGGGTTAGCTTTCTTAATTGAAGGGTAAATTGATTTTGATTTTGATCCAGTCATAGCGTGCAGCCCTCTCGCCCAATCCTAAATCGCTGCCATGCATGACCCTCTCGCCCAATCCTAAATCGCTGCTCTCCATCATCTCCATTCCAAAACCACCGTCCTCTCCTCTTCTCCATTGCAAAACCACCTCCTCTCCTCTCCATCATCTCCATTCCAAAACCACCGTCTCGCCTCTCCCTCTTCTGATCTTCTCCATTGCAAAACCACCTCCTCTCCTCTCCATCATCTCCATTCCAAAACCACCGTCTCGCCTCTCCCTCTTCTGATCTTCTCCATTGCAAAACCACCTCCTCTCCTCTCCATCATCTCCATTCCAAAACCACCTCCTCTCCTCTCCATCATCTCCATTCCAAAACCACCGTCTCGCCTCTCCCTCTTCTGATCTTCTCTCCATTGCAAAACCACCTCCTCTCCTCTCCATCATCTCCATTCCAAAACCACCTCCTCTCCTCTCCCTCTTATCTATTGCAAGACCACCGTCTCTCCTCCCATCTTCCAAAGCTAGCACCGGACCACTCAGAACGACATCTATGGAGAGGATGCAGCAGAGAATCGAGCAGATCGCCCGGCGGCGACTGGCAAAGTTAGCCAGAGTTGAAGGAAATCCTTAGTTGGTTTGACAATGAGTGGGAGATTTCGAGGACAGTGCGGGCCATGTGGCAATGTATGCGAAAAAGCGAGGCGGCGGTGATGAGGGCAGCGATGTACATGTACTCCTCGGCGGCGATCACGCCAGATCCTCCGAGTTCATCGAGTATCTCCTATAGGCGATGGGCGAGACAGATTCGCCGAGCGACATCGAGGCGGAGGTGGTGGGCGTCTGGTCGAAGGTCGAGCACCGGAGGATAATGAATCGATCGAGTATGGTGTGCCGTTCGTGAGGTGCAGAGCCAGCCGAACCACAGGAGTATTCGCTCTCCCACCACAAGAGGAGGCGGATGGCGCGACGTCGCTTCCCGACGTTCTCCACGGTTCCCTCGGCGCCGCCTCGTTTCAACGGCGGCGGTAGGGTTTAAGGTAAGCTTCAGACTAACCTAATCTTCCACCTGCTCATGCTTACAATCAGTGTGACAGCTAATGAAAATCATGCTTACAATCAGTCTCCGAGTACTCGCCAATCACCCTAAAATAGCTCTGGACCTTTGGGTCAAAGTTGTGACACAGTGTACAAATAAAGAAAAATAGATTGGTGCTTCTTTAGGAAAGAGTACTCCCTAGAAAACTGCCAATATAAGCTACTAGTATTTGGTTAGAGGATTTGCTGTCGAGAAAGATTAGTCCACAGAGAGCGCCACACATCCCATGGTTGTGGTGGATGCCAATCGTGCATGCAGCATGGTTGGTGTCGGTAATTTTACTTGCCACACCTCGCTCTCTGCATATATGCGGTTCCATCGTACATTTGTGCAGTTCCACAAAATGCAGCTGAATAACCCTGTTTGCACAGATAATGAAAAAGCATGATTACATTATAGTGGCACTAGTTGATGAAACACACAAAATAAATAGAAGAAAATATTGCGATAGTATCATAGTATGCCATCTTTGCGAGGCGAGATGGGCCTGCGGACGCCTCATCTGATGCGCCTCATCTTGGACATCGCCCCAAGTCTCCCAGATACACCTTCGCGATGATGAACATCGATTGTACAGCAGTAGTACAAGGAGGCGCTTTTGAGACATTCAAATCTCTATTTTGTACATATCAACTAAAATTAAGCACCCCAGTTTGCAGAAACGCTTAAACATTAACAATGGGACTAGTTGATGAAACATACTTTAACCAAGAGAAGCACTTTCTTTATCTACATTGGAAATGAAATGATAGAGATGACACTCGCTCTATTTTAACTGTATTATTACTTCATTTTATCAATGACACTAGGTTCGAGCAGGTTGCAAACGAGGTGTACCGTGCGTCGCAAGGATGGAGGCCGGGGGTGCTTAGACTGGGATGCTGAAGCTGGCTCTTTCAGTCACCAACATGGATGATTCAATTCATGGGACCTTTTGGTGCAGTTCACCTAAAATGAAGCAATGTCCCGTGAGCTAGCAGCTTCTTCTTCAAAAAAATTTAAGAAAAGGGCTCCAGCCCCGGTTCCATTTCCATCAGAAAACGAAACCCACAGAGCTTCTTCTTCATTAGTTGCTATAAAATTGAGCAACATCAAGGTTGGTTGTGAAGCTCTTGGAATGCTCAACTATAATTTGGATATCATTTGTGCAGTTCAACTAAGATCGAGCGTGAAATGTATATCTCTGTTTGCACAAAAAGGTGGAAAGGAGGGTGACTAACAAGTGATGAAACGTGGATCAAATGAAAAGAAGCATGTTCCTTATCTGAATGGCAATCCTACAAGGACAGTAGCAATTTCTAAAGCAGTGGCATTGCTAGATATTAGTGTGGGCATTAGGATTAACTATGACAACCGTTAAATACGACATTACTTTGGGCACGGGAGAGTAGGCGGACCAGGACAGTTGCATTTCTAACGAAAAGAACCAACTTATCTTAATGGGAAATTTTAGCAGGACATGTAAAGAAGTGCCATTGATTCATATTACTGGAGGCATTACATTGAAAACAACATTGGCTTAACGTGTCCTTAATTTTAACAGTGCGACTGCTACATTTTACCAATGGCATTACATAAGAGTGGCTCGGGACAACAAACATCAGAATAGGATATCTGGGTTGGTCCCATTTTTGTTCGGTATAGCCACCTTATACTGGCCATGTTTGGATCATGGGGTTAGAGCTGGTTTGGGTTAGTTGGGGGCTTAAATAACCCAAAAGTATCCAAGCAGGTAGGGTTAGAGTGGGTTAGTTCCATCTAACCCAACTATCCCGGTGGAGAGGTGCTTATTTGAGTTAGAGTGGGTTAGAAAATAACTCTTACTTTAACTGTGTTAGAGTATCCAAACAGGGCCACTATGTGAGGCTAGCAAATCTAGTGCTGGACTTACTCTGTTGACTTGTCCCCCAGTCCCCACTTTCTTTCCTTTTTCAACCAATAGATTGGGTTTATATTGAGTTTGTACTACGTTTCCCTTTATTTCCCTATTAGACCTAGAGACCAGTTGGATAGCCAGTCTCTACTACTTTTCGCCCCCATTATTTCCTCTTTCGACCAAGTCCTAGATTCAGGTAACAAATCCTCCCCAACCCCCCACCCCCTTTCTTCCTTGTTTGAACCAAGTAGTACTAGATTCGAGTGCATGAACTAGTTTTACCTCTTAAACGTAAAAAAAATTAGGTGGTTTTCCAACAGCCGATCGATCCTATCTACGAGGGGCACGAGAAATAGTAAAAGTTACAAATGCAGCGACATCGGGGCTCGGGAAGTAGAGCAAGGCGGTTTGAAGGAAGTTATACGATGGTGGCGGGATGTCGCTAGGTGGGCGGCCGGAGGCCGGATCTGCCCACACTACGGCAGCAAGGAAGAAGGGGTCGGAGGCCCTCCCTCGCCAGCGGTGCTTGGGAGAGAACGGCAAGGCAGGCTGATCGGGACGGCCCAGCAGTGGGTAAGAGTTGTCGCCGAGGACGATCGCGTGAACGTTGCACCTTCTCACCTTCCCCTATGGAGAGGATCCGGCTGGATCTGTGACCAACGGTGAGCAGAGAGAGAGAGAGTGTGGCCACCGCTGTCGTGTTTAGATCTGGAGAGGCTGAGACAGTGTGAAGAGAGCAACACTAGCAAGCAAGCGCGGAGGCTCCTGCCTATATAGTGGAGTAGTACTTAGTTTTCCTTTGTCTACCGGAGCCGGCTTGACCTCGTCAATGACTGTCGAGAAGTCTTCATGCACGTGGCCGGGCGCGAGTTGTCGTCATTTTGATCTGGCGCGGATTATAACATATAACACGAAAAAATGCCACATGACAAGAAATCATAACCTCACTGCCCAAAGGAGACAACATGAATCCCGACGGACAAACTAGACGAGGAACAAAGCTCAAATTAAAGATAAACTCATAGAAAATGGGTCCGTCGATAGATGTCCTAATTAACATAGCCGGCTTGACCTAGATGGCAGCCGAGTAGTCACTGTTCGTGCATGTGCCCCCAATGACTAGCCCAACTCAGTTGTCGCTGTTTAACCCTAGCAGTGATCCGAAGCACATGACACATAATTTTGCGAGATGACAAGAAACCTTTTTTTAGATTTCTCACCACAACTTCAGCCATGTACAACACAGCCTGCATGATATGTAGACGATAGCCAATCCAGGCGTGTCTGCTGGAGTCTGGTCACATGCATGGACGAACTGATCTTCCGTGTCTTGCAGGGATTGTCCAAGCACCAACGTAGTACAACACTTCTCTAGTACTATCGCTCGTCTCCCTCTTCTATTAAGTCACCCGACTTGCGGGGCCGGGGAGTGTGCCTATGGTCGGTTCTCAATTGCCGTCCCACATGTGTGTGCGAACGCAATATGACGCCCGTTCCATTCGGAGAGCAGCGTGCCAGACCGACCGACCGTATGGGGTGCGATGTGAACGCGACGGGCGTGCTGTATACTCCGTACATGTGTGCCGCCGTTTTCTAGACGCTTTGCTCCATGGCACGGGCGCAATCCATGGATACAAAATTAGTATACTGTATACTATTTAAAAGTCGAGGGCGGGGCTTTTCCTGCCCGGTAGGCGGCGGGACAGTTCCGCCTAGTCGGTTCGACAGAGACGCGAGAAGACGAGGGAGTAGGCTGCTGCAAACGTAGGGCTGTGTGATTTGACAGTGAGTTACTGCTGGACAGGTGGGGCCCTGTGATTTGACTTGCCATTATCTCCTTGTTGAAGAGAGTAAAATTTTCTCCTAAGTGATGACTAACCTTATAGCTAACGTTGTTGTAGTACGAGTGACTAAGTGATGACTATGTATGACATGCCAACATCAGATAGCCTAACGCACCATGTTAAATCTCCAAGGCGCAACCCGCGCGCGCGCCATGGCGGTCGTGGTAGGTGCGACCATGATACGGGTGCTTGGCAGCCCTTGGATCTGAGATCAAGCGTTAGCATGCTAAGTTGCTGAAAATTTGTAGAATAACCCTCCCGCGGCAACCGGAAAATTTCCTCCCGCGGGCCGGAGTAGGTTTCTCGGTTGGCATGCGGGTTTAATGGAGGCGAGGAGGCGTGTTCAGCCGGGCGTGCAGTGGACGGCGCAGTACTATTCGATTTGACAACTACAACTAGTATATTATAAAAAACAAAGAAGAGTAGTAGAGATAGAGATAAGAATAGAGACTAGGGAGGAGCACCGTCTACTGCTTCGTGGGCTACTCCTGCGCTCCATTCGGCGGCCGCAACGTCCCCTACAGCCACTCCCTCCTGCGCTCTATTCGGCGGGGGTTGTTGACATTTGGGGAGCGCACTCTCGCGACTGCTAGCAGCCACGACTTCACCGACGACGACTTCTTCCCCGACCTCGGCAACCTCTTCCTCAACGACATGGGCGACAACCTCAATGCCAATGGTGCTGCTCCCGTTGTACCGTATGTGTTTTTGTCCTTCCTATTCTAAATCGTGGTAGAATTCATGTTTCTAGTCTGTGTCCTAGAATTGATCTGTTCATCTACTATGCTAGTCCGCATGATTAGTTTAATCTCTGTTATAGCCGTCATGATTTATTTTGTAGTAAATCTCTTAGTAACTTGCTCATATATTCAACTGGCGGAACGTCCCCTACAGCCACTCCTGTTTCATGGACGGCCTGGTCGATGCCTCCAAGGAGCCCTTCGTCTACTGTTATGAGTGCCCGGTGTCGTTTTGGGGCTCGCCGGCAGACATCGTGCATCACCTGATGCAGGCGTGCGGCGATCACTACTGGCCCATGGCGAAGAACATCAAGTACGAGACATGCTACCCGTTCACCGTGCCGGAGTCGCTGGAGGATCAGTGCCGCCTGCTAGTCTCGGAGGAGGACGACAGCGTCTTCCTCTTGATCGTGGCCACCGGCGAGGCCAGCGAGCCGCCGCCACATCTCTGTAGTGTGCGTCAGGGGCGACGCCGCTAACGCTGACACTAACACGAGGCCGATGTACGGGTGCGTGCTCACTATTACTACCCCTTGGAGGTCCGTGGGCGGCGACACTGGCTACGTCAAGCTGACTTGGACTCTGCCGAGCTGGGACCTTCCCGCCGATGTGGACATGGAAGACGCATGGTATTATTTGACCCCCAACAATGTGCATGGGGACTCCAAGGAGGTTCACCTGGACATATGCATTACTAAGTTAAATGTTGATCATTAGTCTTCGCTCAATGTAATCCGCTGTCTAAGCATGTGGAGACTTCCATGCATGATCTTGCTCTATTGGAGTATCGCGCATGAATAGAAGTGTATCCATTTATGGTTTAGTCTAGAATCTTCCATGTATGAATTTTTACTAAAGTACCGGTGAAAGACTTATGATGGATCATTTCCCGCAAAGCACAATAAGAGTTATTTCTTCACAAGTTTTGGATGCAGGTTGAACAGTTGAACGCTTTTGTTTGCAAAAGATACTTTTTTATCTATTTCACCCGGATGTTTCTGAGCTCTAGAGATGAAATAATATCCGAAGAAACCTATCGATACCTGTTACACATGAGATGACCCCCACATCCTTTGTCAAATTAAACAACACCCCGAGTAATGCATTTCACTCTTCCGTGCAACGGACGGGCACCTTACTTGCTCCTACAGGTGCTTAAGCTTGCCACATAGGCATAAAGTCTGATGTGGCAAGTTAATCAAGAAGAGAGAGACTAGTTTGGTGACCCAAGGAAGAAACGGTGCTAAGCGCGTGTACCTACGTGAAAACACAATTTTGAGTCTATAGCTAATTAAATGAAGCAAACTTAGCAACACCATTTCATTGGAAGAGGTCACTCCTTGGCAAATGCAATAAATACTAGTACTCCCTGTGTCCCATAATATAAGAACGTTTTTGGTACTACACTAGTGTCAAAAACGTTCTTACATTATGGGACGGAGGGAGTACGAAGAAAGAGATAGAGAGGAGTAAAAAAATACACTTATAGGCAACCTTATAGAAAACCTTGTTGTACTATGAGTGACTAAGTGATGACTATGTATGACGTGCCAACATCAGATAGCCTAACGCGCCGTGTTAAATCTCCAAGGGCGCGACCGCGCGAGCGACGCGACGGTCGTGGTAGGAGCGACCATGATACGGGCTGCTGGCAGCCCTTGGATCTGAGATCAAATGGTCGCATGCTAAGTTGCTGAAAATTTGCAGAATAACCCTCCAGGATAGGATATTCACCCATTGGTCTAGAATCACGCCATGCAACCGTTCGATCTCCGATCCAAGGGCTCTCGGAAGCCCGTATCATGGGAGAATGGAAAGCCACTACCCTGCCATTCGCACGCTGGCAGTTCGCTCCTACTCATCCCCGCACGTTCTTTAATACTACGGCGGTTCATTCCTAGTCGTCCCGTCCATTCACATTACGGCAGTTCCACTAATCCTAACCCTCCTCCCAAATCCATGGCGTCCCAAATCTCCCCGATCGGCGGTGAGTACAAGATTAGAACCGTCACCGGCGATGAGTTCGGCGTCATCTACACCCGTTCTTCCGCGACGGTGAAAGGATGCCTTTCTCGCTTTAGACGCATGTTCGAAGACCCAGATGATGAGTGGGTCGCCGGGCTAGATGTTGAGTACACCACAGTCGTGGGACGAGAGAAGGATCTAAAGGACGAAGAGAGGAAGAAGCCCGCCGTGATCCAGGTTTGCGTGCATGACTTATGCTTGGTCTACCACATATGCCATGTCGACATTGAGTGCCGGGATTTTAAGGACTTCCTCGAGAGCAACCTAGTCAAACTCGTTACTATAGACTTTGGTAACGACAAAGAAGTCCTGCGTCGGATAGGCCTCGTTGTAGGCAACACCTTAGACCTCCAAAAGAATCGGCTGGTGTCCTCTCGTCAGCCTTCAATGCTGACCCTGGCAGGAGCCATGGTTCATCCTTCGTACGGTAAACTAGAGAAACCTCATTACACGTTTCATCATCATGCATGGCAGCGGAATGTACTAGATATAGACCACATCCACTACGCTGATGGATGGCTACCTTTGTTTCAATATCAACAAGGGTTGGATGAAGAGCAACAGCCAAGTTGGCGGTTCAAGCAAAGAAGTATCGGCTAAGAGGAAGAGGGACAAGGACGAAGTCAAGGACGTGGACAAGGACTCGGAGTAAGGTGGCAGTGTCGTTGCTCATGGTGGTTCTAATGCAGTGTCTACCGGAATAGTTGCAAAGTTTAATTTCAGGTGTGCTTAATTTAATTTGAGGGGTGTGTTGTCTTTGAGCCCCAGTGAGAACTATGTTATGTTTCTTCTTGTTACTTTAACTCTTGATGAAGTACATACTAATATTTCTTACATTTCATCTTTTAGTTGGTATAGTACTACCACTGGTTTATTCACATTATATCGTACAATATATATGGCCAACATCATATAGCCAGCAGTTTAGTTGTCAAAGAATTTCAGGGTGCTTAGTTTTGTCAAAGAATTCCGAGGTGCTTTGTTTTATTTGAGGGTGGGTTGTGCTGGACACCATTATTGTGACTAGCCTTTTAATAGTACTATATGCATAATTTGGCGACGAGCTCTCTATATGTACCACCTTTTTAATTTCAAGTTTTGCTCCATGGCGCAATCCATCGATACTCTTGCTGTACAAAAATATACATTTTTAAAAGGCTAGAGGGCGGGCAGTCTAGCTTGGTCGGTTTCACGAGAGGCGAGGGCCTTTGTGATTTGACGGCTCATTACTGCTGGAAGGCGGGGCCTTGTGATTTGACTGCTCGTATAAATGCACCGATGACCTGATCGAGGAGGAGCAAAGAACCGTCACGGTATACTCAAGTTTTCCACTTGGAGTAGTCTTTGCGACGGAGGAACCTGGCTCACGGCAGCCCAAAGGCCATATGGCGATAAAAATGATCTAATTTGCTATTTCATCTCATTTTTACTAGCATTGTTCTATTCATTCCCTCAAAAAAAAAACCATTGTTCTATTCATGCCTCGCAGAGAACGTGACACGTGCGGCGAAACACCCGAAGCAAAAGATGAAACACAGCAGCAAAAGAAGAAGGAAGATTATCACCCCAAATGATCTAATTCACCGCGGAGTCATAACTGCTTCTTCATCGCCTCCACGACCTCCATATCCTTGCGCGTCTCCTCCGCCATCTTCTTCATTCTGTCCATGACGCGGGATTTCTCGACGCGAGCCTTCATCATCTGTTCCACGGCTGCATTACGTACCTTGACAGCAGCGGGTGCTCGATCTGAACCGCCAACTCCTCCTTCTGTTCCATGACGAGGGCTGCAGCATCTTCATCGAGGAACTACTATTCTCATGCAGCTTCTTCCAGCCGGTGTTCTTCTCCTTCAACAGGTCGATCTCGTGGCAGAGCTTTGCCTTGTCCTCCTGAAGTCGCAGGATTTCGCCGGTCTCCTTCTTCTCCAAGGCAATGCTCTTCTTCAGCAGCATCACCAAGTCGGCGGTCAACTCCCCCTACTGATTGAGCTCAGCGGGCATGTCGTCGAGGCTCTCCTTCAGCAACTCCGTCAAGCCTTGGATGAACTCCTTCAACTTATTGAGGTGCTTATTGAGCTGATCGGGCATGCCATAGAGGATAACGACTCCAGCTCCGCCGGCTCGGCATGTTCGCCTCCGCGGCTAGGGCGCTCCTGGGAGCCATCGCCTACTCGTGAGAGATCTTTCGAGGTCTCTGCGTGGCGGCGAGCCCTCTCTTTTTTTCCGCAGCCTTGGTTGCCGCTCCCTTGTTACGAGTAGTTCTCGACCTAGAGCTCTGCTCACTGGCCATGGCAACGACGGAAGAAGAAGAAGCACTTATGAGGAGGAAAGGTAGAGTAATTTTCGGTTGGGTAGTTCCCCTTTTTATAACCTAAGTACTAGCACTAGTAGTACTAATACCTGCATAGTGGGAACACGTTCAGGTTTGGTACTTACTAGTAGGTGTGAGCAGGCTTTCGAATGTGATAGGAACAAGGTAAAGATTAATTGATGGTTTTGGTTTCGAGGCCGAAGCGGCTCCCGATGAGTTTAGCGGAACATAAATTTCAAGTACTACACTTGTCAAAAATTGGCACAAAATACTGAAGAGAGACCAATGGAAGTACTACTAGCAACCCACGATTTAACTACTCGCATGCGCCGCATGATGGAGTAATAATGTCTTTCTTCCGCCCTCACGTCCACTCAATTTGCATGCGATGTATTAATTGACCATCAATGAAGTGAACGACTTTACATGTGTCAAATTATCACATGGGTGGATCTTGGTACAAAATTGCGTCCGCCCGTGTACCCGCGTGTGCGTGCGAGGGAATGAGTGCATGCGTGGCGTGCGTGCACATCTTCGCTTCATGCATGTACCGCCAGTATGGCTCAGGGAGGACGAGTACATTCTTCTGGAACCAGCAGCACGTCATTGTGATCAATCCACGCAAGGAGGTCACGACAACGCCTCCACATGTGCCACGTGGCTTCATGAACTGTAAGAGAGACACTGTGTAGCGTGCCATTGGTATTCTAATTTACGTGTTTTGCACATACTCGGAGTACTAGTAATGTACACGTGCATTGCACGCATCAGATTTTGCAACCAAATTATGAATAAATACCACACTATAGCATGTAAGCTCTGAGTCATATATGCGTGATGTAGCCCTTCGTTTAATTCTTATAGTTCATCTCATTCAAAATCAAATTAGTTTTTATAAAAAAGCTAAGAACGTGTGAATAGGAAAAACATGGGATTATAGTGGAATGTCGTCTTGAATCCTACAGGATTGTACGAGTGTTTGATTTAGCATAGAATAAACGTAGAATTCTTTCAAAGAGGTTTGAGTGGATGGGATGTTTCCTATGAAATCTAGTGCAAATGAATCATATGGAAAAATTCCTATGGTTTACAATCCTACGAATCAAACAACCAAGATAGGAAAAATTCCTAATGATTAGAATCCTCCAAAATTCCTTTGAGAATCCTTTGAATCAAAGAAGCCCTTAATCTATTTTATGATTCATGGAATTGTGTGTTGTAAAGCATAAAGTAAAAACAAATAATGGAAATTCAACTAGAAAAAAAGTTTGGGCAGTTATGATACGGAAGATTCTAGAACAAAAGAGAACCACTGTTGTTTTGAGGTTTGTGCATTATGTTGAAGTTCAACCATGGAGTCTGCTAGATTGTACATGTGGCAAAATCCGGTGGGGGGCTAGAATATGGTGCGAGGGGCCGAGTGGAGGGAGACTATGAAGGAATGCACAAGTGCGAGATCGATATTAGAGAGAGGGGCGAACACATGCGCTTGTTGCACGCATGATGGCGGAGCCATGAAAATAAATGAGCTAGGGGCCAAGCATTGCTAATCCTTTACGAGGAGGGTCAATTCATGAAATTAAACCTTTTTTAGCAGCAATTGTCTAATGATCACATTCATATTAGCCTCGATATATAGTGATGTTATGGGGGGGGGGGCAGGGCCCTTACTGCCGCATGTCTTCACCATTGTGCACGCGTGTGAGAGATGAAGCGGAAGGCATGGATGATGAGAGGGGGACGTTGGATATATAATTAATGTGGGTGTATTAGCTATTTATGTTAATCCTATATAGAGAGGTATAGATTGATCGATGTGGACGTGGGAGAGGTATAGATTGATCGATGTGGACGTGGGAAAGAGGGTGAGACCTCACTGGATATATCGATTGATCGGTTTGTGTGGAAAACTATGAAAGACCTAGCTATATACACCCACATACATAGAGGAACATCGATCATTGCGCATGCACGCGTGAGAGATAAAGAATGCCTAGTATGATGGAGAGGGGGATGTGTGTGGGTGTGTGCCTTCATGGGAGAACGACCTGAAGAAAAAGATTGCATGTGTGCGATTTATAATGCCGATTGGTAGTGTGTGTGCATGCATGCGAGATAAAGTTAGTGGTACAATTATAAAGAAGACTACTTTGTGGGTGTAAAAGAATAGGTGAGGTCATAATCAATGTAAAGTTGAATT